>JAZKJV010001581.1:0-643806 GCA_037367405.1 Ottelia alismoides | reverse complement strand
TTAAGGGTGGGGGGTGAGGTTGGTGAGAGGGGATGACCAGCTTGGAAGTGCTCTATTTGATTTCTTTCGTCGGGGTAGCAAGCGAAGAGACGCTCTTCTTTGGAGATGGTCGGGGAGGGATGCTACGAGGATTACTCTTACCCAGATTGAGGATCTAAGAAGGGATTTCTTCGAACAAGAGGTGTGGAGGGTTTTATCTGATCTTAATGAGAATACTGCTCATGGACCAGATGGCTTTCCAGTCTTCTTCTATAAGGTTTTTTGGAAGGTGCTGAAGTCGGACATCTTGGAGGTTATCAAGAAATTATGTCCTTGGGGTGCTAGCAAGGGAAGTGATGCTCTTCCTTGGAGATGGTCAGGGAGGAATGTTACAAGTATTACTCACACCCAGATTGATGACCTAATAAGGGATCTCTCCGAACACGAGGTGTGGAGGGCTTTATCTGATCTTAGTGAGAATAGTGCTCCTGGACCAGACAGCTTTCCACTCTTCTATAAGGTTTATTAGAAGGTGATGAAGTTCTTGCCGATATCAATCTCCTGTACGTATGACGCCGCTGGATGGCCATGGTTCTACGACCAACAGGATTGTCACAACAGCAATGGATGGTGGCTAAGGTTAGGGCTTGGAGGCAAATGAGCTCTCTCTAACCCTTCAAGAGGCCAAATGCGGATCTAATGCTAATCCTAAATGGATCTTGACCGCTTTGTGCTAAAATGATCGTAGCTTGAGTTTCGACCGACACGTTCTTAAGTTCGTTGGAAAGATATCGATGAGAAGCATTTAATAACACCGTATCTGCCATGTTTGGCTGACATGAAATTTGCTACGATTGAAAAAAATTGGATTACACATTTCATCGGTCTAATGGAATCAGATAAGGGAATCCTCTCGCCACAATTACTTTCTGTCATCGCTCTTTCAGTCCTCAACCAAATACCGCAGCAGTTGAAATCAATATCTTCACCCTACTCCTGGAAAAACAAGTACAAGGTTCGACGAAGAAGAAAGCTCATGGAAACCATGAAGATCTTCACTTGGGGTCTAAATATTTGTCCAAATTGCCTTCCACGATACTACTGTTGGGAAGAAAGATGTGAAATAATTTTTCAAATCAACTAGATCCAACACTTTGAGTATTCTGTCGTAATTCTTTCGACGATTTAAACAAATATTGGACTCCCTCTTAACCATCAAAACCTCCAACTTTCGCCTCCCAATCAAACATCTATTTACTGACAGTCTTTCACTAATCTGCAGTTTTCAGCTAATCTTAGAACAGTTTAAATAACACAAATGGCAGAACATCTCTGATTTCAAAGCACATCCAGTTTGTTTATTGTCTCATAAATGTTAGATCACATCCACCAAAACCAATTTGTTGACACAATCTTCCATCAAAAAATAGAGGAGAGGAGATGATTCGCACCATCAACAATCGTTCCAAGACAGCGAGTTCTTGCTTCGATTCGCGCAGATCCTCGTTTCGCACAAATCCAAATGCAAAAATGTTTTGCATCACGATTCCCTCCTCTTGCATATTCGTTCTTATCGGAACTCGTATTCTTCGCTTGAATAGGGCTTGAATTCAGAGAAAACAAATGTTCTCGTCATATTTTTTTACAGAAGCCGGGGGGCAGCCTGACCAGGATTGTCGTGAAGCGCGGGCTTGAGCTTTTGGATCCAGTGCAGCAAGTTCTTCTTATGCTCCCTGACATATCAGGTTCTGGACCTGGTCGAGATTTCCATCGTGTGCCAGCGCAGATTCAAACTGCTCCAGGACCTTCACGATCTGCCAGAACTCCGGCCGTTTCTCGGGAAGCAACGACCAGCATTGCTCGATCAAGGCACGCAGTGCCAGAGGGCAATCGGACGGTACAACTGGCCTCGTATTCTGCAGGGAAAATAATTATATTGCATTACATTAGAAGTGCCCTGGGCAATCTGGCACGAGGAATCATAAGCAATGATAAGAAACAACCAATCGGTGTTGTAAAAGTCGTCCGACTGGCCCAACTAGTAGGTCCAACTAGTCTAGTCAGTGGGGTGACTGACCGAGTGCCGACTAATTCCGACTAGGTACACTAATCGACCAATTTTTACTTGGAGATACAATTTTTTTTAATGTTTTGCCTTTTAATAAGCAAACTTACTATAGTATGCTTAATGTTTTATTTAAATTCAATTACTTCTTTTATTTTATTATGGTAGTATAAAAATGTACAAAGTCTATGTAAATATATGTAGAAAAATGAGCTATATATATTTAAAATAATCATAAAATTCGAAGCCGATTAAAGTCCGACTAAATCCGATTACTCGTCCGACTGCCGATTAATCCTTAGTCAATGATCCGGCCGACCGAGTACCGACTTTTGCAACCTTGGAACCAATTTCACTACCCTATTACGAAACTTTCCAAAACTAGATAGCTTACCTTGTCGACAACCGCGAATGCTGCTTGATAAGGAGTCATTTCCTCATATGGTATTCTTCCCGTCAGCATCTCCCACAGGAGCAACCCGAAGCTGTACACGTCGACTTTTCGTCCGTAAGGCTTATGCTTGATCATCTCCGGAGCCATCCAACGATACGTTCCAGGGTCCTCGGCCAAGGCATCGCAATACGCCTCCTCGCATGCTATTCCGAAGTCGGCTATCTTCACACAAAGGTCTTGATCAAAAAGAATGTTCTCAGGCTTGAGGTCACGATGGAACACCCCTTGCGAGTGGATGTACCCCATCCCTCGAGCGATATCCAATGCTATGGAGACCAACTTAGCCAAAGAAAGGGATTTGTGCTCAGGCTTATGCAGGAATGATCTTAGCGATCCTCCGGAGAGATATTCGGTGATTATACAGAACACGGGCGGTCTCCGACATGCTCCAACTAACTGCAATATTGTGTAATATTCGTAAAGGCGACGATTGGACTAATGATTGATCAATTACATGTTAGATTAGATATGTTTGCTTTGGAATTTATTTGTAGTTTTAGGCATAAAATGCTAAGGAAGAAACAAGAACATAGATTGTGAAAAAAAAACTTCGATATACTTCTAGTAATTCATGAAACGTAAGACAAACATACCTTCAAAACATTCCGATGATGAAGATGAGAAAGAATTGTTACTTCTCTGCTGAATTGCTTCTCAAGCCGCGATGCCATTGTCCCGTCATCGTCATCATCGTCAGGCAGCATGATCATCTTCACAGCAACAGCCTGTTCCTTATAGAAGCCGCGGTAGAGCCTACTATGAGCTCCAGATGCGAATTTTTGTCCCAAATACAGTTTTGATAGATCAACCATCCACTCTTCAGCAGTCTCCACAGCTGTAACTCTACCTCCTGCTGGATCAAAATACCTCGCCCACGACGTCTCCTTCTTACCCTTCAACTTCCCAGTGCTCTTTGAGGACAAGCTCTCGCGAGTGCTCAAGCTCGTACCTAACCGTGAATTCAATGAATATCCTACATCTCTATTAAGGAATTTACCGATGACACCACGCTCGCTACTAACCCGTCGAGGGGCAGGAGTGGAGAATCTCTTTGCCTCAGATCTTGCCTCCTTGAATGTACCTGAAACTGTTGTGGTTGGGATGGGCGACGGGGCTCTTCGGTTCGATTTCGATCTCTTTGAATCCTCGATGCGGGTAAACGATCGCATCGAACCAAGATATTTGATTGGAAGAGGGGATAAAGATCTATGCTTCGATCTCGGGCTCTCCTTAGGTGATAAACTGTGTTTTGATTTCACCGTCACCGGTTCAGGTAAAGAGAATTGAGGCTTCTTCTTTGCTTCTGGTCTCTTGTCATCTGCTTTGATATCATGAACAGGATGCTGCAAAACACTGGAATGAATCGCGGGAAGGGGGGACAACGATCTACGGATGGATTTCACGTGCATTGCGCTGTATGCTTCTGAACGAGCAGCTGGAAGAGGAGATGGAGCTCTCTGCTTAGCCTTACCCAATTGACCAGATCTTTCAGACCGAATAGCAGGAAGGGGTGATTGAGTTCTCTGCATACTTCTGAGAGTTGGATCCTTATACGGTGAGGAGAAGCTTGGCCCGGTTCGACCGGATTGGATACTTAACGTGACTGAACGCAAAGTAGTGCTATCCAATCTATGGCAAACTGTATGCGAGAATTTGGTCCTCCTCACCCAAGAACTGTTCTCGTCCTCCATCGGTGAGAGCCACACCGGAACTAAAGCTACAAAGGCATATAAGAAGATCCTCGAAATCCAGCTACTTTGCCCTCTGAACTCAGCGAAGAAACTAGAACCCAGTTCTTGGAATTGCATCGAAGAAATTAAGGGAAGGCCAGTAGTAAGGCCGGTTCCACTCTCGACCGGTTTCCATGGGGATGGCGGATCGATCTCCTTCTGTATCGATCTTAAGTGTCCCCCGGAAGGTTGCTTGTTTGACTTCTGAATCCAACCTCCCCCAGACAGCAAGTTCTCGAGCCCAAATCGAACAACGCAACCTCCAACCGAAGGACAAGATGGCAACTTCAGCAGATCCTTGTTGCTGGATCCTGTAATGGAAAATCCAACATGTCAAATCAGATGAAATCGATACGACAAAGTAGAGAAAGGACGAGGCACAGAATGGCTACGAACTTGGCTCATCTGTCAATTATTGCTGCTTCCGAAATCCCAACTCGTGTATATTATACTATCAACGACACATACACCAAATTTTTTTTGAAGACTGTTCACCAATGGGGGAAATTCTCAAATTTCCACAGATTACAGCACCAGAACTAACAGATCTACAACAAGTACCTGAAAACAGAAGCAAAGTCTCTCACCCGTTCTCTCCTCTGATCATAATTGCAGTACCAACAATCCAAGAACTCGACTTCCATCATCATAATACGCACTCTTTCACCACAAATAAATGGAATGATCAGATGAAATTCTCAAAAGGAAAAACAAACAAACAAACCCGATCTTTCCTCTCACTCTTTCCTCGCTTTGGAACCTAATACCCAAAAATCTAGACTGTCATCACACAAAAGCGGCGAAGGCAGCAAGCTTTCCCTTCCTCCATCTCCAACTTTACTAATAAGAAGTATCAGAAGGTACCCACAAAACATATCTTAATATTTGACAAAAAGTGGGTTCTTTTCCTCTTCCTCTCCCATCATTTCAGTAACCAACACCCAAAGACCTTGAATTCGACGAACCCAAAAGGTACCGAAACACGTAAAAGCAGCAAACTTTGGCTGAGAGGGATGAAGAAACGAGAAGGGTCGTACCTTTGGCCAAGGAGGAGAGAGGTGGGGAGGAGCAGAGAGAGGATATTTCCGGGACGGGTGGGTACGGATCCGTTCTCCTTCGTATTATATTCTCACAGGACCCCAATTCCAGACGCGTAAACAATTGACAAGGGAATATTCCATGAAGTGCCCTCAACATTGGATATATGCATATTTGCCCCTAAAATGGTTTCCAAAGTCCAAAGACGAATACTTGTTTTGGTATGATTGGAGGAATGAGCCATGATGGAAGGCTCGCGCGAAAGATTTTGCGCGGGTAATAAACAACAACAATCGAGATCATTCAAACAACAATGTTCCTTCCGGGGCTTATGTTCTCGGTTTGTTATCGAGAAAAACTGAGTATGACAACTTGTTGATTTCAGGCGTAAATGGACTTGTTGACAAACATCCAAAATGCTTAAGTTCAAATTGTCAACTAGTAATCCCCACCACTTATAAACCACACCCACACTTCGTGAGTTTTAGATGTGGGATTATCTTGGGGGTATGGGTTTTACAACCTCCCCCACTTATATTCCCAACGTCCTCGTTGTGATATGACTCATCACTTATTCCCAGTGACAGTGGTGATTGTACGCTTCGGGTAGACATTTCCCCCTATCTCTTTGTAGGGGTGGCTCCACCTCTCGGGTAGCCCTTTCCACTATCAGAGGGAAATTGACTCTGATACCATTTTGCGCGGGTAACGATATTTTCTTCCGGAATGGCTTATAAATCGTTAAATTCCCACAAACTGAATGAGAAGTGGGTCTGTGTAAAAGATCGAGACCCTGCAAACAACAACGCTCCTTCCCCGTACAGAGTTCATATAAAATCGTATTAATAATGAAACTTTCTAAAAGAAACGAAGAGTTCATATAAAATCGTATTTAATAATGAAACTTTTTAAAAGAAACAAAATATGACTTAAATGTTACCATCATAAAGTGGTAGGGTAGACAGCTAAAAAAAATGTGCCTCTAAAAAATGTAGTGGGCGAAAGCTTAACACGTCATATAAACTGAGAAGTTCTATGCAATTTGCCCCAATATTGTGATTAAAAAAGAGGCAATAATTGAGATTGAAAAATTTGGTGGACCGTGGGAAGGAGAAGCCTTTGTCCATAGGATTCTCGTCATTCTGAGATGGGACCCATAATGTCTAGAGAGAGAGAGGGGGAGAGTCCATATCTAAGTGGCGTACGGATGGCATCCCCACATCAGTGGCCGGGAAGGGAATTTAACCCATGTAGTTGGGAAGGACCAAACCCTAGAAATCCTCTATTTGTATCCTTTGGATTTTCTTTTGGGATTTTATCACTTGTGCCCCTCCGAGATGTTGCAATATCAGTTATGCCCCTATCTTTTTGGTAATATCAGTTGTGCCCCTCAAAACTTGCTCCGTCATCAGTTGTGCCCTTCCGTCAGATTGACCGTCTATGAATTGACTTAACCATGGTTTTTTCAAACCTTGGTGCAGTTAAGAGGGGTATTATTGTCCAATCCTCTTCTTCATCTTCTTCCTCCATTTGTTCTTCTTTCTTTTTCTTCATAATTTCTCTCTCTTAGTGACACCTTCATACATCCATGGGATCTCTAAAATTTTTGCATTTTCACGGATATATCATTCATTACGGATCAAACGGCAAATTTTATTGAATTTTTTGATGATTTTTTATGAATCAAATTGTCAAAAATTTATCAAAATTTAGCAAAAAAAACCTAACTCCAGTTCCACCCACAGCACAGGCGGAGGAGGAGGGCGGAAGGGGGCCAAGGGGGAGGCATAGGCGGCGGGGGCGGCGGAGCGACCTGGGGGCAAGGGCGGCGGGGCGACCTGGAGGCGGGGCGGTGGGGGGAGGTGGGAGGGGCGGAGGCGACACGAGGAGGAGGTCAGTCTGGAGCAGGCGCACGGGGCAGGAGCGAGGGGGGCCGGTGGGACAGTAGCGGCGGTGGAGCGGGCCACTAGGGGTCGCCGTGGATGCAACAGAGAGGCTGAAGGGGCGCCCGCGCGCGGGCGGCGCTGCTGCCTGTACGAAGGGCAGCGCGGGCACGGGTGGACGGCGGATGGAGGGCTGCGCGGAGGCGCGGGCCGCGTTCTCGCGCGGCTGCTGCGGCGGGACTATGCTGTTGGAGGTTCGCGCCGCGGAGGCTGAGGACGCGGGGGCTGATGCGGAGGTGAACGTGCGGGGCGTCGCTCTGCGGGCTGGTGACCGTGGAGGAGGGCGCTGCGCGCGGCCGCGCGATGGAGGCGCCACGAGAGCGGCGGCAGGGGGCGGCGCCCGACCTGGAGGCTGGGGCGGAGGGCGGTAGGGGGCGGCGCCCGGCCTGGAGGCTGGGGCGGAGGGCAGCAAGGGGCGGCACCGGGGAGGGGAGCTCGGGGCGGAGCTGGGCGGCATGGGGCTGGGGCGGGGGTGGAGAGGGAGGAGGAGGAGGAGGTTGGAGGAAGAGGAAGAGGATGGAGAATAGAAGGAAGAAGAAGAGGGTACCGTATAATCTTTTTTTTTCAAGTAATTCCACCTATGTCCTCAAAGTTAACGGTCGTTTGCACTGTGGATGGACGGTCACTAACCCGAGGGGCACAAGTGATAAATTAGCAAGTTTTGAGGGGCACAACTGATATTACCAAAAAGATAGGGGCATAACTGATATTGCAACATCTCGGAGGGGCACAAGTGATAAAATCCCTTTTCTTTTCTCGTATAGAAAGAGAGGGGGGAAACCTATCCAGGGAAGGTTTGTTTGTTGTGGAAACCAAAACAAGAAGCAATAAATCCTTCTGCTCATCTAATTAGTTGGAGTTTGCCTCCAAGTTCCAAGGTGATTTTATGAGAAATTGCTTGGGTTTCTTGCAGTGCAATGATGAGCCACGCTGTAGAAATTGTGATGGACATCACCACCGTCCATCCATGATTAGTGGAAACCACCTATGCATGTCCATTGGGCACGACCGTTGTAGACGATCTGCCTCGTGGGATTGAGTGTTGTGTTCTTTCGAGATTATTTCATGGAAAAATAAACGGTATAATACTTAACTATAGGAGCATCGCCCATCCGCAATCAATGGAGAGCACACTGCAACCTGCCTCAAAGGATCTACCTTCCTCCGCTCCAAATATCTCAGAGATGAGAGCTTTTGGGTTGCAACTGCCTCCCGGGGAGCATCAATGGTCTCGAAAGCAATGCTTTAACGCCTGCCCGATTCTTGCCCCTATTTTGGGTGGCTCAATCGTTAACCCCGGCCCGACCCCGCCTGTTTTTAGCTTCCGTCTCGCTTTTGACCTGGTTCGCTTTAGAGCTCCGCTCATTGCTTGGCACTTAGAAGTCTAGAGATCCAAGGTTGCGCCCAAAAATAAATGTTGTCTTTATAGGATGATAAAGAACAGGGCTCCCACCAGAGACAGGTTAACTCGCTTTGGAATTAACTTGGATCCTCGTTGTCTTTTCTGTGACCATGCAACGGAATCACGCGACCACTTGTTTTGGGAATGCTCCTTCTGCTTTGAAATTTGGCTGAAAGTTTGCATGGCGCTATCGCTCCCTATCCCTTCACGATATGACAATCTCTGCTCTCCATCCCTTGGGCCAGAAGGCTCTGGAATGTTGACAAGTATGGGGGCGCTAAACTAAGAACTGCAATGGCAGTTACTGTATGGCGGATCTGGAAGGAACAGAACCTTCGTTGGACTGCTGCTGGGAGCTTCTCGGCTGATCAGATTGCATCGCTTATTGTTGGGGAAGTCCGCATACTGTTGGGGTGACTGGTGGCTTCATCGGGCGCACAAAATAGTTTGTTGAATTTTGCTCCGTTGGAAGCCTGATGGACTAATTACATCTTTTGGTTTCTTGATGTATGGCATCTTCTTTTTGTATGGCTTTATGCCCCATATATTGTACAGATTCCTGGTTATCTAATCAAATATAAACATATTTACCTTCCAAAAAAAAGGATCTACCTTCTAAAAATTTATGTCATGTTTTTTTTTGGTATTTTTTAAAAGGGGAAAATAGGGTTGCTAGGGGGGAGCTAACTTAGCTCCCCTCATCCCATTTTTCACATATATTTTTTATTTTTTTTAAAAAATAAACCCGCGAAAGTTCACCAATATATCCTTATAGTATATCATTCAAGTTTCGTGAGAAACATAGAGTCCTACGACCTCCATCTAGATAGTCATTTTTAACGGTCGCAAAATTTTTTAAATCGATCCCGTCTGCATGGAAGCTGTAGGAGTCTCTATTTTGTATGAAATTTTAATGACATAATGTAGGAATTTTCATGATTTTATTTTTCAAAAAAATTAAAAAATATGTGAAAATAGGGTGGGGAACTAACTTAGCACCCCCAAGAGCGCAGCTCCATTTTTACCCGTTTTAAAACTAGCAACTTTTTTGAGGTTTTAAATGAAAGATGAGATTCTTAACCACCATACCATTTAAGTAAGTTTGATATTTCTTGGGTATCGATAATTTTTGGGACATTTGATAGTTAGTAGTTCGGAGATGCATACTTGTGTATATTTCGGTGGTTCTATAACCATGCTAGTATGATCTTGTAGTTTTATTGGTGGATGACTTTTTTGTAGATATTTGATGATATATTAGACTTTACGATCTCATGTCGGACCTAGATTCGAACCATTATTGAGGATAATCGATCCCGATAACTTATTGTGACTAAGCTCTATGTTAATTACTCTTTCTTATAATATACTTTCTCACTCCGTGATAACCGATCCTGATAAGTTGTTGGGACTAAGCTCTTCATTAATTATTCATTCTTATAACCTACTCTCACACTCTATGGATACTAGATGTCAGATTGCATTTGGAATGTTTAAGAACAACCTATTCATTTGAGTAAAAAGGAAGGGAATGCCAATTTTTATACAATGACCCTAAAATGTGTCCAACTCCACCATGATCTATGTAATCTTTGTAATTATACAACAATCCTTGTAAATTACACCACGACCCTTGGACGTCAGCATTATATACGAGTTAGACAGGGTAAAATTATAGGGGTCATGTCCTAATTGCTAAGATTATAGTTGTTATAGTGTAATTGAGCAACATTTTAGGGATCACTTTGTGGTATTGGTTCGGTACGGATATATATAGGAACAACTTGAAGTAAAGTATCACCTTTCTGAATTTACGGTGCGACACCTCATTTCGGTTGTTTGAAAGATCAACATCTCGCATTAAAACCTCCAAGTTACGATAAAATTACTCCTCCCATCCGCATATGATTGCTATTTTTAGTATTATTCTCTCTCTATCATTTTGAATTCCTTGTTTCACATGTGGTTGTTTACTCAAATAATTATCATACTAATCATTCAAAAAGCAACAATGGATGGGAGGTGGTGGTTGCACATGGAGACGATGGTGGTGTTTGACGACGGCGCGGGCCATGATGAATACCCATTCATCACTCTTTATTCTTATATTTTAGCTACAAAAACCTATGCAAATGCATGTAGATATGTGTAAATAGGAAAAATTAGCAAAAGCATGCATGTTTGTAAATACTTATAATTAGCATGTTTTTGTGCAAAAATAAAAGAATAAAGATGTAAAAGAAAAAGAGGGAAATATTTAGAATAAATATTGAGCAACCTAACCCAAGGGAGGGCTCAGCATGGGCCTGACCGCATAAAAGCCAAGTAGAGGGAGATAGGGGCTCTAGTGTAAATATTTGTAAATAAATAAATTATATATATTTTCCTCACCCAAAAATATGTTGTAAATATTTGTAAATATTTGTACATATTTTAAAATATCAAAAACAAAATAAAAATTTAAAAATCAAAAAGACCTAAAAACACCCCTTCACCATGTACATAGATCACCCTTTCTTATCTATTTAACCTTGTAAATAAATTCATTTATTTTCAAAACTTCTTGTAAATATTCTATGGTATATAGTGTAAATAAAATAAATAAAAAGAAACAAAACAAAAATCAAATAAAAATTACAAAATTAAAAGTACAAAAATATCTTGTATATATGCCATGTATATAGTTGTAAATAACTAATTATTTCACCTATGTATATAAATAATAAAAATAAAATAAAAATAGCATTTTATTCCTCATTTTATCCTATAAATAAATAAAATATAAAATAGGAATAAAAATGTATAAAAATAACTAATTAAAAATCAAAAATCAAAAACCCTATATTGTACATATACCTATGTATAGACCTATTACGTAAATACCTTATTTTGACTTCCAAAAATTAATTAAAAATCACAAAAAATAGAAAAAATTAAAACAAAAATATTTCATGTTTTAAGTTTTTGAAAATTCGGCCATTTAATGGCCCAAAAAAATCAAATAAAATCCTAAAGCTTGGCGGGCTCTGATTGGTCCACGGGGGATTGTTGACCCCCGGTCAACTCCCCCCCCAGGACCACCAGAGCCGGGTCTCCTGTGCCCGACCCGTTTTCTCCCCTTTTTCCACGGGTGACCCGATCGCCAACCTCCCCAACTCCGGGTCCGGAATGATCACGTCACATCCGAGAGCCTCGCCGGAGCCCTCGCCTCGGGATCCGCGCACCAGCTCACCCTACCCGATCGAGTTTTGCCGGACCTTCCACCGTATAAAACCTGAGCTCCGCCGCACTCCACTCTCATCTTTGGCTCTCCACTCTCACTCCCGTGACCTCCATCGCATCCAGTGAGGTGACAGCTCCCGTTTGCCGGTGTTGCAGCGAGGAGAGGGTGGCCGGACCACTGATCCGGCAGCTTTGCACCGCCGTGCTCCGCCACTTAGCCGGAGCTCGAGCCTCAGGCAGTGACACCCTTCGAGGCGACGACCAGGAGCTAGCTAAGCTCCAGCATAGTCTTCCACTCCGCCCAGGTAACCCTCTAGCCTTGCCATTTCGTTTAATTTTGAGTTACCCCCAAATCGACTTTCCACCGTATTCCGTTGATTCCGGCCATAGCGTACATCTTCTCAATCATCGGGACACACTATCACCTTCCCCATCCCTCGACGCACGTTCTTCGCCCATTCGATCAACCCAGCTCGCCCCGGAGCTGGGATTCGAGCTTCACCATCTTCCGTTCGCCGGAGCTCGCTCGCCCCGACCCACAGTCCACCTTCACGCCGCTTCATCGGGTCGAGGCACTTTGCCCTCGACCCGCGAAGCTTCTGGTGCATTTTGCAGGTCAAGAGGAGGCCATCTGAGGCCCCCTCACATCCAGGCCAGGAGCTTGCCGCCGCCGACCTCGCCGGAGCCCCCCCAGGGCTCGGCTGGGTCATCTGGAGCCACCACCAGCTGCGGGACGACATCGCCGACCTTCTCCGATCATCAGAGGCAGCTGAGGAGGTCCCCAGCACGCGCACGAGGCCGGCGAACCTCGCCGGCCACCTGTTCTTCGAGGGACCTCCAGCACCGTCCGATAGCCCTCAGCTTCCCAGTTTCGATCATGGCCGTCCATTCATCGAGGAGCAGTAGCCGTTGATCATCTCGAGGGGCTGATCCGGACCGTTAGCGCAGAGGAGAGAGGCACCTGCACCGCCAGCCGTTAGATCCTCCACGTGCCTCGCCCTGCGCCGTCGATTGGCCCACGTTCGAGCAGAGAGAGAAGCGCCACTCATCAGGACCGTCCGATCATCCACGTGGCGCGCATCCAGCCGTCGACGAATAAAGGGGTAATTTACTTAGGGCCCCCTCGTAGTTTTTGCTTTCAGTCCTAGTCCTGTAAATATTTTAGTCATTTTATTTACGTAGGGTAAATTGCACTTTGGACCTTGTGCTTGCTGAGATTCGCATTTATACCCCTGTTTGTGAGACCCACGTGCTTCGTCACGTGTATACCTGGTGTATTTGCAACATTTATCCCGTAGATCTGGTTGTTTGTTAAATGAATAGATACTTTCTGGTATTTGCATTTATACCCCTGTGAGCATTTTATATACACATGTGCGGATTTTAGTGGGTTATTTGCGCCCAAGCCCCTGGACTTTTTGGTACGAGTTACCAAAAGGTCCAAGAACTTGGTTTTTATTACCAGAAGGTCCCTGAGTGCCCCAGGCACGCGCCACGCGCGTGACTTGCTGGGAAAATTGCACCTGGACCCCCAGAGTTTCGGGTATTTGCACTTAAGTCCCTGTGCACAGTGCCCCCTTTTGATTTTTGAATAAAATATCAAACCACCTCCAAATTCGATGAGAATTTGACACATGGCTCCTGCCATGTGTTGGATTTTTGAGAATTTTTGAGGACATTTTTTATTTTATTTAGTATTTTTAAAAATTCAAAAACCTTCTTTTTAGCTACTGTCTAGGTTTAAAAATCCCAAAAAAATATAAAAACATCCCCAAAAATTCTAAAAAAATTAGTTACTGTTCTTTGTGTGTTGTTTGATTTTCTCGCCAATTTTGGCTATTTTTCATTGAGTAAAAACCCTAAAAATCTAAAAACACCTAAAAACTCATAAAAATTTTAATAAATAATCTAAAAATCCAAAAACAATAATTTTGGTGCTCAAATTTTCCTTATTTTATCTAGAATATAGGAAAATTACCTCCAGAACCTGTTGAGATCCTTAGATATTTTATTTAAGGGTTTTGGTTCTGGCTGGACAGTACCCAGTCTTTTTCTTACTGTTTGATTTTTAGAAAATAAAATACACATTAGAAAAATCTCAAAAATTAACCAAAAACACTTAAAAACTTAAAAAACATAAAAACCATTTTTCTTGAATTTTTGCTTGATTTTTGGTGTGTTAAATAAATTGATCAAGTGTGCTTGCTTTTACTTTCTTTTATTTTCTTCACCTATTAAAAATCCAAAAAAAATATAAAAATTATTAAAAACCACTAAAAACATTTTCTTTTATTTTTATATTATTTTCACTACTTCGTAGGCCTCTGGCCAACCCGTGCTCCTTGTGTTCGACCCTGGGAGCTATACCAGGTTAATCCCATAGCTAGGACTGCTTGCTTTGTTTTGTTTGATATTCGATTTATTTCGCGGTTCGATATTTTTCTTGATACACCTATCCTCTGAGATCCGGGTCGCAACGACCCTAGTTTCAGTACCTTAACCCGGGTCTTGAGGGTCTTTAGGGTGCTATCAGGCGATGCGTGGCAATGATGACGATGATGCATGGAGCGGCAAGAAGTAGTTATGCGTGGAAGATGCATGTTCGTAATAAGTTTTTTGATGCTCTTTGTATTTATCCATTAATCGAGTTCTTCCTCTCTTGTTGATCTCGATATCATTCATGTTAAATTCATCTGTTCATATTATTTCTGATTCTAGCTATATAAATCATAATTTTTTTCTCATTCGGTTCTTATTATTTTTAGTTTATTTTTATTATCAGCTCTCAAACAAAGTCAAGGTCTGCTTCGATTCATTCATTCCTCAATCTCAATAAGAAGGTAATTTTATCTATTTTTCAGATCTAATTTACTGTTTAACGTTTGTGTCTTAGTCGTGATCTTGATTTTTTGTTGAGAACACATTATTTACTTTTTAAATGCATTACATTTCCTCCATTTATTTTACATTCTCTTGCTATATTTTACAATCTTATAAATTGTCTTATTTTTTTGAAAAAAATATGATAAATTACCAAGTGACCTTTTATTTTACAAATCAAGATCCAAATTCTACAATGAAAGCGTGGATTTTACAAAAACCACACAAACTTATAAGTATATAATGAATTTGATGAACACACGATATAGACAAACACGTTGGTTGGAAACATAAAATTAATTTATACATTGCTAATACGTATCTTATTTTATGTAGTTTACAAAAGAGACCACAAAATTTACACAATAAAATCACATGTTACAAACATTGCTCTCACACATGTTGGCTAAAAATGAAATGAGATATTAATATTTCATTTTACAAAATTCACATGCATTTTACAAAATAAACCCTAGATTTTATTAAAAAATCCTCGCGGTATGAATTTTTCTCATACATAATGTTAGCTAAAAATAAAAATATAATTAAATAAGGTATTATGAAAAATACTAAGATTAGACCTATATTCTTTGAATATGAAAATTTAAAAAAATACTAAGATTATAAAAAAATATTTATTATTTTATGTAGTATTTTAATATGATTTTTATTTATTTTTTGGTGTTATTTGTTACAAATTAAATTTTAAGGGTGTATTTATAGGTATATTCATCTATATTTTGGTTATTTTTATTTTTATTTTGTATATTTTATTTTATTATTTTACTCTCTTATTTTATATATATTACTTATTTTTAGGTATATAAGTATTTTTTTATTATATTTTTCTGATGTTATTTGTATACTTAAAAAAATATGGGTATAAATTGTATAGGTATAGTCATTATATATTTATCTATGTATTTAGCTATATTATTTATTTTAAAGTATTATATTTGGTTTTATTTGTGTTTATATTTTTAATAGACTATAAATAATATTTACAGTAGTATAAGAATTTAAAAGAATAAAGAATGAAAGAATACCTTTCACCTTTATTTATTTACATGTATTATCATAGGTATTTTACCTATATATTTATCTAGGTTTATTTTATATTGTATTTTATTTATGGGTTTTTTATATTTAAAAAGTGTACATATATTATAAAAAATATTTACAAAATTATAAAAATATAAAAATAATAAAGAATAAATAAAATGAATATTTTATTCGATTATATAATGCAATAGGGGCTCAAAACCTAACTTTAACAACTTAACTCCAAAAAATATGAAATCACCTTCATTAAATAGCTTATTAAAAGTTATATATAATAAAGTTATTTTGATACATTTTGAGTTTTTATTTGAGTGATATGGGTCTGGGAAGTTGGGGGTTTGGCTTTTTATTTAGAGTATAACTTTTACACTGTTAATATTTTAGTCTGAAATCAATTTTATATTTTTTTATATATTATTATCAACAACTTTCATGTATAAAATTTCTTTATTTGAGGTATAAAAATTAGAAAATAAAATAGGTCCCAAAAATGAATGAATAAATAAATAATAAAAGAGATTTTTTTTGTATTTTTGATACTTATCTCCCCCTACTTTATTCCTTGTCGACCTAGTCATCAAGATGCCTAGGTCTCGGGGTTTAGGGTCATAAAATACCTTTGACATTTTATTCCTTTTCTTTTTTTCTTTATTCTCTAATTTTAGCATTAAAAATAATATTTTATACAATATTTATACATCAAAGAATGAATGTTAATTTGTGTAAATAAGGGTATTTACTTGCATTAGTTAGGGTTTTCAAAGCCAGAATGATAGAATAAAGGTGATGAAATGGAGATTCATCAGCTCTGCAAAACAGATCAGAGTGTCACTTATAGATGAGCGGGATGAAATCACATGAGAATGTCATTAAAGGATCGAATATTCTAGTGTGAATTTCTTAATGAATACATGGGGTGCAGGACTTCTTATATAGCACCACAAATAGATCAAAATCCACTTATAAATGATATGAGACTAAATAATAGATCACAGTAATTAGATACTCTAACAGACACCAAGGTTGACAGACTGGAGGAAGTGGGAGGTCAGAGTCCACGATACCTTGCACTTGCTCCCCGTGATGATAAGGGGAGGATGATCATCTAATGATGGTGAAAGGATCGATATCCAACTACAAACGAGCAAATGAGAATATTAGATGGTTGGGGGTTTTGGAGGTAAAGAGGATAGTGAATATAACAAAGGGGACTAATGCCGAGCATTGCATGTTCTATACTAGTTTGGAGTGCATATAGATAAATGCTTTTCAAATTGTGGTATTAAACACGAACTCTTATTTTGGTATTAAATAGGTAGAAAAATTTAAAAATTGTTATAAGAATTAGATGAGACAATATTTCACACATGATATAAGTTCATCTCCCATCCACAAAAACATACGATTATCTATGCAAGAATACTAGAATTAAAATACATATCGGCCTGTCAACCACAGTTAAACCCGGCGGCACCACCGACCGCGATGCTTCGATCCTTCCTCCTCCTCCTCCCCAACTCCTCACGCCGCCGCCTGTCCTACTACCGCCGCCGCAACCGCTCCCCTCCTCCTCCTCCTCCCCCTTCCCCCGCCCACCTCCTCCGCCTCACCTCCTCCCTCCCTCCCCGCTTCACGGCGGAGCACCTCGCCGCCCTCCTCTCCCGCACCCGAGATCCCCTCCTCTGTCTCCACCTCTTCCGCTGGGCGCCGCTCCACCGTCCCCTCTTCCGCCCCGATCTCCCCTGCTACCTCCTCACCATCAAGAAGCTCGCTTCCGCCGGAATGCTCGCAGCCATGGACCCCCTCGCCTCCGAGGCCCTCTCCCTCTTCCCCCACTCCGAGGACCTCCACAATACCCTCATCTACCTCTATTCCGACGCCCGCCTCCTCTCCCGCGCCGTCTCCGTCTACCGCCGGATGCGCGACTCCCCCGTCCCCGCCTGCCGCCCCACCCTCCGCACCTACAACCTCCTATTCTCCGCCCTCCTCAGCACCGGCGCCAACACCCACATCAATCACTTCTACATGGATAATGTCAGATGCTTGTTCAAGCAGATGGTCGATTCCGGGATCGAGCCTGATCTCGTCGCCCTCAACAGTGTGATCAAGGGCTACGTGCTCTCGCTTCACCTCAACGACGCCCTGCGCGTGTTCCACCAGATGGGGACGGTGTATGAGTGCGCCCCGGACGGGATCACGTACAATTGGCTCGTGCACGGACTGTGCGCGAAGGGGAGGACGAGGAATGCGATGGAGCTGGTTGTAGAAATGGAAGTGAAGGGATTTGAATTGGATGAGAGGGCAGGGAATTCACTCGTGAGCGCACTGGCGATGGGAGGGGAGGTCGACGAGGCGGTGCGATTTATGCGGGGGATGGTGGGGATGCGGAGGGAGGTTGAGAGGTTGACGTGCGGGGCGGTGGTTGCGGGGATGTGCGGGCAGGGGAGGGTTTGCGAGGCGGTGGAATTGGTCAGGGAGTTGCGTGGGAGGGGGGCGATTGATGGGAGGATGGCGAGGGAGTTGATGGCGGAGATCGGGGAGGAGTATGGTGATGGGGCGGGAGTTGGCAGCAGAGGATCGAGTTGCAGGTGAGGTGTTTTAGCTTTGCTTGTTTTTGCAACTGAGCCGATTGTTGCAGTTTTGACAGTTTGATTGGTTGCACGAATAATAGCTGACGTTCTAGTTGAACTCAATTAGAATGATCAATTAACTAAGTTTGAGTCGCAACTGCAAACAACCAAGTGAAGGTGTGGAGTTGTTTATGTGAAGAGGAAATCAGATGAGCGTGAAAGTCGAATTGTAGGTAAGGTGTTTGTGGAAATGATTATGTCAAGATGGGGCCGGTTGAGAGTGCGACGCTTAATCAGTAGCCAATTTGGATGTCTGGGAATATGTTCCTGCAAATACTGACAATTTGGTATCTGTTTCGACACTGTATGCGTTTGTTGGAATGCCATTATTGAGATTGATGGCATTAAGTCATGGAGTGGGGATCAAATGGTTCTACTGGTTAGCAAGAAGAAGTGGCTGGAAATTTGTAGTGGCTTACAATTGCATTGCAGTAGCCATAAAATGCCCTCAACTGTGTAACTTTGGTGGGAAGTGGTTGGTGGATTTCCCTTGGCAAATATTTTGTGGGCCGGATGGTGATTTTCTTTTGATAGTGTTCGGGTTCTCATTGGTTCGTGCCCTTACCAGTGGCATGTGCTGGCTTGTGAGAGAATAGTATTTTTTCATGAGATACGGCATAAAGAAAAAAGGCTTTGTTGTTGTTGTACGGCATAAAGAAAAAGGGGGGGCGACTTTGTAGTGGTGCCTGATTTACTTGAAGTGGCTAGAGAGATTAGTTACTATGATTCAGGAGAGCAGCAAACTGTAAATTGGTGGCGTAATTAGAAAGGCCTTCCAGTTTCCTTCATGGTGCAATATTGAATTATCTCGGATGCTCTTTGCTTGATATTTATTAGAGTAGGATACAGGAATTGGTCTATGGTGTAAGGTTGCTGTGATTTTCAGCTTATCCATGGCTTGGCAGGATGCCGGGAGCTATTGATGTTCTTACGGTTGTCTTACTGCGGTGGAATGACATGCTTATGCTGGTTCACAAGAGGATTTGGGTAGAAAAAGAGTAAATTGGTGTAATGTAATCATGTTGGTCGGCGGCATGCTTTTCGGGAAAATGGCGTTGGTTTACAGGATGAGATCTGATTACCAGTAATTGGAATCGGCACTGGATTCATGGATCAAACTTGGCACTTGTAGGGCAAGTATTTATTGGGATTCATTTCTAAGCATGTTGACAACAAGATTCAAAGTGCTGAAATCAAATGATCTTTCGCATCCGAGATGTCCCTCTTATCTAGTCTTGGCCTCAGGGAGTCGATATATCCATCTTGTTAGAACAAAAAAAGTTATCTTAGATGCATATGTTTTCTCAGTAAAGAGATTGCCGATTTTTTTGTCCATGCTTTTATATTTGTCGATATAGTGCGGAGAAAAACGTGGCATGGATGGCATCGACAATGGTTGAACAAGCATTTCTTTGCGAATGTGATAGTACTATGGCCAAAATGGTGATAGCGAAATGGTGGTGGGTGCGGGAGATGGAGTGATTTGTCTGTGATGCAGGATACTTGAGTAGCTTGTGCTATGGATATATACTGTTGGAATGAGCTGGATAGGATGCCAAGGGATTTGCAACTTGTAAGTTATTGCAAACAAGCACGACTTGATAATGCTTGTCACTTTGCAATGTTAATAGTTTTTTAAGTATTATGGGGGTGCATTCATGTCTAAGTAGGTAAAAACTTGACCTGTTTCAGGAACAAGATGCACGGAACCGATATATGCTGATCTTGACAGACTTGAACATTCTTGTACAAAGCGAGCACGGTATGGTTCTACCGAGAGCAAGAAATTTAGTCTTATTTGTTATTGGAGCCATCATTTATCAGCATAACTTTACAAGAAGGTGAGATTTAGAAATATCTGCAGATAGTTGAGAAGATTGGTCCAGGAAATCTCTCTTAGTCAAAAAATATATTTTTTATTTCATCTCTATAGCATCTTATTCAATTATTTTCATAAATGTCACTTCCTGGCTAGTGGATGGTTTGGATTCCAATTTGAATGAGTTTCTACATGTACCAACAAGAAGGACTAATTCACAGTCTATTTTCTTCAGCATGTGTTTAGTCTTTGGCTCTTTACTACAATTTGACGTTCTAGATTCCTTTCGTATCCTTGGGTTTTTTTAGGGCGGGGATAGTTCTAGCCACCCCTTCTCCCAACAAAGCAATTGTGGTATGGTTCAAGCAACCATCATTCTGAATTACCAATTGGGTTGAAACATATAATATGAAAAAACAAACCGGGTAAGCACTAGACTCTCGTGCCGCAAATGAGTATGAAGCCCTTGACTCAAGCAAAGACAAAAAGACCAGAGATAGTAACTGTACCTCGTATCGCAGTACCAGAGGTATGAGCTTGCTCTTGTATGACAGAGTCCAGCTGGTTTCCGGATAGTAAGAGAGGCAGTCGCCTGTCGTATTCAGCCTTCTCATTTTGCCTAGTCATGCGACCAAATACGACCTAGAAGTTGAGGTCTTCCGAGCTGGAGCTCTACCCCTTTCTTTGAGCTCACTCTTGCACCAAACAGTAGGAAAGCCGCCATGTGGCTTATGCTGCCTTCTTATTTTGATTAGTCGTGCAACTAAATAGGACCTAGTAGTTTTCTTTACTGGAGACCATGGTCCAATCCTGTACACCTTTCCTTGAGGTTACCTGTGAAAGAAAAGGGCACTTGTCAGGGGTACTATGGTTATTGCAAAAACTTGGAAAGGCACAAGGTTTAAAAAATCCCAAACACTGTTTATGTGCTATATTGATTATATTTGTGATTAGATCATGTTTCTGATGTGGACTTCTTTGGTATGGAGATGGTTAGAAATATTATAACTAATGAAACATGGGATCCACCTCATTCATTCTAACCTATGAAAGTGGGGATGTAATCCAGACTCAAACATAGGCTACGTCAAGGGGACAATTGGTTTATCATGGGGTAAACCTGTAACCAAAGGGCTCGTTTGGTAACCGGGTTACCCCCGGGTTATCCCGGGGTAACCCGGTTTACCCCCCTCTTTTGATGGGGTGGAATTCTATCAAAAACCATAGTGACATCACATCACATTCTTTGTTCCAACCCTTTCCAACTCTCATAACCATCTCAAACAGCTACTTTTCCAATCAGGTTATCCCAACCCACTCCAACCCAGCAACCAAACGAGCCGCGCGCATCTCATCAATGGGGTTTACCGTGTACGCACACCAAATACTTCAACCGATCTTACCTATCACATGTAAGGGTAGACTGGTCATTTTCGAGCCTATCATTCAGTTTATCTCAGGTTCCAACCAAACAGAGGGAAAAAAAGCAGCCCGGACAGTTCACCCTTCCGATTTGTCCCAAAGTATCAGTCAGATTGAAAAGAAAGAAACAATTTATTCCTCAGACCACCACCTCAAAATCAGTGTCGGTGTCAAAAGGAAAAATCATATGTTGGATGGCAATATGTCGTGATTTTCGTCAGCAAATGTGAACAGGTGAAGAGTGCTGGAAATGACAACCTTATATCAGCAGCAAAGCAAAAAGCAAAAGAATATGAGGTGACAACCTTATATCAGCAGCAAAGAAAAAAGCAAAAGAATACGAGGTAAGTAGGCCCCAAATGTATTGTTTTCTCCTTCTGGCATTAGTCTGGAACCGCCGCTGTGCATTCCTCAGGATATGGATCCAAACTATTTTCTGGTCCGTGATTAAGATTTTAAATTCACATCTGTGCATTGTTCTGCCTTTCTTGCAATTATTCCATTAAAATAAAAATAATCTGAATTTGCCATGCGATAAAGAATTATTTTGAAAAACAAAGAATGATTTATGAAGCAGCGGTGAGGCCCGTTATGCCCTATAGATATGAATGTTGGCCTGTGAAATGTGAACCGTATACATATGCAGAGAATGACAATTGCAGAAGTGAAAATTTACAATGGATTTGTGGTCATACATGAAAAAAATCAGATTTGGACAATGTAATCAGAAGAAAAGATAGTGTAGCTCCGATTGAGGATAAGATGAGAGAGAAGCGCTTATGGTGGTTTGGATATTTGCAAATGAGGTATGTTGATGCACCGGCTTGAAGATGTGAGATTTAAGATGTTGAGCCGACTAAGAGGAGGTGACTAATGCCCAAGAAATGTTGGAAAGCGACCATCCCAAAGGGATCTTAATTACTTGGATCCAAGTATGAATAACCAGTAACAGATTTGGATGGCGGCAAAAAAATCCATGTAAGCAATCCTACTTAATGATGAATGATGGAGAAGGTTTTTTTTGTTGTTGTAATTGATTCGATCCTCAATTTTATGGGTTTTTAACAATTATAAAAATCCAACTGAATTGCGGCATACTTTTTTATTAAATTCCTACAGTTCAACGACGATTTAATTTCATTATTTTTTTTAACATTCATTCATTAGAATGAATTTCGGTCATATTTGCACTAAGAAAAAACAAAGTTTGTACTTTTATTGTTCTCATTGTAATGTTCCATGATGGCATATTCATTAATTCGCGATACGCAGTTGAATTGTAAGTAATAAAACCTGGATCGAATCATTTTAATCGGTTCAAAAATCGAATTGGAGAATTAGGCTCTTGAGTATTTACCGATTTCCATTCCGGCAGTAAACTGCTTGATTGTTTGCTAGAAGCATAAGAGAAAGGAGTAAGGATAAGGAGGGATACGACATTGTTTCTGTTCAGTTGGAAGGAGAGAGTAAGCTTTTACTGTATAGCACCATTTTTACCTTGCATCCAAAACCATGTTTTAATATTGGTTGATTACAGCTTTGTGCGGGGTTCCTATTCATTGTTGTGCTCCTTTTACGATGGAACATCTCTCTTTTCGCTTGTTGTTTTCCCGTTTTAGAATATGGATAAAGAAACGATATTTTTGCGGATATTGAGGAAAACAGACTATATTATTAAATATAGAGTAAGATATAGAAAAAGATAAACATAATCTGGATATGAATATTTAATATTTGGATACGGATTGTTCTATGGATAATAAAGACCTTTTAACACTTAATAGTTAGAAAGAGTACTTTTGGTAAGTTGAAATTAATGGCTGACTAAATTAAAAGTATGTACAAATATAACGAATTATAAAAAGAAAATAAAGCAATGTGCTAAATTAAATGGCTTGTATAGCAAATAATTAAATAGCATAGAGATGTATGTTTCTTCATATATTTGAAAATGACTCCAAAATGCAATATATTATGTGTAACCATGTGCATATTTCGATATATGTCAAATGCACACTGATATTCCTTTGTAATATGCATAAATATATTCAGTAATATAGACATCCATACCCACTAAAAGATTATAACCAAATCCGTACACATCCTAAAAAATGTATCCATATCCTCTTTATTTTGTAAAAATAAAATAAAATAAAAGGTCTAAATGAGATTTGAAGGAAGAAGCTGTAAGATTTGGGATGTTGAGGCGCCTAAGAGAAGGCAAGGAATGTGCAAGACGGTAGCGTAAGGGGTAGAGATGGGCAAGGATGAGCCTGGTGCGAGGCGGAAGGCGATGTGATGGCGAACGTGGGGATGGTCTCTCATATGCTCGATCAACAGTGGAGGCATGATGGATCGAGATGGTCCAAGACCTTCTAAGATCGTGATTGTGCTCCAATTGGGAGACAAAGGCACGCATGGTGGTTGCGTTTGAGGTTTCAGCTCCACTTTGAAAGGTGGCCTTGTTTTAAAGATAATTGAAAGCATGCTATTTTAAAGATGAGTAGAGTTCTATTTGTGATTATATGCATGAGATTTTTGGCAAATGGGATTTGGCTTTATAGGATATAAATATGAGCTTGGGGATCACGGTACCACTAGAGGGGGGTGAATAATGGTTCGAGACTGTTTTTAAAGTTAATGTGGAATATCCAACAAGCACAAGACATCCAGACAAGCAATTCAATCAGCACAATTGCACAGTATTTTTACGTAGAAACCCACCTAGGTAAATACCATGACTTGAGTCTTCTTGATTCGGGATTTCCCAATTAGTCGAGCTAATCAACTGCTTCATTATAAAGTTCGAAATATTTACGCTGATATCTCAATCGTTTAGAAAGCTTAATGCTTTACAATCTAGGATTGGACATCGAGATCAACACTACATATCACACTGTAGCACTCGCAGAAGAACATGCGAGCTTCGACTTTCTTCTGACTTCCTTGTAGTTCTTACTTCAAAGAGCTTATCTGCATAATTAGGATCAAACATCTAAGATCTTGCAGAAAGATATTACCGGGAAACAAATGATAGATGCCAACAATCTTTTCTAGAAAAACTTATCATAACATATACCAAAAGATATTATCAAGTTAAGTATAGTGATATCTAAAGATAATCAATAAAATATAATTCCATAAAATATTCACAGATAAAGCACTACAACTATATCACAAATAGTACATGTGAATAAGCAATATATATCGCAAATATAAATATCACTGGGCTAAGGAGTGCTGCCAAAAGAATTATGAGTGCTATCAGAAAAACTTGATCGGGTGCGAGCGATTGAATTATGTTGAATTGATCGTGATGTTTCACAGCTATCAACTGACGAAATTCTTCTCAAAATAATCGAATGAATCGAAAAAAAACATGACAAGAATTGTTGAGAGAGAACACTCAGAAATGACTTCTTGCTTTTCTAGATAGAATATGAGTGAATACTCGAACCGTGTGTCTTACAACAATGGGTGGGGCTCCTATTATAGGGGGTTCAAGAAATATGATCGTTGGAAAAAAAATAGCAACAAATCATTGAAGAATTGCAGTAATGATCGATCATGCAAACTACTATGATTGATCAGATGAAAATTGTTGATCATGTCAAAAGTTATGGTTGATCATTTCTGACCATTAGGGTGGAATTCAAATTACAATCGATCAGGTCAAAAGATGACAGTCGGTCATGCATGATTGACCACATAATTAAGCATGGCCAGTCAATGTTGATCAACCACTAAGAATAGATGGTCGATCAAAATCGAATTGTCCGACATCTCAATTTGAAAGTTGCCCGTTGAAACTTGGTGGAGATTACTACTTTCCAAAATAATACAAGTAAATAGGCAACATCCTTTTTTAAAAAAGTTAAACAACTTTCTAATCTTTTGATGGGCTTGAAGTCGACGATACTTCGAAGACTTGCTGAGCACACTTGTAGCACTACCGTAATAATAAACAAGCGAGTGACTACGATATGTGTATGTGTGTGTGATCTCTAAAACAAGTGAGAACAAAGAACTAACAATAAAAGCAAGTCAGTATTTTTTTATTTTTTTCATGGCTTAATATGACGACTACCTACATTGTGGGGGTGATTTCAAACCAACTGGAATTGATATGAATTTATTTAAAATTAGTACATTTTATATATTATATACACAGATGTGTGTGTATGAAGAGGTTTATTCTTGTTTTCCCCTAGCCTTTCATGTTTTTCTCGAGATTTTTTGTGATTATTTTTGTTTTAATTTAAGCTTCTTATTTTCAAGTGTGGCTTCTTCTTTTTAGGCGTGTATTTACAAGAATTCCTATTAACACATGAATGCGAGTGTTAAGAATTTAGCTCACTTTCGTATATTAGATGGATGAAATATGGATTCATTAGGAACTACCTCTAAATGTTTAGAGGCATATGAATATTAGAGGTGGTAGTGGACAGAGGCTATCTGATCGGGCGAATGTTGACATTATGATTACGAGGTCACAGACTCGACCAGAGTTCAAATGAAACAAGTTAGCATTTGTTTCATTTTGAAAAGAAACACATGGAAGCAAGTTCGATGGATCATATGAAGCACTAGAGTTAGTTTTTTATTAGAAAGGTAGGATTTTTTATTTTTTTAAAGCTAAGATGTCTTTCAATAAATCTAGAGGAGTAAGAGCATTCAAGAATCTAAAAAGTCAGAATTCCATGAACCCTTAGGTACGTTTGATTGCAGGGTTAGCTCGGCTTAAACTAGGAGAATGTAAACCATTTTTGTGTTTTGATGTTTGGATAGAGGGTTAGGAGTTGAGTGTGTTTGTTGTGATGCGATTGTATTGAAGTTTGGAAAAGTGGGTAGTTATTGCGATGTGATTGTATTGAAGTTTGGAAAAGTGAGTAGAAGTTGAGTAGTTTATAATTTTTAGATGATATGGTGATATACTATATTATTTTTTGATGGAGTTGATAAAGAGAAATGATTTATTTAATGTATAAAAAGAGAGAGGAGGAGGAGGCCCCCACAAGTGAGGGAAATGGTAGCTTGGTCATGGTCACAATAAATGGTCATTGCCCTCAAGGATCGTGACGAGACCATGCAATACATGTTGGTCGGGAAACTCACAACTACCAAGTTGAGGTATGACCTACATGTTTGCGAGTATGGCTACCCCAGGGTAAGTTGGCTACCCAAGATATTATAGCCCATGTTTGGTTCTCGATTGCTCTTTGCTCTACCATTCCTAGGTTGGAGTTAGTTGTACACATCTTGCATTTCCTTTGTCATATTTATTTTCATACACATTTAAACAAAAAGTTAACATAAAAAATATTGTAATTATAAAAAATGATCAATATAACACATAAACAATGAGACATCAAATCACAATTACCATTCCAATCCTCTTAACCATCTTAAAAGCTACTATTCAGAAAAGATTACCCATCTAGAGAACATGCATTAGGCTAATCATGTCACATGAGGTTACTCCAACCCAATCATATTACCAAACAAAAGTTTGGATCACCTGCCCATAAAAGTGTTGTTGGAGCCACCACCTCAATGGTCCAGGTTATTCACCTCTTTTATTTTTGGGTCAACTGATATTGCTATTATGTGATCGTGGACCTTTAGGGTGCGTTTGGTTGGGGGGTTACCCCCCACTTTGGGTGGGTTACCCCCAAAATCTATATTTCCAACCCACTAGTGGGGCCCACTTTCTTTCCAACCAAAAAAATATATATTATACCATCATATCATCTAAAAATCATAAAATACTCAACTTCTACTTACTATTCCAAACTTCAATACAATCGCATCATAACAACCACCCACTTTTTCAAATTTTAATACAATCATATCATAATAACTATCAACTTTTTCAAATTCCAATACAATCACATCACACAAACCCTCCCAACCCTTAACCCACCAACCAAACACACAAACACAAAACCGGGTTATCCACCCCTGGATAACCCACGAACCATAGGGTCTGTTTTGTTGCTGGGTTGGACTGGGTTGGGTTGGGGTACACCGGTGTACCCCTCCTTCCAACCCTCCCAATCCTCTTCACAGTTTACTATTTACAAGGGTACAGTTTACTATTCACATGGGTACTCTAACTGTGAATAGTAAACTGTACCCCTGTGAATAGTAAACTGTGAGGAGGATTGAGTGGGTTGGAAGGAGGGGTACACCGATATACCCCAACCCAATTCAACCCAGCAACCAAACAGACCCTTAGCCCGCCCCCTTCTCGGGCATGTTCTTCCTCGGCCAATTTAATTTAAGTATAAAATAAAACGAACAAATTTTCAACGATTGGGCTGGACCCAACTTCATCCATCAGGATTCGGAGCCTATGATCCAATCCCCTCCTATGACTTCGCAGTGGCAATCCAACGGTTAATATCCAGTCTAGGGTTTCGACCGGTTTCCCTATAAATAGATACCTCCTAGCGTTCCAACGAGTCACGGTCCACTGTTCCCTCTCCTCCTCCAGTCTCCCCCCGTGTTTTCCACATATTTCTCTTCGATTTCTAAGATCCTTGATGAGAGAACGCGAGAATTCCGAATGATTCCTCCGAATCTGATTACGATATCTGCTATTCGATTGCTACGTTCTTTCTGAGATTCTCGTATATCTCTTTTTTTTTGCTTCCTTGAGATCTTCGTGTTCTTAATTCGCGCCTAGGTTTTTGTATCCGAATTGGCGCAGCTGGGCTTGCGGCGTCGGGACCCCAAGGTTTGATCGATCGCCTCCTGAGACCAGCGAGATCGTGGACATCGGATCTCTGACCGTGCGGTTCTTTGCTTTTCAAGTGGATCTCGCACTTGTCAAGGTTCGGTACATCCGATTTTCTGTCGTTACTTCCTCCTATCAAAGTTAGGATGATTTTTAGGGTTTTAATCTCACTTCCGGTGCTATTGGGAATCGTTAACCAGTCTTAGTCATGTGTTTAGCCCCTACTCAAATGGCTCCGCACAGTTACAAGGCTGGGACAGCGACGATCGCTTCGTTGCTCCGGTGTCTCCTTCCGTATCGCCGCGAGTTACATTCGAGTTCTACATCCTTTTCTTCATCCTTCGCTCTGTTCGTGATCGTATCCATGGTTGAGCCCATTTTTCCGGCGGGCATTACCATTCCAGTTTGGATCAAGTAGTTGTAGATGCAGCCAAATAGCCATTACACCATTTCTAATATATGTTTTAATGGCGATGTAAAAAGAATATAATAAATAAAATGGGAGCGTGTGACAGCTTCTGATATATGTAACTAGTTGGGAAATATGTTTAAGAAATAATTGAATTTGCTGACATTTTTAATCATCGATTAATGGACTTTCTTCTTCGAGATCAATCGAACTACTCTGTTCTTTTCAACTTTCGATTTAAGTTCGTGGATCAATGATGAGAAATTCTAGGCTTTGTTTCTCAACATTCGCAGTGGCCGCCTGAGAGCTCTCGCCTTGCCGGGCTTGAGAGCTCCTGCTGTTTAGATCCTTCCTTGGATGTCTGAGATCCCGAAGCCAGTTGCACGATTTTTTTTGTGATTCAGTTGTGGATGATGCATGTCTCATTGTTTCTAGTTAATTCATAGCTAGATTTTATAAGATTCTCTCTCAAAGTTGGCATATTTTTGAAGTTTTTCTGTGCGAATGGTAAGGATCTTCTCATATAAGATCCAATCTCGAATTTTTATTTTATTTTTTACATTCAGAATTTGTTTCTCAACATTGTCAGTGGCCAGTATTTGTCGATGAAAACAACATTCCAATCTCAAGTTTCAGATATTTCTGTGTCCAGTATTTGTCGATGATGATAGTTTGAAGTCTTTGTTTCTCAACATTCGCAGTGGCCGCCTGATGCCGTTTGATCCTTTCTTGGATGTCTATGTTATCCCATTTCAACAATTTATTTTTTGTTTATTTTAATGAGTTGGGATCGTCTGAGACCCTTGTGTTTTGGGTGTCGAGTTTAATTCGCTCATTGTGTAATGGATTTTATTTCACGGTCGGCCTATTTTTAGATTGCCTTTATACAAATCCTACATGAATGAGGGAAGCCTTTCCATTTTACTCGTGATGAGCTTTGTTTTAAAGCTAAATCAGATGATTAACCGAAAACATTTCCCGAAATCTTTATTGAGGTTGGACAGAGAAATTTGGTTAAAAATATACTCATTTTAAATTAAATGGTTGGAAAAGGTGGTTTGAACAGAAGGATCAAATTTAATTATATTGAAAGTATGTACAAATTACATAATTGATATGTTTATAAAGAAGACAAACAAACAAAGTAGCGAGCACTATATGTATTTGGTCTATTTGATAGGGTTTTTATCAGTTGTGCTCCTTTGAGATATCGCAATATCAGTTATGCCGCTATCTTTTTGGTAATATCAGTTGCGCCTCCAATTTATCAGTTATGCCCCTCTGAGGGGCACAAGTGAAATATTGGCAAGAAGTCGGGGGCACAATTGATATTACCAAAAAGATAGGGGCATAACTGATATTGCGATATCTCGGAGGGGCACAATTGATAAAATCCCTTTTTTTTATTTATTTAAAAAAAAATCATCATGTATTCATCCCTATATTCCTTCTATTTGTCATTTGAATTTTGTCAGAAATAGTGATTTTATAGTCTTCATTCAGACATCAATTTTTTAACGTCGCAGGATTTCTTTAGATTAATCATGTTTGGATGGAGGTCGTAGTAGTTTTGTTTCTGATGAAATTCATATAGCATATAGGAGGGATATATGGATGAATATACTTGATGATATTTTTTTAAAAAAATATGACAAAAATTAGGATAAGGAAGTCATGTTGGTCCTGCCCAAGGAGCAGCCCTATTGACCCATTAATATATGGGATTTTTACCCTGTAGACCCTATAATTTTTTGCAATTACCGTTACGACCTTCGAAACATCGTAATTCCTCCCCCGACCCTCTAAAATTGCTAATCCTTACCCTACAGACCCTGCGGTTAAGCCCCGTTAATGTACCCGTTAAAATTAACAAGATTCCGTCATGTTCCTTTATATTATAGCCATTTTGTTTATTTAATTTACATTGATTGCCATTCCATCATCTGAGACCCCCCGGACAATGGAGCCTCCCGTCGTCGCCTCGCCCCCTCGGCCGTCGCCGCTGCTTCCCCCCCCCCCAACCCCACGCGATGGAGTCCGCTTCGCCGTCGCCGCTGCTTCGCGCCCCTGGCCACCGTCGCGCGCGATGGAATCCCCCTCGACCTGCCGATGATGGAGGACCCCCCCCCCCCCCCCCCCCCCCCCCTCCCCGACGCGCAGGGGACTCCATCGTCACTCGCAGAGCATATGGTTGGTTGTGTACACTGTTCTGCCTTTGTCTTTATTGTCCTGTTTGAGCCCCGCTCTCGCTGCTGCAGCTCGCTGCCCCTGCCCTCCCAAGCCCCCTGGCCAACCCCCCTCGTGCCGCTGCTTCCTACGCAGCCCTCTCCCAAGCTTCCTGCTCAGCCTCGGCCATGGAGCTGCTTCCCTGCTCTCCCCTCCCGATCTACTTTTGAGGATTTTTTTTCTTTTTTTATTTTGACTAATCCTAACCGTTGGATGGTAAATTGGTTAGATTAACTCAAGACTAACCCAAGTAATTGACTCAAATATAGTTAAAATTGACGGCAGGGTTTGTTGGGTAAGACGGACCAAGTTTACGGGGTCGAGGGATGAATTAGGATGTTTCGAAGGTTGTAGTGGTAATTCGAAAAGATTACAGAGTCTGCCGGGTAAAAATCCATTAATATATTGGTTATTGTTTACGGGTAACGAACATTAATATATTTGTTAGTGTTTTACGGTTAACGAACATTAATATATTTGTTAGTGTTTTACGGTTAACGAATGTAATGGGTTTCAGAACTCCAATGCTTGATTTAAAATAAAACTGGATCACGGGTTGTTGAATCTAGTTTATTTTAATTGTACAATTTTAGATGATATGATGGTATAAATTGTTATTTTGTGCGTAATTAATGAACACCCAAACTGTGGAGTAAGTCCCCTCAAAGAGGGGTTGAACACCCCAACAAATGCATTTACAAACAAACGCATTGTAAGTTGTTAAGTAATGCTCTCTCCACTTTTAACATATATCCACATTTCGAGAATTTTGATTTGAAATTTTGTTTTAAGTTGGACGTATGGGTTACCCTTAAAACATTTTGACAGTCAAATCGGAGCACTTGTATTTTGGCGGCCAAATTGGTATCAGACAAAATTCGTAACTTATAAATTACTCTAATATGGATCCGTTATTTTATCTTGGTTTATGAGATTGTCAATTGGGAGTATGATTGATTTAATACCATTTATATTAACAGTATTCTATGGTTGTGTCGGTACCGTAATATGATCAAATGCGGTGAATGCCATTCTGTTTATAAGTTTTAATATTTTAATAAGTATAAATAGCCCGAAGTATAATTTAATGTCTTTACTTGATAGCAGAAATTATTTAGAATAAAAAATAAATGGCCGATTATACAGAATTTGTTGACGAGCTTAGTTTGTATTTTATATATGATATGTGTGCTCCAAATGGCGAATAATCTTCATGTAAACCTTTGTTTTAAATAATTTCATCTTGTGTATGATTTGGTAAAGAAGTTGAATTACTAGCTTTGTCATTTCAAGACAATTTTTATCATGGAACAATACCTTCGTGAGTAAACATAAAAGGATCCGAATGATTGAAAGAAAATGGTTATAAAACAAAAATCAGATGAATCTTAGGGCTTGTTTGGTAACTGAGTTTCCCCCGGATTATCTCGGGATAACACGGTTTTCCACCCTCTTTTCATGAAATGGAATTCTATCATACATCACATTCTTTATTCTAACCCTTCTAACCCTCATAACCATCTCAAATAGCTATTATTCCAATCAGGTTATTCCAACTCAGCCTAACTCAGCAACCAAACAGACCCTTAGGGCCTGTTTGGTTCGGGAATAAGTAGGAGTAAGCAGGGATGGAGCCAGGACATTTTTGAAGAGCGGGCACGAGGATTTAAAAAATTATGTCTATCAATTACAGTACAAGCATATTCATTATATAACAATAATTGTCATGAACCAATTATATTTATAGTTTTCACTTATATTTTTCATCAATTTTGAACTTATTCATTATATAACAATAGTAAGTTTTGAACTTATTTTTTAATCAACTATATCTTTTTATTCAATTTTACATAGATTGGTATCATATATGTTCCACAATGTCGGGATTTTTTGTGAATGATATTTATATCTTTTTCTAAAGTAAGTTATTCAAATATTTTAATTATTTTAAATTCAGTATATGGATTTTGATTAGTTGCAATATAAAATACACTTGTTCCGAATCTGTATCAAATCAAAAATATAAAATACTAATTCTATACTTTTTTATCAATAATAAGAAATATTAATGTCTGAAGAAAAATACGCAAATCAAGAATATATGTGCAATTGACCACTTTACTTGATACTAAATAGGACCAATGAATAATATATGAGACTTGACAATAAATGATTTTTTTTTAAAAATATTTTTTTAGATTCCGAATTAGACCATGTATATGCATAAATGATAATGAGATTGGACGAAAGATCGATTCATTCTATAGTTCGATTCTAAAAAAATGGATAACCGATAAGATTACGGTAGTGATCTATTATAAGTATATCGATTGAAGAAATTACCCAATATAGGTTGATTTGAGGTAAAATCTATTAATTTTTGATAGGAATTTTATTTTAAGAGGCATATTATCTAGTGGCGAAAATTATTAAACTTTTTCAAAAGAAATTATGGGGCATATACGAGTTTTACCCTCAAAAATTCAAATGATGCATTAAAAATTTGAAATATTATGATTACTTTTACCTTAAAAATCTATAGAAAAAAATTACATAAACATATATTATATAATCCCAAAATTTAGGGGGGTACTTGCCCCTCCTTTCCCCCCCTTAAATCCGTCCTTGGGAATAAGGATGGGGAATAAAGAGAATTATGGTCTATTCTTTGTTATTCTTTGTTTGGTTGGAGGATATGAATAAGGAGAATAAGGTGAAATAAAGGTAGGTAAGGCAGGATAAAGATAGGAATAAGAGTGAAATAAGATGGAATAATGGAGAATAGTCGTTATACCGGGAACCATGTTGGGATGAGAATTGGCCTCTTATTTAAGGGCTTATTCTCCAACCAAATATGGCCTTAGGGTGCGTTTGGTTCGAGAATAAACAAGAATAAGGATGGGGAATAAGGAGAATAAGGGTTTATTCTTTGTTCTGTTGGAGGATAGGAATAAGAAGAATAAGGTGAAATAAAATAGGTAAGGTGGGATAAAGATAAGAATAAGAGTGAAATAAGATGGAATAATGACGAATAGTCGTACCACTGGGAACCGTGTCGGGTTGAGAATTGATCCCTTATTCCAAGGTCTATTTTCCAATTAAATAGGGCCTATTAGGGCACGGTCGTTTGGGGGGTTTTCCTTTAACATTTCTATACCCCTCTTGTGGGGTCTATTATCTCTCTATCAAATATAAATAAATAATATACCATTATATCATCTAAAAATTATAAAATATTCAATTTCTGCGCTCTATTCCAAATTTTGATACAAACATTACAACAACTATCTATTTTTTTTTCAAATTTCAATACAATCATATTAAAATAACTGCATACTTTTTCCAATTTCAATACAATTACATCACATGAACATTCTCAACTCTAAACTCACCCATCAAACACCGAAATATAAAAAAAGGTTACCCTCTCTTAAATAACTCATGAATCAAACACCCTACGTGTTCCAGTAGTATAATCCTGTCATCGTCATTATCTCTTTTGGATTAGGCTCAAACGTGTCTTATGAATGACTTGAAACCAAAATCTAATTATTGTGAATTTTGTAAAAATATAAGGTGACCGAAATTGGGACTCGTTGGCGGTTCATGTGTCATTCGATTGCGGGAGTAAAGATGGGCCGAAGGAGTTGTCGAAGAACCCGTGACAGAATATGCCCAAACATCTTTTGTTTTTAGTTGTGTCAAGAGCGTGATATAATATAGGGATTTTTACCCTGCAGACCCTATAAATATTTTAAAATGCCTCTACAATCTTTCGCACAACGTAATTACCTCATCGACCCTGTAAATTACCCGAAGAACCCCCACGAGCTTGAAACATATTATCCGGAGGGTTCATAGGGTAAGAGTTGGTAAGTTTACAAAGTCGAGGGGGGAATTAGGTTATTCAAAGGTCGTGGAGGTGATCGGCAAAGTTTATAGAGTCTGTCGGGTAAAAATTCCTATAGTTTGGGCTCATATTTGGTAGGGTTACCGGCTTAGTCTTGGGCATTCTTCTTCGAGGTGCATATTGATTGAATTTGTTTGGTTTGTCATTCTAACAGGTTGGATGAGATTGATATTTTTCAAATCTGTTAAACTACGGATTGGAAATATTACTGTAAATAATTTGTTACCGTCCATGTTGTGTGTGTGTGATTTGTATCGGGATGAGTGAGTGTAAGTGGTTATGCCTTTGAACGTATGTAGTTTCAAATTTTGAGATAACGAGTGTTGTCGTTGAGGGTGCTGACTTAACTCCTTTCTTGCTTTTTTTATTATATTTTTAAAAATATATGTGAGGATTTTAATACTCAATGATAATATATTGTCAATTAATTTTGTGTAAAACAGATATTACTAAGTTGTCCATCGGGAATGAGGTTAGTTTCAACAATTAAAATTTAACAAGTTTGATGTTGGGGATATATGTATCCAATTAAGTTTAAATTTGAATGATAATAAATTGCGATTGAGTGACCATTATCCTTCCACGTGTTTTAAAATATTTCACAAAAAAATACAAAAAAAGAGGTAGGTTGCCAAAGGTAACTCCCACGAGGGGACAACCTCATTTTACCTATACATGCATATGTGATAAAAATATAAAATTTTATAATATTATTTCTTATTATACCTTATAATGCCTCCTTGGGCAAGGTGTATTTTAATGGTTATTCAACATGTAACATCATGTTAAGAATGAGAAGATGGATTTGAGATTCAAAATATAAGAATCAAACTTTGATGTTCATCTTCTTTTATCGTTTCCGATGAATCTTATCTGCAATTGCTTCTTCTTTGCGCACAATCCCTCTCTCCTCCTCGACATCTACTCTCTAGTGACTAGTCGGCTTCAAATCTTATTGTATCATGCAAAAATCTCCTTCTTGAAAAGCTTAACCACCTTTTCCAGTTGATCTAACTCCTTCCCAAGGTCTTCTTCCATAATAGCATAGTCTAATTGTTTAGCGGAAGATTCGAGTCTAATGGTAAAAATCCTAACCAATCTTACAAGTTTATGATGCAAGCATTGCGACCTTGCTGGATCGTTGCTATTTGATGATGTGGGATAGAATCACTTTCCAAAGCACAAAGGATGTATCGTATGTTGACATTGTTGCCTTCTAGATCAAGTTCTTCTCCAATTGTCTACTATGTCCTAGTTACATCTTTTTTTATCAAAATTTCACAAGGTAATAATTCTCTTTATATCATTTTAAAGCATTTATGATCATTTTAGTTAAGTTATTGATCATGTAAAATCCATTGCAACAAATGCCATTTTTTACATCTCTTAGATACCAAAGAAATTGTTAATTCTCACTAAGTCTATATGAGGCCAGTGTCTATTTCACCCTTTAGTCTTCCATTGCCTCCTTGTCTCGCAATGTGAAAGACACATGCATGCAATGCATGTAAACGAGGGAGGGTCTAGATGACCAAGAAGGGGGCGTGGAGAGGGAAGGTCCGCAATACTTGATGTTAAGAAATAAAATATAATTTACATTGAGCGAGATATGTGTCTAAATTTACATTTAGAAAAATATCACTAATATGTGCCCTTCATCCATTTTGGAAATTATCTAGTCATTGTGAAAATGATATATTGGTTTGAATAAATCTCCACTTCTCGACGCCTTTCCAATAACGAATTAAAAGTGTATACATTACTTCAATGAGATCTTTAATTAGTGATTATAAAAGAAGTGTGGAGTTTGACGCTTTCTTGTAACTAACTAAAAGAGTATGTGTTAATGACGTTAGCATTGAACGAAGAACTTAGGAGATTATCAAGTATTGTTGCTAAAGCTGTATAAGTAATTTGGGCCGACTCGACCTGAACCTGACCCTTTTGAAATAAACTTGAACTTATGTTGAACTTTGATAGAAATTGAACTAAGATATTTCTAATGTAAATTTACACTAATATTCAGTCTATTAGAATACGAAATTGGAAGCAAACATATATCTTTACCTTCTTCTTTAAAAAAAAAACTAGGGATCAAATCGATGCTCTTCAAATAAAGCTAAGGTGCAGCACTAAATTGGGTAGTCCTGCTATGAATTTATCTATGGGTTTTTATTAATTATATTCTTCTTCCTTTTCTAATATCAGCTATGCTCCTGACTTGTTATAAAATTACAACTCCATCCTTCTGTTATTTTACGGGCATAAATAATACTACAAAAATGCAGAACTGTGAATTTTATAGGAAGTCAACTCAAGAGCACAACTGATATTATAAAAAGAATTCAATGGACTTCCCCGTCTCATTTTTTGTTTATTTTTTTATTTTTTTAAAATAAAACCATGCATTTTCATCAATATATCTTTCTAATATGTCATTCCATTTTTTTCAGAAACAAAGACTCTTATGCCCTTTGTATATATCAGGTCGATTAGCAATTTTAAGACCGTTAAAATTACTTGTTATAGATGGAAGGCATAGGAGTCTTTTGTTTCTAGTGAAATTGCAACAACATATTAGAGGGATATAGTGATGAAAATACACGACTTATTTTTGAAAAAAAAGAAAAAAAATATCGAAAAATCAAGGGAGGGAAGCTATGTTAGGGAAACCTCATTTTTCCTTAAAAAAAGAGAAGTATAAATGATATTATAGAAGTTAAGAAGATTATAAGTGATAAAAATCCTTTACCTTTTATATAATAATCACTCCATCCCTATCCGGTACACATGTTACATCCATTTTGATGCCACATCAACGAGGTATTGCCACAAGATAAATTCAATGCGTTATACATATCAAGTCGGTGAAGAAGAAGAAAAGCCTTCCTGCAATTCCGAACTGGAAGACATGGGTTGTTCTCCTCCCCCCCTTCAGGTACATCAACTTATTTGAAGCAGATCTCATTTATATTCTTCAAACTCAGTCATTGCATAATCTTTGTTCTATTCTATTGTCAATAGACATCCTTCGTTGTAACTCATCATAATTGATTGGCTCGATCCAGTTCCGAACTCGTAGCGTAAAAACATCATCAGCCGGATCGGACATAATCCCACATGTTGAGTCGTTGACAACCACTCAAAATGCTTAAGCTACTTTTTTTAGCGGTTCTATCGGCTTCCTGTAATCCGCTCTCGTGTTTTGATATTAGAGGTAAAAAAGGGCCCCATGCATACTTTGTAGACTACTCGATGCTTAATTTGCCTCATCAAAATGGCTTGAGCATATGTACGAGTTTGGGGAGATGGATGTACCCGTAGTTGCATGGGCAGCTTACTCCCGTGTTGCCACGTGTTTCGGCGGTGTTCTATATTTCTTTGATTTTGTGGGAAAATATAATACGTAATTCTTTGATTTTGTGGGAAAATATAATACAGAAGCGATAATATTAGTATCCAGATATTTAGATGCTATTATTAGTTTATGCTTCATTTTTATATAAGGGTTTAATGTGGCTGCCCCTAAGGGGGAGCGTTCTCCCGCGTCATTTCACTCATTTTTTATTTTTTTTTGAAAATTTCTTCTATGAATATTCATCACTATATTCCTATATTATGTTATTAAAATTTCGTGCGAAACAAAGACTCCTACAGCCTCCATCCAGACAGTCATTTTTTTTAACGGTAACAGAATTGCTAAAAATGACCACGTCTGGATGGAGGCCGTATGAGTCTTTGTTTCGTACGAAATTTTAATATCATAATATAGGGATATATTGATGGAAATGCACGAAAAAAATTCAAAAGAAATAAAGAAAAAACAAATAAAATAGGACGAGAGAGTCAAATTAGCTCCCCCTCAAGGGGACAGCCCCATTTTACCCTTTATATAATTGTTAGAATCTTAAATTGTGTAGACTTGAGCACATGCACTTCACAGAGTGGAGTGGATCAGCTGCTGTAGCCGTTGCAGCAGAAGACTTTTGTAGTAGTGGTTGGGATCAAGTGGTTCCCACGAATTCACACGTCGTGGGAACCGGCAACTACTCCAGAGTCTGTTATAGCAACGGCTACAACAGGCGATCCACTATATGAACTTCAACTATATGATATATATAATTTGATAGTGTGTCCTCCGCCCAAAAGATCGCAATTCCCGGATTTAAAATGAGTGCATGCCCCATCTGATGGCTTATTGCATTTACACGTCCGGGGAAAATAGATGTACCCATGGTTGCACGGTCATCGTCATTCCATGTTGCTTCGTGTTTCGATGGTGTTCAACAATTGTCTTACGTCGTAGCATATTGTCCGTTGTAGCTTTTCCTGCAGCATTGATTTTTCTTTTCCTTTTGCAAAATTAATTTCAAAATTTTGGCAGCATAGACCTAATCTTCGATTATTATTCTATATACCAATCAAATTTCATCTGCAAATGGTATTTCTAGCTATTTTATTCTAACTTTCAAAATTCCGATCTCTTTTTTAATGTATTTTAGTTCTTAAATATTGACTTTTCCGTTAATCGTTAAAATAAAATAGTTGTAAGCATCGAATTTCAGCAAAATTTGATAAGCATGTTGAACTAGATTTGCTCTATACGGTTGGATTTTTCAAATTGATTTTTCAAAGTTACAGCAAAGGATCTATCTGATCTGCATGCAGCAGCTTCTAAAAGATGTTAGTGCTTCTTGAAGGTAAATCAATTCGTGCTATGATCAAAACGAGAGTGACGGAAATACAAATAAAGGAAACTAGCGTGCTAGTCTTTACCCAAAACGATAGAAAACACGTAGGGTCGTCCGATGAGTATCGGGATGTGTGCTGATTGTGCAGCCAACATCTCGATGCATATCAAACGGCCTCTGCGTGTTAAAGCATGTATTGTAATAGCAGAGGATCTACTCTCTCACGAGAGATCGGGCTCGATCTTGCAGCCGTGGCACGTTCTTGTCCGGATCGAGTGGCTCGTAAAGACTCATGTTGGTGCTACTAGAGAGCTTCTATACCCATGGATCAAATGGCTATGGAGAAGACATCTAGCAGCCTTCATGACAACAAATATTTAACTGGATCATTACTTCTAGAGCAAACAAATTCACCAGAATAATCAAGACCTGACTAAGTATATTTGGGTCCCCATCTATGGGTCTGGTCTTAGAATGGGTCCTCATCTTTAAATTGTAATGATTCGGGTCCCAGGACCGTTAACGAATGAACTTTTTAGGGCTGATGATGAACATGCCATTGTTTAAAAGTTGGAACCCAACCTCCATTCCCTTCCCAAGAAGGGCATATTCGTCATGATAGCGCAGATCGTCTGCTGTGAAGAGGGTTGCAGCAGAGTCTGCTGCAACCCTCTTTACAGCAGACAATCCACACCCTTGTCATGAACTCCAACATTTCCGTTTCCTAAATAGTCCGAGGACCTGAATCGTTACAATTTAAAGGAGACCCATTACAAAGCGCGTCTGAGATTAGAGTGATTACCTAAAGATGCGCGGTTGTTGTAAAGGGAAGGATTTTTCTTTAATCATGTGTGGATCTTAGATTCTTAGGTCGGCGATTGGAGGTCCGACTCCATAGTTAAGCCATTTTCTTCCTTTGTAATAATTAATGAATTGAGATCGCGATTTCTCTACTCTAAAGATGGTCATCTTCAAGTTATTTTGTGACATACCGTGAGATTAATTTTATATATTTATGACGATATTGGGATGGAATTCATTCATAAAAGTAACATAACACAATATTTCTTCCGTGCAAGTATGATTATGCTTGACTAGTACTGCGATATGAATGTTTGTTCAGTTTACTCTTCTGTCTACACCGTCGTTGACCTTTTTTACTTCCCCACTTCTTCCTAGTTGTATGATCATGGGCGCGATATTGTTGTCTGTTTGTGAACTCGAATTATAATAAATGTACCATCTTGCATTTAAATTTACTATAACTAGTGTGGACCCCGTGCTTTGCACAGGAAGTGTTTCTTGTCCCTTAGTACTGTCCATTTTATGTTTCTTCCTGAAAAAATTAGAATTGTAAACTTACATAATGTAATTACATCATTAAAAAATGGAAAAAAAATCAAAAGTATTTTTCCATATGCATGCTTTGATTAAACCATTAAACATCTAAACTTACTAATGATGGAAAACTTTATATAAACATTGACAGTTTATTGTATTTGATCTAACAACTGATGGTTAATGGGAATAAAATGTATCGGAACGAACTACATGGGATTCAGAATTCAATTATATGTAGTTTATTTATAAATAATCAACATACTTGCATGGATGCATCATATTCATATGAAAGAATATGCATCAAGTGAAATATATATGGGATAACAAAATAATCAATAGCCATCTTTGTAACAATGAAGTAAAGTTAAGCTTACATACACATTTCAGTTAGATTCTTTAGAAGGAGTCTTTATTTTAGTCGATGGAGCTTTTACGCAAGAGTGTGGAGGAATTGTCCTTTAAAATCAGTTTAATCTACCATAGTTTTTATCAGATACTTTCTATGACTAAATCCAATTAATTACATTGAACAAATGGTAATAAAATATAATTCTACTAAAGGTATAATTCTATCTACATTGTAATCTAGATAAGTTTCAACAAAATTTGTCTATGCATAACAATATTCTAGCATATACTGTAACCACATAACATATGCAATATTGTCTCTTCAGTCATCTCTCTACATTGTAATATTGTCTCTCCAGTCGACTCTCCCGTTTTAGTAGATGCAGTAGGAATCTTTAAAAATAATGTATCTGGTACAATAAGTAATGAAGTAGCAATTGTAATAATGACGAACATAAAGATAATGTTCAGTTAAATTGTCCATATACTAAGAGTTAATATACTAAGAGTTAGGTTTCTTTTTTAGGCACTTAATTTTGATTTTTTTGTCCAAGGAAAATGCAATCTTTTACTAAAGCACATCATTATTGGCTTCGGAGATGTATATCCAATTAAAAATTAAAATGATCATATAAAATATGTATTAATTAGAGTATACTCAAATATTTCTCCATCACAACAGTTAAGTACATCTTAAAGGTACCCACAAGCAATTTGAAGGAAAACAAGCTTCCTGCATTGTAATTTACCTACCTCGACATGTAGCTATTAAGTACATTTTGAAGGTGCCTATATATAATTTGAGGGAGCATTATTGCTGGAAAGAAATATCTTGTTATATAAAAAGTTCTATTCAATATTTGATACTATAAATTCACCAAGTTAAAGTTGAAGGCATCAAAGGCATAGATAGAAACGTACATGAAGAAGGAATTCACTTTACAAATACATATTTGAATATGCTTTCCATTATTTTTCGAAGGTGAGAACCTGAGCCTCAAGCATAATGAAATTTTGGACAATTTATCCTCACACTTTGTATATCTTAACATTTCTGACTGAAAATCATTTTTGACAATCCATGATTTCACATTGAAGTACTGAAGAGATGAATGCAATTTGAAACGCTCACTCGGAAAAGAAATTATATGGTGTGCAGTAAATGAGAATCTCTACAAAATTGTTGCATGAAAATCACATTACTAAAGTAATAAGACATACACATTTATAGCTGAGTTCAGAAAGACATAATATGTGCATAATAGTTGAATAGGATGATGATGCTTTAAAAGTTACATTCATTTGGTTGGGTTAATAGCACGAACAACTGGCTAACCGTGTAACAAATATAGATAACTAATGTCTAAATTTATACAAGGAAGATATTGCAAAATTAAAACACAAGTCAAAAACCTTTTAAATTAAAACATTTCGACTTCAAAAACCTCGACTAATTTTGTCTAAGATAATTGGATTTCAAATTGGAACTGACAGTTTTAGCTCTTGATGTAAATTTTTATAATGGAAATAAAGTATCTGTAGATGTAGATAAGAAACATAAATCTTATCAAATTAGTTCCAAAGCATGATAGATGTAATTATACGCATCACACTCTCAATACTGATTATATGTTTATAATCAGCATGGGAGAGAAATTCATAAAAACTCAATGATGTTAAAAGGACTTAACATGATATCGCAAAGGAGACTCCAATGATGTAGTTAGAAAATGGCATACGATGGAAAGAAATCATAATGGAAACACTGTTTATTAAAGTATGAGAATATAAACAAATCATAGCAACGATATTTTGCTATTTTTGCTACCACAGATGATACCAATCGCTATAAATGCAATAGCACTACTGAAAAAAATTATTTAATACATTGCCATTGAAATAAATATTTAACTAAACATATTAAACATGTACTGTTTTTAAGAGTGACTGAATATTTTATTCTTATATAATGACGATAACATAATATTGTGACTGCATGTTATGTAATGGTGAAATGAGTTGGCAAATCCAGTGGTGATAATCAACATCCAATCCAAGAATTCCGGTACTCTGATTGCATATAACTAAAATGATGGATTTTGAGGGCGATTACACCTCGATTTAGACTTTGCTACGATTGAGTACATTCTTACAATCATTAAATATTTGTATTAAACATCATTTGATCTAAGATGGGAAAAACTTAAAAAAACATGCAACACGATACATTGGTCTGCCCTGTTCACTTGTTAGTACTGAGTGAGAAAATAAAAAAGTTGTAGCATCTAAGATTAACCAATAATTCATTCTAGTGACTTAACAAATGTAAATTACGATGGACAAGAGCCAATTTCAGATCGTGGAAGAAGACTTAAGCAGAAGATGGAAAAAGATAAAGGTAATCCAATATGGGTCGTCGTTCTATTGTGCTTGGAAAAGTAAAAGCGAATTGGTCAGGTCTCACGTGGTGCCCGGCATACCTATTGAAGGGAGGCGTAAGTCCCATAGTCTTATGGGGATGCATATGGAATATCATTTGAAAAGAGGGCATTTATGGAAATTTCGCAATCATATCAAATGCTACAGTGTCGTGAATAGGGGTGTAAACGGACCGAACCTAAGCGGACCTATATTTTTTAGGTTCGGTTCGTTTATTTAATCGAGCCTAAACTTGTGTTCAGGTTCAGTTCGTTTATTTTCGAACCGAATCCGAATCGAGCCTCTTTTTAAACGAATCGAACCTAAGCGAATATCGAACTTAAGAATTCTCTAATAGGAGAGAGTGAAAAGAAGAGAAATGGAAATATATATATATATGTATTTACAGTTAGAATAAATATTCATTTAGTTTTTTCTTTATATTACTCATCTTCATCTTTTGAAAAAAAATAGATTAATAAGGACTCATCTCTTTGAAAAAAGTATAATTATAATATATTTTATATCTATTCAGATGGGGATAAGGAATAAGAATAATGCGGAGATATTCGATAAGTAATGTTTGTGCTTGTTCTGTTGATTTGAAGATAAAGAAGGGAAAAGTACTAGACCATATATGATAGATGTTGTAAACAAGATGTGACTATTTATTTTTGGATAGTTTATACCAAGATAAAACCTAGTTATCTCGTAAATATCTAGTTATCTCTAGACAAAATTCACTTACCCTAGGATAAAAACCACTCATCTCAAAATAAGTCCACTTCTACAGATAAGGATTTGTAAATATGTATATGTGTATGTTTAACGAGCTTTTAACGAATCGAACCTGAGCGAACCTATGATTTTTAGGTTCGGTTCGTTTATTTAATCGAGCCTAAACTTGTGTTCAGGTTCGGTTCGTTTATTTCCGAACCGAATCTGAATCGAACTTTTAGCGAGCCGAACTTGAGCGAATATCAAACTTGAGAATGTTCTTACACCCCTAGCCGTGAACAGTAGTATGTCCACGGCCTTTAATATATAGTAAGATTTGATATAATTAATGAGCAGTAATCATGAATGTCATAAAATAAATAACAACATTATGATGTGAAAGGCTGGTGAACTTACTCTAGGGTCTGTTTGGTTGTCACGATATCCTGGCAAATACACTTATTAAAAATCATTATATCAAAAAAATTGTAGGGTCAATACAAGTAATCCCAACCCAAGAATGAAGGGTTGAAACTAGGGATATGCCAAGATACTCGTATCCATCTGTTTTCTCTGTTAACTTTCATGAAAACGTTTAATGTTGAAATTTTTGTCCACTAAATCATATAATATTTATAAAAGATAAAAGATGCCACTGGTATAATACACTTCTGAATTTTAAACTAATACATCAAAATCCCCGGACTGGTAAATTTGAACCCAGTCGCGGTCCTATTGGCGGTGCGGTGGTTGTGGTCCTCTCCCTCCAACAGAACTCCATTCAGAGCTTTGATTATCCGTCTTTAGCAGTAATGCTTGACGACAGCAGCAGCAATGACATCGCAAATGCGTTCATAAGGATTAAAGACGGGGCCAAAACCATTTTGAGAAGGGGGCACAAGCTAAAACAATTACTTATCAGTTTCAATACTATCATGATAACTTTATAACGATGACACTAAAAGGGTAGATTATGTCTGAAGATTAACTTTTTCTCTGAATTTTTTTGAGTTGTTACATTTAGTCCAATCATTGAATAAGTGATGGTCAAACGGTTCTTATTCAGAGAGTCTTTGAGCTTAATTTTTAACTTTGTTAAATCATCAGGGATAGAGTATGAATCTGAAGTTTTAATTGATTCATAGGGTCTCAACAAGAAAATTCCTATCAATAATAAAACAATAAATAACTAGTAAATTTGACTTACCCAAAAAAACTACACAAATAAACAATAAGATTCGTTGTTCATGACCTTGCTTCAACTTAATTGTTATTTGAACAAAAATATCACAACAAACTTGAGGTAAAAGTTATGTCTTGGTCCGAGTTGGGATAGCATTTTACTTCCGCATGTCTATGGAGTTTTCAAAAATCCAAACATCTCGGAGATATATATAGAGGTAGATGAATTTATCGAACGAACCACACTTCTTCGTATACGTCAGGAGTCCATTGATGAAAAGTGGCTGGGGAAAGCTTGATCCCAATTCCTACAGTGATAATCATTTTAAACTCCTTTTTTAGAAATCTGACCAAGGATGTCTAGGTTTTTTAATGATATTTTGTATCTTTTTTCATAAATTACTTGTGTTCTAGTATTTTTTATATTTTAAAAATCTAATCTTATGGGTCGAATTCTCATAACATAAACTATGCTTATTCCAACCTGTATTAAATTTAAAATACATTATACATAACTTAATACATTTTATTATGAATAATTTTAAATATTAATTTAATGTATATCCATAAAATTGCTCGAATCTAATACATCTAGATATATATTTGGTCCATCTAGTTATAACAATAAAAGTAATGATAAACTCTATAAGATTGAACAACAAATTATTAATTTTAAAATTTGTTAATAAAACTAGAGATCTAGTTAATATCTCCTTACGTGGTAATTGGATTTGACATTACAACATAATGAGTCTAGAGTGACATTTTTCTTAAAATCTGTCACTATACCATCCATTGTTTAATATATAATGGTGATATTATGTACTGCCGGATTGTATTTTATACTTGAAATCAATGACGAGTGTCATATCCATTGTAAAATCGTTAGCACCAGTTCTATAACAACACTTGTTTGTTATTATTCTAAATTTTACCTAACCACCACTATTTTTTAGCTGAAAAATCAGCGACATTAGGCAAATTTTTGAAAAGTAACAATACATAAGCATCATTATATGGATCATTGCTAATGATATAGTAATAAATGTGACATTTGTTGCTACTTTCAATAATAAAAAAAATTGAAAGAATTATATTGTCATTGTATATATAACAACATATAAGATAGTTACAATTTTTAGAAAAAAAACATCACATAAACACATTCTATTTTAGTGTGACAACTAGTTGATTAATTTTGTATGGTTCTTTACATTTATATGAATAGCAATAAGATCATCATCGTATAATATCTATTACATGTTTATTTGTATAAGAAATTACTTATAAAAGTCGATCAAATATAAAATATAGTGGGATGTAGTGATAACTTAATGTTAAAAGATAAGTTATTTGAGTAAATAATCCAAGAGGAGGCATGTATGGTAGTTTTTAACTCCAAGAATCTCAGAGTAATGATACATATATACATGGAAGACTATGGGATTTTTTAAAACCTCAATATATTATATTCTCTCCAACCCCTCCATGCCCCCTTGGATCCGTCCTTGATAAGGACAACCTGCATGCAGAACTTCCATCTGATTAGAATATCAGGTCTTTATACAAGAAGGGCTTTGTGCTTTAATGTCTTCTAATATTTTTTTCCTGTAGAAGAAGTTCTTGTTTTGGATTCCATGCAGGTTACTTTCAGAGGGAACATGACATTGCCGTGGCTTGCTTCTTGTGCAAACACGAGGAAACTTGAGGCGAAAGGACTCTACTTCTGCCCACGCCACCGATCTTCTTCTCCGACCTGGCATCTTCTCAGGCGACCCTCGAACCTTTGTCATCATTTGAAGATCGCCTCGCACGAACCACCGCACAAGGATTTCAACACCGGGGCTGACCGACCCATCGCTTTGGATAGCCGCGATGCAGGTGGCAGCTCCGCCCTGAGTCCATCTCACGATCATCTGGAGGAAGTAGCAAGCTCCATCGCGCACGACCCGAAGGCAGAGCTGCTGCTGGTGCGGAGTGGTGTTGGAAGAGGTGGATTGGGAGTGGAGGAAGAGGGTCGAGTTCAGAGTTCAGATATTAAAAAATGGATTGTTATGGAATCCACGAACATGTGTTGCGAAGTTGTATGGGTAAGGTTGCCAAATTGCAAGGGAGAGGTGCAGATTGGGAAGGGGCACGTCGCAAGGAGGAGATCCTTTGCTGTAACTCAAGTTATGCATAAATGTTGTAAATCCATTTTATTTTATTTTATTTTATTTTATTTTATTTGCAAATTCAATCTTTAAAATCCAACCGCATTTGGATCTTTGGCTAATCTTCAATATCTACCAAAATTTGGCAAAAAATCGATATATTTTGCTATTTTATCTTAATAATCAAACATTTGGTTGTTTTTTAAACGGGATTTAAATTGCTTAAATGTTGACCTAATATTGACTATTAAGATAAATTAGAAAATAATGTCGATTTTTACGAAATTTGGTAGATATGTAGAGAATTAACCAAAAAAATGATCTATACGGTTAGATTTTCAAGATCAAATTCACAAAAGAACTAAAATAAGATTACAGACCCTCCCCACGCCACAACCAGATGGAGGCAGACCAAAGCATATGATGTGTGCGTAGCAGCAACATGGTAGTGGTGATGAGGAACATATTGGTGAGGGGAAGAGGATCCTCTGCTATAGAGGGGATTGCAGCAGGGGTGCTTTAATCCCCTTGATTTTTGTTGTGATTTAGATTTCAAAATCCAACCTTATATATTGAATCTTACATTAATGTTCTATATATTCTCCAAATTTCGCTTAATTCCGAGATTATTTGATATTTTATCTTAATGATTGAAGTTTCAGATCTTTTTTAAATGAAGTTTAAGTTGCTTAGATCTTGATCGAATGTTTGACCATTAAGTTAAAATAGCCAATAATCTCGAAATTAAGCAAAATTTGGAAGATATGTAAATCATTAAAGATTCAATCTATAAGGTTAGATTTTGGAATCAAAATTAAAAAAATAAAGAGGATTACAACACCTCTACTGCAATCCCCTCTAAAGCAGAGGATCCTCTTCCTTAGTGAGGAGGGATATCACTGGTTCACTGGTTGGGGGCGAAGTCGAAATCGGGCCAACGGAAGAGGGTAGAATTGAAATCAAACTGACAAAATTTAATAGGAACTAGTGTATAACCATGGTTATATTGATGTTAGTAAAACAACTAGTATGGACAATAAAACTATTGTTATAATAAACACATCACTTATAATAGGATAATAGAAATAGGATATCATAAAATCAACAAAATAAGAAAGTGTGAATATCTGAGTCTATTGTGCTATTGTACTCATTTTGTACATATTTTTATAAATGTATTTGTGTATGTTATAAAATGGATATAGATACGTATATGCATATACATATCACTTTTATATCTATAATATTGATCGATATATTATTTTAACATACACATGTTGATTTATTTGATATTAATAAAAATACAATGAAAAATGATATCTTTCATTAATTTGATATAATTGATTGGATAAAGTATTTTCGTTGCAACAAAATAACATTTTGATAGTCAATGTCATAGGACAAGTTTGTTGTAGAGATTAATTATATTAATTATATTTGTAAATCATTATATAAATATGAGCTAATGTTTAATTTATTTTTTGTGAATAAGTATAAGCTAATATGCAATTTATTTTTTTGTGAATATGCTCCGTATTCGTTTTACATTTGTAATAAGGGGAAATTGGGCTGCCCTTTGGGAGCTAATTTGGCTCCACATGCCCCCATTTCTCCTACTTTTTTTGAAAAAGGAAATTATGGAAATTCATCACTATATTCCTATATTATGTCATTCAAGTTCCATGCGAAACAGAAATACCTACGACCTTTATCTAGACAATCATTTTTTAAAGGTCACAGACTTGTTGAAATCGACCATGTCTGGATGGAATTTGTAGGAGTCTATATTTCACACAAAACTTGAATGACATAATATAGGGATATAGTCGTGAAAATCAACGGAAGCGTTTTCAAAAAAAAAAGGAAAATAGGACGGGGGAGTCGAGTTAGCTTCCCAAGGGGGCAAATACGTTTTCCATTTACATCAATATATAATATGATAACACCTTTATCCATATATGTATAATAATTTTTTCATCGAATGTGCAATTATGTAAAGCAGATGAGCGTTCGTGCAATATTAATATTAAAAAATATGTGTAACTATCTAAAGTTGCAATTGTTCGGATATCAATCTCAAAATATTTTAAAAGTTGTTTGGTGATAAATTCAGTAAGATAACCAAATGTGGCATAACCATAACTGAAGCATAAACGATGCACCAATGTAAAAGTGAAACATCACTACAACAAAAGAGGGCTATAGTGACAATTTTTCTAAAATCTGTCATTAAATCATCTATTGTTAAATATATAATGATGATATTAATCTTAGCGAATTATTTTTTATGCTAGAAATTAACGATGAATGTCACATGTGTTACTATATTGGCAGCAACTTCAAATATAACAACACTTATTCGTTGAATTTTTTCAAAGCTTTATTTAACCTTTGCTAATTTTAATTGAAATTTTAGTGATGATTATTTAAAATTTTAACAAATAACAATGGAGAAGCGTTAGTATATGTAACTAATATGTCATAACTGAAGGTGAGTTCATAACTGATGCACGATATAGTGATGACTTATTTAAAAACAACCCACCCAGCTTTAAAAAAACATCAAAACAACCTAAAGTTAATGACATAAAAATTATAAAATTTAAATAATCAGCTGAAACTTTAAAAATCTTTATATTAAAAAACACTAATACATGTTCTGTTCTCGTAGTCAAATAGCCACTACACCATTTCTAATATCTATTTTAACGTCAATGTAAAATATCTATAACTATACTATTGCTGGGTTTTCCTCTCATACTTCCCAATCTTGACACGTGGCTGTGTTTGGTTCTTTTCTCCTCTTGTAACTTTTCATTCAAATCTGCCACGTGAATTCCTTCCCCATGTTTCTCTCTCCAATTCTGCAACTCCCAACGCCCCTTCAATCTCTCCCGCAGGCACACACTCCCCACTTTATCTCGTAGCCCATCTATCTTTCATCTCTCTCCTTCCACTATCTTCTCCCTCTCTCTCTAACTTTCTCATCTTCACTAATTTATTAAGTGATATTTAGAAAATTATTAAATAATATATTATTTGTCAACTATTTCCCAAAAGGCTCTCTCCATTTCTCGCCTCTCCACATACAACATTTATATGTATAAATAAATCGTATAAGTATATCTTAGGAATAGATAATACGTGTACTATTTTTCATAAAGAGCAAAATATATTAACATGCTAGATTTGCATAAAAATCCTTTTATAAATTGAATTTTTATAGTAAAAATATATTTGTCACAACCTCTACAGTTAATAGTTTATAATAGTTGTAAGATCTAAATACTTCAAATTTGACTTTAACGTGTTGGGTACATGGATGCAAATAGACAAACACAAAAATGGATATTAGTCTTACCATATTTTTATCCATATTTATGTGGAAATAAATTGGGTACCTTTCCTAACTTAATTTTGAACACCACTTGATCTTTTATCTATAATTTTAAAATGCACGAACATGAAAGGTGATTGTAGATTTTTTTTACTGGATGTGTACTTCCACGTTATAATCCATCTCAATTTATTTGTTTAATGGAAAAAAATAACAATAAAGGCATATTTGGTTCATCTACTTAAATTAGTACCACAATGAAGTTTCATGTGAATTAAATCTTCCACAAAGAAATATTTTTGAATTATATAAAATAAAATAATAACATGATTATATAATCATATAGACATACTTCATAACTTATATCAGCAATAAAATCAAAAAAATATAATATAATAACTCTAAAATCTATATACCTTATTTAAAGTTGGATTTTTCACCCATTACCAGACACGTGGTTCGATGAGGGTGGTTTCTACTTTCCCCTCTCTCAGTTCCCCTCTCCTTTCCTCACTTAGCCTCCGCCCGACTATCCACCACCCCTCGCCCACTTCTTCCACCACCATGACCTCGGCTCTCTACAGACTCCCCCTCTTCCATCCCCATTGTTGACCTCTCCCTTCAAATTCTCGATAGACTTGGCTCAACGATGCTCTCAAACAAGTGTAAGCCTCTTCCCACCACCACATCCCATCATTGTACTCCCAATTTTCTGCAAGCAATCCTTATCATGTACAAAAGAAAATCCATTCCTCTGTCACCTAAAGGAGGAGAAGGTGGCGATGAGTACTCTGTCGCTGAAGGGTATGGACAGGAGAATTGTTGCATTCCCTTGCTTTCGATTTCCTCGAATAGAAAGATGCCTTCTTCTTTGGTGGATATAGGAGATTTCAGATTAGAGAAAGGAAATGGAGAGAATCCAGACGACGAGGGGAACGAAAGCGTACAATCCGGTGCGACGAATGAGCTGAGGTACGCCAATGCACTATGCCGCAATCTAGAGGACGACTTTGAAGAGAGTGATGTCTAAAGGAAATGCCTTGCTTTTTGACTTCCTCTGGTTTATTTCCATATCTTTTCTTTGCTTTACCTATCGAACCTTTACCTCCTATATAAACCAACCCATCTCGCCAATGCTTTTGGTATCAGCCATTCTCCCCCGTTTCTCCAAGAGCTCTGAGATATTAATATCGTGTGACAGGGATCTTCCCTGTCGAGCTTCTGAGTGGAGAAGCAAGTGGAGCTCTGTTGCTGATTATCATCGATGAGTGCTTCATTATGCCATCGCAAGAAGCCTCGCCTTTAGTTGGGATAGAGGATACGCTCATCGGAGCTTCATCTCCGATCCGCATGCGGCCCATTTCGTCTACTTCCACGTTGTTCTCTTTCTCCTTATATGACCTTCTTCTCTGCTCTTCCTCCTTTCCTCCTCCTTATTTTTCGTCCATATTCATTCGATTCACCATCTCCAAGCACATGATCAGTATCGAACAACCTTTAGTATGATAGATTACCTTTGACGGAGACCTTAGTTTGATCTGAACATCATCGAGGCCAGTAGATCGTCGACAACCACCACCTCAAGATTTAGCTGGAGATTCGATACAAGAAGAGCCATCATTTAGAATTTTGAATTCGGGGAGAATGATCGATTGATCTCCAAATTCTATAACTGTCATAGGAACGATCGAAACGAAATGGATCGTAATCGTTCAAGCGAAGCTTAACATAATCGTCTATACAATATACTAAAGCTGAGTCCTTAACTTTTCTCCATATTCTTACACATGGCGTAACCTCATATTTTCTTTGTTTTTCCATGTTTTCCATTCCCCGCCTTCTTACCGATCTCCCCTTCTTACACGGGGCATGTCCCCAGCATTTTCCCATTTCAATTGTTCTTTCCATATGGGACATCAACTCCTTTCCTTACCCGTGCCTTCCCATTCGAGAGACTTCGTTCTCTGCTGCACAAGAAATAGTCCCGTCATGTGGGCCACTGCATAAGTGGAAGTGATGGGAGAAAGGCACGAAGGGGCTTTTTTGTCACTTTATTACATTTCTGTGGCCACATGTCATATGAAAATACCATTTTTCTACCTTTTGAAAAAACCTAATCCTTACAATTTGTTTTGTCGCCTCCTCCCATCTCTTCTATGCTATCTTCCATGATTTCTTTGCGCAGCCTTCGCATCACCCGCAAAGATCTCTTCAGTTTGATGCAGTCGATCCTTGGTTGTTTCGTTCGCAGCAGATTACCGTAAAGAAAGGTATGATTGTTGTTTCTGTGAACCATTCTTGCTCCGATCTACCCTTCTCTCTTTTTCTCTGTAGTTGCTTGATCGCCATCGAAGTTTTCTTTGATTTTGTCTTCCTTTCAACATGTTCCTTTCTCGCAGCTGATGAAGGTAAGGTCTGTATCCTTACAATAATGATTTTTTTCCTGACGAATAAGGGTGGGGTCACGTGAAAAATTTGTGGAGCTACGTAGCATTTCTATTTGAATAGTTTTCTTCTTAGATTTATTCCAGAAAGAAAACTCATCATCAATTTCATCACCCATAGTTGGGTTCTATGATGCTTGATTTACGGTTATACATTTTGTTACTATAAATGCATGGAAAAATGTCTAATTTGTACAAAGATTACATGTTATTTGTATCTACTTATTCTGATTTATAGTGATGCATTTTGTTCTTTGTTATGTACTATTTTTTAAAAAATTGGAAGATATAGGAACATGCCTGCATTTCAGAGAGTTGCAGAGATCCAAAGGTGGTTATATTCTGGGTCTTAATATATGATCTAGGCATTTTTATTACCTTCTACATGTAATATAATTGACCTGTGTAATGTATAAACTATGTGATATAATCCTATATTGCTTGAAAATACCGAAATAAGGGGGCGGGGAAGCTATGTTGGCTGCCCCCAATGAGCAGCCCCATTAAATCCTATATATATATATACAGTTATTGTATTTGTTTGAACTCTTTTATGGTTGCTTTTTGTTCGAGCATACTTCTTGGTAGGAAGTTCACGTGTAAAATACGCTTAAATACATTGCCATGAGGTATGGCTTATACATTACTGTAATATACACACACATTGATTCATTTATGTATACTTAAAAAATGAAATGAATAATAATGGGGTATATAGAACTAAATTTTGTATCTACAATTAGTGCAATCCAACGGTGAGTATATTTCGGTTTTGAATATAAGATCTAGACATTTTTAGAACTTTTTTCATATGATGTATCTGATCTGTGTAATATATATTACACATTAAGTTTATATTGCTTGAAAGAATCTTATAGTTTAAATACCGTATGTAGGTTAATTATGAAAATAGCTTATATCGTTCACAAATGGAGAAAAATGAAAGATTACTTTTTCTATTACATGTACATGTTTCCTGGTGTTTGTTTTACGATGTAATTTTGTTGGTATTTTTTCTGTTTTTTTGTGATTTTTTTGTTTGATTGGAAAAATGAATTAGGTTATTTGAAAAAACATCAGTCTAATTACTATGAATAGCCTCTACTTTACAGGTCGTAGTATTTTTATGTGATTAATTCTTTTGATTCGTATAATAGTGATATATTTTGACACTTAAAAATATCTTATGATGTCATTTTGTTTTATTGTGTATATGGATTTGTTTTTATCGCATAATTTGGCAGTTTTACTTTGAAATTTTGTCTGATTTTCAATGTGGATTTGATTTGAAAAATATCTTATATTGTTTTGACTGCATTTATTCTTCAGGCTATCTGAAAATTACTGTGTGTAGCATGTACTATAAAATATGGTTATATTTTAATGTTATTTATGAGTTTGGTTTATGTAACAGTGATATAATCTTGATGTTCTCCTAAAAAATGATTACACTATCTATATGAATTTACATTGAATTTGAAAATATTCTATTTAAGAAGATGTACGAATAGTCCTGTATTTTCAGAGAGTTACAGAGATCCAAAGGTGAGGGTATTCCGGTTTTGAATATAGGACCTAGGAATTTTTAAGATCTTCTGCATATAATGTAATTGATCTGTATAATGTATATTCTACATGACAAATTTATATTGCTTGAAATTTGTAACGGGTTATCCAGTACTGTGCTCAACCAAATCCTCAAGATTTTATGTTAACTTAAATAATCCAGAAGTCAATAACATTCTACATAGGTAAAACTTCCTATATTAAAGTATTGTTGCTCTAAAAAAATTCAAAACATTACTTCATTTTATCATTCTTATCATTTCAAAACTTGCAGAATTAAACAACAAAATATACCATCAACATTTGATCAATGCTCTTGCAACTACTAATGACCATAATTTGACCAAAAAGTAGCATCTTTTATGCTAAAACCATTTACTATCATACAATGCAATTATCAACCATAGGAATTTGTGAAATTCAACTATTTGATTTACTTCACTTTGGAATTTTTAGTTACATATGTGGTGATTGTTTGAATAGCAATAATCCTATGTATTGGACAACTCCTTTTTTTATTAAAATATTTAATATTTTTCCTTTGTTAAACAATCAACTAAACTATTGTATTTCATTTTTTGTATAATGGATTTTGCTAAATCGTTGCGTTGGTTGAAGGATTAATCCTAATTTTATGCTAAATTCATTACAGTTCTTACTCAAATTTAGAAGTTGGCTATGCGATTCTAAGTATACTAAACATCATAATCCAATTTTCAGCTTCCAATCAGCTTAAATCTAACAAGATTGTTTATTTCATAATTTTCCAACTTGCTTTCGTCCCGCCGCGTAGCGCGGGCATGCATCCTAGTCTATTAATAATACTAAAGCGGAGTTGTTCTCAGCCTTTCTCAACCATCTACACGTGGCTTTCTCCTCTCTCAACGTCCTCCCTCTCTCCCTCCAGCATTCTCCATTTCCCAACCATTTACACGTGGCATTCGATTTCTATCAATCCGATCCCCTCTCCACTCTTTCTCTCTCCCCATACAAATCTCTCTTTCTCTCCCCCCTCCGTTCCATCTCTCTCTCTCCTCTCTCTACACAACCGTATCTCTTTCTTGACAATTTGGATCGTCTGATGTGCAACAGATTCTGCTGCAAGTGGTCCAGTCGTCCGGTCCGCATCCAACGTCTCTCCTGGGCCTCGAGATTCGAGTCCCCAACCTCGACATCCGCACCCACTATCCCCAGCTCCCTTTGAGCGTCGTCGGATCCGCATCCGACGGCTCTCATTCATTGCAGCAGGGGCTGTAAAAGCCAATTACAGCAGAGGATCGGAGCCCCTTTCTTGACACCTCTCTCTATACAACATATCTTACTCTCTCATTAGCACTATCTTTCCTCCCTTCTCTCTATCCCCCATGGCCAATTTAATATTTTAAAATTTGAAAATATGCATACCATACTTTCAGTGACACGAGGATTGTTGTCATGTTTCCATGCATATGCATACATTATTTCCTGGCAGTTGTTCTTTCTAAAATTTTTGCCTCAACAGATGTCGTACCACATGCTTCTTTATGTCTCCGGTTGTTGCATCTTCTCAAGGTTGAAGCATCTGTTACTCCAGCTATAGTTTTCCTTCCACCCGTCTTTACGAAAGATGTTTCACCTTCTCTTCCCTCTCTCGGATATGGCCCTCCAGTCTTATCTTCAGCGACCTTTGCATTCTCTTCCCACCTACAAGCGATGTTTCTTTTGCTCTCTCTCCACCTCGGTGATATGATGCTTAAGACTTGGCAGGTGAAGGTGAGTTTCTAGAGCTGGCAGCTATGCTCGAAATGACAACCCATATTAGCGACGAAGAGACAGTTGGAGGTGTGACCGTTGTTGCTTAAGACTTCTTCTTTGAATTGTTAATCGAACTGTAACAGTTCATTTTTTCTCTCTCTGAATTTACCCTTGGATGTGGGGGTTAAGAACATTTGTTGATGAAATTTTTATATTGATAATTAGATCTTATGCCCTTCGATAGCTAATGGTTCTATCGTCATTCCTGCCGCCACAAGATATCGCTCTTGTAACCAGCTACCTACATCTCTTCACCAAATCTCAGAGCATACGTGGATGTCGACTGTGGGAGTTATCTCCTACAAAAAACACATGCACCTCTTGGAGAGGAGAAACCCTTTCGTCAAGATCAGATGCGGTTCTTCTTCGTGCTACTCTCAATTCTTCTGACGAATACGTGATATAAGCAATATAAGCAGGGGATCATCGACCTCTATACATAGTGCAGGTGATGTGCAACAATCCCCACGTTCCATGGGGTGGTAATTAATGAGGCAACATCTACGATGAAATTTCATAGCTAACATACCTCCCCTCTTTTCCATTCGACAATTTTGTTTAATAATGTCCAATTTCCACTACCACTTCATTATATCACTACCCTATCCGTCACGCTCCTCCAACTATGGATTGGAGTGGCTTCTCCAATCTCTAAGTCATGTTGAGGTCTTTATTTTCCCTTGGTTCATTCTTTTTCGCGTTGCCATTGGTTGCCGATGGTTGGTTTTTTTGTGGATAATTGAGATCTGGGAGAATATTGATGTGCATATTGAAAATAAAATCATGTAGATGATCAGATGCCTTGGTGATATACATACTATATTGATTATAATGTACTCGAATGTATCTTGCACTGTTGGAGTCCTAAAATGCGCCAGAATATGAAATTAAAAAGAATATTTAGCTCGGGTGTGATGGACGATGTCCGTTTTCATTATATTGTAGTGAAGGCAAAGATAATAAATTTAGTGATAAAATTAGAATTATAATTCATTATTTTCATTTACCTACATAACTCCTTCATTATTTTTTATTCGAATCATTTTTAGGTAAACACTATTTTGGATACTTCGAGTGAGATAGGTGGATCCGTCGTAGTACTCCAGTTGTGGACATGTGAGATCTTCTCGCACATTGCTATAATTATTAGAGAGAGACCTTAGCGGCACGGGAGGCCCTTGGGAGTGCGAGGGGATGCAATATTATTGATTTTTTAATTTAATTTTTATTTTAGGTAACATTTTTTCCCTAAAATATATATAAATTTCCAATGTTAATGTATGGCATAATATTAGTTTGTGTGATCTATAATTGAAATAATCTATATTAGTGTATAATGCAGCTAAATTATTTTAAGTTGTTATCAAAAGTTTGATTAGTGATGCTAGCATATACATAATTTTTTTTTAATAAAAATATAATTGCATGTTATGATAAATGTAAATTGGTTGGTTTTATAACCAATGACTAATAATTATTCTATTTGTATTGATGTTACACAGTATTATTAGCGTTGTTCTAAAGATATTCTTATCACTTACTCATTTCGTAAAAAAGCTATAATATGATAAATTTCTTAACTTTCATGTGTTTTTCTTTTAAATTACAAACAGATGTATTCCTCCACCCGCCGCGAAGCACGGGCAAATACACTAGTATAATAAATAAAATGGGAGCATGTGACAGCTTATAATATATGTAGCTAGTAGGAAAATATGTTTAAAAAATAAGAGTTTGTTGACATTTTCAATCATCAAATATTATCTATATGTTATGTGTATCTGCATACAGACACACGAAACGATATCCTTACATTTATAAATGCATGAGGTATAAAAATATAGCATAGTCACATTCACTCCTGAGTAGTATTTACACGATAACATATCTGTTGATAACATATTTGTTGGGCAGTCGGCTATGACCAAAATTCTAGCTGAAATTTTGTTGTCTAATACTGTGTTTGGAGAAGAAATTAGGGCACCATCTTCCTCTCATCTTCACCTCCCATTTGCTAGGATCAGGCCGTCGCTTGCTGCCATAGATCAAGCCAAGGGCGAGGCGAATAAGAGCTATTCGGAGCTTGCTAGGGCAGCCATATTTGCTGACTTTTCTCCACCTTCTCCCTCTTTTCATTTGTGTTAATGCGGTATCTTATTGATACACCTTGTTGAGAAGGTGTTGACTTTGTATAACTTCTAGGGAGAACAGTTCACTATTAAGATTGGTGGAGAAGTTTGATCGAGTCGAGCCGACTCTGTGATTCTTCCCCCCTTCATTTTGGAGGTTTCCACGTTAAAATTTCCCGTGCTCATTGTAGTTACTTAATGTACTTGTGGTTGTGATTGATTGTGGTTGTTCTTGATTACTTTCTCAATTTGCTTGTGGAGGTTGTTCATCTGTGTTTATTGTGCATGAGGTGTTCGGTTCGATTTGCTTCCACATTATCTGTGGGTATTTGTTCCCAACTGAGTGATTTTAGAGCCTATTGGTGGTTGACCGCTATAAGTGGGACCTTGCATTTTTTTCCCAACATCTGGTAGCAGAGATTCTGTGGTAGATAACAAGATGGATTTTGATTCAAGTCGCATGATTATCTTGAATGGTACAAACTACAGTTTGAGGAAAACTACAATGAAAGATATCTTGCATGTGAAGTCTATGCACCTCCCAATTTTCTCCAATCAAAGGCCCGACAATATGATGGATGAAGAGTGGGATGAACATGAACACATATGTGGTTTCATCACGTAATTTGTTGATGAAAATGTCTAAAACCACATTCAAGATAAGAACCACGCTCGAGGCCTATGGTTGAAGATTGAAAGTCTATATGCCTCCAAGATGGAAAGTAATAAGTTGTTCCTTCTCAAGAAGTTAATGAACTAAGGTTCACTGAGGGAAGTTCTGTATTAGACTTTCTTAATGACTTTCAAGGTATCATAAGTCAGTTGACAGGAATGGGCATCAAGTTCAAAGATGTATTATGACTAATGTTGCTTACTACATTGTCAGATTCTTGAGAGACTTTTAAGATCTCACTTATAAATTCTGTAGCTAATGGAGTTGTTTCTTTGGAGAATGTCAAGTCTGACATTCTCAATGAGGAGATGCATAGAAAATCCCAAGGTTACTCCTCACATTCAAAGGTTCTTATTGCAAAGAACAAGGGGAGGAGCGAGTCCAAGAATGAAAGTAGTAGAGATAGTAGCAGAGCAAGGCGGGGTCCAGATACAAGAACATGGAATGTCATTATTGCAAGAGGAGAGGCTAGATTAAAAAGTATTGCTTTCAACTAAAGAGGAAGAATAAATTGTAAGCAACGACACAAGAATGTTGATGTAGTTGCACGTTATGATCTTCTCATTGTTTGCAATGAGGAGATAATGATTGTCGCCCACGACAATAATTCTTGGTTAGTTGACAATGGCTCAGATCTCCATGTCGCCTCAAACAAAGATTTATTTTCTTCATATACATCTGGAGATTTTGGCTTATTGAAAATGGGCAATGGTTCCTTTGGTAATGTTGAGCTACAAAGTGTCAACGGAGCGTTGTTGACGCTTAAAGATGTGAGACGTGTACCACATATGCACCTAAATCTCATTTCTATATGATACCAAAACACCTTTAGATGATGGATAATGAAAGCTTACCCGGAGATCCTTAGTTATTGCTCATGGAAAGAAGTGCAACAACAACCTTTGTATTATGAATGCATCAATTTCCCGTGATGTTGCACATGTGACTGAAGATGCAAAATCTATTGAGTTGTGGCATCGATGATTGGGCCAAGTAAATGATAAAGGGTTGCAATGCATGATAGAAAAGAACATATTGGTAAATGTGAAGAAAGATAACTATTATATATTAGTATAATATATGCCACTGAGTTTCGTTTAATTTGCTTGTGGAGGTTGTTCATCTTTGTTTTTATGCTCAAGATGTTCGATCCGATGTGCTTCCACATTTTCCACCAATAATATATATATATATTCATATTCATAACAAATATAAATATACAACATGAATGTCTTTACCTTTGTGTGTTATTTATACACGCATCTTAGTACAAATTATAAACGAATATCTTTATGGAAAAAATGTGACCATATATATATATTTGAAAATGGAAATATTTATAACTATGTTATCCGTATTTTTAAAAAAATGGAAACACATATCTTTATCTTTATCTTTATCTTTGAAGAGGTAAAAATAAACATCTTTATCTGTATGTATGTTCGTCGTAGAAATTTATATATCCATATAATTTGATTACCGTCCTTGAACATTTATCTTATAAATCGAACTATGTAAAAAGCATACAACGTTGTATCTATAAATGTTTGGGCCTTCTTAATCATACTCAATTTGTAAATGTTAAGGAACATTTAAGATGCATCTTTCTCATTTTTGTTGGATGGATCCCTCAAATTGGTCAAGGAAGAGTTATGATATTGCCAATTAAAACAAATTGAGGAATAGAATACAAATAAGAAAATTATTCTCATGTATAGAAACCCCAGCGGAGGTTGACATACAAAGGAAATATGTCATCACACTTAAAAGCCGTCTGGCATAAATAGTATGGACTATCATTTCTAAAATAATACCATCTTAAATATACATCCAAATTTACAAGTAAAAGTGCATGTATCCTGATGTATTAACGGCGAGAAACTCCATTTTCTTTATATTTACAAATGTTAGTATCTAACCTACCCAATATTCACGAGTTCCTTTATATATCTATTTTATAAGAAGACATGTTTTTGTAGATGATTATTTGACATAAGCGTATAAAACATAAACGGATTTTATCAGTTGTTCGCCTCTTAACTTCTGTAATTTTAGTTATGCCCCTCCCTTTTATCCCTTCTGTATTGAAATTTGATCATGTGCAACCTCTTTTAGTTTTACCGTCAATAAAATAATGAACTATGGTTGATTAAACCAAATCTTAGATAAGTAAAATTTCCTATTGATTATTACCTACAATTTTATATTTATATTCAGAGAGATAGTGATCTTTTTCCCATTGTTGACATTGAGTCAACTACTTGTTCTTCCTCTTGTTTTCTATAAAACAAGCAACCACCAACTTTCATCCCCCTCCCCCCCACGAAAAGATCTAGAGACACCACTTCCTCTGTTGTTGCTACACTTCTTGCCACAAGCAACAACCAATGAACCTCAGTAAGCTTTCATTTTCCGCCATCAAAAGTATTTTAGTATTCTTCATCATCAAGCTTTCCTGCAGAAATAAGGTTCAGGTGTGTGTCTATTGTCTATCTCACATCCTTAAGTGTCAACACCACTCTGTTGGCATTCTTCAATACAATATTGCCAATGCCAACATAGAACAAAAAACTCTTCTCGTCTTCAATGGTTCCAAAATCATCAGGTGTATATGAAGAGAAGAACTCTCCATGAGATGTAACATATAATACCAAACCACTATCGACAAGCCAAGAAGTATCATCTTGTGTGACATTCACCATCTCCTCATCACAAAAAAATGAGGAGCTCGTGCTATACAATGACAATAATATTTTCATTCTTCTTCTCTTACTTGTCGCATCCATTTCCGTTATCTCTCTTGAATTAGTAATGTGCTCTTTCTTCTTTCGATGGTGTCACTCCATATTATGATATTTGTACTTGGATTTGCTTCTTCTGTTATCCCTGCCTTTTCAATCCTTGAATCTTCTCCTCAACATGTTCTCTATAACAAAAACCTCTGAAAGCAAATATCTTTCTTAGGATTTTCTTCGTATATCTTCGTTGAGAATGCCATACTTAATGTTCTCAAAAAAAAGTAATCCCATTAGTTGCAGATGTTGTAAGTGATATCCTAAAAATCTTTCAAGAATCTGACAAAGTTGCAATCAACATTTATCCCCAAACCTCATCTTCAAACTTAATGCCCATGCTTGACAATTGGTTAGTGATTCCTTAAAAACCATTGAAAATGTTTAGTATAGACCTTCCTTCCTTGAACCTCAAGTTCACAAATTTCTTGAGAAGAATCAATTTATGACTTCATATCTTGGAGGCATATAGTTTTTCCGATTTCAACCATAGGCTACATGCATTACTTTGATGTTGGATGTGGTTGTAGATGTTCTCATCAACAAACTGTCTGATGTAGTTATATACTTGCTCATGTTCAAAATTTCACTCTTCATTTTTTTGCCTTCAAGCTTTTGGATGGAGAACACCAAAAGGTGCACATCATTCACATATAATAGATCCTTTATCTTATTCTTCCGTAAACTATAATTAGTCCAATTTAGACTAATCATCTGGATTAACCAAAATCTAACCTATAATCCTCTAAAAACAAGATCTAATACCACTTTGTTGAGAAAAAAACAACTTCCCCTACTATTGTGGAAGTTTATCAAATCGAGCACCTCGACGGATTGACAAAATCAAATGCAATAAGCACAACTAGCAATGACATCAATCATGAGTACAAGCAGTCACAAACCACAATAACACAAGAAAATTTGATGTAGAAACCCCAAAAATGAAAAAAAAGGAAAAAAAATCAAGAGGCAGCTCGATCCAATCAAACTTTTCCCTATACTTGGTGATAGAGGTAATGTTATCTCTTAGGTTATTCATAGACAAAACTCTCTCCCAATGATCTATCAAAAAGTATTACCAACAACACAACATAGAAGGAGAGGAGAAGTTGGAGAAATATCACTAAGATACAGATGTCCTTGCAGTTCCCACGGCATGTTTTTTGATGCGATCCTTGTAAGATTTTGTACGCAAAAGCGTAGATTGACTGGACAAATTTTGCTCATACCTAAAGAAGGTTATTTGCAAGAATACTCAAGAAAGGTTGGAATTTCTATGCAGAACCTACTATCCAACAAGAACAAGAATAAGGTAGAATGCGCTACCTACTATTTGAGAATTTTTTTTTAGTATCTGAGAATCAAATATATTTCTACCACCTACTATATAATTATCAGCACCATTTTCAAAACATTTCTTTCACTAATATACAGGTAACTGATTTTCCTACATTCTCACAAAGGCTTATCGGGCAAATATTACTTTATACATAGAATCATCTATAGAACACATCTTACATAAACATCAGTAGATCCATAGAGATGAAGTTTGTGTGAGTAAACTTTTATTTGATTTTCGATTAGTTAGAATGCTAATCAGATTTATAGAAAAAGAAAATTTGTTCCTTTTCAAGACAAAAAAGATCACCAAGTTGGCTTCCAACCCATCACCAAACCCAAACCCCCCCGTCCACTGCACACACTTTATCCTGTGCAGCAGCGAAGCAAAGAGGAAGAAGAAGAGAGAGAGAGAGAGAGAGAGAGAGAGAGAGAGAGAGAGAGAGAGAGAGATGGCGCGGGGGCTGGACCGCCTCCTGCGGGGGCCGAAGCGCTTCCTGGAGGTGCAGAGGGAGCTGTTCGTGCGGCGCCACGGCCACGACGTCCTCGACCTCCTCGACCTCCCCATCAAGATCGTCCTCTCCCCCTTAACCCTCGCATTCGACCTCGCCGGCTCCGCCCACCGCGGCTTCGGCGTCCCCGAGCTCCTCTCCAACCTCGCCTTCTCCGCCGTCTTCGTACGTCCTCCTCCTCCTCTTCCCTTCTCTTTACTTCATTCCGCAATCGACATTGCAATTGTAGACGCATGACGGCAGTGGCTCATACATAGTTATTTCACACTTCTAATTGCGTCCACCTAAAACATTGCTCGCAAATTGTGGCCTAAGTGTCAAACAAATAGACAATTATTTTGCTGGATAACTTAGCAAGTCAACTGAAAAAGCCTATATTGAAATTGGAGTTCTTGCCATTTCCCTCGTTATCTTGTTCCAAACGGAAGATTCTAAATAGCAAAGATGGTACTTGGTGTCATTGTTGGATTTGCTTACTGCTGAACGTGCATAATTGACATCTGAGTTTTGAGCTTGTGATTTCATTGGATTCTCAAAGGTTTTTCATTTTGGTTTGATTCGGTTGGTTACAGGTGGTGGGGACGCTCGGCACTTATGATATTGCGCTGGAAATGGGAAAGAAGGTGCTCTGCCAGAGGTTGGTTTTCTTATTTAACGCCTTCCTCCTGGCTATAACCAACTTAGTTTAGTTGTGCCTGCCGAGAAAAAAAATGGACTTGTAAGAGCAAAAAACAACTTAGTAGATGCTAAATTTTGTATCTTTGGGAGCCACTTGAAAAGATGTATGCTTCTGTTTCCCTAACAACAACAAAACAACAACAAAATCTTTTCCCACATTAAGTAGGGTCCTACGTGGATTCTTTGCCTCCATTCAGGTCTATCTTGGATCATTCTCGGGCTTAGATCCAAAAAATTAAGATCCCTTCGTATAGTCTCATCCCAACAGTTCTTGGGCCTTCCTCACCCTCTCTTAGCAGGCTCAACATATCAAAACTCGCATCTCCTCACTGGTGCATCAGTTGACCTTCTTTGCAAATGGTCAAACTACCTTAAACGATTTTCTCGCATCCTATCCTCAATCGGAGCTATACAAACTTTCTTTTTGATTGCATCATTTTGAATCCGATCTTTATGTGTGCGTCCACACATCCACTTTAGCATTTCCATTTCTGCTACTGCCATTCTCTGCACATGTATATAATCTACATGCCAACATACAGATCCATAGAGAATGGCAGGTCTCACGACTGCTTTGTAAAGCTTTCCTTTGATTTTCAAAGGAATTCTTATCACATAGAACAGTAGAGGCTTCTCTCCACTTGAGCCAACATGCATTTATTCTATTAGTAACATCTCCATTAATTTTCTCATCATGTTGCAAAATAGATCCCAAGTATCTAAAAGAATCTCTCTTCTGAATGTTATCGTCACCAATCTTCACTTTGATTCCTTCATCATTGCTTCCATCAAAAGTACACTCCATATATTCAGTCTTACCCTTATATGAAATCCTTTAGTCTCCAGTGCACTCCATTTTTATTTCCTTGAGAAAAAAATAATTTTGTTGGTAATTGATATTATGCATTAGATTACCTGTGATAGAAGGAGCCATGCCGATGTCTTTATATGCGTTTGTATAGATATGTACAAGCAGGCTGTTATGATCCTCATGTAGATATGTATATGAATCATACGATGTTCATCGGAAGTGGTCTATGTTGCTCCACATTTTTTGCCACTTCTTGTTGAAAAATGCCTGCGACATATCTTGAGGAGGCATCCTTAAGTTCTCTTAAAAAAAGGTATTAATGTACTATTTCATGCATGCATTTAAAGTTCGGATGTTTAACCACCAGTCCTTTTTATACCCTAAACAACTCGGCATTGCTGTACAAAATTGCCATTAGGTTAAAAGTGCGGACTGTAGGTTCATGTTTATTTACCACATCCCATTTTTACACTACTGAGAACTTGGAAGCTCTGTACTTATTTCATATTAACAAAATTTAAAGATGAATTTTGTTTGGAAAATAATATTGAGCATTCTACTACCTTGCAAGCTTCATCCAACCAGTTATCTGACTGCAGAAATTGCAAAACATGTAATGGCTGGCGTGCATTACGTTGTACCATGTGCAAAGGGACGGGAGAAGTGCGCTTTCAAGTAAGAAATTTCAGTTTGAGAAGGTAATTTGTCATGTTCTCGTACCTTGTGGATTCATTTGTATTTGTAAACTATACATTAGACAACAAGGTCGCCAGATTAGTGGCTTGTCTATTAAAAATCTACAAGGATTATAAATGAAAGGTCTCTCAGCAGCATTTCAAAGCTGGATTGATGTCATAACTGATAAAGTTTTCCTTGGTTCATTATCCAAAAGACATGTTGAACTGATAAACATATTAACTTCGAAGTACATGTGAAATCTCTAATTTTTTATTTCCATTTATGTACCTTTTCCCAGTGGAGAGGCTGCTACCGCTGAACATATTGCGGATGCCATTGTTGATAGTCGCGCGGAACTAGTTCACCTTCCAACGGTTATTAGTAATCCTTTCCCATTACCATCAAAAGAGTTCCCAAGCTGTGATGGAACGGTAAGTATAATTCCTTCAAGATTCTATGCAAGTACAGTCACTTCATGATTCTCCATTCATTCTTAGATTAATGTACTATCGTCGGCAACAGCAACAACAACCGGGCCTTTTCCGATTTAAGCGGTGTCAGTTATACATATCCATTTCCTCCAAAGACATCTAGTTTCAGCCATACCTTTGTATACAGACAAATAGTCATGCCATTTTAATAGTTCCCTTATGCATTTCATTCCCCGTCGCCTCTTTCTATGTTCTCCTTTCAACTTCTACACTTTTAAGCCAAGACATAGGGTTCTTTGCAGTGATTTGCATATTGCTAGCAAAGGCTACCAAATATCTTAGGAAGGTTGGATGTTTTAAGGAGTTACGAATTTGACATACAGAAAATTTTGGAATGTTTTAACTCAATAGTAATGTACTTCTTGTCTCCTTTTTCGGAAGCTGGAGTTGATTTCTTTCTTGTGCACTTAAACTCATTTTATTGTTATTTTAATGTTGCTTTTAGGATGGGAATTCTGATTATATCATCTGACCATAAGCATGCATGATACCTTACAATTACAGGGAGTCACGGGCTGCTCTGAGTGCAAGGATCGTCGACTTCACGTTCGGATTTCAGCAGATGATGTAAGCCTACTAATCCATCAATAATCATCTCCTTTCATTTGCTTTCTGTTTCTTTTGACTTTCTCAAAATGCCGGATCCGATTTCTGTGTAAGAATCAAGAGTGATGAACTTAAATCACGGTGATTTTAAACAAATATTTACTTTCAATCGTTGTGAATTGAGCCAATCAGCTAGTGCACGAGTCTCATAAGGATCCTCCACTACCCTTTTCAGTACTCGATAACCATCTCCCGGATCCTGACATGCGACCATGTTCTCTTGAACTTGAAATATGCTGATATACTGATAGCGTCATCCAAGGATCTACGCAAAGGGGTGTGATCTGATATTGGCCTAGGCATGATCTTCATGTCTACCATTAGAAAAGCCCATGCCAGCAATAATGAGGTGAGGAAACAATCTAGTCCAGGCATCTCAAACTTATAGAAGTAGTACTATACCTATTGAACTGACAATTCAGAATAGGATAGTCATCCAAACCTAGATTACCAACCGCATCCTCGATGTCAAACATAGATGTTGTCCTTGCCTCCTGTTCTTGTGCATGTTTTATATAGATAGTATAATATTAAAAAGTCCCCACGATCCAATAGGGTTCTATTCATGAAGCCAACGGCACATCTCGGTTCCATTAAAGTTCAACACTAGAAAACGGGCCCACTTGGTTGTACACTAAAGCACAACTATGCCAATCTCCTTCGAACATTCACTAACATGCTTAAACCTTCCCTGGTAGCCTCTAAATTGAAATTTTAGAGGATTTCTAAGCAATTTGCTGACTGATGGCCTTTCCAATGGAGTCCTTTGCGCAAAATGAGGGGGGGGAGGTTCTTCATACCTAGTTATATCTGGCCATCCCAGGAATTTATCTTTATTTCCTGAAATAAAAATAATATCCACCTCCCACTATCTTCCATATCTCTGCATGGCACACCGTTTATCTTCCTCCTCTGCGAGCATGACATTCATTGTCAAAATCTTCATTTATTGTTGGAATGCTCCTTGTCAGACACTCTGTAGTCTATCACAATGAAGGCAACATCCCTTCCAACTGATCGATGAATCCTAGACCTCTCATCATGTCTGCAATATATCTCGTTAGTTGTTTAGCCAATATGGTGCATAGTATTGTCAGTTTTGTTGCATCCCACAAATGCAACCACTTATTTTTACAGCCACGGTTACTTGAGGTTCGCCTCGATTGGTCGACAACACACGTGAGGGGAACCTGCCATGTAACACAAATGAAGCCACATTGTTATTGCTGCTAAAAGATTACCATCGAGGCCCCCCTATCATGCTCTAGTTCAGGACCCTTGATTAGTGACCCAACAACCTCCTTGCTCGAAAGGAAAAATTTACCATCACACTTGTCAACACAAGAAGTCCGTCTGTTTTTCACGTCTTATGCCAATATTACGCAGATACTTAAACATATTATGACATGTGAATCCATTCCATTTGGTGCTTATCCACATTTGATTAACAAATCTTCTTTCCCATTTCATGGATATGGTATCATATTTTTCGTATTTTCTTATCCGTTTAATATTTTTACATGGCTATTCAACTTTGAAAATAAATATGATCTGGTAAGACTCATTTCCACATCCATTTGTTTGTATCGCTATTTACATAATATAAATTTTCAAACTTTTTAAAAATTTGTTTTACTATTAGTAGTAATAAGATTATGCATTTACATTTGTAATTGAATCTCTCAAAGATGAGTGGGGACTTAGATGTGTTGGTGGGGGGGGGGGCTATATAGAGAATCCCATACTAGTATTTAAAATGGAGCCTAATATGACGATCTAACCCCTTGAGGGTTCTTCTCTCGTGGAGTAGGGTGGTTTATGTGGCTGTCATGAATCGCAAAATCATTTTTATTCTTGTTTATTCTTATTCTGATTGTTGTGTTCTACTTTCACATGATACCATAGCACATTGGTTCTCGGGCATCATTACGAGGTACATTATCATCTTTTATTATCTTTCTCGATGTTCGACAATTCTCACAACTAGGTCTAAGCAATGATATACCTGTATAACAACCATAGCACGCACCGCCTCTTCAAGTTCTTCACATGGTCTCCCATATGAAAGATCTCGTTGAAGCAACCATCACCAAGCGCCTAGTATCCTTTAGCAAGGCCGTCATCAACTGTTTGCTCTGTCTCCTCTCTTCGTGGCTTTACTTGTCAAGAACTAGGGTGCTGCTAGCATTGTCCCTACCTTCTGAGCCCTAACACCACTCCCATGGTCCCACCTTCTAGGTTGATCACCGCTCCATCGCCCAACCTCCTATTATCAAGCGCTTACCTGCCACTCTTTTTGATGATCTACTTGAGCTCTGCTTTGGTGCTCGATCGACACCCTTCTTGTCAAGCACATCTGTTTATGAGGATCCTTGCGTTTCTAGTGCATCCTCTAAAGAAAAAAGGGGCAACAATGGTAGGTTCCACTTGTAGGAACCATAGTGTCAGTGACTGGAAAAGTGGGGGCATTGGCTTTGGTCCTTTGATTTAATCCTTTTTAACTTTAGTGGGACTTGGTCCGTTTCTAGTTTTGATTTATCTCACCATTTGTAGGTCATACATGGTTTAATTTGTCCACTAAAATAAAAACAGAGCAACAATAAATAGAGTTGCGATAAAAAAAGAGAGGGAATGCAATCCACAAAGTGGGAGAAGGGCACTATTGGTAAAAAATATCAAATAGAAGAAGAAAAAATGAGAAAGAAGGAAAAAAGATTTTTTTACACCACTTAGCTTCTTTTCCTACTAAAATGGTCTGGTGGTAGTGCAGTGTGCCTATCACCCAAAAGACCGGGGTCCAAATCCCCCCTTGTGAGGGTTGCGTTAGGTAGTCCACAACCAATGTGAAAAAATAGTCGAATCTTTCAACATGGATTTGAGTAAGAACCATTTAGCAGACCCTACTTATAGTGCGAGAAGGCTTCACCATTTTAGCTTCTTGTCCCAACTTGGCCAGATTATTTGTGATTCCAAAAGTATATAGGGAGGGGGCATGAATTTAATTTTTGATTACGAACCCTACAACGTATTCTTTTTCCCTCCATCATCCTTTATTTTTGGTTCACAGAATGAGATCTCTTCTTTGAGGATCCTATAGAAGAGAACCCCTGACATGCCTTTATATTGCAGGAACTCACTTTTAGAGGTACGTACACGAGAGAAGCAATTCTTAGGCTTCTATATGGGAGATGTCCACTGTTACCTGGGATGAAACTTTGCTACTAATATGTGGAATCATCTCAGACTTCTGCTGCCCATCTTTTACTTCATGACGATCAACATGCCACCTGTGTCCTCTAGCCGACCTTTTTCTTTGAGCATTTCCTCCAATCATGGAACTCCTTTCATGATGTCTCCTCTAACAAACGTCTCCTTTGAGCAGGTCCCGTCACAACTCTTTAGAAGTTGTGTTGATTGTTTCTTTTTATAACAAGATGCAATTTTCATAGCTTTAGTTAGATGTAGGGAGGAGTGTTGGAGTAATGTATTTTTTTAAAGTCGAAAGAGGGGGAAACACGTTAAAGTGTCCACCCTAGTTATATTAAATTATAAAGATAAAGGGAACTTACAGTGGCCAATACTCAAGAACTGTTTTGACATGAAAAATTGCATTTTCCACATAGAAATGCTCCAACACAAAATTTACTTCATTTCTGGCTAGCTAAATAGCCCAAATATCTGCAAACGGGTAGAGCAGTTCCACATTAGGGCAATGATTGTTCATAAAGAGAGTATCCCATAAATTCTGAAGGTTCTCAAGGTCTGGTCAGGTAAGACCCGATTCTTGCCATACTCCCGACATCTTTTCACAAGTGAAAAACAGGTTATCAATTGTCCCCACCTCTTCATTATAGAGCGGTCAAATCTGAGATGTGCCTGGGTAGAGTCTGAAGCAACGGTATCTGGTTAGGATACATCCTCTACGCGGGAGCCAAAGAAAGACACTAATATTGTATGGACCTTGAGGCTCCACAAAAATGGCAGTCACAAGCCATAATGTCAGAAGAGGGCAGTGCTGGACTATCCAACTCCTTACATGTACGCTTTACTGTAAAATCTCCTGCCTTCCTGGTCCAGAAGAGGGCAAGAGAATCCAAGAGATTCAAAAAGTCTTCCAGACGCTGATAAGAGAAATCTGCAACAAATGAAGGCATCCATTTCTCATTCTCCCAACATTCTGTCACCATTGCATCCCAGTTAGCAGCTAAGGCATAAAATCAAGGCTATCGGGTTGCTAGCGGACCTCCATTAGTCCAATCATCAGTCTAAAAGGCGAAAGATTGACCATCACCAAGCACAAGAAGGGACATGATGGGTAAGTGTGGAATAGAGTGCTGATGCCCTTCCAGAAACTCGAAGAGTAAAAGGAGGGTTGAGTGTGCAAGACATCTTGTGCTCTAATCACATAGGTCCGACGTGTTCATAGTCTCAAGACGGGCCATTCCAAGAACCCCTCTCTCCTTTGGGGAGTGTTACCACGTCCCAACTTGCCAAATGAATACCAGGACCATACTGATTGGAGTTGCACCAGAAAAATCTTTGCATGATCATCTCAAGGCGTCTATGGATCCCAACCGGAAGTAGACGAAAGGACATGCAGAACACATGGATCGCCTCCTGTTTTGTCTTACATTTCTTAAAGTCGGGACTTGAGTGTGTTGGCGGGGATAAGAACTTAACACTAGTTCCTTGAGAAGCCTAATATGAAGATCTAATTCCTTGATATTTCTTCTCCCATGGAGTAGGACGGTCCTACAGGACCATCGGGAAACACATAAATCTTGTTTGTTCTTGTCTGATTTACACACTTATTCTACTTTCACAAATAACTTTATCTGTTAAATAATGAGATGGTGTAAAGTTTTGAAACCTAATAATAAAGATAATAGCAATACTGTGATGTTAGCGGTAGCGGATAGAACTTTCTAAAGAGCTTACTGAATAAATTTGACTCAACTGGGGTGTCTAATTATCCTGCAAGGAGCTAATGATTGAAGGAGCCAGAGTTGTGTGACATCTTGATCCCGTTTCCATTTTCTCTTGTTTTAATATTTTACAATGCTATACTAAGTCATTTGGTTGAAAAATATTTTTTTTATCATTTTAAGAGTATTATTGTTTGGATCTTAGTGAATCCTTTTTGGATATTTGTTCATGTTTATTGAAGCAGCATTATCTATCCTTGATTGTCCGCTACAGATAATGGAGCCACCATGGAAGGCTTATAATGTTTTGAAAAGGATGGATTATCCTTACGAGGCAAGTGTTTTTTTCCTAAAACTTCTCCAGCATGTATTTTGCAAGCACTGTATTACACTGATTGTTCTTATCTGGTTTCAATGTTTCAGCACTTCTCAATTTATTCAAGCAATATAAGCATGCCATAAAATGCCAAATTAGTTGATGAAAGGCAATATCTCTTTGTAAAACAAATATCTTCGACATGATATCAAGCACCAGTCAATTACACTTCCCACTCATACAGTAAGATGATGACAGACCATGAAATTCATGTTAAGAGGTGAAACTAAGACATGGAATCATGTTGGTTTATTTTGAGAACTCTACATCTTATCTATCATAATGACTGTAAATTTTAGTGAAAAATTGAGCTTGAGGGGTTATTATTGCCTTATAAAGGAATATATTTTTGTATAATATTTACAGTGATCCGAGAGTTGAATTTATGGATGTTGAAAAGTGGAGACATTTATAACTTTAAACTGTTATATTTTTTTACAAATGCATGGGCGCTAATCACCATATATAAACATCAAGTGAAGGTATGACATGTTGTTTTCACAATAAACCATTATACCGATGTAATTGACTGTAAGTGCAATGCTATGTATTAGCATTGTATATCTACTTCTACAGACAGTTGCTTTGGTAATTTATTTTTTTTATATTTTCATAAAGTTTATTGCTAATCAACTTTCAAATTTTTATCTCAGTACCTAGTATCATTTATATGCTCTTCCAACTTATATGGGCACACTATTTAAAGCAATAGGTCGTGGTATATATTGTCCTTCCCATTGTAGTAATGGCTAATTTGTTTATATATTATTAAACACATTTGGTTTAGTACCATGCAGTAAGGAAAATCGACCAATCTCATTTCTTTTTTTATGTAGTATTTCATTAGCTCTTCTTCCTGTGTTTTTTCAGAATATTGTTGATAGCATGAGGGATCCAAAGATCGCTGCATTTTGGTTACTTACCATGCCTCAGATAATGGGAGGATTCAAGTTTGATGATGATGTCAAGCAAAAGATTTGGTGGACTTATGAAGTTAGTGGACATAGCATATCTCTTTATATAAATACGAGCGCCCAATTGCTATCTGCTACTCTCAAGTCACATATATCTCATTAGTCAATATGATCATACACATATCAATGTCTATTTGCATCTTATCATGCATCATTTTTTTTTGCGTACAACACAAGTGCTGAATAAAAAACATTCACTTAGTGTATTTAGTTACGATCAGTCTGCAGTCTTTACTCAAGGAAGTGAGGAAAGGTCAAAAGAGTAATGTTACTATTAGAAGTTAGTTCATGGTCGTATCTAACTTTCTACTCTGTAGGCAACACGTTTTGAGCTTTCCATAGAATTTGCCTTAATATTACAGTATGCGGAGAGTTGCATCTTTTAAAATGAAGTGGAGATGGAGCATTTTGTACTCGCATTTCCAATACTTTTTTTCAGTTGAAAAACCACATTTCGGGGCAGATAAATCAACCATCATTTGGTTTATTCATTTACACGCGTTTAATTATCTATCGTTGCAGGAATCTATGAAGTATGATCAGATTCGAGGCTTAGTTGCCAAAAGAAAGCCGGGTTGGGAGCATTTTCAGGATGTGAGTATGCTTTCTTTTGTTATGTCATTTGAAGATTTATTCTTTGAAGTGCAAGATGAGTGTTGTTTCTTTAGCTCACCACTTTTGTTTCTCAGAAAGGGTAAATTCTTCAGTCTTCTATGTACGTAGCATTTTGATGCAAGTCTAATAACTTCAAACCATCCAGGAGTAATCATTAAGCCCTGTTTGGTGGCGAGTTAGGCAGCGTGATAAGTTGTTCTGGTTTAAGAATGGAACCTACCACTTATCCTTTAAGGGGTAAAATGAAATAAGGACAGTTGCTATCCTTTTGTTTCCTCCTTTAAGCACGGTTTTGTTTTTCTCATTTTTTCCCTTCAAGCAATGTTAACACTTATCTCTGGTTAACATTACCTTGTTAACAATAACCATAACTTATCACACAATAACTACCACTTCTCCACCAGTGATTGTCACTTGTTCCACATTTCTCTGGATAGCCAACAGAGGATAAAAATAAGTCCACTTTTCTCACTAATTGTTCCTCAAATTCAAAGTCGGTTGATAAAAAATGATTGGATACTGAAACCCTTTTGTTCGTTGATTTTCTTAACTAATTCCTTTTTCCCTTAATTTACAACCAAAGAACTTTAGGATGCTAGATTGGAAAGAAGGTTATTCTTCCTTTTGGAAGGACAACCTGTTGGGATTGTGATTGCAAGACCAAGAAGCTGACAGGGATTGTGATTACCACTTATCCTTAAGGGGTAAAATGAAATAAGGACAGTGGCTATCCTTTTGTTTCCTCCTTTAAGCACGGTTTTGTTTTTCTCATTTTTCCCTTCAAGCAATGTTAACACTTATCTCTGGTTAACATTACTTATCTCTGGTTAACATTACCTTGTTAACAATAACCATAACTTATCACACAATAAATACCACTTCTCCACCAGTGATTGTCACTTGTTCCACATTTCTCTGGATAGCCAACAGAGGATAAAAATAAGTCCACTTTTCTCACTATTGTCCCTCAAATTCAAAGTCGATTGATCAAACATGATTGGATACTGAAACTCTTTTGTTCCTTGATTTTCTTAACTAATTCCTTTTTCCCTTAATTTACAACCAAAGAACTTTAGGATGCTAGATTGGAAAGAAGATTATTCTTCCTTTTGGAAGGACAACCTGTTGGGATTGTGATTGCAAGACCAAGAAGCTGACATGGGTTAGCTAGTGTAGAAAAATATGATGCGGAAGCAAAAACATGGAATAAAGATAAACATCAAAGAACAACGGGATTTAACGTGGAACCCTACTCCGAGAGGAGCGGGATGAAACCACGGGAGAAGCCCCTGAATTGGGCGTTTCTTCTATTGAAGTTCTCAATGAGTACAGGGGGTGTGGGGCTCCTTATATAGCCCCACGGACAGACCCAATAGTGACCGCTCCCCCATGTGGTACTAAACACATTGGTGGGCTCTTTTCTTTTCCAACACTCCCCCTCAAGTTGGTAGCTGGGACAGCTGCAACTTGCAACGATAAAGGAAAATATACACCATTACATCTTCACTTGAAATCACCACAATAAACGTATGTATCCGCAACTGGTAGACAAACCCGCTTGCTGACGGGTATATCAGGTCACCGGAACGTATCTCTGTCGTGCCTGGAAGGTCACCGGACTGTCTCTGTCGTGCCTGCATGGTCACAGGATCTCTGTCTCAGTCTGCCTGCGGGTCACCGGACTTTGTCTCCGTCGTGCCTTGAAGAAAACAAATCCAATGCGGAGTCGATGTCGAGGATAGAGACACCACGACGAAGATCGATGCACAGTGAAGATGGCTTGATATTCTGTGAAATCCGGAGTGTTTGGTCTGTCAGTCAATGATGTAGGATGCATATGCCTTTTACTCCCCCTTTCTCCCAGACTTGTGAGAAAAATGAAAAATAAAGACAAGTTGGGAGAAGCAAACATGAATCACATTTTTTATGCGTACGGCTTTTTCTTGTACGCGCCTTTTCTTCATCTTCTCCTTTTACAATTTTTCGTACGGCTTTTCTCATGTACGCACCTCTTTTTTTTTACCAAACTTCATTTCCTTTTTTTTTGCAAATCACCCCCTTCTTCCCCCTTTTTTTATTTTGGGCTCAATCAAATGTCCTCTCTTTCTCCTTTAGTGAGCCGTCGGCCCATTTGATACAATTACAAAACAATATATTTTTTCTTTTGCCCATATCTGGGCCCACCAACGCAACCCCCTTTTATTATTATTAGGGTTCCCAGCGGGGAACCCTTCTCTTGAAAGGAAGGCCGCCGCCTCTGTATTGGAGAGTGGCATCGGAGGGCTGGAGGCCTGGATGGCCAATCGGGGGCGCGCGATTCGCTGGAGGGTGCGATTCGCTGGGCGCGCGCATCGCTGGAGGGCGCCGCGAGGTTGGAGGAGGTCGCGCGCAGGAGCCTGGGACAGCGGGATGGTGGTGCGCCGGGGGTGGTCGCGAGTAGATGTGCTGCCTGGGTCCTGGGTCCACGAGGAGCTTGTTCTTCCGCAGCGAAAGTATGGGAGAGGAGGACCGCCTGGGTCGTACGCAGCTCGATGGCTGGAGCCCGCACAGAAGGAGGTGCGCGAAGATGTTTGAGGAGCAGATGCACCAGGAAGCAAGGGTTTCGACTTGCCAGGGCTGCGCGATGCACGCAGGAGGTTGGCGGAGAGAGAGTTGCCAGGAACTGGAAGAGTGGCATGCAACGTCGATTGGATGGAGCAGGAGCCTTCGGGCATGGTGGCGGCGATGGACTGGACGGAAGCGGAACTGTGCCTTGGGACGGTGATGCCGCTTCCTGCAGAAAGAGGTTCTCCTGGAGCAAGATGGCGCAAGACCGAAGAAGGATATGCGGCCTGGACGAAACCATATCCAGGATCCCAAAGTCGGAACCCTTGCACGAACACAATTTTTTTTAAATGATCTTCAAGAATGAACTGAACCGAATCTCAAAAAAAAAATCTTCAAACATAAATCCGTGAGAATCGAACCCGCTCTGATACCATGTAGAAAAATATGAAGCGGAAGCAAAAACATGGAATAAAGATAAACATCAAAGAACAACGGGATTTAACGTGGAACTCTACTCCGAGAGGAGCGGGATGAAACCACGGGAGAAGCCCCTGAATTGGGCGTTTCTTCTATTGAAGTTCTCAATGAGTACAGGGGGTATGGGGCTCCTTATATAGCCCCACGGACAGACCCAATAGTGACCGCTCCCCCATGTGGTACTAAACACATGGGTGGGCTCTTTTCTTTTCCAACAGCTAGTATTTTCCATCTCACCTCCCATCACTGGTTTGCTTTTCTCCCACCATTTCGCCAATATATAGTTTTCCAATTTGCCCGTACTTCATGGCAAACATCGCCATTCTCTCATGTGGCTCGCATTCTCACTCCTATCATCTTCTGCTTCTACTCTCTCCTTCAAAATTATCTCCTGCTACATCTCTTCAATATTTTTATCCTCAATGGCAATATTATTCGTTTTATTCACAATTAATCGCAAAATTTTCTTTCGAATGTCCTTAATCTCTCTTACTTATTTCTTTTCAATATTTCTCCTAATAACCAAGTCGTCTATTAAAAGAACCAATCTTACAAATGTGTTTAAACATTCTTGAATAAGGGCATTTAAAAAATTATGAAGCCTTTTTGTATTGTTTTTAATAATTAGATTTGTTTCTTCTATCGTATTAGAGGTTTTTACATCCATACTCCTAGTAATATTATAGTTAAAAGATATATGTGAAAGGTAATATTCAATATATTGAATATTGTGCGTGGACATCTTACTATAAAGAGAGACTAGGGTTAGTGTTAGGAATAGTTACACCCATAACCTTGAGTAATATCGTAATTATACCCAGAGCTTGCATAATCGCGAATTACATCCAGAACCCAGAATCCCGAATAAGTGCCCGTTCTACACCCATAACGGTCCGTTAGTTTAGTCTATTAACTCAACCATACCATTGAGTTAATCTAAGCTGTCCTGGACCGAACGGTTGAATTAAATTAAAATAAAAAAGAAAAAAGAGAAAAACACCCCACCCCACCTCTCCTCTTCCTCCAACACCTCCCACTTCCTCCCCCTTTCCTCTAGCCCCTCCCCCTTCTTCTGTTGACCATCGACCCACCCCCTCCAGCCTCCTACCCCTGCCTCAACCTTGGACTCTGAACGACCCACCACACCATTTCCCGTCGATCCTATCAAGATCGGCCCGCCTCGAGGAACACCCAGATTTCATAGTTTTTCTTGGCTATCTTTCGATCTCATGACCATGACGATCCACATGAAGGACGGGATGAAGGTTGCTCGATTCCCAATTTCAATGAGCATAGTAGGTAGCTTTGGGCTGTTCGGTTCATGGCGAGCGTGGGTATCACGAAGACAATGTCGGTGGAGAGCATGCTCGGGCAGTACACGTGCGAAGGCCGAAGGCTGGTGCTCGGATCCGATCTCAAGGGCTTTGTTCTCTTCCGCACCAATCTCAAGGGCTTCTTCCTCTTCCGTGCCAACCCCTCCTCCTATGTGCAAGCCATTGTTTCAGCGAAGAAACACCACGGAGTTGAAGGGTATTGACGTTTTTGATTGGTAGATTAATCATGTGGCGATTAAAGATATGTAATTGGATTGGAAATGAAATCAATAGTTGGGTGTAGCGAAATCACAAGGGGAAGAAGATAGGTGCTGGACAAAATTGATTGGGGTTGCAGGTGATAGGAAGATGGGATTTTGTTTATAAGAGATGGAAGACGGATAATCTGGTGACTGAAGATCTAGGAGTAGCTTGGATCGAAGGATTCGATTTCTTGACTGAGCCTTGGCTAGATGTAGGTAGAAGAGGGTTGCATGCATGTACGAGATGATGCATTTTGTTTTGAGAATTGGGACTTGATCTCGGATTCTATGGCCTTGAATCAAAGATGGGGAGCTGATTGATTCTCGGTAGCTGTTAGTGGTGGGGTTCGACAAGAAGAGAGGGACGAGATTAGGGGGTTTGATGGTTTCTAGATTGGAAATCAAGAATGAATATTTGATCGTGATTAATTGGGAGTCTAAAGGAGATGATTTGAGTGTCGATTAGGTATGGATATGTGGTTGTTCGTCCACTGCTCCTCCGCCTCGTGCCCCTCCATCACCCCCTCTAGCCCCTCCGGTTAATGGAAACAAAAGCCGAGCACTCAAACTATATCCACAATGCTCAAATTGTAACACTTCCCCTCAAGCTGGTGCATATATGTCTAAAATGCTTAGGTTGTTATAATATCATTTAAATGAAACTTTGTAAAGTGCTTAGTGAACATATTAGTTGAGATATGAAAGGTAATGACTTAATTCTATTATGCCACCATAGGGTTCCTTATATAGTGGGAGGCCTAGGGTTATAATAATATATAGGGATAGTTAGCTTGCAAAGTAGTTGAAATGCCTTGGTTTTTCCTCTCCATGGGGCTCACTTTCGAATATAATTGACAGGGAATTGCCTAGCGACTCGTCTAATCCTGGCTCCACAAAGATCTGGACTTCGGACATGATGATTCGACCGAAAAACTTGACATTGAGTTTCAGGGTTGCAAGATCTCACTTTTTGGACAAGACTTCACAAATGCACACTTTTCTTCATTTAACGAATGATGTCAGTCATACTCAAAGGGGCGACTCTTCATCCAAGAATGAGCTAGTCTGGATGGCCTCTTTATGAGGATTGCCTTATAACAATGAAAATCCCATCTTGGTTCTACTTTCGGATGTTTCAAATTTCGACGAAATTCCACAGAAATTCTCCAAAATTTCCATATTTTAGGTCACCGAAATTGAAATGCTCTCTTATTTCTTTTTTTTCCAGGATTTCAACAAAATATCACCGAAATTTCATTGAATTACATGTCGTTTCGGCAAAACTACAAAAATAAGGGAATCTACCCTTCGTTTTTTTCGAGTTTTGCATATATTAATGATTTTTCACTTATTTATTCGCTAATATGTTGAGTTGTTAGAGTGATTTACATTATTTAAAGAAGTTTCTTTAGTTAATTTCTATATTTTTTATCTAAATCCAAACCAAATCAGTTAGACACAAATTTAAGAGTTAAATTAAAGTTTTAACTTAAGATATTTATATTTTTTGTTTTTCCTTTATTTTGTTATATATATTTTAATAAGTAGTTATCATATTTTCACCTCATTCTTATTGAAGAGGTGCTCACATGCCACCATTCTCTTCATGTTCAGGTGGAGAAACCAGTGGTTTCTAATTACGGTTCCAAATCTGATTCTGAGCAATATACTACTTTTTTGACTGTTGGGACAATTGGATGGAAATTTGTAGAAGGTACACTGAGAGTATGCATCAATCCTCTTTGTATCCGGTCTCTGGTATAATGCTAGTCAACTTCCACATGCTTGGTATTTCATGAAACATGAGGTTGTTGACTATATGCATTATTGCTCGATTATCGCACCTGAGCTCCCTAATGTCGTTGATAATGACATGTAGATTTGAAAGTACAGATCAAACCCATACCAGTTCTGGTGCTACATGAGCCATATCCCTGTATTCACTCTCAATTATTTTGAAATGTTATTGAGCATGCCAAATATCTGGATGAAATTTGGCGCTTGTACATTTATATTTTTTCTCTTATATATATTGGTCTAAAGGAGATTCGGCGCATAGATTCTAAGAAAACTATAACGTGTTGAAAACAAAAAACTTGTCTTTTTGAGGTTTTCAATGGTGCTTTAGTTCTTTGACTGATACTTGGTCTTGCAAGCTGCAAAGATGATTAAGCACAAGTACCTATAGTTATTGTCTGTCATTATTAAAATGATTGCTTGGAGCCTTGGAGTGAATTTTCCCTAACAGCATTAGATCTACTAATTCTAGCCAACAAAAGTACGAATTTTCCTTTATGACTTTTGGACAAGCTGTTGCTGAAGAAACTAATATATTTATGCGAGGAACTTCATTTTAACCTGTTGGTATTTTCTGTAAGTGCCAGCCTGGGCATCCTATTTCTTCAAGTGTTTTTTTTGGCAAAACTCTTGAGTATGATTTATACAGATTATTTTAACCTTTACAAGTTAAGATGTACGGCTCTCTTATGATCTGCATGTTGATTAGTTAATTTATATGCACAGGTTTTAATCTCTCTTGATCCAGTCCGAGCAAAGAATGATCCAGTTATTGTAAGAAATGTACCTTACTACAAAGCGAAGAAGGCATTAGAAGCCGAAGTATTAAAACTTAATGCTCCACCTCGACCTGACAATTGGGGTGTAAGTTTTAGACCTTGTTTTCCTTTCTTTTGGATCTGTCTATTCTGTTCTCTCAGCAGTAATTTTCATCCCCTAACTCCATGTCTTCGTTAAGTTATTGCTTGAAATTATGCTTCTCAGGATTATTACTTGTGAACACTAATGGTCTTAAGTTTTTTTTGATCCGAAGATGGGAAACACACTAAGGTGTCCACCCTCGATTTATTAAAGGGATATTTACACCCATAACCCAGAGTAATTTCGTAATTACCTCAGAAATCCTCCATAATCACGAATTACACCTATAACCCTCAATAATGCTCTGTTCTACACCCATAACCTCCCATTAGTTTAGTTCATTAACTCAACCATATGGGTGAGTTAATCTAACCAGCCTATTAACTAACGACTAGGATTAATCAAAATTAAAAAAAGAAAAGGGAAAAAATTCTTGCAGGCAGAGGCGGGCTTGCAGATATGGTTCAAAAAACGCGCCTCGAGGCGTAAAGGCATTCGATGCGGAGGAAAACAGCCTTGATGCGAGCGCCTCGGACCCCCTGGCTGAGGCAAGCGCCTCGGATGACCGAGACGGTCGAGCCGGTGAGGCGGGGCGAGGCGATCGTCGAGGCGTTCTGGATTTATGAAGCATTTTTTAATAAAATAAATTATTCTATTGATAGTTTCAAATGTTTATAAAGACCTATTTGTTGAGGATATATTTATACAAGATGAATGCTTAAATTTGACCTCTTTCTTATTCGCATTTATCATTAACATGTCCAATTATTTTAATGAACTCTTTATATTACACCCATAAACATATGCATTCGCAAATCTCAGATGCATGCGAATTCAAATACACATATAAGAAAAATTTTCAGGACGGGTGCGCTGCCCCCTCCAACCCCCGCAAGGGGGGGAGGCACCTGGGCCCCCTAGCCCCCCAGGCTCGTTGACCGGGCAGCGAGACCCTCGTACTGGTAGGGTATGGTGGCAAAGGGGGACATCGGACCATTCTTCAACTGGGTTCAGCAGGCCATACGGTTAGGATTTAAATAATATGATTCATATCAACATCTCGGATATATAATATATTTAATGACAACTATAGCCAATGACTCCCTCTTTGATAAACATTTTAGTGATAGTTATATGCAATGATTTCCTTTTTGATTGGGTAGAAATTTAGCAGAAAGCTTTATGAAATTGACATAACCTTTTTTTCATGTTTTTACCTTCATAATTTTATACTATATTGCAATGTTATATTTCATATGTCTGTCAGATTAGATTATTTCATCAATAACTATATTTATTATATTTTTTACACTCATTTTCCTATACAGACTGAGGCTTATGCCTCGTCCGCCTCGAGGCTACGCCTCGCCTCCAGGTAAAATGCCTCGCTCCGCCTTTCGTTGTTTCAAACCTTGCTTGTAGAGAAGGGGATTTGCAGGCGGTGGGGGTTCTTGCTGGCTAATGCGACGGTGGTGGAGGTTCTTGCTGGCATAGGCTGTGTGTGTGTTTGGGGGGGACTTCGAAGTTGGGTTCTTGCTGGTGACAGGGGGCACGATGGTGAAGGTGAAGGGTTGGGTTCTTGCTGACAGGGGGGGTCGTTTGCTGCCGTCGACGCGTCTGGAGGAGTGCATGAAGGGGAGGGAGTAGCTTCTGGAGATTAGGTGGGAGCCCCCGCCATGGTCCCAGGCATCTCTTGAGCTCGTGCACCCAATTGAGGGTCGATTCAGGAATTGTGTAGCTAGGGACCTCCGTAAAGTTGGAACCTTTGCTCCGATTGGTTGAGATTTTCGCCAGGAATCAGATTTGGCTCTTGTTTTTGTGGGAATTTCTCATAGTTTGGAAATGGTAGAGTCTGCAGTGGGAATTGAGCAGATAGTGCAATTGGGTATCACCGAAATTTGAGTCAAGGAAGGACAGAGTTGGGTGGATAATATAGATAGAACAAATCCATCAATGGTTTTCAAGAAACGAGTATCGCGTCTCCTCGGGAGATCTAGCAATGAAGATCGAATACAACGCACATGGAAAGAAGCGTTTTGGTTTGAAGAGTGTGGTGCAAATTAATTACTCGGAGGAAGAGGAAGAGATCTGAGAATCTGGGGATCTGAGGAGCACCCAAAGCAGGGTTTGGAAAAACGAAAGGCCGAACAAGGCATTTTACCTGGAGGCGAGGCGTAGCTTCGAGGCGGTCGAGGCGTAAGCCTCAGTTTTTACAGTAAAATGAGTGCAAAAAAATAATTAATATATTTATTGATGAAATAATCTAATCTGATAGACATATGAAATATAACATTGCAATATAGTATGAAATTATGAAGGTAAGAACATGAAAAAAAGTTTATGTCAATTTCATAAAGCTTTCTACTAAATTTCTACCCAATTAAAAAGGAAATCATTGCCTATAACTATCACTAAAATGTTTATCAAAGAGGGAGTCATTAGCTATAGTTGCCATTAAATATATTATATATCCAAGATGTTGATATGAATCATATTATTTAAATCCTAATCGTATGTTCTGTTGAATCCAGTTGAAGAATGGTCCAATATCCCCCTGTGCCACCATACCCTACCTGTAGGGGATCTTGCTGCCCGATGAAAGAGTCTGGGGGAGCCCACCCTTTGCGGGGGTTGCAGGGGATAACACCCCCGTCTCGAAAATTTTTCTTTTATGTATTTGAATTCGCATGCATACATCTGAGATTTGCGAATGCATATGTTTATGGGTGTAATATTAAGAGTTTATTAAAATATAATTGGACATGTTAATGATAAATGCGAACAAGAAAGATGTCAAATTTAAGCATTCATATTGTATAAATATATTCTCAACAAATAGGCTTTTATAAACATTTGAAACTACTAATAGAACCAATTATTTTATTAAAAAATGCTTCATAAATCCAGAACGCCTCGGCTATCGCCTCGGTCATCCGAGGTGCTCGCCTCAAGGCTGTTTTCCTCCGCCTCGTTTCGCCTCGAGCGCCTTTGCACCTCGAGGCGTGTTTTTTGAACCATGCCCAAAAGACCAACACAAAACGCCGCAACCAATCTCAATTTCCAAGAATTAGAGGCAAACCCAAGACTCAAAATCCCATCTTTCATCGGAAAGGCGCCTTCTGTTCAAGATCGGGGACACAATCGCATTAATAGAGGCCCACACATGAAGATCCAAAAATGAAGATACTTTTTTAATCTCCGTGTGGAAGAGCCAGTCAAATCCCGTGTTGGTTGTCTGGACAAGAATGGAAGGTGACGAGAAAGGGAGTCGAAGCCCAAGTCAAAACGAGGAGACGACAACTAATAACTGCAAGATTAAGGTAAGGAATATGATTGGGAGAAAAAAGCTAAAGCGGAGGAAGAGAGACAAAGGTGGGGGGAACATAGGGTTGGATATGAGGATAGAAGTTGCGACAGTATTTCCGAGGACGAGTCCTCCTATTCTTACTAATGTTTACCATGCGGTCTGTAAAATAAGCATGCATACGTTTAATCAGAGTCAGGTTTCCATCGTCAACTTTTTATTTATGCGTTGCTGTTTCAGTACCATCGGGGCTTTGTTTGCTGGTCGGTGGGGGGAGGGGGTTTGCTGGCAAAGGATGGTGGAGGATGGCCGGAGGGGGGGGGAGGGGCTTCGACGATGTTGGCGGAGGGGAGGGGAGGATGGTCGATGGGAGAGGAAGAGGTGGTCGGCGGTGGCGGAGGTCGGTGGGGGGTTGCCTGGCTAGATGATGAGGAGGAGGTCGGCAGGCTTTGGTTGGATGAGGAAGAGACGCGGCTATTTGTAAATAATGAGAATTAAATGGTATATAGTGTAAAATATATAACATATTTTTTTTGAATAAAATATATAACAGTTATCATTGTAGTTAACGGAAAATTCGATGGAAGTTAACACGAGGCTAAGAATGTAAGAGTCGAGCACTATTCATGGTCCTGAGTGTAATTCGTGATTATAGAGGATTTCCGGGGTAATTATGAAATTACTCAGGATTATGGGTGCAAATATCCCTTTATTAAAAACGTAAAGAGGGTTTACAAGAAGACTTACATATTCCAGGATTCTAAGAGAATCATAGCATGAAAGACAACATTTTCACAATAAAAATGCTGAGAAGAAAAGATAAACCCATTACGAGCCAACCAAATTGTCCATAACATAGCAACATGCCTCAGGAGCTCCTCCCTGGGGTATGTCTTGCCCTAAATAATGAGTCCCAAAAAAGCTCCAAGCTTTGTAGGTTTAACCATTTATCCTCAATCTCTGTCCAAATTATGGACATCTTCATGTATTGAAAAAAAGATGTCCCACCATTTCTATGTGTGCTTCACAAAGGGGACATCGGTTGGATACAATAGATAAGATTCTTTCACAACGATCCCTTGTCATGGCTCATAATTCGTCTTTTGCGCATCAACCACATAAAAACACCAATTCTGTTTGGTAGCTTTAGATCCCAAATAAACTTGCGATCACGAACCACATTGTCCGTCCTAGAAGGTGGATGCCTTGAGATAGTAATGTACGCCCTCTTCACCGAGAAAGTATTATCCTTCCAAACCCAGTGATCGTGTCCAATTGACGGGCACTCTAGCTGTCTGAGAGATTCAAGGAGTAAGATATATTCCTCAAGACTTTGATAAGAAAACTATGTCAAGAAGGAAGGCATCCAATTTTCATCCACCAAACAGTTTAATACCCTCGCATTACGGTTAGTAGCCAGTGCAAAAAGGCAGGGGAAACTGGAGGAGATAGGACCATTACCTGATCAGTTGTCAGTCCAAAAATAAAAGAGGTACCATCACCAAGCACCTATCTGAACAGATTCTGAAAATGAGGCATCACTGAGCCGACTCCTTTCCAAAAGGCCGAGGGCTGAGAAGGATGCTGTTGAGAGATTCTGTCCTCAGTCCTAACATTATAAATACTCCGAATAAGGCGGCAACATAAGTCTTCGTTACTACCATATATCCTACTCACCCATTTGAGAAGAAGAGCCATGTGCATAGAATCAAGACGAGAGATCCCAAGGCCTCCAACTGCCTTGAGAAGAGTAACTATCTCCTAGTCAACGAGGTGCAGACCCGAACCCTCCTGACCATTCTTCCCTCGGAGAAAACATCGCAAAATCCGTTCCATACGACGTCTAACGCCAAATGGGAGAAGTCTAGATGACATAAAATACACGGGGATAGCCGATAGAATAGAATGTATCAAGGCTAAACAACCACCATGAGAAAGAATAGCCGACTTCTGCTAACCTTCTCTCCATTTTCTCAATGACCGGCAACCGACCAGACAACTTCATCCTTCCAACAGAAAGGGGTAGACCCAAATTATGAATCGGAAGGGTGTCACTTGCCGTACCAAGTTCATCACACCACTCCTGAGCCTCATGACTAGACATCCCAAAGGAAATAGCCTTGGACTTGTCATGGTTTAAATTCAATCCCGACATCTCTCCAAAGATTTCCACCGTGGTCGTCATTCCTTTAGCCATCTCTTTGTCTCCCTCGATTAAGAAGATTGTGTAATCTACATATTGTAAAAGAGGAATAGAGATACCATTAGAGTTGTAACCAACTGTCAGGTCATTAGCCAACACATGTTCCACCATATGTAAGATATCAGATGCAATACCAAAAAGTATAGGCGCGAGATGACATCTCTGTCTGACTTCACATTGGGGTTGGAAAAAACTTCATTCTGACCACCCATTGATTAGTACATAATACGATGTTGTGGTGACACAATGCTTCATCCAGGAAATCCATAGCTTCGGGAAATCTCTACCAGATAAAACCATCCATACGAAGCACCAATCTACTGTATCATAAGCTTTTGTGAAATCCACTTTCCAAAGAACACCCCCAGTTTTTGTCTTTTCCATTCTGCATTAATCTCCATGTCCATAGCAAAACTATCCGCTATCTGTCTTCCATGAGTGAAAGCAGACTGTAGCTGAGAAATAATGTGCTCCAGCACCCTGTTAGGTCCGATTGCCAGGACCTTTGCCACAATCAAGTAAATAGCGTTGGAGAGTGCAATCGGGCGAATGTATTCAATCCTCTCAGAACTCTCCTTCTTAGGTAACAGAAAAATGAACGCCTCGTTTAGTTTCTCGAACCCTGCATTTTCTCTAACAAATTCCTTCACCACATCAACTACGTCTGCTCCAACAGCCGACCAGAACTCCCAAAAGTGACTGGGAAGCCATCTGGACCCGGCACACCATCGACATTAAGGTTCCAAACCACAACTTTCACCTCTTATGCTGTAAAGTCCTGCACCAAGTGGCTACCATGTATTGGCCAGTCCATCTCCGAGACCGAAACACAGTTCTAGAAAAATCAGAAAAGTGAGCAGCTATGGCATGCCCCATCTCCCTATCTCCCTCTACTCTTCTACCATTTATCAGAATAGTATGAATTGAATTCTGGTGACATCTTCCACTGGCTAAGCAGTGAAATTGGTTGTGTTTGCATCGCCCTCCTTGAGCCAAGAGTTTTGTGAACGTTGTTTCCACTCCACCACACGCTTCTTATCTTCCACCACGATCACTCTTTGGGGCGTCTCTCTAGTGATGAGCTCCTCTTCGGATAGATCCTTGGTGTCCTCCAAGTTATCTAAGCGGTTCACCTCTGCTTCTGCCTCCACTCGACCTGCATGCCTGGCTTCACGGACCTCCTTCTTGAAAGAACATAGTCTCAAGCACAAGGAAACCAACTTCTGGGCCAGTCAAGTCGCTGACGAACTAGAGATTTGCAACCAGATCTTTGAACCCTTCTTTAAGCAGCCTTGCTCGTTCAAATATGAAAAAGCCCTGATTGGGGGAGGTGTCTCAAGAATCCCAGACTATTGGTGTGTGATCAAATCTAGTACGAGGTCTAGAAGACACAGTTGGCAAAGGAAAAGATTCCAACAGCTCCCGCTGAAATAAAAAATCGATCAATCCGTGACTGCGAGCCAAAATTTCTCCAAGTATACTTAGTATCTGAGGGATCAATCACCTCCAGCTCAAGATCATCAATTAGTTCCGCAAAGTCTATCCGTGGTCTTAAGTTTTTTTTAAACTGTGAAAAAGGATGTTCACCCTTGGAAGGTGTCCAAGCAGAACTCCATTAAAATTTAAAAGAGGAATTTATAACAGGTTAGATCAAGAGTCAAACAACATGAGTTATTGGCTATATTATCTTTGTAGTTTCTTGAACCCATTAGTTATAGGTCAGTTATTTTTAGATACTTTTACACGTGACCCTTCAGAAACTACAAATATATACGTGCCATTACATGTTGCATATTTCCATTATGACCCCTCATGTTTATAATACGACCCCTATTGGACCTGTAAATTAAACTTTTACCGCTGTTAAGACATAGCAACATGGATGAATGTGTAAATCTTGAAGGCTGTAATGTTTTAGCAGGGGGTACTGTAGAGATATTTCTAGTATTTGCGTACTTGTCTGTTATGTTTATTTTCCTTTTTCTACCTTATGTAATTTACCCATAGTCTTTCTCTATATACGAGAGCCTAGGGTTCCCTGTAATAAACAAGTTCTCGTTTTCATTTCCACCAACATGGTATCAGATCCTCTACCCTAAAACCCTAACCCTAACCCTAATCCTAACCCTAGCCGCCGCCCCTCTACCCTTCTCATCCTGTCGCCGCCGCCCTCCCTCCCCACCACCCCGCCGCCGCCCCTCCCAGCCCGCCGCCCCTCCTTCCCCGCCCACCCTTCCTCCGCCACCCCCTCATCATCTAGCCGACGCACTACCCTTGCCACCCCTCCCCTCCCTTCTCGACGTTGACCTCCCTTCCCTCTCAACTCAGCGTCGTCCCCTTATGTTTCTCGTTCTTCATGGATATGAGTGCATAAGTCTACATATGCACTCAACTCCATACATGTTTATGTAGACAGTTATTCATTGGTCTACAAACCCTAGTTATTCGTCTCCGGCAACAATGTCAGAAAACAAAGTCGACATGCCCTCCATCAATGCTTCCAAAGGTCCAGCGCCAATAGTCAAAATGGATGGGATGAATTACGAGCTTTGGGCGATGCAGTTCATGAGTCTCATGAAGTCTAACTGTAAGAAGCACATTCTTACCGAAGATGAGCCGGCAATGAAGACTGGGGTTTATGCCTCTTGGGAGGCTGATGATTCGTACGCCAAGGTCTGGCTTTCAGGCACTCTGACGATGGAGATTGCTAATGATGTCCTCCATCAGCACACAGCTAAGGCCATGTGGGATATCCTTGCCATGATGTACTCGCAGATGAGAAACGAGACCAAGATCCTCCAACTTCAGCATGACATATTTATGGTCAAGCAGAATGGTCGGCCGTTGCATTCGTTGTATACATCCCTACGAGGGATGTTTGAGAAGCTTTACAGTATCATTTCCCTGACGGCGACCCCTGAGCAGCAGAAGATGTTCCAGAATGCTACAATGGTGGGGGTCTTACTAGCGGCACTTGACCCGTAGTATGATATGGCTCGCTCGTAGATTCTGACATATGCTACTATTCTTCCAGTGGAGGAAATGTATCGACGGCTCAGCAGAATCACAGTTCCTTCTACTGCCATTACTCCACCTCCTTCAGCGACGACAGCTTCCAGAGGCAGAGGTGCATCTTCTTCATTTCGTGGCCGTAGACCTCGTGATCGAGGTGGTCGATTCTGTCAGCCATGCACCTTCTGTCATCGCCCGGACCATGCAGAGGATACATGCTATTCTAAGCATGGTTTTCCAGCATCAACCCGTGTAGCCGAGCACGCTGTGCCTACACCGACATCTACTTCAGATCAACGGTTTGAGGATCTTGTCGCCAGACTACGTGATATCATGCCTCCTACCACTACTGACTCGCCAGGAAGTCACTCAGACATAGCAGCTTCAGCCTCTGCCAGCACATCAGCCTCAACTAGTACATCATGTAGCGTTTATGCCTTTACGTCCTGTCATAGTTCTGATGTTTCATAATGGATTATGGACTCCGGCGTACACATTATCTCTGTCGAGACAGAGATAAGTTTACATCATACATGAAGGTTCCACCAGGGAGATCGGTAGTAATAACGGATGGGACTCATTCACCCCTCATTGGATAGGGGGAGATCAGTTTGACACCCTCCATACGACTACAGAATGTTTTGCATGCTCTAGATTTTTCAATGAACTTACTTTCTATTAGTCAGATTACAAAGGATTTGCATTGTCAGGCTATTTTTGACCCATCATCTCATATTTTTCAGGACATTCTAATGGGCAGGGTGATTGGTTGTGGCTGTGAGAAGGATGGTCTCTATCGGTTGGTCCGCACCCCCTATGCTGGTGTCTCATCTCAGTCCAGTGGAACTACTTCTCCCTTTACTTGGCATCTGCGTTTTGGTCATCTCCATCATCAGAAGCTGCGACATATCTTGCCCGAGATTTCACCAAAGTCTTCTTTTCTGTGTGCAGCGTGTCAGTTTGGAAAGCATCACAGATCTACTTTCCCTAGGCGTGAGTCTCGGAGCAGTCGCTCCCCTTTTGAGTTGTTGCATGTTGACATTTGAGGTCCGAGTCGTGTTCCTGATCACCAGGGACACATGTTTTACCTAGTAGTCATTGATGATTTCTCTAGATTGTCTTGGGTCCTTTTATTGAAGCGGGGGATGTAATCGAAAATCTTATCAATGAAGTTCGGAATGTTTTCACTTCTAATGTGAAGATTGTGCGCACAGATAATGCCTTGGAATTTTGCACTCGTGCTCTTTCACATTTCTTCTTATCTTGTGGCATTATTCATCAAATAACTTGTGCCTACACGTCTCAACAAAACGATGTTGCAGAAAGAAAACATCGTCATCTTCTTGATATAACTCGGACTTTACTCATTCATAGTTGTGCTCCTCTGTCTTTTTGGGGTGATGCTGTTCTTATGGCATGTTATCTAGTCAATCGTATGCCATCCTCCGTATTGGGTGAGAAAGTTCCTCTTTTTGTTGTATTTCCTGACAAGGAATTGTTCTCCCTAACTCCTTGTGTTTTTGGCTCAGTTGCTTTTGTCCATCAACTCACTCCGAGGATTGACAAGATCTCACCTAGGCCTGTCAAGTGTGTGTTTCTTGGGCACTCTCATACTCAAAAGGGTTACCAATGATATGATCCCGTGAACAAAAGATATTATGTTAGTGCCTGTCACATTCTTTGAGACTGTGATGTATTTTTCGCCTACAGGTGACAGGATGACTCCTTCCACTACTGATGATAAAATTTATGTGCCACCTCTTCCTCTGCGTCAGTATGCTAACATACCAACTCCTGTTGTGCCACCACCATCACCACCACCACCACCTCCGCAACCACCAGTCCCACCTTTACCGGAATTTTATACCCATCGTCCGAATCCTGCTCATGGAGGCTGTAATTCATCCACCACGCTCCAGGTATGTCCAAGTGATATTAGGAACGATGGGACTGACAATGCACAAGTGCATGAGAATGACATACATATGGACAGTGCTGATGATTTGGATGCACCTATTGCCTTGAGGAAGTCTAAGCGGACGTGTGCGTCTTATCCACTTGTTTCACAGGTTTCATTCCATCGCCTCACTGGTGATTTTCAGAGATTTGCTGTTGCTTTATCTACCATGGAGATACCACGGAATTATCAGGATGCCTTGAAAGACAGCAGCTGGCGGTTAGCCATGGAGGAGGAAATGGCTGCCCTGCGGTCTCGTGGTACATGGAACTTGGTTGCTGCTCCTCCAGGAGCTTCTGTTGTCAGTTGTAAATGTGTATTCACTGTCAAATATAATACGGATGACAACCTTGATCGCTACAAAGTAAGGCCAGTGGCATGTGGATTTACTCAGACCTATGACGTGGATTACATGGACACCTTTTCTCCGCTTGCACGTCATTCCACTCTACGTGTTCTTCTGTCGATCGCTGTGGTACGCGATTGGCCTTTGTTCCGGCTTGATGTTAAAAATGCCTTTTTATATGGGGATCTGCAGGAAGAAGTCTACATGCAGCAGCCTCTGGGGTTTGCTGAGGGGGAGTGTCAGATGGTATGTAGACTTCACAAGGCCATAAATGGTCTTAAACAAAGTCCACAGTTATGGTTTCAGAAGCTTTCAGATTTAGTCCAGAACTCACAAGGCCATAAATGGTCTTAAACAAAGTCCACAGTTATGGTTTCAGAAGCTTTCAGATTTAGTCCAGAAGCAAGGGTTCAAAAGATGCATGGTTTCAGAAGCTTTCAGATTTAATCCAGATGCAAGGGTTCAAAAGATCAAATGCTGACCACTCTTTGTTTGTCCAGAAGACTCCCAGAGGTACTGTTGTTATTATGGTATATGTTGATGATATACTTGTTATGGGAGATGACACTTTTTTTATGAGTATGGGAGATGACATGCAGGGGATAAAGATGGCAAAAGCATTTTTAGACCATCAGTTTGTGACTAAGGATCTTGGTACTCTACGATACTTTCTGGGATTGGAATTTGCGAGGAATGCGCAGGGTCTTGTGATGACCCAAATGAAATATATTACAGATATGCTTATTGAGACAGATATGATCGGGTCGGGTGTCGACCCTTGACGCGCCGCAAAATCGCCCCTTTAATAATGTGTTTTTAGCACATGGAATCATCATCGTAGTCGGGCCGGTTTCGGGTCGTCAAAGCGATCCCCTCATTTAGATATATGCCATAATGAATCGAAATGAGGTGATCGTGAATTTATCTTTACTTGGCAAGATACCAAGGTCGAACTCAGGGACACGAGCCTCTCTCGTATTAATCGAATTTAAGTGTATTCAATTAGGTGTTGAGTTCAAGGTATATAGGTCAAAACATGCAGAGACACAACAAGACATGATAATGCATTGAAATAAACATGCATTTTTTTTATCAATTTTTAAAATGCAAATAAATGAGCATGCAAAGCGAATGAAATGCCCAATATAAAAGTCACTTGAGCCATAAGAAAATCGTGAATCAAACCGAGTTGGAATAAAGAAGCCTCTACACATATGAAGCAAGTAGGCATGATAAATAAAAAAAAATCAAGACACTTAAATAATAAAATAATACATCACGGTTCATAGTGTCAAATTTAAAATTTAAGCATGCCATAATAAAGAGGATGAGAAGAGCTACAAAACGAAACTGAAATCAACTCGATTGGAGCTATGTAACTCAAGATATGCATAAAAGAAGACAGGGGCATAAATGCAAGAAAACATGAAAAGATATCTACAAACAGGTCCTCGGAGGGACTAAAATGTAAATAAATGAAATACTGGGACCTTCCCTGTAAAATGACCATTGTGCACGCACGGTGCACGTGATAGGGACCTGCTTGCAATTTGGAGAAGACGGAGGGCTCCTCTGCAATTTGCCCAGAAGGCACGCGCCAGGCACGCGCTCTCCAGGCTCGGAAGTTGGTTCGGGCTCGGCAGAGGTTCGGAGTTGCTTCGGCGTAGGCTCGGATGGTCCGAGGCTCAGTGCAGGCTCGGTGGAGGTTCGGGAGCGTCAGAGCCTGGGGCTCGGTCGCTAGGTTCGGGGCAGCTCTTGAAGATGACATGTGGCCGCGGATGGACCCTCTGATCTCCCGGATCGCATGGCTCCCGAAGTTGTCTGCGTGGCTGCTTGTAGTCCGTTGGATCTTCAAAGAGCCCACGGTAGTTGACGTAGATAGCGTGGTCTCATCTGAGCCGTTGGATGGTCGCTGAGAGAGACCATCCAACGGCTACTGTGCTTCGTCCTTGAGCATCGGCGGGCGGCGAGTTTGGAGCTCCGGCGAAGGAGCTCCTCCTCCGCCACTCGCCCTCGGCCACGGTGGTCCTCCCTCTGGCTCACGGAAAGATCGCCGATGAAGTATGAAGCTCGGTGAAGACGCTGGCGTCTTAGCTCAGGTTATCGGAGCTGCGATAGTGACAATGGAGCTCGGCCGAATTGCTCCGGCGAGGCTCCCGATCAATGAAATGCTCGAAGACCTGCGCTGTTAGTCGCTACAACCAAAACACAAAGGAGTGTGTGCGTGAATGAGACGTGAGCTCGGTGAGCGAAGAACGGGGGAGCTCGGATGCTCCTCCGCCGCGAGGGCGGAGGAGATGGGTCGGACATGGTCTGGGAAGCTGGAGGAAGAAGACGGTGAGCGGAGGGTGTCGCGATGAAGGGGGTTCGGAGGCGGAGCTATTGGGATGGCCATCGGAGCGAGGGGATGGCCGGATAGGCCTAGAAAATTAAAAGAAATTAACTAAAAATACAGAGGAAGAAGAAGGAGGACTTACCTTGCCGGAGATGGAACGGGAGCTTGGGCTGGGCTTCACGGTGGAAGCCCCGGTCTTCGCTGGACCTCCGCAGCTACTGGAGGCAGCTCGAGCGGGCTCGGAGCGCCGCGACGACGCCGTGATCGGCGAAGGGTCGACACCGGGGGTATTGGTCGTCTTCGCTCAATCCTCCGCCTCCCCCTGTCACTGGGAGACGGAGGAGGGCTGGGCCATGCCCCTACGTAAAGGTGGACGAGGTCTTCGTACGGTGGAAATCGTGTGAGAGAGGGGTGTCGTGAGGTTGACGATAACGCCTGGCCGTTGGATCTGGGGATCCAACGACGGGCATTTAGGCGCGGAGTGACGGTCAGGATCAGATCCGGGGCGATGTGAACGGAGGGCGTCCGTTGTGCCACGTGGCGCGCTGTGGATCAGGCGGCTACGAACGGCTGTGATGGAAAGAGGGAGCCGATCGAGCGGATGAGGATCGAGGTGGAAGCATCGGCTGAGATGAAAGATCTGGGACGCGATCGAAAGGCGCTCAAGATGCCACGTGGCGTCATGTGGTCGCGGCGCTAACGGAGGGTGATGATGAAGAGCGGGAGATGATCAAACGGCTGGGAGAAGGCAGATACGTGGAAGCAGCGGGGCCGTTGGATCTGAAGCGAGATCCAACGGTCTGGGTCGGCGGCGGATAAGACAAAGAGGCCGGGCCACGTGGCGCCCCCAGAATGGGCCACGTGGCCCAATCAGATTATTCAAAGGGTTTTTCTTATTTTTGAGGGCCCTATTGGCCGAATTTGAGAAAACTCAAAACATGAAAGTTGTAGATCTTGACGAGATCTACAAGTTTCATTTGACCAAAACTAGAAAAGAGATCAAACAAGGACCCGAAATATTTTTGAAGGTATTTTTAAATCTAAAAATACCACGAATTTTGTTTTGCCATTTTTGTGTGGTTTTTAATTTATTTAGGGCTCTGTTAATTATAGGGCATTAACAGGGTTTTATTGACAGACGTCTAAGCAAGGGGGTTAATTATGGGAAATAAAGATGATGAAACTGAGGTTCATCACCCCCCTATACTTAAACTATGCTCGTCCTCGAGCATCAAAAAGAATGACTAAGTTGGATTAACCCCCTTGGGCATGTGAATACAGGATCCAAGCTGATCAAGTCGACTCGGCTTCAGAGATCCAAAATTCTAGAGTTCAACCCAGCCTTAATCAAGAGGCTTCCAATTCCTCTACTTCTCTAGACTCTCTCTGATGTACATATAAACTAAAGGATATGAGTTTAGTGTTGACTGCAATTTCGAGAGTAGAGTCAAGTCTTCACCCAAAATCTTGGTCCGAGAAAATCTCCTAAGGACCTAATCCTCAGCACTAGGGAATAAATCAAATCTTGCATTCAGTCCACCTTCTCTTTAGTTTGTCAGACTTAGAAAATGTGGATGGCAGGCCAGAAAATGGAGGGCATGGGATTGTGTCAATTCTTCTCTCCCTCTCATTGGAACAAGGATTCTCTCTAGTGCCATTTTACGCAACACATTTTTTTGTTGTTGATCAGTGCGTCCGTCAAGAGAAGTTGGAGTCGTCTGCACTTGTTTTCCTGGGAGTACACCGGGGTGTGTCTCTTTTGAGTACCTATCGTACCTTCGACACCCAGACTTGTAGCATTTACGATGCAGAGCCCTTTTTTGGTGCTAGCCCGACTCCTGGTCCTAATAGCGGTGGTCCAAGTGGACACTTTGAAAACGTTTGGGAGCGCTCGCCTTTGGTGGAAGCTCTTTGATATTTGACTTTGGTGGAATGAGAGCTTTTCTTTGAATTTCATTGACTTGTATAATTGGTGGCTAGCTCCACTGCTTTTACCAAGAGTTGGCGCACACTGATCAACATTTTTTATTTATTTTTCACACCCAGGCACTTAGGTTAATGTCAAGAGATTAGTATAAGAATCAAGTTCTCATACTGGCTAATATTGCTGACACTCAGGTTTCATGACGCCTCCAAAGATTTTATCCCATCCTCGAGCATCATTAGATCAAATCCAAATTCGACTTCCTCATCCCAATCCCTCAGGTGAAAAATCAACTCATCTCATCGAGAACCGCAGTCGTGCATGTGATGTGCTGATCATATTCTTTATGTCTGAGACTAAGCATGGAATATAGCATGCAGATCTAGAAACCTAGGGAAATATGGATGATTAAGTCTAAGACCCTAATGGCTAAGGCTGGTTAACCTAAAATCTCAAAGACTTCTAAAAGCTAAGTCTTCTTGACCAAATCCGATCCCGGGTGAAAGTGAAAATGTAGAGGACTAATCCAACTTCTTCATTCAAAAACAAGACACTTTTTTTTTTGAACTTCAAGAGATATAACAACTGCCTAAACTCAATTAAGTAGCTACAATTCAGCCAGTATGGATGTAAGTACAGGCCGAAGCCCGTTGCTTGAGGACGGGGCCTTACGCGATGTCCTCTAAACCATCCAATCTGCTAAGGGCGAACCCTCACTGAACGCGGCTTTCTTGATTGGGCTTAGTAGTCACTAATAGCTCCTAAAGGTTTTTAGGGGTTTTCTGATTTTTATGGATTTTAATAAGAGAGTTAAAACACAAGTTAGACTCAACTTTCCTTGAAAAGAGATGGCGATTTTTCAAAACCCATGTCACACAAAATGAAAATTTTCAAAACATTTTCAAAAATCATTTTCGAAAATATTTCTATAAAATAGTGTAACATAATATCGAAAAACCGCGAAAATCCTTTGAGTTTTCTTAGTCCAATGAATTTTTACCTTAGCCAAAAAGTTTTTAATTTTTCAAATTTTTCAGATTATAGCTAAAGTAAATATACGGTATATACGGTATACCCCCCTATACTTAAACTTTGCTATATCCTCATAGCCCTAGATGTTACAAGTACATAGGTCCATTAAAATATAGAAGAATATACGGGAGTTAAGAGGGGCCCCCCCTATACTTAGGTTAGAAATAACCTAAGTATAAAGGCAAGAAAGGAAGAGTAGAGAAATCACAGGGACTTGGGTCCCCCCTATACTTAGGCTGAGATTAGCCTAAGTATAAAGATGGAGATTGATGTTGGAAGAGACCCAAGGTGAACGAAGAAGAAGGATGAATATACAAATGAGCGGCTGAATCTTCGGAGATGAAATGGAGTGTCTTTGGATTTGGAGTGTGTGTCACATCAAACAAGGCTCAATCAAGCAAGCAAACCCTTAGTTTCACCAACTCACACATGAAACCAACCAAGGTTGGTTAATTATCTTGTCTATTTTATTGGTGATAAAACATTCGATTTTTACGCAAATAAAAGATGTGAAGGAAAATTATTGCGTAAGCGAGGGTATTGCTCTCCCAAAACCGAATTTTACTCCATTTTTGGTTGACTTGCAATTAACAGTCCCAATTTTATTTTAAATTATCACTGAATTAAAGTTAGCACATAAATCAGAAAATCATCGTCTACCGTTCATTCCATTTTCCATTTATCCTAGGTGATCAATCTAGAAAAATGAAAGCCGAGAAAAACATGTATACGATGAAGAAAAACGCGATCTAGGCTAAGCGAGAAATCATGCAGTGATTTGACGATAAAAGCCGCGAAAAATCTGGGGCCGTTTTGAAAATCAAATCAAACATGTATGCAAGTCGAAAAAGCCGCACCTAATCATGCATCTATAAGCGGTGATTAATCTTCATGAATTTTAGCTAAGTGATGCGAGATTATGTGCGTCTTTATTTAAAGTGTGTCCTACCTACGATTAAACACACAAGAAATGAAGAATTTAAAATGTGCTCGGAGAGCCGTGTGCCTATCCTAGGTCGACACTCAAGTGGGGACGATCCCCACACAACCACATTCGTCCGATTACAATCGCGAGTCTTCGATCGAAGACCGCTGTAAAAGACGAGTTTATTATAAAAAATAAATGCGACACATTTTTTTCTTTTCTTTCTTATCGACTCCAAGCATGCTTCTGCGGCTCCTCGTAGCGGGGAGTATCCTGCTCCTCGCCTCCTTGATCCATCAAGGGCCCTGCCACAAAAACAATAGTTAGATATCAAATAAGGAAGAAAAAAATTTTATATGCAAAATATATGATTATTTGACCTATAAAAAGAAACACTAAATTAAACACACGAAAATCCAAAAAATAAAAGAAATGAGCCGTGTCCCCGGCAACGGCGCCATTTGACGCGCCGCAAAATCGCCCCTTTAATAATGTGTTTTTAGCACATGGAATCATCATCGTAGTCGGGCCGGTTTCGGGTCGTCAAAGCGATCCCCTCATTTAGATATATGCCATAATAAATCGAAATGAGGTGATCGTGAATTTATCTTTACTTGGCAAGATACCAAGGTCGAACTCAGGGACACGAGCCTCTCTCGTATTAATCGAATTTAAGTGTATTCAATTAGGTGTTGAGTTCAAGGTATATAGGTCAAAACATGCAGAGACACAACAAGACATGATAATGCATTGAAATAAACATGCATTTTTTTTTATCAATTTTTAAAATGCAAATAAATGAGCATGCAAAGCGAATGAAATGCCCAATATAAAAGTCACTTGAGCCATAAGAAAATCGTGAATCAAACCGAGTTGGAATAAAGAAGCCTCTACACATATGAAGCAAGTAGGCATGATAAATAAAAAAAAATCAAGACACTTAAATAATAAAATAATACATCACGGTTCATAGTGTCAAATTTAAAATTTAAGCATGCCATAATAAAGAGGACGAGAAGAGCTACAAAACGAAACTGATATCAACTCGATTGGAGCTATGTAACTCAAGATATGCATAAAAGAAGACAGGGGCATAAATGCAAGAAAACATGAAAAGATATCTACAAACAGGTCCTCGGAGGGACTAAAATGTAAATAAATGAAATACTGGGACCTTCCCTGTAAAATGACCATTGTGCACGCACGGTACACGTGATAGGGACCTGCTTGCAATTTGGAGAAGACGGAGGGCTCCTCTGCAATTTGCCCAGAAGGCACGCGCCAGGCACGCGCTCTCCAGGCTCGGAAGTTGGTTCGGGCTCGGCAGAGGTTCGGAGGTGCTTCGGCGTAGGCTCGGATGGTCCGAGGCTCAGTGCAGGCTCGGTGGAGGTTCGGGAGCGTCAGAGCCTGGGGCTCGGTCGCTAGGTTCGGGGCAGCTCTTGAAGATGACACGTGGCCGCGGATGGACCCTCTGATCTCCCGGATCGCATGACTCCCGAAGTTGTCTGCGTGGCTGCTTGTAGTCCGTTGGATCTTCAAAGATCCCACGGTAGTTGACGTAGATAGCGTGGTCTCATCTGAGCCGTTGGATGGTCGCTGAGAGAGACCATCCAACGGCTACTGTGCTTCGTCCTTGAGCATCGGCGGGCGGCGAGTTTGGAGCTCCGGCGAAGGAGCTCCTCCTCCGCCACTCGCCCTCGGCCACGGTGGTCCTCCCTCTGGCTCACGGAAAGATCGCCGATGAAGTATGAAGCTCGGTGAAGACGCTGGCGTCTTAGCTCAGGTTATCGGAGCTGCGATAGTGACAATGGAGCTCGGCCGAATTGCTCCGGCGAGGCTCTCGATCAATGAAATGCTCGAAGACCTGCGCTGTTAGTCGCTACAACCAAAACACAAAGGAGTGTGTGCGTGAATGAGACGTGAGCTCGGTGAGCGAAGAACGGGGGAGCTCGGATGCTCCTCCGCCGCGAGGGCGGAGGAGATGGGTCGGACATGGTCTGGGAAGCTGGAGGAAGAAGACGGTGAGCGGAGGGTGTCGCGATGAAGGGGGTTCGGAGGCGGAGCTATTGGGATGGCCATCGGAGCGAGGGGATGGCCGGATAGGCCTAGAAAATTAAAAGAAATTAACTAAAAATACAGAGGAAGAAGAAGGAGGACTTACCTTGCCGGAGATGGAACGGGAGCTTGGGCTGGGCTTCACGGTGGAAGCCCCGGTCTTCGCTGGACCTCCGCAGCTACTGGAGGCAGCTCGAGCGGGCTCGGAGCGCCGCGACGACGCCGTGATCGGCGAAGGGTCGACACCGGGGGTATTGGTCGTCTTCGCTCAATCCTCCGCCTCCCCCTGTCACTGGGAGACGGAGGAGGGCTGGGCCATGCCCCTACGTAAAGGTGGACGAGGTCTTCGTGCGGTGGAAATCGTGTGAGAGAGGGGTGTCGTGAGGTTGACGATAACGCCTGGCCGTTGGATCTGGGGATCCAACGGCGGGCATTTAGGCGCGGAGTGACGGTCAGGATCAGATCCGGGGCGATGCGAACGGAGGGCGTCCGTTGTGCCACGTGGCGCACTGTGGATCAGGCGGCTACGAACGGCTGTGATGGAAAGAGGGAGCCGATCGAGCGGATGAGGATCGAGGCGGAAGCATCGGCTGAGATGAAAGATCTGGGACGCGATCGAAAGGCGCTCAAGATGCCACGTGGCGTCATGTGGTCGCGGCGCTAACGGAGGGTGACGATGAAGAGCGGGAGATGATCAAACGGCTGGGAGAAGGCAGATACGTGGAAGCAGCGGGGCCGTTGGATCTGAAGCGAGATCCAACGGTCAGGGTCGGCGGCGGATAAGACAAAGAGGCCGGGCCACGTGGCGCCCCCAGAATGGGCCACGTGGCCCAATCAGATTATTCAAAGGGTTTTTCTTATTTTTGAGGGCCCTATTGGCCGAATTTGAGAAAACTCAAAACATGAAAGTTGTAGATCTTGACGAGATCTACAAGTTTCATGTTGACCAAAACTAGAAAAGAGATCAAACAAGGACCCGAAATATTTTTGAAGGTATTTTTAAATCTAAAAATACCACGAATTTTGTTTTGCCATTTTTTTGTGGTTTTTAATTTATTTAGGGCTCTGTTAATTATAGGGCATTAACAGGGTTTTATTGACAGACGTCTAAGCAAGGGGGTTAATTATGGGAAATAAAGATGATGAAACTGAGGTTCCATCTGACGAGTCGCTAGATACGGTGTTTAATTAGGTCACGTTGTAGCACGTGTACTTAGCGATTCTGTCAGAATCGAGAGAAGATCTCCGTGAAGAGTGTCTCGGCTTTAATTTATATCCCGGGCAAGTCCGGGGTCGAACTCAGGGAGGCAAAGGAACAACTTTGGGGTTAATTTGCAAATTTAAGATCTAGATATCCAATGCGGTTTTTTTTAGATTTTTTATGCAAGTAGAATGCCAAAAACAAAATACGAGTGAATTACAACATTAAGAAAACATACAACAAGGCCAAATTAATTTTAATGGAAAAGAAGTCCAAATTAGCCAATTCGTATTTCTCCTAGAGTCCTAATCCAGAGATGAACACAAAACACATTTTTTTAGAATTTTAGGGGTTAAAATGCAATAAATAAAAATATACACTTTTTATGGGGTTTTTCGTAATTTATCACACAAACAGTAAGCAAAAATTATGAAAAAATTACTGGAATGAAAACATGATGCAAGGAAGCTACAGTAATTTTTTTGGAATTTTTTGACAAAATATGAATTTTTTATGGATTTTTTAGTGAAGACAGAGTGGAAATGAGTAATTAATTCCTATTAAATCCACGTTATCAAATTAATCAAAATGCAAATTATCTCAAGTAGATATTTAGATGAGCAATCCAGGAGACTTGAAATTTCGTGAAAAGAATGTACGTGGATTTAATTAAAAATCAAACACTAAATTCACTCTACAATTTATTTAAGGCACAAGACAAATCCATTTTGGTTGAAATTTGGACAGTAAATTAAGCAAACTTCAAGGAATCACATATAATTTTTGTGGAATTTTTAGAGCAACCGTGTGTGAGTTATAATTTTAAGAGTACGGAATGGGTAAAATATATGGACTTTCAGTTAAACAATTTTAATTAATTACCCATTACTCACAAAAATACAAATAAATATTTAGGATGTAGAGAATTAGTTGCTCATCACAGAGGTATTTTTCATTGAAGAAAAAGATACAATAATGATGTCCAAATCAACATACAAACATAGGGGTCTCTGTGCAAGATATAAATGACTTAAACAACACAATAAAAGTACAGGGACGATTTTGTAATTAGATAAACATAGAAATAAACTCATGCAATTTTTACATAAAAAAATAAAAAAATGGAAAAGACCTTTCTTCCTCCTTGCGTACTGGAGAAGAAGAACCCAACTGGAGATGAGGTCGGCGGCGGCGGCGGGGCCACTGGGGGACGGTCGCGGTGGTCGGCGGTGCTCGCGGCGGCGCCGCTGAAGAGGCGGCGAGGAGGATCTGCCGGCGGAGGGCGGAAGGAGGCCTGAAGGAGTTGGGGCCGCGCGCGCGGGGGCGCGGCTGGAGGAGCGCCGCCTTGCGCGGCCGCTTAAAGCGGCGGAGAGCGGCGAGGCCTGGGCTCCGGGGGCGGGCGGCGGCGAGGCCTGGACGCCGGGGGCGGGCGGCGACGCCGCCCGGCTGTGCGGTGGGGTGAGAGAGGGGGCGGCGGCGGTGGGCGGCACCCCCACCGCTGCTGCGGATTTTTTTTGTTTTTTTTTTAATTTTTTTTGATTTCCTTTTTTTTGCTGTAATAACAAAACTTTTTTTTGTTTAATTTTTTTATATATTTTTTTAGTTTTGATTAGATAGAGAATATAATTGACAAAAAATAAAATAAAATAAAATGGATCGGTGGTGGTGGAGATGATAAACTAAACAAATGGAAAAAAAATGGTGTGATGGTGGTGGTGGAAGGGATGATATGTTTGTGCTAAAAAAATTTGCAAAAAGACTAGATAAGCTAAAATTACCTACGTGAACGCGGATGCCTATGGAGTGCTCGTGAGAGCACGGTCTTCGCTCGAATCGCCGGCGCGCGATGAGCTTGAGCAGCGCGCGGTTGCGGCTGCGATGTTGGCCAGAAAACCAACGGATCACACCGGAGAGAGGGCCGTCGTCGCTCGACCGCGGTTGCGTCGCTGTCACCGATTCAACTCAGGGAACTAGGCTCTCCTCACATAAAGATGGATCAAAGGCAAAAATGAGGAGAATGACATGTATATAAAGAGAATGGGATGAGAGGTTATTAAAGTGGTGGGGTTGAATGGGAGGTTGATTTATTAATGGAGTTGAATGGGAAGTTGGGAAAAAATGGTGGAATAATGGAGTTGAATTGGTGGTTATTGTAGAGAATGGAAATTAAATAATAAATAAATAAATAAATAAAGTTGTCTACTTTAAATACAATTAAATAAAAAGAGAAGAGAAATAGTGGAGAATTTACAAAAGAAGACAAAACACCATGTACATTTTTTTTACTTTTCTAATATGTAATTTTTTTTGTCTTTTTAATAAGAGATATTTACAACGAAAAAAATACAATAAAATAGTATAATTAAAATACAACACAAGTATGATTTTTTTGTATTTTTAATAATTAAGAAAGATATAATAAAAAATGAAGAAAGTATGAATATATACATAATGTACAATGTACATCTAGGTCCCAAAACCCAACTTTTGCAAATGAGCTCCGATTTTAATGAAACCACTTCCGTTGGATAGATAATTTTCTAACTTGAACTTTGAAAGTGAGTTTGGTGAATTTGGAGTTCATACGGAGCGGGAATTTAGCTTGGAAGTTGGTCTTTACGGCTTTTTCCCATTGGGATCTAGGAGCATTTATTTAAGGTAAAATTTGTTTTGTATTTTTGTATTTTTATATACATTATTATGAACAAGTTAGAGAAAGAATTAGCCAAAAAGGAGTTGAAATGAAATTATTAAAAATCCATGAAGTTTTGAGCTATTTACAAGTATAAAACTCCTTTATTTTTGCGGCTTTTTATGTGTAATTTATTTCATACAATCTAATATACAATAATTAGTGAGTTTTATTTACAAGAGTCATTTTGTTAATTTATTGATTTTATGGACATTTATTTGGGATTTTACTCGGGGATTTTACTAAGATCAAGATATAGCGATGATGAATCGCGGATTCATCAACCCTCCACTACTCCCGTGGATCCTAGTATGAAGTTATATGGAGATGATACAGAGGAAATTGACAAAAGAAGATATAGAGAAATAGTGGGAAAGCTTCTCTATATTACTATCACTAGACCTGACATTGCTTTTGCGGTTAGTCGGGTGAGGCAGTTCATGGAACAACCCAGGCAGGTGCATATGGATGCTGTATATATGATACTAAGATATCTAAAGTCGTCTCCATGTACATGATTGTTGTTCAGGAAAGAAACAAGTCTCTCTATCTCTGCATATGCTGATGCAGATTATGCAGGATGTCCTAGAGACCAGAAATCTACCTCAGGTTTTGCAGTGTTGGCAGTTCCTTAGTTTCTTGGAAAAGCAAGAAACAAACAGTGGTGGCTTGATCTAGTGCTGAATCTGAGTATAGGGCCATGGCACAGGCAAGTACGGAGATGATGTGGGTTCGAGCCGTATTAGAAGATCTGCATATAAATGTACCTCTACCCATGCAATTACAATGTGACAATCAAGCAACACTATTTATTGCTAATAATCCTGCATTTCATGAAAGGACGAAGCATATTGAGGTAGCCTGCCACTATATCAGGGATATGATTCAGAAGGGTTTGATTTCTACTTCCCATATCAGTTCAGGGGAGCAGACTACAGATATCTTTACTAAGCCGTTGCTCAGAGGGCCGTTTCAGAAATTCTCTTTCAAGCTGAGCATGATTGACATCTATGCTCCATCTTGAAGGGGAGTGTAGAGATATTTCTAGTATTTATGTACTCGTCTGTTATGTTTATTTTCCTTTTTCCACCTTATGTAATTTACCCATAAACTTTCTCTATATAAGAGAGCTTAGTGTTCCCTGCAATAAACAAGTTCTCATTCTCATTTCTACCAACAGGTACAAGTATGAAAATCCATTTTTAGTCACCTTATATTTCAGAAGTGTAAGGAAATCAGTAATGTTTTAAATGCTGATATTGATGGTAATTAACCTCTTTGGAATATTACTTGCCAGATGCACGGTGGAACATAACGTGGTCTGCACCATTTTTAGGTGCCCACCATTTATCACAAAAGAAACCTTGAAAAATGCTCAAATAACTTATTTATGATTAGAAAATGATGTAAATATTGGAACTAGGATTCATTAGTTGCTTTATATTTTTGGAAGGTATTTTAGACTATGAAACCGCATTTGCTATATCATATCGACAATTTACTTTTTATACATTTGATTATTGTCACACCAATTGAGATTACATTATATACATTACGTTTGTTGTGATGAATGGTGTCTGTTTCCTTCCAACTACTTATGTAGCAAATCATGGATCTATAAACCGATGCTGAAACAACAAAATCAATGTTTATGCTAATTCTACAATGCATTCGGTTCCTCTACACGTGTAATGAGGAAAAAATTCTCATGTTCAAAGTTTGGGATATTCATATTCTATCACCACACTTAGAATAATGAAATAATATTTTTTGAAGGTTTGGATTATCTGACGTATCAGTTCTCCATAAAGAAAGAGAAAAATCCTCATCACCGAACCAAGATTTTGAGTGCATGAAGTTTGCATATGTATATTCCTAAAATAATGTGCTTTCGAGAATAGTGATGAACATCCAATTTTGGACCTCTCCTTAGGATAGCATGCAAGGTTTGTTTATGCATCTATTGGCACATGTGTACATCGTACTAGATGTTATCTGCCTCCTTCCGAGATCTTGTGGTTTTGGAATTGTTGAAATCTAGAATGCGGAAATGATTTGATAAACAGAGCATGGATAAATATTGATATGGGGATTCACGTGGAGCGGGATGAAACCACAGGAGAAGGCCTCAAAGGGCCATATGTGTCTATTGAATTTCTCATTGAGTACTGAGGATGTGGGGCTCCTTATATATCCTCACAAACAGACCGAATTTCCACAATAGTAGATGTGCGACTAAACATGAGTGGGGAGGTAAATGGTTCCTGGATGGATCCAATTACCCCCTATATTACACACTTCAACACTCCCCCTCAACCTGGACCTGAGAAAGCTGCAGCTTGCAACCAAACGGAAAAGTATACAACACATCTTCACACGATACATCGCAAGAAGAATATGTGTCTGCTGCTGGTAGAAGACCTCGCTCGAGGACGGTTCTGCAACTTTCAGGTCACCGGATCATATCTCTGCCATGCCTGTAGAGTCGCTGCGATATCAGGTTACCGGAACGTATCTCTGTCGTGCCTGGAGAAGAATCGTTGTAGAAGAAGTCTAGCGCGGAGTAGTAGTCGGGTCATAAAAGAAGTATACACCCTGATGAAAAAGTCGATGCTCGGTGAAGATGGATGATTTATAGATATCTGGAGTATCGGTCTGTCAGTCGTGGACGTGCAGAAGTCCTGAAGAATATAGCTCTGACTCCCCCTTTCTCCCATACTTGATAGAATAAAGAATGTGCATGATTAAGTTGGGAGAAACAAATGTGTATTTTTTGTGTTTCTCTCTCTTTTTTTGTTTTGCACAGACCTTTCTTTCTTTCTTTCTTTTTTTACTAAGCCGTTCCTTTTTTGCGCGATTCTCTTCTCTTTCACATTTTTTAATGTGTACCGTTTTTTTGTACGTACTCCATTTTTTTGAACTGACAACCCACTAGGCCCAAAAGAATTCAACCTTCCTATTTTTTTGAACACTACTCATCCTTTTTATACAATTGGGCTCGTTAGCCCAAACAAACTTCTTTTTTTAAGAACTCATAGCCCACTTGGGCCCTTACAGGAGTAACCCTCTTTTTTTTACTTACAGCAACAAGAAACCCCACTTTGGGCCCAACTCTTTCCTTTTTTTTTTCTTTTTTTCGTCTTGGGCCTTCTTCTTCTTCTTTTAACTTCGACCCAAGTGGCCGCTACACAGTAGAATACAGGGAGGGTGGGGGGTTTCTCCTCCCTCGAATCGAACTGGGGTTCCTCTGTTGGGAACCCATTAATGATGCCACCTCTGGAGGATCTTGGAGGAGACACGCCTTGGAAAAGCGCCGAAGACTTGGAGGTTGGGAGTAGGGCTGGCTATCGAGCCCAACGAGCCGAGCCAGCCCCTGGCTCGGGCTCGGGCTCGATAAGCCCAACTGGGCTCGGGCTCGATAAGCCCAGCTGGGCTCGGGCTCGAGCTCGGTCTCATTCGAGCGTAGCCGAGCTCGCTCGGGCTCGATGAGCTCGAGCCCTTATCGAGCTGGCTCGGGCTTGATAAGGCTCGAGCTGAGCCCCTTATCGAGCCCAAGCTCCTTATCGAACTTGGTATAGGCTCGAGCCCAAGACGAGCTCGTTAAGGAAAATGGGAACTTTTTGGTGGAAAAATATTTTGTGCGGGTTCGAACTCGAGACCTACTCTATCTAAGACTGTGTTTCTTACCAGTAAGCCACTATCCAAGTTATATACAAAATCATAATTATAATATTTATTGTAACATTATATTTGCTTATAAAAAATCACTAAATTTCTAATGCGTGAGCGGGGGGCAAATGTGTAGGCGGGAATAGGATTTGAGAATTGGGTCATAATTCATGACTCGTGGGAGGGTCAAAGTTAGTGGAGGAAAAATTGCAAAGGGCTAATTTTATTTTGTTTGTATTATATAGAAATATATAAATAAATATATGTGTGTATTTATATATATATATATATATATTCCTTATCGAGCCCCTTATTGAGTTATCGAGCCGAGCTCGGCTCGGCTCGAGCTCGGCTCATTAAGCTATCGAGCCCAAAATTCTGGCTCGGGCTCGGCTCAATAGCCTAATGAGCCGGGCTCACGAGCCCTTATCGAGCCGAGCCCGAGCCTGGCTCATCGAGCTGTGACTCAATAGCCATCCCTAGTTGGGAGTATCATCTGGGAGGTGTTGCGTGGAGGCTGCACCTTCTTGGAGGTGTCGCACAGAGGTTCAACAGGAGGTTGGCATCACCTAGGCCTAGATATCATGCCGTCGGAGGCTTGGAGCTCTATCTCATGCCGCCACTACCTCTAGAGGATGTTGAAGGAGACACGAGGATGGGGCTGAAGATGGAGCCACGATGTCGGTGCACCGCGATGATGGGGCCACAATGCCGATGCGAAGAGGTTGGAGAGGCGCTCGACGCTCGTGTGGAATCGTGGAAGAGCATCGCAGGAGTCGCGACAGTCGTCGCCTAGGGTCCAGCGCACTGCGTGGGGGGCTTGAGGCCACGCGAGCCTCTGTGGGCACCACTTTTTCTGCATCTTGTGAGACAATCCCAACCCGATGTGGGAGGATGACAACGAGGGAAGTGCGAGAAGACCTGTTGCAGCCTCTGCCGCCTGGGGCATAGGATTTGTGCGGCGCGATGATGCTTGCATGGACATCATGTCTTCTTCGTCTTCCTCGATTTCGGGCAGGGAGGGTATCAACCTGGAGAAGCCCTCGCTGATGTAGTAGGGTGATGGGGCTATGCCACCATCCTTGTTGATAAGGGAGGAAATGGTTTGCTTGAGATGTCTTCAGGTGCAACAAAAGGATCTGGGCCAATGCCGTACTGTTGGGCATTGCCGCACTGATATGAGGCTAAGAGATGGCTTTGCCGGGGGTCGATGTTGAAGGCGAAGGTGGCGGTTAGGGTTTGGTGAACCCAAACCAGATGTTGATGGGGACGCATGATGAAGATCTCAGGATATCACGTCGTAATTGAGCTGCACACATTTTAGATCCAAAGATTACGTATTGTGCGTCCAATGTTGCCTAGAATCAGGGTTACAAAGAACCCTAGAATTTCTTGAACAGATCTCCAGAATTTGAACAATAACCAGTAATAATCACACTTGAAAATAAAAGAATCAAAATGCAAGATCGAACTGCTCTGATAGCATGTTGAAATCTAGAATGCGGAAGCGATTTGATAAACATAGCATGGAAATATAAAGGAAGATAAACCTTGACACGAGGATTTACGTGGAACCTACTCTCTAAGGAGCGGGGTGAAACTATGGGAGAAGGCCTCAAAGAGCCATATGTGTCTACATGAGGTGTGGGGCTCCTTATATAACCCTATAGACGGGCCGAATTCCCATAATAGTAGATGTAAGACTAAACGTGAGTGGGGAGGTAATTGGATCCCTATTTCATACTTCAACATGAATGAAGCTAATGTTGATTAAAAGTTTATCTTAATTCCAAATAGAACTTAGCTGATTTTCTAATGACTGAACTCACAAGCCTTATAATTAAGGGTAAATTACAATTTGGGTCCCCATTTATGGGTCCGATCTCATAATGGGTCCCGATCTTTAAATAGTAACGATTCGGGTCCCAAGGTCATTAATGTAAGGAACTTTTTGGGGCTAATGACGAGTATGTCCTTGTTTAAAAGTTGGAATCCAACCCCCATTCCCTCCCAACAAGGGCATATTCGTCATGAACCCAAAAATTTTCATTTCCTAAATGGTCATGGGACCCAAATCGTTACAATTTAAAGATCGGGACCCATTCTGGGATCCGACCCATAGATGGGGACCCAAATTGTAATTTACCCTATAATTAATTTCTATAAAAATATGGATGTCACTTTTCAAAATTTCTGTTAGATGAAACTACTAGTTTTGCGTTTGCTGAGAATATTTCCTTCGATGTTTGCTTCAGACTCGTAGCCAACTTGTGAATATGTGCTACAAACTTTCTACATAATTCTGATTATTAAAAATTACAGGCTGGCGAATTAAATCTTCCGCTAAATGCAACTTCATGGTCTGAGGAGGAGCTCAAGGATCCCAAGAAATTGTTGGAGATGACTACCCTTCTCACTGCTCAGAGAGAAATGGAAGACAAAATCTTGGATGCACAGTGGGAAGCAAAATGGCGGCAGGAAAAGGTATGTACACTGCTGTAGTCACGGTCATTTGAACAAGCAGATTTCTAATGAAGGTTCAGGGGTAGCTGCAAACTCGTGGGTCTCTTCTTAAGAAGCCGAATCAGTTGGGATGGATGGGATGAATACAATAATCTGAGATATTTATAATAGTTTACTTCATAGATATACTAATTTATTTGAATATCTTCAAGACGTGCTCTGGAATGTAAAAAAATAATAAATGACAACACCAACAACAACAAAGTCTTTTCCCACATTGAATAGGGTTGGTTAAATGGATTCTTTGCTTAGTCAAATCTATATTGGATCATTCTCGGGCTTAAATCCAAAAGACTAATATCCCTTCGGATAGTCTCATTCCAACACTTCTTGGGCCTTTCTTGCCCTCTCTTAGCCGGCTCAACATTCTAAAACTCGCATCTCCTAAGTGGTGCGTCAGCCGACCTCTTTTGCAAATGACCAAACCACCTTAAGCGGTTTTCTCGCATCTTATCCTTGATCGGAGCTACACCGACTTTCCTTCTTATTGCATCATCCCGAATCCGATCTTTACATGTTTATCCACACATCTACCTTAGCTTTTTTTAAATGAATAAAGAACATTTTGATTTTTTTATTTAGGCGTATGTAACAATGATTTATTTTTTAACCTTTTTCTGTAGTTTTTCAGAATATTGGCAATCCCCCATCACTAAACACATGTACATACACACAAACCTTGCCAACTTACAGAATGTACTCATGCAACACGCTAATTGGTCCCTCTTCTTATGTTTAAAATATGATTAATATATATTTTTTCTTTTCTACATGATTTCTGGATCATCTTTTAAACTGCCTGTTGCAAGGTCCAACATTTTTTTAACTTCTATTTTCTGGAATGGTGTAGTTGAATGAGCTACTAGCAGAAAAACTACAACCATACATGCAGACTGAGATTGCGGTACTGCCAAAATCTATTGTCATGCAATCCAAAGAGAAAGAAAAGAAGGTTCGCTCCCCCACCCCTTTTACTCTTGTTAATCAATTACTTTGATAAGAATCTGAAATTTGCACCTAAAGGATGCTTGAGATGCATGTGGGACAGATGCAACTGCAAATGCCTACTGCAAGAATTGAGGACGTGATACTTGGGCGTTTTAACCTCATGGAGCAATTTAGGCTATATTGCGAATACAGCCAATTTGTTTGTTCCTCTTGCTTAAGTTGGGATATAATGGGGGATACTTAGTATGCATTGTGCTCACATTTTGCTGTTGGTATCAAAATTACACCTAGGAAGTTCTCGGGTTTGCTACTTGATTTGGCATGATATCTACAGTTTTGGGTAATAATCTACTGCTCCGTCTCGAACAGTGAGTAAAAACTGTCCTTGCAGGTTGTCATTATAAAGTATTGCCTGCTCCTTTTATATTACTGGAGTTGAGTCTGAGTTGTCTCTTTCCCTGAGGATGGTGGGGAGTATCATACATAGAAGCAATAAGGATAAGTCCATCCATATATACAGAACATGAGGACTTGACTTCTATGTATCATCTGGCGGCTGGGAGTCTTTTATTGCAAATTTGGGAACAATCCAGAAAGAGTGAAGCGAGTTTTAAGCAACTCATCTGCATCTATCCTGGATGCTGTCTTTTTGGAACTTTGAACGTGGCTACAAGAAACTGACACTGCAAGATTAGTTACCACATTCCAATCTTATGTGTGCACATGCCCTGAACTTATATAATGCTTTAAATGGATGGAAGATCCTGAGTTTTTTTCTCTATCTTGTTTGAATGCTATCATGTTAATTAACACATTGAGTGTCTTCAATTGGATATGTAGACATGTTTTGAAAGGATGGCTTTAGGGTACTGAATGGACAATTTGGTCGCAATTTTTGTTGTTTGTCTGTGTCTTCATCACGTGGCTCGTTTGTAGTTTTACTTCGATGTGTTTGTGTCTTCCAAATAACCGTATGAACTCTGAAACAGCTATAGTTAGCAATCGATCAGCGGAAGAGCCTTTGGGGGGGGGGGTATAGAATCAGCATGTTTGAAGTTCAACTGAGTTATTTGCTGACAATCACCTGGTCCACACTTTGCGTAGTGGTGACAGATTGTGGAAGATCTCACACCAATAGTCTGTTCCTTGATTGTCAAAACACAGTTAATTTTTTGCTCAACGTTTTGACAACGTCATCCTAACAAAATCCGGTTTGGTTTCGTAGTTTTTTTGTATCAAAACTTCACCATACGCTTATTGTATCAGAAAATATTAAAAGGCTAATTTTTTTCCTCTCAATGGGTTATGGCAGCGAACAAGACAGAGAAGATGGTGGTTCTTCTAACAGACATCTTTAGAGAGCTAAATCGTCCAGGTTTGTTGTGATCAACAATACACCCACAAGTTGTAGATTCAGTTATGCCTTTTGATTTCTCATATTATATGTATGGAACTTGACGCTTGTTCACAAGTTATGATGGAATACTGCTTATAATTTTTGCCGGCGAGCCTTGTGATTTATGGACGCTTGTACACATCATGAAATTCATTTTTGTTTTCCTCATTTCTGCTGCGCATTAGTCGCCAGAAAGTCATGAGCAAAAGTTGTGTTTCTTTCATCCATTTTTTACACATAAGGGAAAAAAAGGAACAGAAAACACAAGTTGGCTCACCACAGCAATCCATATTCGATTACTTTTATTCATCAAATATACCTAAGGAATATTGAGGAATATGCATACTAGTATCGGAGTATGAATACTTTATCATTTCAGGTCGACAGGTCCTTGTCACAATAATAGGAGGTATTATATGAACCTCTATAGTTCAGGTGATTTCCTTCTCTCTATGCCATTATGCTAGCCCCTAACCGAGGTCCCTAGCACACTGAGTGACGGCAGTGCATCCACGGTGGTAAGGGTTAACCCTCCCTTTCTTAGTGCAGTTGTAGTATGATTGTCCTCTTCGGTCACATGGCACTTGGTCCTTTTTCAGCGCTCCATAGCTTATGTATCGTTTTTGCGCTCCAGATAGTTGCCTCCTGCTATTTGACCTAGCTTGTATTCTGTTCTTGTCTATACAGTCTCTCGTATTCATCTGGTAACATGGGCTGGGTGCTGAGGAGGTGTAAGCATCCATGCTTCCTTTGATGGGGTGCAACTTGTCCTCGACTGCGATGGTGGTTGTGGCTGACTTCACATATGCTGCCAGTAGGAACAAGAGGATGGAAAGATGCGAGGCCATGTCTGCTACTTTTGTCATCTTGATGAAGGAAGATATGTTTTGTTAGGTTTGAAGGGGAGTATATGTTTGGGGTTTTGTTCTTGAATGTGTTTGGATGGAGGTCGTTGATAATATATGGAACAGCCTCCCTGATTTCTGTTGAATGAGGAAAGCATGATACTAGTCACAAGAAAGTTCCTCATACGCGATACCCGGAAGGGTTTGTTAGAAGGCGTGTTAGAGGAAAGGAGTAAGATTTTCTCTTATATTTATCCAATTATTTCTATCGAAATAAACATCTTCCAAAGAGATGAGAATTGGAATAAATCTCCCTTTTCTTTATCCCCCACCGCATTGTTCTAATCTCCTTTTTCTTTATCCTACCTTATCGTGTTATAGAAAAATAATATATGAATAATTATTTGCACTCGCTTGTGATGGTAGATTTTATTAGAACGATAAGAAGGGGCGTGATTGATCTGCTTAAGCAGAAATACTCATCATTTATAACGCAATGAGGTTATCGATCTCCAAAAATTATGAAAGATAGAGCTGATGTATTCTTTGGTTACCTTCCAAAAGCTCAAGCAATTTTTGGTGAGATTTTTCGATTAACTTATCAGTTCATCCAACATCTAAGGGCGAGTTAGGAAAGGCCTCATCCGTCAAGCTTAGATATGCTTTGCATGTGTAGAAATTTGTTGTTATATGTGCATGATATGTAAAAATTGTTCATTACAATATGCCAATTTTGTTTTAATAAAATCATACTTGTTGCTAATTTTAGGAACAATTAACACAACGAATTATCATCATTATATATGCCGTTAGCTATGAATATGGCATCTTTTGTGAATTTGTAGAATCAAAGATAATTTTATGAGAGTTTCGGCAATGCAATGTTCCCATTGGACATTATGGCAATGAATTATCAAATTATTCGTTGTTATAGCTTCATTTTTGTTGTAATCTTCTCGCCCATCCTAAGCTCGTGGAGTTCCGTCATTTCTAAGACGTGTGCAACGAGATTCGATATCTTCATCTCTCACGCTTTCATGCAATCTTAATGTAATCTAACGTAGACTATCGTAAAACTATTTTGGGTGGTTATCACTGCATCCATCACCACAACAAAATTGATCCAAGTGAATGGATAATTTGAATATTAGCGGTCAGATTTTTCATTGTCAAAGATATACCAAAAATCATTAGTTATCAAATTATCTTTTGTTCTTGTATTTAGTAACGAATAGCATGCTCGTAGTTAAATGTTTATATAACAACAAAATTTCCATTGACTTATTCATTGAAACCTATATTAATCTTTGCTAAATTTAACAACTATAAGACAAGTCAACTGATAATTGTTGTTGTATGACTCGTTGTCAGGAATATAGCAACTGATACAATATTTGTTGCGGGTTTAAAGAACCAAGCAATGAATAATATTTGTTATTATTATACATTCAATTGTAGAAGAAATGCCAATGACTATTGAATTACTCATGCCTTAAAGCCAATTTTGTTGTAGTGCACCTAACAAGCTATCAAGATCAGCTTTTTCCTCGACAACAGCTGGGATTTAGCCCGAAAGTTACATGGTCAATCTAATCGAGAAGAAGAGGGACTATTACGCCTAACTCAAATAGATTGCATGAAACACCTCAAACACAATCCCATATCTAATACTCATAAAGTGTGAGAGTGAGTTATAGGAATGGGATTGAGAATACTACCCGACAACTTAGGTTTAATCATTTTGACTACGGTTATTGATGGGTTTAATCGATGTCTAATCTAACAAATTGTCAAGATTAGTTTTCATCGATAACGGTCTGGATGAATGACCCGGGACAGTACAATATTGCACCTGCAAGGAAGTGGGCGAAGGCATATGTGGAGAGATTGGTGTAGGTGGGGGAGAGTTGCAGTTTATGTCTGAGCCATGGGGGCTTCCTTAGCTGTCGACGGAGTGAATGCACCCATCTGCATCTGAACCAGAAGAAGCCATGCAAAATCTAGGCTGTCACCACCTTACGTGATGCGTGTTTTATTTCCCCATGGCCAAGATCCAACCACCCCTCTGCCACCCTTATTTATACCCATTACCATCCCTCTGCAAATAGCCATCCAAATTAACTCCTCTCTCTCTCTCTCATTCACGTACATTGACTGTGTGACTTACAGGACAGTAGATGGTGCCCAAAGTTTGCGAGCGGATACTCTGCTGTGCAGCAGGGATCTGCAGTAACATGAGAGTGTGCCCGAGCCGCTCGATCGACATCGAGCGGTTCGTACGAAATCAAGGATTTTGTGGGCTCTTATCGTGCGAACTGCTCGATTTCAATCGAGCGGCTCGTACACACTCACTCACAGGTTACAGCAGATCTCTGCTGCACATCAGAGGATCCGCTCCCCCGAAGTTTTTACCCGTGCCAGGTGATTAATGTTTGACCCTAGAGAAAGTATTTCCATCACATCCAAAGTATTTAATGTTGATATACATAGGTGCGTGTCCCATCCTTCGAGATCTGGGGTTTATGGTAAAAATTCCTGGAAATTTTGACTCACCTAGGGCAGATATTTTAAAGAGCCATTGAGGAGGTTGATCGCAGTATCTATAGATAGGATGCCAACAATAATTCGGAATCAAGAAAGTCGATTCTGTGTTTGTTTATGCGAGGGTTGTGTGCCTGTCTACGCACTGGTTGCATTTGCGATCAGTAAAGATTTAGGTAGCTTTTGGTTCGCGGGTTACCTGCGGGTTAGGGAAGTTTACCCCCCTTAACCCACATCCTCATCTCTCCACGTGGGCCTCACTTTATTTCTTTTTTAAAAAATTAAATAAATCAATTTTACGTCATCAATCCTATCAAAAAATAATAAATTATACCATCATATCATATAAAAATTATAAACTACTCCACTTCTATTCCCTTTTCCAAACTTCAATACAATCACATCACAATAACTACTCACTTTTTCAAACTTAAATACAATCATATCACCCCAAACCTACTTCTAACCCACCTCCAGTTTAACCTTCTATCCAAACACCAAAACACAAAAACGGGTTACCCTCTACCAGTTTAACCCGCCTTAACACACCAACCAAACGTACCCTTAAGGTTTATGATTTAGGGATCGGTAATTTTTCATGCTAAAGAAGGATAAAGAACCTTCGGAGGGACAAAAGACTAAAGAAACAAATATATTACATTCTGTCCCGCAATGGACTGTTAGCAAAACTAAAAAAAACTAGTATAAAGATTTCCACCATGAGGTCGATCGTTTTTCTTTGGATAATAGTGCATAATGAACTCGTTACACAAGATAAACTCCATCTCTTTGAAATTAACATAGCTAACCGGTGCCTCTATGTCTTTTAAAATAGTGAAAGCCATAACATCTCTTTGCTGATTGCTCTTTTACCAAACAAGTTCTATCTTTGCTAAATCTCGACGCTTGCGATACTTATATGTGTGGTTTACAACGACGGGTAACCTTTATATCCATAAAAAACATCTATTTTTATTAGAAATTTACATGTTGGTCGAAGGCTTACACGATGCATGCAAAATAATATTTCAAGTTGAAATACTCATTGTATTTTTGTCTTAATATTATATCACATATCCGTATTTTTATACGAGGGCAAGGGTTATGTACACATGGGTACATGCAACTCTGTGTCGTGCTAAATTACTAGTGTCAAATCTCTAGTGTGAAGAGTTATAATGCATTAATAAACAATCAATGGTTTCTTTAAAACATATCCTGCATTATAGAACTCCAAAGATCCTGAACTTTTATACAATATTTATTTTATAGTATAAATTAAGATCAATGGATTAGATTTTCATTTTTAATTGAAAAATATATAATTTTTGACATGTAATACAAAATTGTGTATGCTCACATCTACATTTTTCTTTTTCTTTTTTAATATATAAAAAATTGTGCATGCTCACAGCTACATTTTTCTTTTTCTTTTTTAATATATATATATATATATATAATATAATATAATATTTATGCTATGCAGTTCACGGTTTTACACAGAGATTGGATAATCAAGATGAGTGACTTTTAAGAGTAAAATTTTTTTGCACCTTATTCACAATATCCTTATATGTGTGTGTATGTATGCATATGGCATATATGCATGCTCTATTATTGAAATTGATTCCTGCCATCGTCACCAAACTCAAATGGCAAATTTCATTGGGGGTAGATAGGCACTTTAATGCATGTCAAGTCCCACGGCTTATACATGTTAGTTGAGGACTCATCATGCAGTTAAAGCTAGTGATGGACTCTACAATTAGAGGCATATACCCAAAGCTGGTGTTGGACTTTGCAGGTTTATATCTCTATCAACTGCTTTAATTTCATTTCCATGGCAACTAATTACATTGTAGTGGGACTGATGAGATATATTTATATACCTTTTCCCATATGCATTCGATCTCAATTTGGATATGTAGTGTTCCTGATAAGTTGACAGTAGTCTAAAACTTTTCACTAAGGATTAATGCATGGCTGTACGTAACTTAGTTCCATGCACTAATGAGTAATGACAGTAGATGGCATCGTATAATAACGCAAGCATTCAAGGCACATTATTGATTATACTACACGATATGTAAGATGCTGTAGACATCTTTGATGAGTGTCTGTATTCTGATCAATAAAACAGAACAGTAAATCGACATGAATGGCCGAAATCTACCATGGCGATTAAATCTGCACAACAATAAATGCTCCACCTACGAAATATCGTTATCATGATCACCATCTTCCACTATCTATTACATTGGAGGATCCATACGGTCCTTCATGTGTGTTACTATTATATATAGGTCTAGGGTGCTGCTGCAGTGACAGCCCCCCACCACCATTTCCCTCCCCTCCGAGCTCTCACAGCTCACTGCTCTCTTCCCACAGATGGAGTTAAGCAGGAGGGTCTTCCTCGTTTGGATGCTCTTAGCCGCCATCGCATCTGTGGATATCGCTATCCCTGTTTTGGGTGAATGTGGTAAACACTATTTTCCATCAATGCATGCAGTAGTTATTTCCATTTGCATGTCTTTTCTGTATCTGGACTTTGGCAAAGTTTAGGTCAAATTGTCGACTATTTATTTCTAAACTATATAATCGAACAAGAAGAATGGAAGATAAACACATGTTTTGCTACGTATTGATGCTTACTGTTCTGGATTCTCATGAAGTGGGGCTACTCCATGCAGGCCACCCCAAGTCGCCAAGCTCGTCGTCTTCTCACCACAGCGGCGGCTACTACCCTCCATCTTCCTCGAAGCCTCCGTCGTCGAAGTCACCGTGTTCCACACCAAAGCCATCGTCTCCATCGCCTTGCTCCAAGTCGCCATCATCAAGTCCCCAGACCAAGCCTCCAACTACAACGTCACCGAACCCCCCCACCACCCCATCAACGAACCCTCCTACGACTCCATCAACGACTCCCCCCACCACTTCGTCCCCCGGTACCCCCACAACTCCGACGCCGTACCCCCCCACGACGTTTCCTAACACCCCCACATTGCCGTTGTTGCCTGGTCCCCCGACGACGTTGCCAAACATTCCCGGCATTCCTGGCTTCCCGTTTCCTAACACCCCTGGCTCAACGCCGACGACGCCATCGCTCGGCAGCCCCATCACTGGCCCATGCGAGTAAGTTAATTGGCACCGATCATCTCTCTTGATTAAGTACATAGCTAATATATATGAACTTTTCTAGGGCTTTTTTCATGAAGTTCTACATGTGGAGGGTTCTTTTTTGCGATTTTTGTTACTTATGATGTAGATCTATCTTCACTGATAAAACAGCTACTGGCTAGCACATCCGGAGTTGATTAACCAGATCCTGGGAATGTTTGGATCCCTCGGCCACAGCTTCTCCGCACCGCCGTTCCCGTCGATATTCGGCGGCACCCCAACCGTTCCCCAGGCCCTCCAGAACACGCGTACCGACGGCTTCGGATCTCTACTCCGCGAATGCGCAGCCGCCCTCCTTAACTCCGTCTCCGGCCATCAATCCGGTGCCTTCCCGTTCTCCACCAGGCAGGTCCAGGACAGCTTCCTCGGAGCTCTCGCCTCCGACAGCGCTGCCGCGGCTCAGGCCGAGGTGTTCAAGGCCGCCAACGAGGGCCGCTTCCACTGATCGGCCGTCTCGTTGGTTGTAGTTAGTTAAGTTAGTTGGTTGTTTAGTCCAAGTTCGTTGGGGGTGCAATTGCATGAAATTATCCGTCTGTGGGTCTCTGTCTTTTGCTATGTAATATTCCAGGAATGGTTGGGGGCACATTGTAATTTGCATTTCGAGTTGTTTTTTTGTGTGTTTTTAAGCAAGTGTCCTCTTTTTATTAGGTAATTTTAGTAGAAATTAGGTCGTGGGAATGGCTTATTATTATTTGACAAATTTGTTTTATATTATGTTTTGTCGTGGGAGCTGTTTCCTGTAATAATTGAACAAGGCCTAGATCTACAAAAGAATTATGGATGGTAATGAGAAACGGTTGTTATTACCGTTTTATTTTTTCCATGGGGTTTTAAACCTTCAATTTGCGTGTAGAGGAATCCATCGCTTTCGTGTGCTCCGCTGCTTAAATTTAAATGTTTAGAAACAACTTAGCGTCTATTTCCCTTTTGCCTCCACATCAGTGTTAATCCCCATTGAGGTATTAATTTTGCAAAATATTTATTAAAATGGGACGGCTTGAAAATAATTCTCACAATATGCATATATCGGCAAATCGTGTGCCGCTTCGTGTTCCGCGCATAGCAAACGGTTTGCCGTGCCACATGGACGGTGAAATCTGGGTTCCCGGCCCCCTCTCCTCCGTCTACGTGGCACGACAAATCATTTGTCGCACACGGAACACGAAACAACAAACGGTTTGCTGATATATGCCTATTGTGGAAATTATTTTCAAATCGTCCCCATTTTGAGGAATATTCTCTCTCTCTCTCCTATTTGGTAAATTGAAAAATCAGATCAGACACTGAACAAGTTAGCTAACGGTTTGGTCTAACTACATTCGACCATTGGTTCAACTCTGTTGGACCGATCATGGCATAATCATGACAGAAAATCTTAGATCGTGCTTAATTTACTGGTTCGACTTTTAGAATCCGTATTCTGAACTGAGAAAATCAAATACATACATAGAGTATGTACTTGTGTATCTATAGAACAAGCTTTTGGATCTTTCAACGGAAAGGTACATTCAAAGTAGTAAAAAAAATGAAGAAGCTGTAATATGATACTTGTGTATTTATAGTAAAGAAAACAATAATGGCTTAGAATAAATAAAAATGAAGTTGTAATATGATTTGAGCTTATGGTTGTAAACAAAAAAATAAAATTGTAAAAATTAAATTCGAAGTAGTAAAAAAATGAAGAAGAAGCGGTAAAAATTAGGACGAAGTTGTAAAATTTAGTTATATGTTGTAACTTTACTGCACATATAAGTAATAAATGAACGTGGAGTAGTAAATATAAACAAATATTAACAAAATTAAATATAAAGATGTAGAAAGCCTATTCAAGATCTTCTTAAATAGGTATGACTTGTGTTACTTATTTTGCAAACATGTAAAAGGAGAATCAATAAATATACTGCAAAATCACTCATGCTACAAAAGATGATTTTAGAACAAAAATGAAAGGTCAAGATCGCATGCTCAGGCATTATAGAAAAATATCCGATATGATATAATATGATATTATATATAATTTATATAGGAAACCTGTCCAATGAACCTAGAGCCCTTTAGGATTATAATAAACACAATCATTTTACTGATGTTTTCTATCATTTTGAGCATTATACTTATTGATATGCGACTTTTATAACATAATCTTAATAATAGTAACCATTTTCTCAAGAAACAAATCTTAAATTAAAATGAAATAATTATTCATAAAAATAGAAAAGACGTCAATAATACAAATAAAAATACAATCATTTCATATTAATTTAATGTTTTCTTTTTGTGAAAATGATTAATCGTAGTAAGAATATGTACAACATTGGTAAACTATAAGTAATATACTTTGAACGATAGAAAACATTACTGAAAATGACTGTGCTCATATCACACACACACAATCCTAATAAGCTCATGTATGTGTGTAGGGAGCATTCCAATTGAGGTGGCATCTTTCCTTGATTATGGAAAGGTGACATCTTAGGCTATTGGATGATGAGTGTACGTGTGAGATTGAAACCATTAGGCGGTTTTTATGCCAACTAATATTCCTAAATCGAGACGGATTAAATTAATGCTAATTTAGTCAAATACACGTCTTTGAATATTCTATATTTAGGTAGATGTTGAGGAGAGTATGTTGAATTTTTCAGAAAATATGATGGAATAAAGGCTCACATTTTTAAATAAATATTATCAATTTACAAATAATTGAGATATTTTACAATTTTTTGTTATAAATAATAAAAGCATAGTAGCTAATGTTCGCAAAAAAACCCAAATTTGATGAAAATTTCCATTTTTGTGCCGTGTCTCTTAAAATATTGATTATTTTGGTCACGTGTTAATTAAATGATGTACACGTGGATAACATTCCTAAATTTATGAGATTTTTGTTACAAATGTATATTAGATGGGGTAAATTGCAAATACATTAAATACGTTATGCATTTTCATCCAACATCCTGTGGAAGCAATATTTGTAAATTGCAACACTTTTTGGTAAATTTCATAGTCTTTTTTGTAAACCGCATTTGATTTATTTTAAAAAAATGGTAGTCTCTTTTGAGAATATCCAGTAAAGGCAATGTTTGTAAACTATAAGATTTTTTTATGAATTTTGTCATCTCTTTTATAAAATGCATGTGATTTTTGTAAAATGGGCTGCTTATTATTAATTTATAAATTGTTGTATATGTCCCTGCGGTGTGTTTTCCAATATCATTGGTCCATCAAAATTTATCATCCATTGTAAAGTTTGTGTAAATTTTGTAAAATCAATGCTTTCATTGTAACAATATGTGTTGATCTGCAAAATAAAAAGAGAATCTACAATTTATCATTTATTTTTCAAAAAGGATAATATGTAAAAAATATATATATATAGAATTGTAAATTAATTAATCAAAATGTAAATTATACTATCAACTATGTATATTAGTAGATCAAAATGTAAAATATAATCATCATATGTGGTATTTATTCCATCCAATTAAATATGTAAACTTCATCATTTCAGTGTTTAATCTACAGTCGATGGGATTTCATCCAATTTGATTTTTGCAAAATACATCAGCTTTTTGGGTGAAAATATAACAAGATGCACAACCTTCTATAATAAAAAATCATCTATTGATACTGGAAAACTGAGACAAATTCAATCTCTAAACAAATATTTACATTCTTAATCTAAATATTTTTGTCTACTTGATGTTTTCATTCTCATTCTATAATCTTCAATATGTAAACAAAACTCAAAAGAAAAAAAAAGAAAAAGTGCATTGAAAAAGAATGGAAACTCAAACATTGAAAAAAAGAAGAAAATTGAATCTTTTCTCACGCTAACAGCAGTGGAAACCCACCAAACCCATCAAAAGAACAAAAAGATTGCATCTTTCAAGTTGTGGCATGCATACCTGAGACGTACCACTTGCAACAGAACACAAGATCGATGGGATCTTACCTCTTGAAAGAGGGATAAGTGGGTTGAACGCAGAAACCATCTCACAGATCCGATCACGTAGGGCGGTAGTGGGGGAGAAATGTAGGCCTCGACGGGAGAGGGATGGGTGAGATAGAATATTAATTTGGGTAATTATGTATACACAATAACTATTTAGCAAGAAGTCCGGGATTGAAATGGAAGTGAGAGATCCACTATTAAAAATAACAAATCCAGTCATTCAGGTAAGGTAGTTCTCGAAACAACGACTGGTTTCGAGGAGAATCATTGATCAATATCGGATGGGTCCTAAGAGGTGTCACACCGTAGATGCGGAAAGGTACCACCTTAATTCAAGTTTTTCCTATATGTATGTGTGTATATAGTGTAAAAAGGGGTACCCCTTGGGAGGAGCCAATTTAGCTCCCCCAACCCTATTTTCCTAAAAAATTTATTTTTTTAAATGTTTCGATGGATTTTCATAAACATATCCCTATATTATGTCATTCAAATTCATGCGAAATAAAGACTCCTATGTACTCCATCCAGACATGGTCGATTTCAACTATTCTACAACCGTTAAAAAATGACTGTCTGGATGGAGGCTATAGGAGTCTCTGTTTCGCATGAAACTTGAATGGCATGATATAAGCGTATTGTGATGAATTTCCATGGAAGCATTTAAAAAATACAAAAAAAAGTGGGAAAAAGGGGAGGGGGAGCTAAGTTAGCTCTCCCTGGGGGCAACCCCATTCCCCCCTGACACACACACACACGCACACACACATGCACACACACATGCACACGTACGCACACACACACACACACACAGATATATATATATATGTATATATAGGGCTGATCCGATGAGATCCAAAACCTGTGAGAGTATAAGAGCAGTGATTATGGACCTCTGGATTCAACCATGAGAGAGAAGACATAATCCAGTGGTCCAGAATCACTGCTCTCATGCTCACACAGTTTTTTTCTCTCACAGGATCACTCATATATATATGGGCATGATGGAGCTACCCCGTCACCATTTTTCCGTAATTTTTTTTTGAAAAATATCACCATGCATGTTCATCTATATATATGATGAATATCTATTTTATCATCTTTATTCTTTCATTTCTACCTTTAAACCCCTACTAAAAGCATGTAAATATCATTTTTTTGTATAAATTAACATTTATTATTTATTATATAAAAACTGTATAAAATACATTGTCTAAAGCCAAAAAAATAAAGAAAAGAAAAAAAATAATATACCAAAGGTATTTTATGACCCTAAACTCGAGGCCTAGTCATCATGATGACTGAGTCGATAAGGAATAAAGTAGGGGAGATAAGGGCCAGAACATCAATAAAACCCTAGTTTTTATTCTACAATAATCTACTTTTGGGACTCATTTTATTTTTTTATTATTTATACCTCAAATAAAGAAACCTTGTACATGAGAGTTGTAGATAAAAATATATATAAAAAATTGATCTCAAACAAAAATAATATACAATGTACATTTTATACTCAGAATCAAAAGCTAAAATCCAAACTTCCCAGACGTGTATCTTCTCTGTATGAACTCGAAATACATCAACATCACCGTTAATTGTATATAACTTTTTATTAGCTATTTAATGAAGATGGTTCCATTTAATTTAGAGTTAAGATGCAAAAAGTCATGTTTTGGACCCCTATTGTACTATATACATGAATAAAATATTTATTTTATTTATTCTTCACTATTTTTATAGCTTTATATCTTTATAATTTTGTAAATGTTCTTTATAATATATATACATATTTTGAATAAAACGAACTATAAAGAAAATAATAAAATAAATAATCTATAAATTAAATAGTGAATATACTATACTTATACCTATATTATTATAACCCTTATTTATTTAAGTATATAAAATACATAAGAAAAATATAATAAAATATATTTATGTATATAAAAATAAGTTATAAATATATAAATTAAGTGTATCTATTATAAATATATAAATGATAAAATATAACATATGAAATAAAAAAAAATAAAATATACAAAATATATGATACTTGTAAATACACTGGTAAAAAGTAATTTGTAATAAATGAATCCATAAAAATAAATAGAAATTAGATTACAATGCTACATAAAATAATAAATATTTTTTATTTTTTAACCAAAAATTAAATGGATCATTTACTATTTAATTTCCATTATTTCTTCTTTAAGTTTTCATTTTGTCCTCTTGCGGATGATATGGTCCAATCAGGACCCGTCGTCCGCTCAGTCAACTCTCTGATCGAGGCTATAAAATGCATCGGACCTTATTTGACCCTGCATTTCTTGATTTTTTTCGTACTTAATCCTTGCATTTTTAAGCTTGATCTGTGCTTGACTTTTGATCCTCGACCATTGAGCTTTCATACCCATATGATTTCTTGGGCGAGGAGCCTCTATATCGAGCACCATCACCCGATGAAGTCGACTGGTATTTATCATCGCCTCCGACTTCCACTGCTCCCTTGATCCCTTTTCTGCCAACCTAACCCTAATCTTTGCGCATATTGAGTTCCCTATTGACATCATGAGTCTCAAGGAGGATTCAACGAGGCTTTTGGTGTCGAATTGAGGTCGATCTAGCTCAGCCATGGTCCTCCACCGCAGGCTCGCTTCCGACCAGTCGAAGACATGTAGAGCTTCCTTCTTTGTGTTCTTTTCGTTCATCAACATAATAATAGAGTAGGTTAAGTTTTTATTACGTTTGGTCTTGCTTGATATTTCGTAAAATCCGAAAAAATCATCTTGCAAGAGCTTCGGCTCCACCGCTCATTTCCGACCACTGCGATTGAACTTCGCCTCCGCTAACACCTTCATCACCTTCTCCTTCCCCTTCTCTTCGCCCCACATACCTCCCACATCCCGGTCTCACTCAGATTGGGAACCATCCCTCCTTCCTCCACCGTTCACCGGAGGGCTCCGCCCAAGTCCATTCCCGTCCATTCTGACCTCACAAGGCTTCCCAGACCTTTGTTTTTGTGAGCTAAAGATTTTTGCACGGCCTGGAGAGCCAAAGATCCATTTTGGGTCGATTTTGATCCAATGCAAGGTACTTGGAGCTTTCATTCTTCCTTGACCTCGCCAGCTCACGTCAAAGCCCTAGCTGCTCATCGGAGACCACTGTCTGAAACAGAGGGGCTTGATGAATACCCATTCATCACTCTTTATTCTTATATTTTAGCTACAAAAACCTATGCAAATGCATGTAGATATGTGTAAATAGGAATAATTAGCAAAGCATGCATTTTTGTAAATACTTATAATTAGCATGTTTTTGTGCAAAAATAAAAGAATAAAGATGAAAAAGAAAAAGAGGGAAATATTTAGAATAAATATTGAGCAACCTAACCCAAGGGAGGGCTCAGCATGGGTCTGACCGCATAAAAGCCAGAGTAGAGGGAGATAGGTGCTCTAGTGTAAATATTTGTAAATAAATAAATTATATATATTTTCCTCACCCAAAAATATGTTGTAAATATTTGTAAATATTTGTACATATTTTTAAAGTATAAAAATAAAATAAAAATTTAAAAATCAAAAACTCAAAAACACCCTTTCACCATGTACATAAACCACCCCCCTTATCTATTTAACCTTGTAAATTAATTTATTTATTTTCAAAACTTTTTGTAAATATTCTATTGTATATATTGTAAATAAAATAAATAAAAAGAATCAAAACAAAAATCAAATAAAAATTACAAAATTAAAATACAAAAATATATTGTATATATACCTTGTATATAGTTGTAAATAACTAATTATTTCACCTATGTATATAAATAATAAAAATAAAATAAAAATAGCCTTTTATTCCTCATTTTACCCTATAAATAAATAAAATATAAAATAGGAATAAAAATGTATAAAAATAACTAATTAAAAATCAAAAATCAAAAACCCTATATTGTATAAATACCTATGTATAGCTATACTATGTAAATACCTTATTTTAATTTCCAAAAATTAATTAAAAATCACAAAAAAATAGAAAAAATTAAAACAAAAATATTTCATGTTTTAAGTTTTTGAAAATTCGGCCATTTAAAGGCCCAAAAAAATCAAATAAACATTTCTGGTTTGGCGGACTCTGATTGGTCCACGGGGGATTGTTGACCCCCGGTCAACTCCCCCCTGGACCACAGAGTCGCGGATCTATTTTTGGACCCGACTTCTTCCAATTATCCCCACCAGATCCGACCCCCGAATCCGCTAACCCCGGGCTCTAATCCGAGCCTGATCTTCCCTGATCCACGCCCGGGGTGGGTTCTTGGGATCCGCGCTCCGAGCTTCTTGCCCGAATCCCATCTAGCCGGACCCCTAGTGATATAAAACCTGAGCTCCGCCGCACTCCACTCTCATCTTTGGCTCGCCACTCTCATTCCCGTGACCTCCAGAGCAATCACCGAGGTGACAGCTCGCGTTTGCCCCTGTTGTAGTGAGGAGAGGGTGCCCCGACCATCGATCCGGCAGCTTCGCGCCGTCGTGCTCCGCCACTCAGCCGGAGCTCGAGCCTCAGGCCTTGACGCCCTTCGAGGCGACGACCAGGAGCTAGCCAAGCTCCAGCACAGTCTTTCGCTCCACCCAGGTAGCACTTTAGCTCGCCTATTTAGTTTAATTTCTTGTTTCGCCCAAATCGCATCTCCGACGAGTTCCTTTGATTCCGACCATCCTGTGTATCTTCTCGATCATCGGAACGCACGCTCACCTTCGCCATCCTCCGACGCACCTTCTACGCCCATTCGTTCAACCCAGCTCGCCCCGGAGCTGGGATTCGAGCTCCACCATCCTCCGCTCGCCGGAGCTCACTCGTCCCGACCCACAGTTCACCCTCACGCCACCTAACCGGGTCGAGGCACTTTGCCCTCGACCCGCGAAGCTCTTGAGCTGTTTTGCAGGTCAAGAGGAGGCCATCTGAGGCCCCCTCCCATCTAGGCCAGGAGCTTGACGCCGACGACCTCGCCGGAGCCCCTCCAGGGCTCGGCTGGGCCATCTGAAGCTACCAGCAGCTGCGGGACGTCATCGCCTATCTTCTCCGATACTTGGAGGCAGCTGAGGAGGACCCGGGCACGCACACGAGGCCGGCGAACCTCGCCGGCCACTTGTTCTTCGAGGGACCTCCATCGCCGTCCGATCAGCCTCGGAGCTCCAGTTTCAATCACGGCCGTCCATTCATCGAGGGGCAGTTGCCGTTGATCACCTCGAGGCTTCATCAGGACCGTCAGAGCAGAGGAGAGAGGGCACAGCACCTGACCCGTTAGATCTCCCACGTGTCCCCCTCTGGAGCGTCGATCAGGCCCACGTGCTGAAGAAGAAGAGCGCCCGCCGTCCGAGACCGTTGGATCCTCCACGTGGCGCGAATCTAGCCGTCGGCGCAATAAGGGGTAATTTACTTAGGCCCCCCTCGTAGTTTGTGTTTTTAATTCTAGTCCTGTAAATAGTTTAAGTCTTTTATTTACGTAGGGTAAATTGCACCTTGGACCTTGTGCTTGTTTTTATTTGCATTGATACCCCTGTGTATGTGAGCCGACGTGCTTCGTCACGTGTTTAGTTGGGTTATTTGCATCTCTTATCCTGTAGTTCTGGATGGTTATTGAATGAATATATACTTTCTGGTATTTGCATTTATACCCCTGTGAGCATTTTATTTGAACATGTGTGGATTTTAGTGGGTTATTTGCGCCCAAGCCCCTGGACTTTTTGGTACGAGTTACCAAAAGGTCCAAGAACTTGGTTTTTATTACCAAAAGGTCCCTGAGTGCCCCAGGCATGCGCCACGCGCGTGATTTGCTGGGCAAATTGCACCTGGACCCCCAGAGTTTCGGGTATTTGCACTTAAGTCCCTGTGCACTGTGCCCCCTTTATATTTTTGAATAAAATATCAAACCACCTCCAAATTCGATGAAAATTTGACACATGGCTCCTGCCATGTTGTTGGATTTTTGAGAATTTTTGAGGACATTTTTGATTTTATTTAGTATTTTTAAAAATTCAAAAACCTTCTTTTTAGCTACTGTCTAGGTTTAAAAATCCCAAAAAAATATAAAAACATCCCCAAAAATTCTAAAAAAATTAGTTACTGTTCTTTGTGTGTTTTTTGATTTTCTAGCCAATTTTGGCTATTTTTCATTGAGTAAAAACCCTAAAAATCTAAAAACACCTAAAAACTCATAAAAATTATAATAAATAATCTAAAAATCCAAAAACAATAATTTTGGTGCTCAAATTTTCCTTATTTTATCTAGAATATAGGAAAATTACCTCCAGAACCTGTTGGGATCCTTAGATATTTTATTTAAGGGTTTTGGTTCTGGCTGGACAGTACCCAGTCTTTTTATTACTGTTTGATTTTTAGAAAATAAAATACACATTAGAAAAATCTCAAAAATTAACCAAAAACACTTAAAAACTTAAAAAACATAAAAACCATTTTTCTTGAATTTTTTCTTAATTTTTGGTGTGTTAAATAAATTGATCAAGTGTGCTTGCTTTTACTTTCTTTTATTTTCTTCACCTATTAAAAATCAAAAAAAAAAAAATTTATTAAAAACCACTAAAAACATTTTCTTTTATTTTTATATTATTTTTACTACTTCGTAGGCCTCTGGCCAACCCGTGCTCCTTGTGTTCGACCCTGGGAGCTATACCAGGTTAATCCCATAGCTAGACCGCTCTCGTTTTTGTTTTGATTGATTTGACCTATTTTGAGTGGTTGATTTTTCTTGATATTCTCCGTCTGAGTGATTGAGGTCGCAACAACCACTTCCAGACCTTTACCTTGGTCATTCAGTTCGGGTGTTATCAGGGCTACAACTCCATTTTGCACTTGTTATGAGCTTTTCAGGTGGTCAGAGGAGCGAATGAGTTATGATTGAAGCTCGGCCTTGCCGAGTTCTTGACGTGTTCTTCCAATTGATCTTCCAACCGTCCGAAGATCAAGTCGCTCCAGAAGATGCAGTAGCCGTTGGATGCCTGAAGCTCGCACCGATGGATCCCCATCTGGGATCTAATCTAGAGCGTTCAATCGAACCGTCATCGTCTCATCTCCATGCATTGCATGTCAAGTGGAAGCAGCATTGCCTTGGATCATGCGTGGATGGTATTTTGCGCACACAACCTCCCCTTTTTTGTATTTTAAGTTCAGTCCATAAACATTCGGGTGTAGTTTAAATATTTTTGTAATATTTTCATGTTAGCTCCTACACTTTCATTATTTGTATTTAGGTACATGCCACATCACCTCTTGTGCCCATGCATGTGAGGGGTTGAGCATTTTGCACCTAAGTCCCTGGGCTTTTCTTATTTCATTTCAGTCCTTATTTTTGAATTTTAGGGTTTGTTTGGTTGCAGGGTTGGGCAGGGTTGGGTTGGCCCAACCCGGGTTACCACTCCAACCAAACAACCCAATCCTCCTCACAGTTTACTATTCACAGGGGTACCCCTGCCCAACCCAACCCTGCAACCAAACGAACCCTTAATGATATCCATGTCTTCGCTTATTTGCTTAGACCTTCTCCTAGTTGAAAGTTTGCTTCTGTAAGTCAACCTTGAGACTTCACCCAAGTCGACAAAAAGAGTTTAAACTTTTTGATTAACCATCTAGTTAGGACCACATATGATATTTTAGCCTATAACTGATTGGATTTATTATCAAATATTTGACTTCTTTTCCGCATATACAACTCGTGTAAAATGAACACAATTGAAAGTGTCCTAGGGCACATGAACGAGATGACCATAATAGCCAAGAACACATTGATGATTGAATGTGCGATTTCGTAGAGGATGCAGCATGGTTCTCTCAAAAAGTGTGCCAACAATAGCAATATACATGTAACCTATATGGGAAGAAACACATGGATCTAAGTTCTCAAATCTTTTACCCCAAGCCACCCACTTCAGCCTCCATATCTAATTCTAGCTTATTAGAGGTATGCCTCCATCTATTCTATATCCATGTGTCATGGTTAAAGGATCTTTATCGCAAACACTTAATTAGCAACAACCATACAATTGCAAAATAAAGAGAATATATATACGAGTTGTGATTGATGGTGATGGTCTCTCATTCGACAAAGGGATAAGGGATAAGGAGGGATAATGGATGACGATGTACGGGATAAAATGATGTTTACCTTCATCCCAGTTGGCTTGAGGGATAACTACTATAAATAGAGAAATCATGAATAATGTAAATATGATATGATCACTTTATCACGGTTAGCTTAAAGTCTCCTTATCCAAGGATAAGAGGACCTCATCCCTCAAGACACCGCTTTGTTGTCTCTGGAACAAGGCTCTAGTCCACGATCTAGCAGTCGAGCTCAATTGAGGGAGCGCCATATAAGTGAACATATCAAGGAGAGTTGTTGCAAGGTATGCAACCGTGCTTGTTCTTGCTCCCATCTCCCTCTCTCTACTTGATCGTGTCATCGACATACTGCAAAAAAGAACACAATAATATAACTACGGAGAAGTGCAAATTTATGAAAACATTTAAGAGGAGAAGTGATTAATTGCTAGCACATCTTTGCTCCTACTGAAGTCCGTGATTTACTTTCTCAAATAAAGGCAAAAAAAGGATTTTAATACTCACATAAAATGCATGCATAACAGTCAATGCTCAACAAGGCCATCCATATGCAACAGAAATTGCGACCACAAAGGACTACTCATTCAATGGCATTCACGTGTTCTCTGCTCACTATGTTCCATATCTCGACTTCAATTATTTCTCGCTGGATCTTCGTTGTCATATTCAAATTCTCCAAAAAAACAAATTTATATGGATTAATGCACAATTCACAAATCTAACATCTCGGCAAGTATACGATATACAATAAATAATAATTCGTTGTAAATATCATCGAGTTTTAAGTTTTATATTGTATATATGGAATATTGCCCATCAAATACCCCACAAGTAATTCTTTTATGTACTATCCGTTCAATATCACATTACTACGTGCCTTATTGTTCTTTTCCGCATCATCAATAACATAACATTTAACACGCATTAGATGTAATTACAGGTACCTTTTTTGTTATTGTAATGCGTATGGGATTCCTCTATCCGATCATGAACTCTTGCTAAATTTTTTAACGGGGACTTTATATAATAATTCAAAAAATAATATCATTTTCATAAGAATTAAGAATGGTGGTAGGTGTCACACCCCAAATTCTGTGATCGAGAATGATCGTGCAGGCATGATAGCGGATGCTCGGGAATGATCGATGGAGCTAGGACTTTAGGAGGAGTCCGAAATACGTGGGTATTAGGGTGGTTATCCACGAGAGTATGGAAGCTCTACCGTACGTGACAATGGAGAAGCATCACACAGGACATTGGCTCGGCATCAGAGTGTCGTGGTGCTTGTAGCAGTGCGAGGACAACAAGTACATGCAGCAGTGCAAGACATGACAGTGGACGCATGCAACGGATACGTACACGAGTGCAAAAGGGCGGTATGTAGTGAAACAGTATGCATCGAGGAGCAATGTGGTACGATCACATAGGCGTACGCACGAAGGCACACAGTATCGGTATCGAGGCATGACGATCCAACGAGGCATGGAGCGTTGCAGGTGCTGAGTACGAGCATTGTCGAGCATGTTCGGTAGTATACATACGAGAGTGGTCTGGAGGCCACAAATAGCGAAGTTCTGGAGGACTTCCCCTTAGCATGCAGAATGCTAAGGACGGGTTTACCGCACGAGGGTCTGGAGGCCGCGGGTTCCCTTTGGCACAAGACCGAGTGTTCGGTGGTACTCGGTGAATCATGGCAAAGCTGCATCAGCAAGCGTTGGAGCGCGAGTTGCTGATGACTGGGCGATTGATGTGGTGTCAACCGTATGGGAAGACGAAAGGACAAGGGAGTCGAAGAGTCGAGCAGACGAAAAGTTGCTGAGTAACGCGAAGGGTTGCTGAAGAACTCGAAGGGTCTCTTGTGTCTTTATGTATCATTATTGTAGATGTAATAATGAGTGTCCCTTAGGTTGCCTTGAGTCTTGTATAAAAGGAGAGGTGGTGTCTCATTTGTAAAAACACAGAGTACACAAGAGAGTGTAGTGTGTCAGAGCTTGGTCGGTGCCAAGAAAGCGGGCAAAGCTACGAGCGACTGTTGGAGCAGTCGATCGCGGGAACAAAGGATACTTGTTGATGCAAGTATATCTTCAACAGAACGAAGATGGTGGGTGTCACCGAGCGTGTGGCAGCACTGGAGAAAGCAATGGCAGAAGTGGAGTCCACCACTGGGACTCATGCCCACCGCATCGCCATATTGGAAGACCGTTCTTCAGAAGGATCGGATGTTGGGGACGAGACCCAACGCTCAACGGAGCAGATCAAGTCCTTGGAGGACAAACAGGAGGCGTTCAACACGATGATGGAGGATCTACGCTAAGAGATCTCCCTCACCAAGAAGGCGTTGGAGAACAACGTGAGCTCCATGAAGGTGCAGTGACGCAAGGTACTCGAACCCAAACCCGTTACAGGTACGCAGAGTGCCAAGGATTTGGAGAACTTCCTATGGGATATGGAAGTTTACTTCGAGGCGAACAAGACGAGGGAAGCCGAGAAGGTCGGCTTGGCATCAATGTATATGTCGAGCGATGTCAAGTTATGGTGGAGGAGCCGTACAGCAGATGAGGCAAGACCCGAAGATATCCAGGTGGGATGATCTAGTCATAGAACTGAAGGCGCAGTTCCTGCCGAAGAACACTGCATGGGTTGCACGGGAGGCTCTTCGACGCTTGAGGCAGATAGGCACTGTTCGTGAGTATGTGAAGCAGTTCACGTCCTTGTTGCTGGACATCAAGGACATATCAGAGGAGGATAAGCTGTTTAACTTCATGATCGGGTTGCAAAGTTGGGCGCAAGCTGAAATGCGGAGGCACGGTCTGAAGGACCTTAATTCAGCGATCGTGGTGGTGGATGCGTTGGCCGACTTCGGTGCCCAACCAGGTTATAACGCTGAAGAGAAGGAGTTCACCAGCAAGCAGAAGGGGCGGTCGAAGGACAAGGGCAAAAGGCGTTGCCCATGATCCACCTATGGAGGAACATGAGTACTGCAGGAAGAAGGAGCAACCCAAGAGTAAGGAATGCTTCATATGCGACGGGCCGCATCAGGCACGGGAGTGCCCAAAGAAGGAGAAGCTGAACTCTCTTTGTACGAACGAGGAGGATGAAGAAGAAGGTGAGGTACGCTTGGGAGCAATCGGTGCTATACGCAAGGTACGCCTTACAACACTTCGAGTTGGAGCTTCGAATTCGGTATAGGGAGAGAGCTCCATGAAGGATATGGTTAGATCCTCAAGCGCATCACGGAAGCGTGAGCATCGTATCGAATACGACGAGGAGCGACTAGTCGCACTAGTCGCTCGATGCAGCGGAATTTAAAAAAAAATTTTCATACGATGAAACCACATGATCCAAGAACACTTCTCGGATCGTTTCGTCTAAACCACAAACAAGTAATAGGATTACCTCTTGAAGCGTGGTTGCGATCGAGTCTCTAAACGAAGAGACCTCCTATCTCAAGTCCGATGCGACGAAGGAGACGCTTGCGAGCGGGGGATGAACCGCGTGCTTCTCGCAATCCATGTTGATGATCCAAGCGACGGATCTCCTGATCTCGACACACGAGATCCGACGTCTTCTTCACGAGCGAGGCGCACCGAAGGAGACGGAGATCCACGAGCAGAAGAATGGGCAGCATAACGACGATGCTGCGACGATGGAGAACCTCTCTTAGGTCATCCATGGTGGACGACCATGAGAGGGAGAGAGATGGCGTGTAGAGAGAAAGAGAGAGAGATGCTTCTCAAGCATTGTGTGTAAAATAGAGAGCATGGTATGCCTCTCTATTTATAGGGTTTTTGGATCCATGGATCTCAATCCATGGGACATATAAAATCAATGGATGAGATTGATTTATGTCAATCCAATGGTCAAGATTGTTGTTGGTAAAAACCAACAACTTGTGATTTAATTTTGATAAAATATATTTGATAAATCAAATAAATATTAATACCAAATTAAATCAATCAAATAAGGAGAGAGAATACAAATGAGAGATCTTTCCCCATACAGAAGAGGGGACGGCCACCAATTCCCCAAGGGAATTGGGTGCCGCCCCTTCTATTCCTAATGGGGAGTGCAATCTCATGGATTCCATGAGATTGCACATCTCCTTGATTTTCTCTCTACTTATTTCCAACAACTATTTGTTGGGATTTTATTCTTCAAAAATAATTCACAATTATATTTGAGAATATTGCAATCTTGCCATGAAAAAATTGCGAATCATATTCACAACCCAAAACAACATATAATTTACATTGTCAATTAATTACACAATGTGTATCCAATACACATAATAATTAATCAACCCATATAAATTATAATTAGCTCTCTCTAATACATTATAAATCACATTTATAATATATTATGAATAATTGGATATTACTATCCACATTATTCTTATCCATAATAATTAAATCACATTTAATTATATTGGATAACTTATTCTCATGTGCTCAAATAATATGAATCACATTCACATTATTTACATCTTTGATAATCAAATCTCATTTAATTATCTAAGATAACTCTCCTTATAATATGAATCAAATTCATATTATTCATGATAATTAAATCACATTTAATTATCTATTTTCTCAATGCTCGGATACATATATCAACAATAGAATTATCCATGAACTCTTTCAAAGATAATGCGCTTTCTCTGCGAATACTTGGAGATAAGGACATGGCGATTGTATTGTTCCACGTATAGTGACATGGATATTGAGATCACATCTCAAATCCAGATCTCGGGCCTCCCATAGATGCTTGAATTAAATCAAGACCGTAAATCTAATCTTCTCATTGAATCTGAATCACATTCAGATCAATGTCCAACATTTGAACTAAGATCAGATTACTTCTCTACTGAGAGGAGTCACTAAAATCCAAACCCGTTTCATCACTCCTTAGGAATGGAAACGTCATGGTTATACAATCGTTTATGATCACATCACCCTCAGGTATTCCTAATACCTGTACATCCTGCATACTGGAAGACTCAGAATAAACCCGAAGTATTAGATCAACTTTATACTGTCTACTTCAGGATTTTATCAGTAAGTTTCTCATTCGATCATTGGGAGTCGGTATTGATCATATACTTTCCAAAAGCATATATCATACCTAGGTCTTGATCATATACTTTCCAAAAGTATATATCAATCATACAAATTCAGTCAAGCTTCCAAAGCAAGACGACCATGCGCATGGAATTTGATTCTTCCCAATATCTCATGAGTGAGCTCATGCCTTCCGGTTCAGTAACTGAACCTGTATGATCCCTTTGAGAGATCGTATTACTCATATGCCCTTATATGCACACCAGCGCGCTGGTGTATAGACCTTGATTAGGTCATCAACCTATTGGTCTGCCAAATGTACATACTCAAACATATAGTAACATATCTGTCTCCGGTCAGAGGATGTGTGCCTGTATCGTGACAACATACGATATAGGACTTTGGTTATCTCGATCTCGTTAAGTCAACTCTTTGACCTAACTAATTTGACACCTCCGAATCTCTATTCCTATGCAGAGGACCTGCATATGGAGGTCGGTCAGATATCAGCCTAACTGAGAAAGGATTGCCATCTCCTACTCAGGCTGGAGATCATCTTCTTAATAATCATTTGACGGTGCTCGATGAGTCCTCAATCTAACTCATTAGATATTCATCTAAGCACCAGCCCCTATGATTCAATAATTGAATCAACAGCTGTATGATCATTAAGATAGCCATGGTACATAACCCTAATTGTACTAAGGGACCTATTATGCAAACTATGTACTCTTTATTTCAGATTAAGGAGTGAATTGCAATAACATTTATTGCATAATGGCTCGCCGTGGGCTCGCATGTCCAACAATCTCCCACTAGCCCAAAGAGCCATTAATGGGCTAATTATTTAAACCCACACTCATGTGACAATCATAGGCTATTTAGAAAATAGCTAGGTAAGCTGATCAGTCACTCTGTTCCCAAGAGACTACGCCAAGTCCTTTTACGGTACTTGCATATCTCCTAGTAACAGTGCTCGTATCCAATGCGAATGTTGCATCCTATGCAATCAATACTCAATTTTGTCGGTTATAGTGTCCTTGACACTACATCTTATTATTTATCATAACCAGTATTCCCACAATCCTTATTAGAATACCTTCATTCCTGGAGATCTCTATCTCCTAAGGTATCTACAGTTAAGACCCTCGTAGATCACTATCTACAAGGTCTTAAACTTTTGAAGATAAGACTTTGAGATCACTATCTCTAAGTTTCATCATCTTTGAAGATATTATTATTACTGCAATCAAGTGTTTTATCTCCAGAGTATGATTAGTAACAATTTACTACTCCCACTGCATGGCAGACATATGGCTTTTGTACACATCTAGCATACACTTCAGCTTCTTGTAATTGATGCACAAGTGCAAGCAGTTCTAGCATTCACTTCCTCAACTCTTTGAGGTGTTATCCCTTTAGACAGGTCACTACCACATCTTAAGGGAAGGAAGCTTTTCTTGGAATTTTCCAGAAAAAATGGAATAAGTCCAAGTGTACTACTAATGCGACAGTCCCAATACCCTCTTCTCTTTGCTTCTGAACGACTTCAGAATTAAGATCTAAGAGGTATCCTTGGGATCATATCTCAAGGTATGGAACAACCAAATTATAAAGAACTTATTATTATTCTTATATCATTTCAAATGATTAGAATAATATCTACATTCAGCGTGATGAACACAATGACACTCCCACTAAGCTTCACATGGTACATCAAGATACTATCTGAAATCATAACATTTATGAATTCATCAGATCCAATGTTCCAACTACAAGAAGCTTATTTGAGTCCAAAGATGGAGTTCTTTAGCTAGCACATCTTGCTTTCCTCAATTTTGAAGCCCTGGGGCTACTTCATATGAATATCCTCAGAGAGGTATTCATAGAGGAAAGCAATCTTGACTCACATCATGAAGAAGTCATAGTCAAGTTGTGTAGTTACAGTTAGCAATATTCTGATGGGTTAAAGCAAGGTCACTGGAGAGCAAGTCTCATCACGAGCGATGTCTTCTCTTCGGTGTGTAGCTCATGACTACGAACCGTGCTTTGAAGGTCTCTATCTTCTCATCAGGTTCCCTCTTTCACTTGAAGATCCATTTACACCTTAATGGGTCTGACCCATATAGGTGGATCCTCGAGGGTCCACATACAACACTTGTATATGAAGTCTACATTAAACTTTTATTTCTAACATCCATCTTTCCATGCCATGATCCTCAGGAGCTTCATCACATGAAGTCCGATCATTTTCAGATGGAATACATCCTCAAACTTATTTGAAGAAGTATTAGTGTTTCATCTTCAATTATTCTTTTAGATTCCGATTCCAGGAGCCTCATTATCTTCATAAGATTAAATGAGTTCCTTTATTTCATTTTCATCTTGATTCTCAAGAGAGTCATCCTATAAGAATCACATTCTCAAAGATGAGATCTTTTAAGAATCTCAAGGTCATAAAGTAGGTATCCAATACCATCCTTTATTTTCCTAATGAAGTAGCACTCTTGGTGCTAGATTCCAGCTTACATGCATGGAAGCTTATTAAGTATATAATGTAGTCTCTACTACATATATACCTTGGAAACTAAGAGATAATTATGCTAGGATTAATCATTGATTAAATCATGTCACACATGATCAATTGTATCTCCCTACAACTCCATTGAGTTAAGGTTCATTAGGAGGATTGAGATAGGAATGATATTCATATCTCCATAAGGTATTTCTTGAATTCATCTAATAGGTACATGCTACCTTGGTTAGTTCAAATTCATTTCATCTTCCTTGAAACTTTGGTTCTAAATCAAAATTGTGAAATCTTTGAACATTTCAAAGTTTTCTAAGTAAAGAGAAGAAATCTCATATCACAAATAATCACTAATAGATATCACATATCCATAATGTTTATTCCGATATAGATGATTCACATACATCAATATGTATGAGATCTTTGAATACCTTAACATCTTACACCTTTCCCAAAGAAGGGTGTATTGGACATTTTTACTTTGAATACAATATTCACAAGTATGCGAGATTTGAATCTTTAGACAATCTAAAGTTTCATGTCTTACTAGTCCATTGATTTCATCAACAGACATATGTCCAAAATTTGATGCCAGATCATTGTCAAATGATCTTTATCCTCCTATTGATCTTTAAAGGTTTAATTTTCAGTATTAGAAATCTTAATGAACCATTCATTAATTTTCTAATTTAATGGAGTCCACTAGATTTTAGATTACTATCTGAAATATCTCCATCATAACTCTTTTTGATAGATTTATTACAGAATTCATGTTTATATCCAACAATTAGAAATAAACAATGGGTGTATTCTAATATCTAGGTCATAGAGACATTCTCTAAGACTAAGGGATCCCACTGAAAATATGAAGTCTATTGATCTCATGGAATTTGTTGCAACACTTGCATCACTTTCAACATGGATGACCAATAAACCTTAAGATCAAATTTCTAATATTCTAATACATATACAACCAATTGCAAGTGTCATTAGAAGATTGAGATATAATTTTTTTAGACTTTACCTTATCAAATAAGTAAGTCAATTTCAATGATTATGTAGGTTATTATGATGTGTTATCTGATTCCTTCTCTAAGGATTCTAGATAGATTCGATAGTCATACTATCAACACATCAACATATTGCAGTATTGGCATTCATCCAACTCTTTGGATGTCATATGGAAGTCACAGAAGTACAATCAACTCTTTGATTATACTTCTTGCTTGAGTCCAACCCATGCTTCCACTACGCTCCCTTTATCTATAAGCAACCATTGCTCAAGACACAGGATCTCTTATATTAAATTCAAAAGAATTCAATGTAAGAGCATTTCAACATTTATACATGCTTCACCCAATTCATACAATATGAATATTATGAAGCTTCATGAATGACTAGAATATAGATAGTAGAATGATGACACTCATCATGTCTACATCCATCTAAACTCTTAAAAAACATAGGTTCAGGTAGATACTCAAACAATTTGAATACATCATCTCTTATAGAGCTACCATTCTATATGATGCAGAGAACCATGTCATTCATGATTAAATGTCAAGAGCACACATGCCAGAAAATCTTTATTGTTTGTATAAGGATTATTTGATAATTACGATCATCATCGACATGTCACTTCCAAAGTACATTCGATGAGATCAAGACTTATAGAGACATACAAACCCTAAGGTTTTAGTCCTATTGTCTTATTTAATTATCATTCCTCATTATTGTGAGGAAACTTGCACATTGCAACCACATACATTATGTGTCCAATTGCAAGTATAATATCTGGATCAAAAGGTCCAATCCATGATATTTTACTGGTTATCATTGAGTATAACATTGAATGGGATTAATGAAGGATTATCTGAAATAAGAAATTTGCATAAATATATATAAATATTTAATTTACTTTGATTTGGGAATATTTATATCAAAGTTGTCTCGCCTTGTCAACACTGAAAGTTCATTCCCTTAATTACTTTCAATGTAAGAGATATACTTACCATTATATCTCAAGCAAGATCTGGGATCTCCTTCCTTATCTTTGTTACATCCCAATAATATGAGAAACTGCAACTCGGATAAAAAGAAGCGGGAACATTCCGCCTTGCAAGTCCAACTTGCATCTCCCAATTCGGTCTTTAATACCTGGACCCACCACCCCTAAGGTGATGTTGACCCGTCATTAATTGAACCAACCGTCAACAGGAATAGAACTCGCTATGCGCAATCCAATATCGAACCAATAATATGAGGATCCGATATTGGGGTCACTACGCATACGGCCTTACTCTTTCGAGAAGCAAAGAGTCCGATCCAGATGCGCTTGTATATAGGAGCTGTCACTTCGTACATGTGTCTCCTATATACAATCCCTGGTGACGGAAACCCTTCGCCTTGACGGGAGACCATGGATGTCACTTATGTGATCCTCCACCTCTTATTCAAATTTAATTACTTACTATGAATCACATTCATATAATTAATTCTTCCAAGGGAATTATTAACTCTAATCATATTAGAGTGTTCTTAATTGGACATAATTAACTTAATCATATTAATTATCAATCCAATTCAATCAATCAAACTTAATTTTATGCTTGAATATATATGGTATTATTCTCAAAGTACGTATTAATTCGTATTTTAATAATTAGAAAAATACATCTTAATCCCTCGGACATTATCCCGGCCATACCCGCTGTCATGGCCAGTACCGGCGGGAGTGGGACGGACCGCATACGTTGCAACCTGCTACCCTAGCGATCCCCGACTAGACACCATATCCGCCTCGGGAAAGGATAATGCCAAATTGATTAATTTGTACTTGAGATTATCATCGGTTCTTCAACCGAAATTATACCATATAGTAATTAAAACAATTTTTGATTATAAGGAAATTTGCTAGATAAATTCCCAATCCTATTCAAGCAAGGAGTTTGATGATTGTGTTTCCAATTATGATCTAGATCACATCTAATCAATTAATTGGTTGGGGCCAAGTAAATTAAGGAAATAATCATCTTCTAATATTTCACAAATATTTTCCATAATTATTTCTCAAAATTAACAATTAATTTCATTAATTGACAATCACATGGTTCTTGATTAGGAAAGTAATTTCAGCAGTGACCCCTACTTACTAAAATTAGCATATCTCAATCAATTTAAATCCAAATTAAGCAAAGTCAATTTCTAAAGTTTGCTAATTTAATTTAGGACAGAAACCAAGTGATGTTTCACGCATTTCGAGGTAAGTCTAAACAGTAATTAACATTTTAATCACGTTCAGATTTACAGTTCCCGCAACAGTGCATACATGTTCAATAAAACGACCATATCTCGAGCATACGAAATCCAATTTACGCAAACTAAGATCCTATGGTTTCCTTATTTAATGGGGAACAAAATCCAAGTATTAAATTCGTGTTTAAACAATTTAAACAGTGCCGAATTTATTTACTAAACAGATCTGCGAAATCAAATGCGATGAAAACTTTCGCGACCTTAACGAACCCAAGTCGTCCTCGGTTAGCGAATCATATTCGAAACCGTCGACCTAAGGCTCTGATACCACTTGAAGGATATGGTTAGATCCTCAAGCGCATCACGGAAGCGTGAGCGTCGTATCGAATACGACGAGGAGCGACTAGTCGCACTAGTTGCTCGATGCAGCGGAATTTAAAAAAAAATTTTCATACGACAGAATCACATGATCCAAGAACACTTCTCGGATCATTTCGTCTAAACCACAAACAAGTAATAGGATTACCTCTTGAAGCTTGGTTGCGATCGAGTCTCTAAACGAAGAGACCTCCTGTCTCAAGTCCGATCCGACGGAGGAGACGCTTGCGAGCGCGGGGATGAACCACGTGCTTCTCGCAATCCATGTTGATGATCCAAGCAGCGGATCTCCTGATCTCGACACACGAGATCCGACGTCTTCTTCACGAGTGAGGCGCACTGAAGGAGATGGAGATCTACGAGCAGAAGAATGGGCAGCATAACGACGATACCGCGGCGATGGAGAACCTCTCTTAGGTCATCCATGGTGGACGACCATGAGAGGGAGAGAGATGGCGTGTAGAGAGAAAGAGAGAGAGATGCTTCTCAAGCATTGTGTGTAAAATAGAGAGCATGGTATGCCTCTCTATTTATAGGGTTTTGGGATCCATGGATCTCAATCCATGAGACATATAAAATCAATGGATGCGATTGATTTATGTCAATCCAATGGTCAAGATTGTTGTTGGTAAAAACCAACAACTTGTGATTTAATTTTGATAAAATATATTTGATAAATCAAATAAATATTAATACCAAATTAAATCAATCAAATAAGGAGAGAGAATACAAATGAGAGATCTTTCCCCATAAAGAAGAGGGGACGGCCACCAATTCCCCAAGGGAATTGGGTGCCGCCCCTTCTATTCCTAATGGGGAGTGCAATCTCATGGATTCCATGAGATTGCACATCTCCTTGATTTTCTCTCTACTTATTTCCAACAACTATTTGTTGGGATTTTATTCTTCAAAAATAATTCACAATTATATTTGAGAATATTGCAATCTTGCCATGAAAAAATATTGAATCATATTTACAACCCAAAACAACATATAATTTACATTGTCAATTACACAATGTGTATCCAATACACATAATAATTAATCAACACATATAAATTATAATTAGCTCTCTCTAATACATTATAAATCACATTTATAATATATTATGAATAATTGGATATTACTATCCATATTATTCTTATCCATAATAATTAAATCACATTTAATTATATTGGATAACTTATTCTCATGTGCTCAAATAATATGAATCACATTCACATTATTTACATCTTTGATAATCAAATCTCATTTAATTATCTAAGATAACTCTCCTTATAATATGAATCAAATTCATATTATTCATGATAATTAAATCACATTTAATTATCCATTTTCTCAATGCTCGGATACATATGTCAACAATAGAATTATCCATGAACTCTTTCAAAGATAACGCGCTTTCTCTGCGAATACTTGGAGATAAGGATAGGGCGATTGTATTGTTCCACTTATAGTGACATGGATATTGAGATCACATCTCAAATCCAGATCTCAGGCCTCCCATAGATGCTTGATTAAATCGAGACCGTAAATCTAATCTTCTCATTGAATCTGAATCACATTCAGATCTATGTCCAACGTTTGAACTAAGATTAGATTACTTCTCTACTGAGAGGAGTCACTAAAATCCAAACCCGTTTCATCACTCCCTAGGAATGGAAGCGTCATGGTTATACAATCGTTTATGATCACATCACCCTCAGGTATTCCTAATACCTGTACATCCTGCATACTGGAATACTCAGAATAAACCCGAAGTATTAGATCAACTTTATACTGTCTACTTCAGGATTTTATCAGTAAGTTTCTCATTCGATCATTGGGAGTCGGTATTGATCATATACTTTCCAAAAGCATATATCATACCTAGGTCTTGATCATATACTTTCCAAAAGTATATATCAATCCTACAAATTCAGTCAAGCTTCCAAAGCAAGACGACCATGCGCATGGAATTTGATTCTTCCCAATATCTCATGAGTGAGCTCATGCCTTCCGGTTCAGTAACTGAACCTGTATGATCCCTTTGAGAGATCGTATTACTCATATGCCCTTATATACACACCAGCGCGCCGGTGTATAGACCTTGATTAGGTCATCAACCTATTGGTCTGCCAAATGTACATACTCAAACATTTAGTAACACATCTGTCTCCGGTCAGAGGATGTGTGCCTGTATCGTGACAGCATACGATATAGGACTTTGGTTATCTCGATGTCGTTAAGTCAACTCTTTGACCTAACTAATCTGACACCTCCGAATCTCTATTCCTATGCAGAGGACCTGCATCAAGAGGTCGATCAGATATCAACCTAACTGAGAAAGGATTGCCATCTCCTACTCAGGCTGGAGATCATCTTCTTAATAATCATTTGACGGTGCTCGATGAGTCCTCAATCTAACTCATTAGATATTCATCAAATCACCAACCTCTATGATTCAATAATTGAATCAACAGCTGTATGATCATTAAGATAGCCATGGTACATGACCCTAATTGTACTAAGAGACCTATTATGCAAACTATGTACTCTTTATTTCAGATTAAGGAGTGAATTGTAATAACATTTATTGCATAATGGCTCGCCGTGGGCTCGCATGTCCAACACTCCACAACAAAGAGCTTTGGAGGCGCTAAAGCTCGATCGAGGATGCACAGGAGTGCGCAGGTGATGCAGAGCATAAAGGTGTGCGATGGAGACACACAACCAAAGTCGCAGATAGGAGAAGATCCGTGCACGAGAAGGCGATGCAGAGCTCTGGAGGGCAATGCAGCATGGACAAGGTGTTGAACGTCCATGGAGGTGGAGCGGTGATGAACCACACCACCAACGATCTTGCGGTATGCAAGATACCGAAGATGCTCGGAGCACAGGAGGTGCTCATTTCTTAGGATGCGGGGACGCCCACAGGGAATGATAGAGATCGTCAATGAGCAAACGTGGAGGTGAGTACTCCACATGTAGAGCTGGAGCTGCCACAAACCAGCAATGGAGCTGCTGTACACAAGAGGGATACACTGAAAATGGGATCTGACAAGGAATCTCCACTTTTCACGTTGAAGACCAAGTCATGGAGGGACGTGGTTCGTGAAAAGACCAGGTTCAGGAAGGAAGGCAGTGCATGCTTGCACCATCCTTCCAATTGAGCAGCATCAGGAGGTACGTAGCGGATGAAGGATCGTGACGGGATGCCAGCTGAAGAGGGAATGCTCGGTTGAGAACAACCAACTTTTCAGGTGGGGGAGGCTTGTCACACCCCCAAATTCCATGATCGAGAATGATCGTGCAGATACGGTAGCGGATGCTTGAGAATGATCAATGGAGCTAGGACTTTAGGAGGAGTCCGAAATACGTGGGTATTAGGGTGGTTATCCACAAGAGTCTGGAAGCTCTACCATACGTGACAATAGAGAAGTGTCACACAGGACACTGGCTCGGTAGTAGAGTGTCGTGGTGCTTGTAGTAGTGCGAGGACAACAAGTACATGCAGCACTGCAAGACATGACAGTGGGTGCATGCAACGGATACGTACACGAGTGCAATAGGGCGGTGATGAATCTCGTGTTCATCATGCTAAAATTGGTCATTTAGGCTCTGTCCCCCATTATTCACTTGTAATTAATCATTAATAGAACATTACTAGCATTCATACACGTGTTAATAATATTTGCATTTCATCATGCATAATTGCATTAAAAATCCCAAGTGTAAATTAGCCTAAAAAGCTGCTAGCTTCTCATATCTTTAATTAATTCATCCTAACTCCGATTGACCCCAAACCACTCCATTGTATAGATATTACTAACCTTATTAAATAAAAAATACAAAAAAATACTAATTTCAATAAGTGTCAAATAATCCCAAAGTCTAATTTTACATCTGAAGGACTAAAATGAGCATATCTCCCACATACAGTGTCCGATTTTGGTCTACTCACTTTTAAAGTACTCCATTTTTAAATACCTTCAAAACAAGACCAATTTCATAAAATTCGGAGCTCATATGTAAAAGTTGTGTTTTGGGCCTCTTTTGCGCAGTTTGACTTTTTGCTATTTTTAACCTGAGTTTTTATGTACATAATTAATCCTTTTAATTGTATTTCTTTTTCATTTGTGTTATTTGATGAAAGTTTTATTAAGTGACACAAAATCCAAATCCAGATCAAAACTGAAATCAAAGAAACAGACCAAGTCCAAGTGTCCGTTGTCGGTCTGTACAAAAGTTGTGTGATTCTGACTTCTATTTTATTTTCCTAATTTCTTATTTATTAAAAATCCAAAAAAATTAGATTAGTGTGTAATTTATTTTATTGTATTTTGTCGTAAATTTTCTAGATTTTTTTATCCTCTCTAAAACCATCAAAAAAATACAAAATCCCAAAAACCCAGTTTTCTATACACATGGAAAACCACCTAAAATACCACTTCTCACAGATGACCTCTTTTGCTCCCGAGTCCTTTATAAAATTTGTAGATCTCGACAAGATGAACAACTTTCGTGAAGAAAATTTTTCGATCCGAGGTATTCTTCTATTTCTTTTCTATTTTTCTTCATCTTTTATTTTGAATTTTTTTAGGGCGCCACGTGGCAGCACCTGGGCGTGCCACGTGGCACCCCACCTGTTGCTCTCTCTCTCCTGGTGCACGTGCCACACACGTGCCGCCTTCTCCTCCCGCGCGTACGTGCACGACACGTGACCCGCCTCCTCCCCTTCCTCCGTTCATCTTCTCCAACGGCTCCACTCCTCCCTCGTAACCGTCGCCACCCCTCCGCCTGGCCGCTGCTCCCCTCACCGGCCGTTACGGCCGCCCACGTAACGCTCCATGCCAACCTCCTATAAAAGCCCTCCCCTCACCGGCCGCAAAGCCCATCTGCCCTTCTCCAAGCTCTCCGGTGACATCGACGCAACCCTCCTTGTGGAGTGATCCACGGCAACCCATTGCTATGCCACTGCCTCCTTGCGAGCAGCAGAAGCTTCGAGGAGTTCCCGCCGCTCCTCTGAGGCAATCATCAGGAAGGAGCCTCTGCTTCTCCTACTTTCCTAGCGACACCCTTTACCCCTTCGTTCTTCTCCAGCTTCTAACCTTGCAGGTTGATGGCACGAAAATTTCGAGCGACTAAGGCAATCAGGTATCTCTACGATGGTCGTCGCGACCTCGGTCACTCGATCGTGTCGATCAAGAAAAATAGATCACAAATAAAATGAGAAATCAAATCAACACACGTAGCGGTCTCGCTATTAGTTTAACCTGGTATAGCGACCATGGTCGAACACAAGGAGCACGGGTTGGCCTTGCGACCTACGAAGTAGTCAAAAAGGAAATAAAATAAAAGAAGAAAGTATTTTTGGTGGTTTTTAATTATTTTATATTTTTTTGGATTTTTAAGATGTTAAGAAAATAAGAAAACAAGAAAACAACAAACTTCAACAATTTATTTAAAGCAATAAAATCAACCAAAAATTCTAACAAAAATATTTTTATGTGTTTTATAATTTTTAGTGTTTTTGGTGAATTTTTGGGATTTTTCTGATATTTATTTATTTTTCTAAAAATCAAACAGTGACTGAAAATGCAGGTACTGTCCAGCCGAGCTAAAAGGACCTAGATAAAATATCTAAAGGCCCCAAATTAGCTGGGAGTAATTTTCCTGTAAAGAGAATAAAACAAGGAAAATTTAAGCACCTAGATTATTATTTTTAGATTTTTAACTTATTTACTGTACTTTTTATGAGATTTTGAGTGTTTTTTAATTTTTAGGTGTTTTAAGCACTGAAAAATAGCCAAAATTGGCTAGAAAATCAAGCAAACATAAACAAATAGTAGCTAATTTTTTTGTAATTTTAAATGAACTGTAATATTTTTTTGGGGTTTTTAAACTTAGACAGTAACAAAATTGGATGTTTTTGAATTTTTAAAAATATCAAATTAAAACAAAATTGTCCCCAAAAATTTCAGAAAATTTTACACTATGGCAGGAGCCATGTATCTAATTTTCGTTGGATTTGGAGTAGTTTTGCTATTTTATTCAAAAATAAAGAGGGGCATTGTGCACATGGACCTATGTGCAAATACCCGAAGTTCTGGGGGGTCTGGTGCAAATAACCCAGGTAAACACGTGCGTCGCACGCGCCTGAGGCACTCAGGGACTCAAATGAAAGGAAAATAAGTTCCGAGGGCTATTTAGTAACAAGTACCAAAAGCCCAGGGGCTTATCTGCAAAATACCCACAAATATCCGCACATGCTCAATTAAAATACACACAGGGGTATAAATACAATATTCCAAAAACTTTCATTCATTCATTAACATTCAGAACTACATGGGCATAAGCTGCAAATATACCAGAAAACCACGTGACGAAGCACGTGTCATACAACGCACAGGGGTATAAATGCAAGGAAAATAAAGTGCAGGGTCCTTGGTGCAAATATCCCAAAAACTAAACAACTATACTACGAAATTACAGGACTAAATACGAAACAAAATAACAGAGGGGGCCTAAGGGTAATTTACCCTTTATTAATGCGGGCCGATGGATGTGCGCCACGTGGAGCGATCAACGGTGGAGATCGGCTGGCGCTCCAAGGCTGGGGTCCTCGCAGTGATCCGACGGCTGGGGCTAAGCCACGTGGTGCATCGGGCGGTGGTGGCTCTCTGTGGCTAACCCTCGCGCATCGGGAGGCCCAGATCTCCTCTCCAAGGATCGGACGGTGGCTGCTCCTCCGGGAATGGATGGTCGAGATGCAAACTGGAGGTCGAGGCTGATCGGACGGCTGCTGAAGATCCTCGAAGAACAGGTGGCCGACGAACTTCGCCGGCCCAGTGCGCTCGCTCCGAGGCTCCTCGCGGGGCGCTGATGATCGGACAAGGTGCGGCGTGGGCCTCCGCGTTGGATGGGGGTCTCCGATGACCCGGCCGAGCTCTGAGGAGCTCCGGCGAGGTCGGCGGAGCTGTAGCTGCTGGACCCAATAGTCCAAGCCCTCAGGTGGGCTTGGTTGAACCTGCAAAACAGACCAAATAGCTCGCGGGTCGAGGGCAAACTGCCTCGACCCGGTTAGGCGGGGTGAAGGTGGTCGGAGGTACGATATGGGCGAGCTCCGGCGAGGGGGGTAGACGGAGGAGCTCGAACCCCAGCTCCTATGCGAGCTGGGTTGGATGGAGGGATGGAGAAGGTGCGCGGGAGGAAGGCGAAGATGAATGTGGATTCCGATGGTCGAACGAAGCAGCGTGGTGGTCGGAATCGGCGAAATGCGACGGCGGAGCGATTTGGGGGTACTCTAAAATAACGGAAAGAAAAAGCTAACGGAGCTACCTGGGTGGACGATGAGACTGGGGATGAGCTTGCGCAGCTCTGGGTCGTCGCCTCGAGGAGCGTCTCCCTCCGAGGCTTGAGCTCCTGCTGGTGGCGGAGCAAGGCGGCGATGCTCGCCGGATCAGTGGTCTCGCACTCCTCTCCTCGCTTCAACAGCACGGGAGGCAAGCTGTCACTCTCGCTCTCACGCTGGAGCTCACTGGGGGTGGAAGCGAATGGCCAAAGATGAGAAATGAGGAGGCGGAGCTGGGCTTAAGTATGCTGGACGGTCCGGGAAGAAGGGCGCGGGTAGGGCGATGAAGCGCGCGGATCCCGAGGTGAAGGCTCCGGTGAGGGTCTCGGATGCATCATTAAGGAGTCGGACCCGGGGTTTAGATGGTAGGCGATCGGGTTTAGACGGGAAAAATCCGAGAAACGGGTCACCCGCTAAGGACCCGTGGGAAGTGGTCCTGGGGGGGGGGGGGTAGTTGACCGGGCGGTCAACATCCCCAGGGCCAATAGGGAGCGACCACGTGGCTGAATTTTGGAAGTGAAAATTAGGGTAGCAAATGGCCGAATTAGGGCAAAGTTAAAACATGAAATATTTTTATTTTATTTTTTTTTCTATTTTTAGTTATTTTTAATTAATTTTTCGAAATAAAAATAAGGTATATACATATAGGTATATATACACTATATAGGTTTTTAGTTTTGATTTTTAATTGTTATTTTTATACAATTTTATTCCCATTTTATATTTTATTTATTTATATTATAAAATAAGGAATAAAAAGATATTTTTATTTTATTTTTATTATTTATTTACATAAGTGAAATAAATAGGTATGTACATATATATACATGGTATATTTACAATATATTTTTATGTTTTAAATTTTGTTATTTTTATTTTGTTTTTGTTTTGTTTTGTTTTATTTTATTTATTTACATTATATAATATAGAATATTTACAAAAATTTTGGAAATTAATTTTGCTTATTTACAAAGTTAAATAAATAAGGAGGTTCTATGTACATGATGACTATATACAAGTGGTGTTTTTGTTTCCTTTTTAATTTTTGTATTTTTATCTTGTTTTTATATTTATAAATATATACAAATATTTACAAACCAATTTGAGTCTATTTTTGTGAGGAAAATACTTTTTATTTATTTACATAAATATTTACACACATGAGCCCCTATCTCCCTCTACTTTGGCTTTTATGCGGTCAGGCCCATGCTGAGCCCTCCCTTGGGTTAGGTTGCTCAATATTTATTCTAAATATTTCCCTACTTTTCTTTTTAATCTTTATTCTTTTATTTTTGCACAAAAACATGCTAATTATAGGTTTTTACACAATGCATGCTTTTGGTAATTATTTGTATTTACACATATCTACATGCATTTGCAAAGGTTTTTGTAGCTAAAATATAAGAATAAAGAGTGATGAATGAGTATTCATCACCCCCCTATACTTAACTTTGCTAGTCCCTTAGCAAACACTTATTTGAAAAAGAAGTGAAAAAGAAATAAAGAAAAAAGTAAAAGAGAATGTACATGGATCAAGGCTGATTATTAAACTTGCCTTCATTAAATTAAGGTATGGAGCTCGATCAGATCTTTGGATTATTAATGTGTCGGAACCTTATTTGGACTTAAGTCTAAAACTCAACAGCCTCTAAGTTCCACTATTCTATAACCAAGACTCCTCAATGCTCCAGATCAGAACAAGTCATCAATCACAAACCCTGAAGACCATGAATCTTTTCTTGTCCTGTGAATGTGAGGTCTAAGCTCTCCACCTCAGAAATGGCAACTTGACAACCCTCCCCAACAAGGTAACTCTATGACCTCAATCTGGCCACTCTTTCCTCGAGGAGCGGGGTATTCCCTTCTAAGTTCAAGTTCAACCGGCTCAAGAAGAGGAGGAAGAAGAGAATGGGTCAAGGCCAGTGTAGCCAAGTACCCTTGGGAGCTTGACCAGTGTAGCCAAGTCTCCCTGCTGCAAGCAACATCAGGTGGATCATGAAACCAAGCTTTGCTTATTGCACTCTATATACATACTCCGGTGGGATTATCATTTTCTCTCAGACCCACCACTTTTTTGGAGTTATTTTCTTTTTGCATTTTTTTTTCAAGTGCATCTATACAACATATACATGTGCAGCATATATACAAGGAGTTTTTCCTCTTGAGCCAGTAGACTATCCCTCTTTTGAAGCTTTATTGCAACCCACAACTCCCGTCATTAGACCTCATGGTAACCAGACCAAGTTGAGACGCACTTCCTTCACTATAAGAAGAAGAGAGGTTCCGCCTAGAAGTACTACCCTTATGCTACCCCAAGTCAAGGAAGACTGCCTCCTCACCATCTCATCCGTAGAGAGCTCGGTGCATAGTGCTGGTGTCCAAGTAAAGCCATAATCTATATGAGTCATGTGTTGTTGTTAAGTGCTCTACTTAGGCTCATTGAGATGACATGTGATCATAGCCTAGTGGACTCAAAGAATTAAGTCACCATGGACCTGAAAAGCCTTAAACCTAAGCCCTATAAGGTTCCTCTTAGAAGTTAGGTTGATTAAGATCTTAATCAAGCTCCATTTCTCAATTTGATTCCAGGCTAGTTTAAATGTCAACTATCATCCAGAAAAACTATATACATATGTATAAAAAGATGCTATTTACACAAATTTTTACAAACATGCGAAATTTTTGAAAAATGTTTTGAAATCATGAATGGATGATGCATGAGGTGCAAGTTTTGCAAAAAGATATTTACACACATTTACACAAGATTTTTGCAAACTTTTGATTTTCAAAACATTTTGGAAAAATTTTGTACTATATACATAATTTTGATAAGAAAATATTTACACAAGCTTTACACAAAGGATTTTTGAAATCATTTTTACAAAAATAGTTTGTACACTAGCTATTTATGTGCAAATAAAAGAAGTTTATGTACATGAAAATTTTTTAATTTTTGTGATTTTTAGCCATTTTATTTATCAACACACTCACACAAAGTACGAGTTATGGCTAAAGTATATATGAAATATATACACACTAAAGTATATATGAAATATATACACACCCCCTATAATTAGCTCGAACGATGTCCTCAGAGTCAAGAGCGATGAAGAAGACATAACTCGTGCTAGGTATAGGGAAGTGAAAAGAAAGGCTATATACAAAGACGAATGAATGAAATCGAAAAGTCAAGAGGGTCTCGGGTCTTCCCCCAATACTTAGGATCAAGTAATCCTAAGTATAACATGCTGTATACTAAGGGAAAACTGAGAGGAGAATGTACAGGGTCTACCCCCCCTATACTTAGGGTGAAATATCCCTAAGTATAGGCAGCAAAAACAGGGGTAGACAGAAACAAAAGAAATACCCAAAGGTCTCACATCCCCCCTATACTTAGGGTAAAGTGCACCCTAAGTATAGCATAATCAATAGATGAGAAAAGGGATGTGGGACTAAAGAATGTAGTGATATAGACATCTGGATCTATACAAGGCGAAGGATCAGTGAAAATCAGGCGTGAGATGCATTAGATGTGAGTCAAAGATCACATCTCACGCAAAATGAATAGGGGCAAGATCAACGACCTGCGGCTCATGATCTAGAAATGGCTTGAGCCGCTGGCCGTTCACTCGAAAGGTACTCTCAGAAGACAACTCAGATATATCAATGCTACCGTTGTCGTGTACCTTTCTGACCAAGTACGGTCCCTTCCATTTGCTCTGTAGCTTCCCTGGAAATAAACGAAGCCTCGCATCAAACAGCCATACTCTCTGTCCAATCTCAAAATGCTTGTGGCTGATGTGAGAATCATGCCACTCCTTCACTCTCTCCTTATACTGTAGGCTGTTTGAGAAAGCAGTATCTCTCAACTCCTCCAGGGCTGCTAACTCTGCCCTCCTCTGGTCTCCTACACCATCTGGATCCATAAGAATATCTGTGACTGCCCATAGTGACCTGTGCCTCAACTCAACAGGCAAATGGCACAGCTTGCCATATACGAGGCGAAAGGGAGATGTGCCCAATGGTGTCTTAAAGACGTCCTATATGCCCACAAGACCGAGTCCAAAAGCTGTGACCAATCCTTTCGGTCAGGGCGGATGACTTTCTGCAATATAGTCTTGATCTCCCTGTTCGACACCTCGGCTAGACCATTCGTCTGTGGATGGTAAGGTGTAGCAACACGATGGTCTATACTGAACTCGCTAGCAAGGGCCTTCACCTGGTCGTTGATGAAATGAGACCCCCCATTAGAAATCAGCACTCGTGGAACCCCGAACCGCGTGATGATGTGCTTCCTCAAAAATCTGCAAACTGTCCTCGCATCAGCGGCTCGGGCGGGGATAGCCTCAACCCAACGACTAACATAATCCACGGCCAACAGAATGTACTCAAATCCCTGACTCTTAGGGAATGGACCCATGAAATCGATGCCCCATGCGTCAAAAACCTCACAGAAGTGAATGGGCTGCATCGGCATCATGTCACGCTGTCCACAAGTGCCCATCCTCTGACAGTCAGTACACCTTTTCACGAACTCATCAGAATCCTTGAAGAGGGTAGGCCACCACCAGCCGGATTGGAGCACTTTCTATGCCGTTCTTCTCCCAGAATGATGTCCTCCTGCCTCAAGCTTGTGGCAGTAAGTGAGGACACTATGGTGTTCCTCCTGAGGAATGCATCGACGCCAGACGCTATCCCCTCCTTCGTGGTAAAGGATGGGATCCTCCCAGTGGTAGGACTTGGCCTTCGCAAGGAAGGTCTCAAGCCTCTGCCTGGGCCAATCTTGTGGGACTTTCCCAGCAACGAGAAAGTTCACAATATCGGCATACCACAGGAGTGAGGCGATAGCAAGGATCGCCTCATCTGGGAAGGTCTCACAAATGGGATCTATCTGCTCAGACTCCTCAGGCTGCTCTATACGGGAGAGGTGATCCGCCACCACATTCTTGACTCCAGGCTTATCCTTGATCTCAATGTCGAACTCCTGGAGTAGAAGGATCCATCTAGTAAGTCTGGCCTTGGCATCCTTTTTTGCCATGAGGTATCGGATGGCGGTGTGATCAGTGTACAAGGTCACTCTAGATCCAATGATATAAGATCGAAACTTATCTAGGGCGAACACTACAGCTAGCATCTCCTTCTCTGTGACCGTGTAATTCCGCTAGGCAGAATCCAATGTGCGGCTAGCGTAGTGGATAGCAAATGGGACTCCATCCCTCCCCTGTCCCAGCACGGCCCCTACGGCAAAATCGGAGGCATCCGTCATGATCTCGAATGGGAGAGACCAATCAGGCGGCTGGAGGACAAGCCTCAATCACACACTGCTGGAGAGTCTCAAAGGACGAAAGACACTTGTCATCGACAAGGAACTCGGTGTCTTTTGTCAAGAGGTCAGTCAACGGCCGGGCAATCCTGCTGAAATCATGAATAAATCTCCGATAAAAACCAACGTGCCCCAGGAATGACCGTAGCTGCCTCAAATTGGACGGCGGTGCGAGTTTTCTAATGACATCAACCTTGGCTGGATCAACCTCCATGCCCCTGTTGGAGATGATATGGCCAAGCACCGTCCCTTGAGTCACCATGAAGTGACTCTTCTCCCAAGATAGAACCAAATGGTACTCAATACATCGCTGGAGTACTCGGTCTAGGCTGTCAAGACAGGAATCGAATCCGTCGCCGTAGACCGAGAAATCGTCCATGAAGACCTCCAAACATTCCCCTACCATGTCCAAGAAGATCGACAACATGCACCTCTGAAAAGTCGCAGGGGCATTGCATAGCCCAAATGGCATGCGTCGAAAGGCATATGTACCGAAGGGACAGGTAAAGGTGGTCTTCTCCTGATCCTCAGGAGCGATGGCCACCTGGTTGTAGCCTGAGTACCCATCCAGGAAGCAATAATGGCTCTTCCCTGCCAGTCTCTCAATGATCTGGTCAATAAAAGGCAGGGGAAAATGGTCCTTCTTGGTGGCATGGTTGAGTCTCCTGTAGTCAACACAGACCCTCCAAGAGGTGGGTACTCGTGTAGGTGGGTACTCGTGTAGCAATCTCCTCTCCCGACTCACTGATCACAGTCGTGATGCCCGTCTTCTTGGGCACCACATGCAAAGGGCTGACCCACTTGGAGTTGGAAATGGGATAAATAAAATCTGCACTCCACCATTTTGATATTTCCTTTATCACAACCTCTCTCAGGTTGGGGTTCAGTCACCGCTGGAACTCACGCGACGGCTTCGCCCCTTCCTCAAGATAAATATGGTGGGAGCACACTGATGGAATAATCAGATCTGTTGCGCTCCATCCGATTGCCTTGCGGTTCTTTTCAAGAACCCCCATCAAACGGGATTCCTGCTCTCCAGTCAGATCGGCGGAGATGATGACTGGGTACATCTCAGGTTCGCCCGCAAGGAACCGATACTTCAGCGAAGTAGGGAGCGGCTTTAGTTCTGGACAGCTGGGTGCTGGCAAATCTGGCTTCGGAAGAAGATGTGTGAATCTGCTAAATCTGCCAAATCTGCCTGGGAGAAAGAATACGAGCTCTCGCAAACTGGATCTGGAGAAGGCTGCTCAACTGTGCTGTCTCTGATCTGCTCTGCCTCTACCTCCTCCTCATCCGTAGACTCTGGTGGACTCAGGTCTGGCATTTGATCATCACAATCTGCCCAATCAGACTCTGAATCCGAGGGATCTGCATCAAACAAGGTGGCATCAGCACCACCATCACACAGGGTGGCCTCAGTACCACCATCACTAGAAATCGTGTCGCGATCGGGAACCGGCTCTGCTGCCTCTGTAGTATCCTGGACCAGGGCTGTGCTCTCCAAGCTCTCCTCTGCTGTCATCTCTGCATCAGTGGTGTCTGGAAATGAGAGGATGGCCTGTGCTGAAGGGTCTGCCCATGCTGCCTCATCATCTGTGATCACAAAATCACAGTCCTGGTGGATGTCTAACCCAACATCTGTTAGCTGCTCTGTATCTGTGCTGGTCTCTGAGCATGCTCTCTCTGGCTCTGCAGTCCTCGACCGTCTCTATTTGTACACTCTCGCCCTCGACGCGAAAGTATACCTTCCCGCTATCATGATCAGTCACCGCCTTGGCTGTGGCCAAGAACGGACGATCGAGGATGATGGGGGTATCGGCCACTGAATCAGGGATCTCCATGTCCAACACTACGAAGTCCATGGGGAATTGCAAGCCCTGAATAGTGACGATAACGTCTCGCAACAACCCCTTCGGCCTCTTGACAGATTGATCATCAAACTGAAGGACTGTCCTGCTCTGTCTAAGAGTGCCCAACTCGAAGCGGTCGAGAAGGGCTGCCGGAAGGAGGTTGATAAACGATCCGCTATCCAATAGAGTCCGGTTGAACCTCTGCTCCCTAATCTGGCATCTGACATACGGGGCTCCTGAATCTGGCCTCTTGGCCGGTAGACGGTTCTGGATCGCGAAGCATGTAGCTTTCGTCAGCACATGTATCTCTGAATGATGGTTCCTCCTCCTCCTCCTGACTGTAGTCCTATCTCTCAATGATCGCTGAAGAAGGGGGATGTGCTGCAAAGCCTCCTGAAGGGTCAGCTGTATATGGAATCGATCAATCATGCTCTGGCTGAACTCCTCCTGCTCTCTCTTTTTTGGATCTTTTTCTTTTTTCTTCCCCTTCCCCATCAGAAGGGCTCTAGGGAAGGGGATCACAGGGTCCTTCTCAGATGAAGGACTAGGAATAGGTCTAGACGGCTCGATGGCCGGATCCGCACATACATCAATCACCACAGTGGGACCAGAAGAAACTAAACCTTTTCCTTTATTCAAAACAATGTTCTGAGATACATCAGCAGAAGGAAAAACAACAACTCTCTCTGAATGAACACCGGTGGTCTCAGTACCACCATGGGCTGGCTCTCCTGGACGTCTCGCGGCCTCAGTACCGCGTGCTGGCTCGGCAACTCGGGTGGCGTCAGCACCACCTCCTCGGACTGGTGAAGCGGCGGCCTCAGTACTGCCGGTGGAATCAGCATCCTTGGTGGCATCAGTACCACCATCATCATCATGAGCTGCCTCAGTACCGCTCTCCTCCTCCTCATGTGGCGCCCCGGATGTATCCTCGTGGTGTAGCTCAGACGAGGCGCCGCCGCTTGCTGGTGTCCTACCGCTCCTAAGCGTAACAAAATCAGCATTAAAAAGATCCGAAGATGTATCAACAAATGGATCACTAGGAGTGGCGTGCTCAGTGTAAGCTACCTGCTCAGATTTCTGCTTCAGGCTGTTGGGATTCGGCTCGATCTGGGTAGGTATGGCGGCCTTCCCTCTCACAATGTCCCGCATCTCCTGGCGGAACTCGTCCATCTCCCGTCTGAAGGTAGCCTGCTGGTCCGTGAGGAGGCGGGCTATGTCATCCAGAACTGGGCTCTCGTGGGAGCCCGACGGGTAGCCTCTCTGGTGATGAGGCTGCTGGAACTGGTGCTGCTGCTGGTGAGAGGGGTAAGAGGAAGGGTGCTGCTGCTGGTGTGGCTGGTGATCCTGCTGCTCACGTCTCCAAGACTGTCCCTGCTGCTGATAGGGATGAGGAACGAAGGATGACTGCGGCTGTGACTGGTAAACTGGGGGCTGCTGCTGCTGGTGATCTCTCTGCTGGCTGTACTGGCCTCCCTGACCAGATGGCTGCTGCTGGGGCTGAGTACCTCCATTCCCCCACCTGAATCCAGGATGGTCTCGTCGGATCTCAGGCTGAGGACGGTCATACCAAATCCCGTTGACATCCATCAACGGCTCTGCATCGTATGGGGCTGGAGGGAGTACTGCCAGAGGCTGATCCGGCTGGTATACCACCATCTGCAAGTCTGGAGATGGTGGTGACTGGTAGGTGGGCTGCGGCTGCTGGTACGGCTCCGCCTGTACAAGGTGAACCTGTCTAGGCTGCTGAAAGGAGCTGGAGCGCTGGGACGAGCTGCTGCTGCCGTCGGTATCGCCTCGCGACTGAAGACGGGGCTGTGAAGCCGTCTGTGCCTCCTGGAGACACATGAGCCGGGTCTTCATGTCGCTCAGAGTCTGCACCATCTGCTCCATCTGCGTGATGCCCTGGCACTGCTTCTTCTCAATCAACTCCATCCGATCCAACTTCTCACTAATGATGCCCATATCCGCAGCGGACGACTCTGCCTGTGCTGCTACTACTGCGGATGAACTGGATGGACCGACGTCAACCCGTGCTATCCTTTGGTACTGCACGGGTCCTGGCTGCTGCTGGGGTCTGCCCTGAGTGTACAACCGGGTCTGGGACATCACCATATAGTTCTCAGCCATCTCCTCGTAGATGGCCCAGACCTGGTCGTGATCCTTGGCGAAATAGGACCCGCCACAAGAAGCATTCACCAAGCCCTGGAGCTCTGGTGTCAGCCCGCTGAAGAAGCTCTGCACAAGGTTCGGCTTCGAGATATCATGGTGCGGGCATCGGTCAGTAAGCTCACGAAACCTCTCCCATACCTCATGGAATTGCTCGTTGGGGAGCATGGAGAAGTTGCTGATCAGGGCCCTCGCTGCATTGGTCCGCCCGAGTGGATAGTACTTGTTCAAGTACTCGGTGCGGAGCTGCTCCCAGGTGTAAACAAACCTCCCCAAATGCTTCAGCCAGGTGGATGCTCTGTCTGCTAGGGAAAAGGGGAAGGCGATCATCCTGATCGTGTCCTGGTCCACCTGACGGTCGTGTACAGTGCTGCAAATCATCAAAAACTCCTGGAGGTGAAGATGGGGCTCCTCAGTCGCGAGCCCGTGGAAGCGGGGGAGTAGCTGCAAGGTGTTCGGGGGGAACTTGAAGTCCCCCACGATGGCTGGAAGTACTACCCAGTGGTGCGTCAGCGTCGATCCGGGGTTGTACAACTCCCGCATCGGTCTCGGTGGTCCTCCTACCGCGGCTGCGGCGGCTGCATCCGCATCCTCTGGGATCCTCGGTCCCTCTCTCCTCTGCTCGCGCTCTGCTCGCATCTGCTCCATCTCTCTCCTCATGTCGAGCATGAATGCTCCCTGATCTCTCAACTGCTGCTGGACGGTCTCTAAGGAGGCGATCAGGGTGGAGTTGATGGCGTCTGCAAAATCAAATGAGCCAAACTCAGATGCTGTCAAATCTGCTATTCTCTCCTCTGGCTCATATCTCTCAGAACCGAAAGAAAGGGGGTCGAGGGGGAACATGGCGGAATCATACTCGGGCTCAGAGAACTGGTCTCGGCTCTCGCGGGCCAACCTAGATGATTGGGTAGACGTGCCCGAAAGCGGTGCAGCCAGAGGCTGCCTAAGAGAGCGTCTACCCATCATCGTGATCTGGTCGAGTAGTGCGGATGGGATCTGGAAAAACTATGATCAAAATGCAAACCCCTCTGTTCACCAACGCAACGCGAGCTGAAGACCGTAAAGGCTCGGTCAAATTATCTTGTCAGTTTTTATTAGGTGAACAAACAGTCTATTAGAGCGCTTACGTGACCTGTTAGGATACCCGATGCTACTCCAACCGACTGGCCCGCACGGAAGAGTCGGTAGTCAGCTGGAAATAGCACCGGAGGGCTCTACCTAGGGTGCGGGTCACTCTCTCGCGCAAGCAAACCAAACAATGAGGGGGTTGCTCTTCCAAGACAAATTTTTAAGGTGAGTGTCTTTTAGGGTCACTAGTCTTAGCAGTCCCAATTTTATGGTTTTTTTTAATATTTTTCAATAAAAACAAAGGCCTAACGAATTTTTTGGTTCTCCTGGTTATTTGATCCAAAACAGGGGGGAGAAGACGAAAAAGCCGATGCACGATAAATCAATGATGCATGCAAAGTCAGAAAGGCGTACCTGTCTCCAGCACTCTACATGCAATATGATCCGCACATAAATGTAAAGACAGAAAATAAACTACCTAAATGATGCAGCGATGAAAACCGAGTCTTAGATGAGCAAGTCTACTCGCAGAACCGTCTAACCGATCACCGACCTCCAAGCCAAAGGGTCCGGTCTTGGCCTACCCCTCCTCTGCCTGACAAATCGGGGGTAGGAGAAAGTGCTTTACGGGGTAGGCTGCGGCACGTAGGCTACGAAGGAGATGAGTCAGTTATTTTTATTAATTAATTATTAGTAGGTCCAATTAATCGCACTATGGGAATATGCAGATAATTAAGTGTGGGGACCCTACTAATTACGGCACAAGCAAGCAGAAAATCCTAAGTCTAGGGGCTCGATGAAAAACCGCGTAAACACCGGAAAAGGCAGCTAAAAAGAAAAGAAAACAAAACCACGAAAAAGCCGCAAAAATCCTAAGGGTCCCCCAAGCACACCGGTGCTCGGCGAAACAGACCCGCTAATCAAGCCAAGTCCACTGTTCAAGTCTCTGGTCCCTGTATTATCACAATAATAATCAAATAAAAATAAAAATAAAAATAAAACCTCTCCCACTCAACTCTCTCTCTCGCTCTCTCCTGCGGCTCCGTACAGAAGGGAGCCGCCTCCGAGTTCTTCGATTGCGTCGGCTTCTCGAAATCGGCCGCCTCGGTCCTCGGGCCCTCGCAAGAAAAAGGCAAGTGGTCAGACCAATACAGATAATCAAATAAGAAAAAGAAAAATAAATGAAAATAAAATGAGGGTATATATGCAAAAATGCCAAATAAAATAAACAAACAAAAATCAAACAAAAACAAAAATAAAAGAAAAGAAAATAAAACAAAATAAAACAAAAATAAAATATAAACAAAAAGCCGCGAAAAGCCACGAGCTCTGAAAGAGCCGCGAAAAGCCGCGAAAACCAAAATAAAGCAAAACTAAAAACTACTAAGCCGTGCTCTCCGGCAACGACGCCATTCTGATGGCACGAAAATTCCGAGCGACTAAGGCAATCAGGTATCTCTACGATGGTCGTCGCAACCTCGGTCACCCGATCGTGTCGATCAAGAAAAATAGACCACAAATAAAATGAGAAATCAAATCAACACACGTAGCGGTCTCGCTATTAGTTTAACCTGGTATAGCGACCAGGGTCGAACACAAGGAGCACGGGTTGGCCTTGCGGCCTACGAAGTAGTCAAAAAGGAAATAAAATAAAAGAAGAAAGTATTTTTGGTGGTTTTTAATTATTTTATATTTTTTTGGATTTTTAAGATGTTAAGAAAATAAGAAAACAAGAAAACAACACACTTCAACAATTTATTTAAAGCAATAAAAATCAACCAAAAATTTTAACAAAAATATTTTTATGTGTTTTATAATTTTTAGTGTTTTTGGTGAATTTTTGGGATTTTTCTGATATTTATTTATTTTTCTAAAAATGAAACAGTGACTGAAAATGCAGGTACTATCCAGCCGAGCTAAAAGGACCTAGACAAAATATCTAAAGGCTATAGATAAAATATCTAAACGCCCCAAATTAGCTGGGAGATAATTTTCCTATAAAGAGAATAAAACAAGGAAAATTTAGGCACCTAGATTATTATTTTTGGATTTTTAATTTATTTACTGTAATTTTTATGAGATTTTGAGTGTTTTTTAATTTTTAGGTGTTTTAAGCAATGAAAAATAGCCAAAATTGGCTAGAAAATCAAGCAAACATAAACAAACAGTAGCTAATTTTTTTTGTAATTTTTAAATGAACTTTAATATTTTTTTGGGGTTTTTAAACTTAGACAGTAATAAAATTGGATGTTTTTGAATTTTTAAAAATATCAAATTACAACAAAATTGTCCCCAAAAATTCCAGAAAATTTTACACTATGGCAGGAGCCATGTATCCAATTTTCGTTGGATTTGGAGTAGTTTTGCTATTTTATTCAAAAATAAAGAGGGGGCACTGTGCACAGGGACCTATGTGCAAATACCCGAAGTTCTGGGGGGTCTGGTGCAAATAACCCAGGTAAACACGTGCGTCGCACGCGCCTGAGGCACTTAGGGACCCAAATGAAAGGAAAATAAGTTCCGAGGGCTATTTGGTAACAGGTACCAAAAGCCCAGGGGCTTATCTGCAAAATACCCACAAATATCCGCACATGCTCAATTAAAATACGCACAGGGGTATAAATGCAATATTCCAAAAACTTTCATTCATTCATTAACATTCAGAACTACAGGGGCATAAGATGCAAATATACCAGAAAACCACGTGACGAAGCACGTGTCATACAACGTACATGGGTATAAATGCAAGGAAAATAAAGTGCAGGGTCCTTGGTGCAAATATCCCAAAAACTAAACAACTATACTACGGAATTACAGGACTAAATACGAAACAAAATAACAGAGGGGGCCTAAAGGTAATTTACCCTTTATTAATGCGGGCCGATGGATGTGCGCCACGTGGAGCGATCAACGGTGGAGATCGGCTGGCGCTCCAAGGCTGGGGTCCTCGCAGTGATCCGACGGCTGGGGCTAAGCCACGTGGTGCATCGGGCGGTGGTGGCTCTCTGTGGCTAACCCTCGCGCATCGGGCGGTCCAGATCTCCTCTCCAAGGATCGGACGGTGGCTGCTCCTCCGGGAATGGATGGTCGAGATACAAACTGGAGGTCGAGGCTGATCGGACGGCTGCTGAAGATCCTCGAAGAACAGGCGGCCGGCGAACTTCGCCGGCCCAGTGCGCTCGCTCCGAGGCTCCTCGCGGGGCGCTGATGATCGGACAAGGTGCGGCGTGGGCCTCCGCGTCGGATGGGGGTCTCCAATGACCCGGCCGAGCTCTGAGGAGCTCCGGCGAGGTCAGCGGAGCTGTAGCTGCTGGACCCAATAGTCCAAGCCCTCAGGTGGGCTTGGTTGAACCTGGAAAATAGACCAAACAGCTCGCGGGTCGAGGGCAAACTGCCTCGACCCGGTTAGGCGGGGTGAAGGTGGTCGGAGGTACGATATGGGCGAGCTCCGGCGAGGGGGGTAGACGGAGGAGCTCGAACCCCAACTCCTGTGCGAGCTGAGTTGGATGGAGGGATGGAGAAGGTGCGCGGGAGGAAGGCGAAGATGAATGTGGATTCCGATGGTCGAACGAAGCAGCGTGGTGGTCGGAATCGGCGAAATGCGACGGCGGAGCGATTTGGGGGTACTCTAAAATTAACGGAAAGAAAAAGCTAACGGAGCTACCTGGGTGGACGATGAGACTGGGGATGAGCTTGCGCAGCTCTGGGTCGTCGCCTCGAGGAGCGTCTCCCTCCGAGGCTCGAGCTCCTGCTGGTGGCGGAGCAAGGCGGCGATGCTCGCCGGATCAGTGGTCTCGCACTCCTCTCCTCGCTTCAACAGCACGGGAGGCAAGCTGTCACTCTCGCTCTCACGCTGGAGCTCACTGGGGGTGGAAGCGAATGGCCAAAGATGAGAAATGAGGAGGCGGAGCTGGGCTTAAGTATGCTGGAGGGTCCGGGAAGAAGGGCGCGGGTAGGGCGATGAAGCGCGCGGATCCCGAGGTGAAGGCTCCGGTGAGGGTCTCGGATGCATCATTAAGGGCCTGTTTGGTTGCAGGGTTGGACAGGGTTGGGTTGGGCAGGGGTACCCCTGTGAATAGTAAACTGTGAGGAGGAGAACCCTGTTTGGTTGGAGGGGTAACCCGGGTTGGACCAAGCCAACCCTGTCCAACCCTCCAACCAAACAGGGAGTCGGACCCGGGGTTTAGGTGGTAGGCGATCGGGTTTAGACAGGAAAAATCCGAGAAACGGGTCACCCGCTAAGGACCCGTGGGAAGTGGTCCTGGGGGGGGGGGGGTAGTTGACCGGGCGGTCAACATCCCCAGGGCCAATAGGGAGCGGCCACGTGGCTGAATTTTGGAAGTGAAAATTAGGGTAGCAAATGGCCGAATTAGGGCAAAGTTAAAACATGAAATATTTTTATTTTATTTTTTTTCTATTTTTTAGTGATTTTTAATTAGATTTCGAAATAAAAACAAGGTATATACATAGTAGGGTTATATATAGGTATATATACACTATATAGGTTTTTAGTTTTGATTTTTAATTGTTATTTTTATACAATTTTATTCCCATTTTATATTTTATTTATTTATATTATAAAATAAGGAATAAAAAGATATTTTTATTTTATTTTTATTATTTATTTACATAAGTGAAATAAATAGGTATGTACATATATATACATGGTATATTTACAATATATTTTTATGTTTTTAATTTTGTTATTTTTATGTTGTTTTTGTTTTAATTTAATTTATTTTATTTATTTAAACTATATAATATAGAATATTTACAAAAAATTTGGAAATTAATTTTGCTTATTTACAAAGTTAAATAAATAAGGAGGTTCTATGTACATGATGCCTATATACAAGTGGTGTTTTTGTTTCCTTTTTAATTTTTGTATTTTTATCTTGTTTTTATATTTATAAATATATACAAATATTTACAAACCAATTTGAGTCTATTTTTGTGAGGAAAATACTTTTTATTTATTTACATAAATATTTACACACATGAGCCCCTATCTCCCTCTACTTTGGCTTTTATGCAGTCAGGCCCATGCTGAGCCCTCCCTTGGGTTAGGTTGCTCAATATTTATTCTAAATATTTCCCTCTTTTTCTTTTTAATCTTTATTCTTTTATTTTTGCACAAAAACATGCTAATTATAGGTTTTTACACAATGCATGCTTTTGGTAATTATTTGTATTTACACATATCTACATTCATTTGCAAAGGTTTTTGTAGCTAAAATATAAGAATAAAGAGTGATGAATGAGTATTCATCACCCCCCTATACTTAACTTTGCTAGTCCCTTAGCAAACACTTATTTGAAAAAGAAGTGAAAAAGAAATAAAGAAAAAAGTAAAAGAGAATGTACATGGATCAAGGCTGATTATTAAACTTGCCTTCATTAAATTAAGGTATGGAGCTCGATCAGATCTTTGGATTATTAATGTGTCGGAACCTTATTTGGACTTAAGTCTAAAACTCAACAGCCTCTAAGTTCCACTATTCTATAACCAAGACTCCTCAATGCTCCAGATCAGAACAAGTCATCAATCACAAACCCTGAAGACCATGAATCTTTTCTTGTCCTGTGAATGTGAGGTCTAAGCTCTCCACCTCAGAAATGGCAACTTGACAACCCTCCCCAACAAGGTAACTCTATGACCTCAATCTGGCCACTCTTTCCTCGAGGAGCGGGGTATTCCCTTCTAAGTTCAAGTTCAACCGGCTCAAGAAGAGGAGGAAGAAGAGAATGGGTCAAGGCCAGTGTAGCCAAGTACCCTTGGGAGCTTGACCAGTGTAGCCAAGTCTCCCTGCTGCAAGCAACATCAGGTGGATCATGAAACCAAGCTTTGCTTATTGCACTCTATATACATACTCCGGTGGGATTATCATTTTCTCTCAGACCCACCACTTTTTTGGAGTTATTTTCTTTTTGCATTTTTTTTTCAAGTGCATCTATACAACATATACATGTGCAGCATATATACAAGGAGTTTTTCCTCTTGAGCCAGTAGACTATCCCTCTTTTGAAGCTTTATTGCAACCCACAACTCCCGTCATTAGACCTCATGGTAACCAGACCAAGTTGAGACGCACTTCCTTCACTATAAGAAGAAGAGAGGTTCCGCCTAGAAGTACTACCCTTATGCTACCCCAAGTCAAGCAAGACTGCCTCCTCACCATCTCATCCGTAGAGAGCTCGGTGCATAGTGCTGGTGTCCAAGTAAAGCCATAATCTATATGAGTCATGTGTTGTTGTTAAGTGCTCTACTTAGGCTCATTGAGATGACATGTGATCATAGCCTAGTGGACTCAAAGAATTAAGTCACCATGGACCTGAAAAGCCTTAAACCTAAGCCCTATAAGGTTCCTCTTAGAAGTTAGGTTGATTAAGATCTTAATCAAGCTCCATTTCTCAATTTGATTCCAGGCTAGTTTAAATGTCAACTATCATCCAGAAAAACTATATACATATGTATAAAAAGATGCTATTTACACAAATTTTTACAAACATGCGAAATTTTTGAAAAATGTTTTGAAATCATGAATGGATGATGCATGAGGTGCAAGTTTTGCAAAAAGATATTTACACACATTTACACAAGATTTTTGCAAACTTTTGATTTTCAAAACATTTTGGAAAAATTTTGTACTATATACATAATTTTGATAAGAAAATATTTACACAAGCTTTACACAAAGGATTTTTGAAATCATTTTTACAAAAATAGTTTGTACACTAGCTATTTATGTGCAAATAAAAGAAGTTTATGTACATGAAAAATTTTTAATTTTTGTGATTTTTAGCCATTTTATTTATCAACACACTCACACAAAGTACGAGTTATGGCTAAAGTATATATGAAATATATACACACTAAAGTATATATGAAATATATACACACCCCCTATAATTAGCTCGAACGATGTCCTCAGAGTCAAGAGCGATGAAGAAGACATAACTCGTGCTAGGTATAGGGAAGTGAAAAGAAAGGCTATATACAAAGACGAATGAATGAAATCGAAAAGTCAAGAGGGTCTCGGGTCTTCCCCCAATACTTAGGATCAAGTAATCCTAAGTATAACATGCTGTATACTAAGGGAAAACTGAGAGGAGAATGTACAGGGTCTACCCCCCCTATACTTAGGGTGAAATATCCCTAAGTATAGGCAGCAAAAACAGGGGTAGACAGAAACAAAAGAAATACCCAAAGGTCTCACATCCCCCCTATACTTAGGGTAAAGTGCACCCTAAGTATAGCATAATCAATAGATGAGAAAAGGGATGTGGGACTAAAGAATGTAGTGATATAGACATCTGGATCTATACAAGGCGAAGGATCAGTGAAAATCAGGCGTGAGATGCATTAGATGTGAGTCAAAGATCACATCTCACGCAAAATGAATAGGGGCAAGATCAACGACCTGCGGCTCATGATCTAGAAATGGCTTGAGCCGCTGGCCGTTCACTCGAAAGGTACTCTCAGAAGACAACTCAGATATATCAATGCTACCGTTGTCGTGTACCTTTCTGACCAAGTACGGTCCCTTCCATTTGCTCTGTAGCTTCCCTGGAAATAAACGAAGCCTCGCATCAAACAGCCATACTCTCTGTCCAATCTCAAAATGCTTGTGGCTGATGTGAGAATCATGCCACTCCTTCACTCTCTCCTTATACTGTAGGCTGTTTGAGAAAGCGGTATCTCTCAACTCCTCCAGGGCTGCTAACTCTGCCCTCCTCTGGTCTCCTACACCATCTGGATCCATAAGAATATCTGTGACTGCCCATAGTGACCTGTGCCTCAACTCAACAGGCAAATGGCACAGCTTGCCATATACGAGGCGAAAGGGAGATGTGCCCAATGGTGTCTTAAAGACGTCCTATATGCCCACAAGACCGAGTCCAAAAGCTGTGACCAATCCTTTCGGTCAGGGCGGATGACTTTCTGCAATATAGTCTTGATCTCCCTGTTCGACACCTCGGCTAGACCATTCGTCTGTGGATGGTAAGGTGTAGCAACACGATGGTCTATACTGAACTCGCTAGCAAGGGCCTTCACCTGGTCGTTGATGAAATGAGACCCCCCATTAGAAATCAGCACTCGTGGAACCCCGAACCGCGTGATGATGTGCTTCCTCAAAAATCTGCAAACTGTCCTCGCATCAGCGGCTCGGGCGGGGATAGCCTCAACCCAACGACTAACATAATCCACGGCCAACAGAATGTACTCAAATCCCTGACTCTTAGGGAATGGACCCATGAAATCGATGCCCCATGCGTCAAAAACCTCACAGAAGTGAATGGGCTGCATCGGCATCATGTCACGCTGTCCACAAGTGCCCATCCTCTGACAGTCAGTACACCTTTTCACGAACTCATCAGAATCCTTGAAGAGGGTAGGCCACCACCAGCCGGATTGGAGCACTTTCTATGCCGTTCTTCTCCCAGAATGATGTCCTCCTGCCTCAAGCTTGTGGCAGTAAGTGAGGACACTATGGTGTTCCTCCTGAGGAATGCATCGACGCCAGACGCTATCCCCTCCTTCGTGGTAAAGGATGGGATCCTCCCAGTGGTAGGACTTGGCCTTCGCAAGGAAGGTCTCAAGCCTCTGCCTGGGCCAATCTTGTGGGACTTTCCCAGCAACGAGAAAGTTCACAATATCGGCATACCACAGGAGTGAGGCGATAGCAAGGATCGCCTCATCTGGGAAGGTCTCACAAATGGGATCTATCTGCTCAGACTCCTCAGGCTGCTCTATACGGGAGAGGTGATCCGCCACCACATTCTTGACTCCAGGCTTATCCTTGATCTCAATGTCGAACTCCTGGAGTAGAAGGATCCATCTAGTAAGTCTGGCCTTGGCATCCTTTTTTGCCATGAGGTATCGGATGGCGGTGTGATCAGTGTACAAGGTCACTCTAGATCCAATGATATAAGATCGAAACTTATCTAGGGCGAACACTACAGCTAGCATCTCCTTCTCTGTGACCGTGTAATTCCGCTAGGCAGAATCCAATGTGCGGCTAGCGTAGTGGATAGCAAATGGGACTCCATCCCTCCCCTGTCCCAGCACGGCCCCTACGGCAAAATCGGAGGCATCCGTCATGATCTCGAATGGGAGAGACCAATCAGGCGGCTGGAGGACAAGCCTCAATCACACACTGCTGGAGAGTCTCAAAGGACGAAAGACACTTGTCATCGACAAGGAACTCGGTGTCTTTTGTCAAGAGGTCAGTCAACGGCCGGGCAATCCTGCTGAAATCATGAATAAATCTCCGATAAAAACCAACGTGCCCCAGGAATGACCGTAGCTGCCTCAAATTGGACGGCGGTGCGAGTTTTCTAATGACATCAACCTTGGCTGGATCAACCTCCATGCCCCTGTTGGAGATGATATGGCCAAGCACCGTCCCTTGAGTCACCATGAAGTGACTCTTCTCCCAAGATAGAACCAAATGGTACTCAATACATCGCTGGAGTACTCGGTCTAGGCTGTCAAGACAGGAATCGAATCCGTCGCCGTAGACCGAGAAATCGTCCATGAAGACCTCCAAACATTCCCCTACCATGTCCAAGAAGATCGACAACATGCACCTCTGAAAAGTCGCAGGGGCATTGCATAGCCCAAATGGCATGCGTCGAAAGGCATATGTACCGAAGGGACAGGTAAAGGTGGTCTTCTCCTGATCCTCAGGAGCGATGGCCACCTGGTTGTAGCCTGAGTACCCATCCAGGAAGCAATAATGGCTCTTCCCTGCCAGTCTCTCAATGATCTGGTCAATAAAAGGCAGGGGAAAATGGTCCTTCTTGGTGGCATGGTTGAGTCTCCTGTAGTCAACACAGACCCTCCAAGAGGTGGGTACTCGTGTAGGTGGGTACTCGTGTAGCAATCTCCTCTCCCGACTCACTGATCACAGTCGTGATGCCCGTCTTCTTGGGCACCACATGCAAAGGGCTGACCCACTTGGAGTTGGAAATGGGATAAATAAAATCTGCACTCCACCATTTTGATATTTCCTTTATCACAACCTCTCTCAGGTTGGGGTTCAGTCGCCGCTGGAACTCACGCGACGGCTTCGCCCCTTCCTCAAGATAAATATGGTGGGAGCACACTGATGGAATAATCAGATCTGCTGCGCTCCATCCGATTGCCTTGCGGTTCTTTTCAAGAACCCCCATCAAACGGGATTCCTGCTCTCCAGTCAGATCGGCGGAGATGATGACTGGGTACATCTCAGGTTCGCCCGCAAGGAACCGATACTTCAGCGAAGTAGGGAGCGGCTTTAGTTCTGGACAGCTGGGTGCTGGCAAATCTGGCTTCGGAAGAAGATGTGTGAATCTGCTAAATCTGCCAAATCTGCCTGGGAGAAAGAATACGAGCTCTCGCAAACTGGATCTGGAGAAGGCTGCTCAACTGTGCTGTCTCTGATCTGCTCTGCCTCTACCTCCTCCTCATCCGTAGACTCTGGTGGACTCAGGTCTGGCATTTGATCATCACAATCTGCCCAATCAGACTCTGAATCCGAGGGATCTGCATCAAACAAGGTGGCATCAGCACCACCATCACACAGGGTGGCCTCAGTACCACCATCACTAGAAATCGTGTCGCGATCGGGAACCGGCTCTGCTGCCTCTGTAGTATCCTGGACCAGGGCTGTGCTCTCCAAGCTCTCCTCTGCTGTCATCTCTGCATCAGTGGTGTCTGGAAATGAGAGGATGGCCTGTGCTGAAGGGTCTGCCCATGCTGCCTCATCATCTGTGATCACAAAATCACAGTCCTGGTGGATGTCTAACCCAACATCTGTTAGCTGCTCTGTATCTGTGCTGGTCTCTGAGCATGCTCTCTCTGGCTCTGCAGTCCTCGACCGTCTCTATTTGTACACTCTCGCCCTCGACGCGAAAGTATACCTTCCCGCTATCATGATCAGTCACCGCCTTGGCTGTGGCCAAGAACGGACGATCGAGGATGATGGGGGTATCGGCCACTGAATCAGGGATCTCCATGTCCAACACTACGAAGTCCATGGGGAATTGCAAGCCCTGAATAGTGACGATAACGTCTCGCAACAACCCCTTCGGCCTCTTGACAGATCGATCATCAAACTGAAGGACTGTCCTGCTCTGTCTAAGAGTGCCCAACTCGAAGCGGTCGAGAAGGGCTGCCGGAAGGAGGTTGATAGACGATCCGCTATCCAATAGAGTCCGGTTGAACCTCTGCTCCCTAATCTGGCATCTGACATACGGGGCTCCTGAATCTGGCCTCTTGGCCGGTAGACGGTTCTGGATCGCGAAGCATGTAGCTTTCGTCAGCACATGTATCTCTGAATGATGGTTCCTCCTCCTCCTCCTGACTGTAGTCCTATCTCTCAATGATCGCTGAAGAAGGGGGATGTGCTGCAAAGCCTCCTGAAGGGTCAGCTGTATATGGAATCGATCAATCATGCTCTGGCTGAACTCCTCCTGCTCTCTCTTTTTTGGATCTTTTTCTTTTTTCTTCCCCTTCCCCATCAGAAGGGCTCTAGGGAAGGGGATCACAGGGTCCTTCTCAGATGAAGGACTAGGAATAGGTCTAGACGGCTCGACGGCTGGATCCGCACATACATCAATCACCACAGTGGGACCAGAAGAAACTAAACCTTTTCCTTTATTCAAAACAATGTTCTGAGATACATCAGCAGAAGGAAAAACAACAACTCTCTCTGAATGAACACCGGTGGCCTCAGTACCACCATGGGCTGGCTCTCCTGGACGTCTCGCGGCCTCAGTACCGCGTGCTGGCTCGGCAACTCGGGTGGCGTCAGCACCACCTCCTCGGACTGGTGAAGCGGCAGCCTCAGTACTGCCGGTGGAATCAGCATCCTTGGTGGCATCAGTACCACCATCATCATCATGAGCTGCCTCAGTACCGCTCTCCTCCTCCTCATGTGGCGCCCCGGATGTATCCTCGTGGTGTAGCTCAGACGAGGCGCCGCCGCCTGCTGGTGTCCTACCGCTCCTAAGCGTAACAAAATCAGCATTAAAAAGATCCGAAGATGTATCAACAAATGGATCACTAGGAGTGGCGTGCTCAGTGTAAGCTACCTGCTCAGATTTCTGCTTCAGGCTGTTGGGATTCGGCTCGATCTGGGTAGGTATGGCGGCCTTCCCTCTCACAATGTCCCGCATCTCCTGGCGGAACTCGTCCATCTCCCGTCTGAAGGTAGCCTGCTGGTCCGTGAGGAGGCGGGCTATGTCATCCAGAACTGGGCTCTCGTGGGAGCCCGACGGGTAGCCTCTCTGGTGATGAGGCTGCTGGAACTGGTGCTGCTGCTGGTGAGAGGGGTAAGAGGAAGGGTGCTGCTGCTGGTGTGGCTGGTGATCCTGCTGCTCACGTCTCCAAGACTGTCCCTGCTGCTGATAGGGACGAGGAACGAAGGATGACTGCGGCTGTGACTGGTAAACTGGGGGTTGCTGCTGCTGGTGATCTCTCTGCTGGCTGTACTGGCCTCCCTGACCAGATGGCTGCTGCTGGGGCTGAGTACCTCCATTCCCCCACCTGAATCCAGGATGGTCTCGTCGGATCTCAGGCTGAGGACGGTCATACCAAATCCCGTTGACATCCATCAACGGCTCTGCATCGTATGGGGCTGGAGGGAGTACTGCCAGAGGCTGATCCGGCTGGTATACCACCATCTGCAAGTCTGGAGATGGTGGTGACTGGTAGGTGGGCTGCGGCTGCTGGTACGGCTCCGCCTGTACAAGGTGAACCTGTCTAGGCTGCTGAAAGGAGCTGGAGCGCTGGGACGAGCTGCTGCTGCCGCCGGTATCGCCTCGCGACTGATGACGGGGCTGTGAAGCCGTCTGTGCCTCTTGGAGACACATGAGCCGGGTCTTCATGTCGCTCAGAGTCTGCACCATCTGCTCCATCTGCGTGATGCCCTGGCACTGCTTCTTCTCAATCAACTCCATCCGATCCAACTTCTCACTAATGATGCCCATATCCGCAGCGGACGACTCTGCCTGTGCTGCTACTACTGCGGATGAACTGGATGGACCGACGTCAACCCGTGCTATCCTTTGGTACTGCACGGGTCCTGGCTGCTGCTGGGGTCTGCCCTGAGTGTACAACCGGGTCTGGGACATCACCATATAGTTCTCAGCCATCTCCTCGTAGATGGCCCAGACCTGGTCGTGATCCTTGGCGAAATAGGACCCGCCACAAGAAGCATTCACCAAGCCCTGGAGCTCTGGTGTCAGCCCGCTGAAGAAGCTCTGCACAAGGTTCGGCTTCGAGATATCATGGTGCGGGCATCGGTCAGTAAGCTCACGAAACCTCTCCCATACCTCATGGAATTGCTCGTTGGGGAGCATGGAGAAGTTGCTGATCAGGGCCCTCGCTGCATTGGTCCGCCCGAGTGGATAGTACTTGTTCAAGTACTCGGTGCGGAGCTGCTCCCAGGTGTAAACAAACCTCCCCAAATGCTTCAGCCAGGTGGATGCTCTGTCTGCTAGGGAAAAGGGGAAGGCGATCATCCTGATCGTGTCCTGGTCCACCTGACGGTCGTGGACAGTGCTGCAAATCATCAAAAACTCCTGGAGGTGAAGATGGGGCTCCTCAGTCGCGAGCCCGTGGAAGCGGGGGAGTAGCTGCAAGGTGTTCGGGGGGAACTTGAAGTCCCCCACGATGGCTGGAAGTACTACCCAGTGGTGCGTCAGCGTCGATCCGGGGTTGTACAACTCCCGCATCGGTCTCGGTGGTCCTCCTGCCGCGGCTGCGGCGGCTGCATCCGCATCCTCTGGGATCCTCGGTCCCTCTCTCCTCTGCTCGCGCTCTGCTCGCATCTGCTCCATCTCTCTCCTCATGTCGAGCATGAATGCTCCCTGATCTCTCAACTGCTGCTGGACGGTCTCTAAGGAGGCGATCAGGGTGGAGTTGATGGCGTCTGCAAAATCAAATGAGCCAAACTCAGATGCTGTCAAATCTGCTATTCTCTCCTCTGGCTCATATCTCTCAGAACCGAAAGAAAGGGGGTCGAGGGGGAACATGGCGGAATCATACTCGGGCTCGGAGAACTGGTCTCGGCTCTCGCGGGCCAACCTAGATGATTGGGTAGACGTGCCCGAAAGCGGTGCAGCCAGAGGCTGCCTAAGAGAGCGTCTACCCATCATCGTGATCTGGTCGAGTAGTGCGGATGGGATCTGGAAAAACTATGATCAAAATGCAAACCCCTCTGTTCACCAACGCAACGCGAGCTGAAGACCGTAAAGGCTCGGTCAAATTATCTTGTCAGTTTTTATTAGGTGAACAAACAGTCTATTAGAGCGCTTACGTGACCTGTTAGGATACCCGATGCTACTCCAACCGACTGGCCCACACGGAAGAGTCGGTAGTCAGCTGGAAATAGCACCGGAGGGCTCTACCTAGGGTGCGGGTCACTCTCTCGCGCAAGCAAACCAAACAATGAGGGGGTTGCTCTTCCAAGACAAATTTTTAAGGTGAGTGTCTTTTAGGGTCACTAGTCTTAGCAGTCCCAATTTTATGGTTTTTTTTAATATTTTTCAATAAAAACAAAGGCCTAACGAATTTTTTGGTTCTCCTGGTTATTTGATCCAAAACAGGGGGGAGAAGACGAAAAAGCCGATGCACGATAAATCAATGATGCATGCAAAGTCAGAAAGGCGTACCTGTCTCCAGCACTCTACATGCAATATGATCCGCACATAAATGTAAAGACAGAAAATAAACTACCTAAATGATGCAGCGATGAAAACCGAGTCTTAGATGAGCAAGTCTACTCGCAGAACCGTCTAACCGATCACCGACCTCCAAGCCAAAGGGTCCGGTCTTGGCCTACCCCTCCTCTGCCTGACAAATCGGGGGTAGGAGAAAGTGCTTTACGGGGTAGGCTGCGGCACGTAGGCTACGAAGGAGATGAGTCAGTTATTTTTATTAATTAATTATTAGTAGGTCCAATTAATCGCACTATGGGAATATGCAGATAATTAAGTGTGGGGACCCTACTAATTACGGCACAAGCAAGCAGAAAATCCTAAGTCTAGGGGCTCGATGAAAAACCGCGTAAACACCGGAAAAGGCAGCTAAAAAGAAAAGAAAACAAAACCACGAAAAAGCCGCAAAAATCCTAAGGGTCCCCCAAGCACACCGGTGCTCGGCGAAACAGACCCGCTAATCAAGCCAAGTCCACTGTTCAAGTCTCTGGTCCCTGTATTATCACAATAATAATCAAATAAAAATAAAAATAAAAATAAAACCTCTCCCACTCAACTCTCTCTCTCGCTCTCTCCTGCGGCTCCGTACAGAAGGGAGCCGCCTCCGAGTTCTTCGATTGCGTCGGCTTCTCGAAATCGGCCGCCTCGGTCCTCGGGCCCTCGCAAGAAAAAGGCAAGTGGTCAGACCAATACAGATAATCAAATAAGAAAAAGAAAAATAAATGAAAATAAAATGAGGGTATATATGCAAAAATGCCAAATAAAATAAACAAACAAAAATCAAACAAAAACAAAAATAAAAGAAAAGAAATAAAACAAAATAAAACAAAAATAAAATATAAACAAAAAGCCGCGAAAAGCCACGAGCTCTGAAAGAGCCGCGAAAAGCTGCGAAAACCAAAATAAAGCAAAACTAAAAACTACTAAGCCGTGCTCCCCGGCAACGGCGCCATTCTGATGGCACGAAAATTCTGAGCGACTAAGGCAATCAGGTATCTCTACGATGGTCGTCGCAACCTCGGTCACCCGATCGTGTCGATCAAGAAAAATAGACCACAAATAAAATGAGAAATCAAATCAACACACGTAGCGGTCTCGCTATTAGTTTAACCTGGTATAGCGATCAGGGTCGAACACAAGGAGCACGGGTTGGCCTTGCGGCCTACGAAGTAGTCAAAAAGGAAATAAAATAAAAGAAGAAAGTATTTTTGGTGGTTTTTAATTATTTTATATTTTTTTGGATTTTTAAGATGTTAAGAAAATAAGAAAACAAGAAAACAACACACTTCAACAATTTATTTAAAGCAATAAAAATCAACCAAAAATTCTAACAAAAATATTTTTATGTGTTTTATAATTTTTAGTGTTTTTGGTGAATTTTTGGGATTTTTCTGATATTTATTTATTTTTCTAAAAATGAAACAGTGACTGAAAATGCAGGTACTATCCAGCCGAGCTAAAAGGACCTAGACAAAATATCTAAAGGCTATAGATAAAATATCTAAACGCCCCAAATTAGCTGGGAGATAATTTTCCTGTAAAGAGAATAAAACAAGGAAAATTTAGGCACCTAGATTATTATTTTTGGATTTTTAATTTATTTACTGTAATTTTTATGAGATTTTGAGTGTTTTTTAATTTTTAGGTGTTTTAAGCAATGAAAAATAGCCAAAATTGGCTAGAAAATCAAGCAAACATAAACAAACAGTAGCTAATTTTTTTTGTAATTTTTAAATGAACTTTAATATTTTTTTGGGGTTTTTAAACTTAGACAGTAATAAAATTGGATGTTTTTGAATTTTTAAAAATATCAAATTACAACAAAATTGTCCCCAAAAATTCCAGAAAATTTTACACTATGGCAGGAGCCATGTATCCAATTTTCGTTGGATTTGGAGTAGTTTTGCTATTTTATTCAAAAATAAAGAGGGGGCACTGTGCACAGGGACCTATGTGCAAATACCCGAAGTTCTGGGGGGTCTGGTGCAAATAACCCAGGTAAACACGTGCGTCGCACGCGCCTGAGGCACTTAGGGACCCAAATGAAAGGAAAATAAGTTCCGAGGGCTATTTGGTAACAGGTACCAAAAGCCCAGGGGCTTATCTGCAAAATACCCACAAATATCCGCACATGCTCAATTAAAATACGCACAGGGGTATAAATGCAATATTCCAAAAACTTTCATTCATTCATTAACATTCAGAACTACAGGGGCATAAGATGCAAATATACCAGAAAACCACGTGACGAAGCACGTGTCATACAACGTACATGGGTATAAATGCAAGGAAAATAAAGTGCAGGGTCCTTGGTGCAAATATCCCAAAAACTAAACAACTATACTACGGAATTACAGGACTAAATACGAAACAAAATAACAGAGGGGGCCTAAAGGTAATTTACCCTTTATTAATGCGGGCCGATGGATGTGCGCCACGTGGAGCGATCAACGGTGGAGATCGGCTGGCGCTCCAAGGCTGGGGTCCTCGCAGTGATCCGACGGCTGGGGCTAAGCCACGTGGTGCATCGGGCGGTGGTGGCTCTCTGTGGCTAACCCTCGTGCATCGGGCGGTCCAGATCTCCTCTCCAAGGATCGGACGGTGGCTGCTCCTCCGGGAATGGATGGTCGAGATACAAACTGGAGGTCGAGGCTGATCGGACGGCTGCTGAAGATCCTCGAAGAACAGGCGGCCGGCGAACTTCGCCGGCCCAGTGCGCTCGCTCCGAGGCTCCTCGCGGGGCGCTGATGATCGGACAAGGTGCGGCGTGGGCCTCCGCGTCGGATGGGGGTCTCCGATGACCCGGCCGAGCTCTGAGGAGCTCCGGCGAGGTCAGCGGAGCTGTAGCTGCTGGACCCAATAGTCCAAGCCCTCAGGTGGGCTTGGTTGAACCTGGAAAATAGACCAAACAGCTCGCGGGTCGAGGGCAAACTGCCTCGACCCGGTTAGGCGGGGTGAAGGTGGTCGGAGGTACGATATGGGCGAGCTCCGGCGAGGGGGGTAGACGGAGGAGCTCGAACCCCAACTCCTGTGCGAGCTGAGTTGGATGGAGGGATGGAGAAGGTGCGCGGGAGGAAGGCGAAGATGAATGTGGATTCCGATGGTCGAACGAAGCAGCGTGGTGGTCGGAATCGGCGAAATGCGACGGCGGAGCGATTTGGGGGTACTCTAAAATTAACGGAAAGAAAAAGCTAACGGAGCTACCTGGGTGGACGATGAGACTGGGGATGAGCTTGCGCAGCTCTGGGTCGTCGCCTCGAGGAGCGTCTCCCTCCGAGGCTCGAGCTCCTGCTGGTGGCGGAGCAAGGCGGCGATGCTCGCCGGATCAGTGGTCTCGCACTCCTCTCCTCGCTTCAACAGCACGGGAGGCAAGCTGTCACTCTCGCTCTCACGCTGGAGCTCACTGGGGGTGGAAGCGAATGGCCAAAGATGAGAAATGAGGAGGCAGAGCTGGGCTTAAGTATGCTGGAGGGTCCGGGAAGAAGGGCGCGGGTAGGGCGATGAAGCGCGCGGATCCCGAGGTGAAGGCTCCGGTGAGGGTCTCGGATGCATCATTAAGGGCCTGTTTGGTTGCAGGGTTGGACAGGGTTGGGTTGGGCAGGGGTACCCCTGTGAATAGTAAACTGTGAGGAGGAGAACCCTGTTTGGTTGGAGGGGTAACCCGGGTTGGACCAAGCCAACCCTGTCCAACCCTCCAACCAAACAGGCCCTAAGGAGTCGGACCCGGGGTTTAGGTGGTAGGCGATCGGGTTTAGACGGGAAAAATCCGAGAAACGGGTCACCCGCTAAGGACCCGTGGGAAGTGGTCCTAGGGGGGGGGGTAGTTGACCGGGCGGTCAACATCCCCAGGGCCAATAGGGAGCGGCCACGTGGCTGAATTTTGGAAGTGAAAATTAGGGTAGCAAATGGCCGAATTAGGGCAAAGTTAAAACATGAAATATTTTTATTTTATTTTTTTCTATTTTTTAGTGATTTTTAATTAGATTTCGAAATAAAAATAAGGTATATACATAGTAGGGTTATATATAGGTATATATACACTATATAGGTTTTTAGTTTTGATTTTTAATTGTTATTTTTATACAATTTTATTCCCATTTTATATTTTATTTATTTATATTATAAAATAAGGAATAAAAAGATATTTTTATTTTATTTTTATTATTTATTTACATAAGTGAAATAAATAGGTATGTACATATATATACATGGTATATTTACAATATATTTTTATGTTTTTAATTTTGTTATTTTTATGTTGTTTTTGTTTTAATTTAATTTATTTTATTTATTTAAACTATATAATATAGAATATTTACAAAAAATTTGGAAATTAATTTTGCTTATTTACAAAGTTAAATAAATAAGGAGGTTCTATGTACATGATGCCTATATACAAGTGGTGTTTTTGTTTCCTTTTTAATTTTTGTATTTTTATCTTGTTTTTATATTTATAAATATATACAAATATTTACAAACCAATTTGAGTCTATTTTTGTGAGGAAAATACTTTTTATTTATTTACATAAATATTTACACACATGAGCCCCTATCTCCCTCTACTTTGGCTTTTATGCAGTCAGGCCCATGCTGAGCCCTCCCTTGGGTTAGGTTGTCAATATTTATTCTAAATATTTCCCTCTTTTTCTTTTTAATCTTTATTCTTTTATTTTTGCACAAAAACATGCTAATTATAGGTTTTTACACAATGCATGCTTTTGGTAATTATTTGTATTTACACATATCTACATTCATTTGCAAAGGTTTTTGTAGCTAAAATATAAGAATAAAGAGTGATGAATGAGTATTCATCACAGGTCCAGCGCCCCTCCGACACCTCCATCTTCCCGCCTGCGCACGAGTCGGTCGTGCCCCACCGCGCGACGCCGCTGATGAATACCCATTCATCACTCTTTATTCTTTTATTTTAGCTACAAAAACCTTTGCAAATACATGTAGATATGTGTAAATACAAATAATTACCAAAAGCATGCATTGTGTAAAAACCTGTAATTAGCATGTTTTTGTGCAAAAATAAAAGAATAAAGAGTAAAAAGAAAAAGAGGGAAATATTTAGAATAAATATTGAGCAACCTAACCCAAGGGAGGGCTCAGCATGGGCCTGACCGCATAAAAGCCAAAGTAGAGGGAGATAGGAGCTCATGTGTATAGATTTTTGTAAATAAATAAAATTATATTTTCCTCACCCAAAAATATGCTTGTACATATTTTGTATATATTTAGAAACTATTAAAAACAAAATAAAAATTTAAAAATCAAAAATTCAAAAATGCCCTTTCACCATGTACATAAACCATGCTCCCTTATTTATTTAACCTTATAAATAAATAAAATTATTTTCTAAACTTTTTGTAAATAATCTATGTTACATATTGTAAATATAATAAATAAAAAGAAACAAAACAAAAATCAAATAAAAATTACAAAATTAAAAATACAAAAATACATTGTATATATACCATGTGTATAAATGTATATATCTATTTATTTCACCTATGTGTATAAATAATAAAAATAAAATAAAAATAGCCTTTTATTCCTCATTTTATTCTATAAATAAATAAAACATAAAATAGGAATAAAATTGTATAAAAATAATAATAAAAAAATCAAAAATAAAAAGCCTACATATTGTATATATCCCTATATAATGTACATACCTTATTCTTATTTCCAAAAATTAATTAAAAATCACCAAAAAATAGAAAAAAATAAAAGAAAAATATTTCATGTTGAAAGTTTTTGCAAAATCGGCCATTTGCTGCCTCATTTTTAAGTGTCAAATCTTGTCCACGTGGCAGCATCCCACTGGTCCACGGGGAATGTTGACCCCGGTCAACTCCCCCGCGGACTCTTTCCTTTTTGAGAAGATGCGCGCCGCCCCGCCTTCGCCATTTTCTCCACACGCCTCCAGCCTGTCGCCCACGCAAACCCCGCGCCCGGATCCTTCGCCGATCATCCGACATCCTCGCCAGATCCTTCGCCGTGAGATCCACTCATTCCATAGCCGTCACCTCCCAACCCTAATCGGGCCTGCAGCTATATATAGAACCACCTCCACCGCCTCCGCGCCTCATCTTTGGCTCTTCCCCTTCTTCCCAGTGAACTCCAGAGGCACCGCGAGAGTGACAGCAAGCGATCGCCCCTGTTGCAGCGAGGCGAGGAGGCGAAACCACTGATCCGGCGTTCTTCGCCGCCGTTGCTCCGCCACCAGCGTGAGCACCGAGCCTCGGGCCGAGACGACCCTTGAGGCTACGACCAGGAGCACCCCCTGCTCTTCCCCAGTCTCTCCGACCACCCAGGTAACCCTTTAGCCTTTCCATTTAGCGTAATTTTTAATTTCCCCCAATTCGTACCTCCGACGTAATCCGTTGATTTCGGCCATATCGTGTATCTTCTCGATCATCGGAACGCACCGTCACCTTCGCCATTCCCTCACGCACATTCTTCGCCCAATCGTTCAACCCAGCTCGCCCCGGAGCTGGGATTCGAGCTCCACCGTCTTCCGCTCGCCGGAGCTCGCTCGCCCCGACACACCGTTCATCCTCACGCCGCTTCATCGGGTCGAGGCACTCTGCCCTCGACCCGCGAAGCTTCTGGTTTATTTTGCAGGTCCAGAGGAGGTCACCTGAGGCCTCCCCTCATCCAGGCCAGGAGCTCTACTCCGTCGACCTCGCCGGAGCCCCTCCAGGGCTCGGCTGGGCCATCGGAGGCCACCACCAGCTGCGGGACGACATCGCCGACCTTCTCCGACCTTCAGAGGCAGCTGAGGAGGACCCTAGTACGCGTACGAGGCCGGCGAACTTCGCCGGCCACCTGTTCTTCGAGAGTCCTCCATCGCCGTCAGATCAGCCCCAGCTCCCCAGTTCGCATCACGACCGTCCATCCATCGAGGAGCAGATACCGTCGATCATCCTGAGGGTTGATCTGGACCGTCAGAGCAGAGAGAGGGAACCACCAGCGCCGCCAGCCGTCAGATCCTCCACGTGTCTCGCCCTGCTCCGTCGATCGGCCCACGTGCGTAGAGGAGAGAAGCGCCAGCCATCCGAGACCGTCCGATTATCTACGTGGCGCTCATCCAGCCGTCGGCGTAATAAGGGGTAATTTATCTTAGGCCCCCTCGTAGTTTGTGTTTTCAGTTCTAGTCCTGTAAATATTTTATGCATTTTATTTACGTAGGGTAAATTGCACATTAGACCTCGTACTTTTCAGTATTTGCATTTATGCCCCTGTTTGTGTGAGCCACGTGCGTCGTCACGTGTGTATTTGGTGTATTTGCAACTTTAGCCCTGTGGTTCTGGTTGTTTATGAATGAATGAAATATTTTTGATAATTGCATTTATGCCCCTGTGAGCATTTTATTTCCGCATGTGCGTCTTTTAGTGGGTTATTTGCATAACAACCCCTGGACTTTTTGGTACGAGTTACCAGAAGGTCCTCGGACTTGTTTTTCTTACATATAGGTCCCTGAGTGCCCCAAGCACGCGCTACGCGCGTGACTTCTTGGGTATTTTGCACCAGGACCCCCAGAACTTTGGGTATTTGCACTTTGGTCCCTATGCACAGTGCCCCTCCTTTACTTTTGAATAAAATATCAAATCACCTCTAAATTCGATGAAAATTTGACACATGGCTCCTGCCATGGTGTAGAATTTTTGTGAATTTTTGAGGACATTTTTGATTTCATTTGCTATTTTTAAAAATTCAAAAACCCCTATTTTTGCTACTGTTTAGAGTCAAAAACCCCCAAAAAAAAATAAAAACATCCCCAAAAATTCTAAAAAAATTAGTTACTGTTTATTTTGTGTTCCTTGATTTTCTAGCCAATTTTGGCTAATTTTCGTTGCTGAAAAACCCTAAAAATTCAAAAACACCTAAAAACTCATAAAAATCATATTAAATAATCCCAAAACCCAAAAACAATAATTTTGGTGCTAAAATTTTCCTTGTTTTCTCTAGTATACAGAAAAATTACCTCCAGGTCCCTCTGAGATCCTTAGATATTTTATCTTTGGGTTTTGGGCCTGGCTGGACAGTACCTTGTCTTTTTAGCACTATTTGATTTTTAGAAAATAAATTACACTTCAGAAAATTATCAAAAATTCACCAAAAACACTTAAAAGCCCAAAAAACATAAAAACATTTTTTCTTGAATTTTTGCTTGATTTTTTATGCTTTAAATAAATTGATAAAGTGTGTTTGTTTTTGTTCTCTTTCATTTTCTCATTATATCAAAAATCCAAAAAAATATAAAAATTATTAAAAATCACTAAAAATATTTTCTCTGTATTTTATTTCATTTCGACTACTTCGTAGGCCTTTGGCCAACCCGTGCTCCTTGTGTTCGACCCTGGGAGCTATATCAGGTTAATCTCTTAGCGAGACCGCTCTCTTTTGTGCTTGATTAGTTTTACATGTTCTGAGTGGTTCATTCATTTTTTTTCTTGATTGACTCAGCCCGAGTGATTGAGGTCGCAACGACCTATTTTTCTACGCCTTTACCTTAGTCATCCGGGCGGTCATCAGAATGGCGCCGTTGCCGGGGAGCACGGCTTTGTAGTCATTTTTCCATATTGTCTCTCTATATTATCATTGTTTTCTGACACTCTCTCTTTGATTTTTGTGCGAGGTACTGCGTGGACAACTTGGAGTTTATTTTTTGAGGACCCGCATGGGAAGAAGAGCAGGGAGAGGAAGAAGAAGAATTTTATTTTTTGAGAGAGAACAATATTGTTTGTAATAATTTAGAACTTGGACATTTGTGGACACTTGTAACTTAGCGGGTCTGTTTCGCCGAGTACCGGTGTGCTCGGGGGACCCATTTGGATTTTCGCGGCTTTTTCTGCGGTTTTGATAGCTAGCTGCCTTTTTCGGTGTTTACGCGGTTTTTCTCGAGCCCCTAGATTTAGGAATTTCTCGTGCTTGTGCCGTAATTAGTAGGGTCCCCACACTTAATTGCTTGCCTGATCCTATAGGACGTTAATTGGACCTACTAAAATCATTAATAAAAATAGCCGATTCATTTTCTTCCGTGGCCTACGTGCCGTAGCTCGTCCCACAAAGCGCTTCTCCTACCCCCGTTGTGGCGGGCAGAGGAGGGACGGGCCAAGACCGGACTCTTTGGCTTGGAGGACCGTGATCGGTTAGACGGTTCTTGCGATAGAAATTTGCTCATCTAGGACTCGGTTTTTCCTCGCTGCACCATTTAGGTAGTTTAATTCTGTCTTTAAATTCTGCGCGGATCACTTGCATGTAGAGTGCTGGAGACAAGGTACGCATTTCTTTCTCTGCATGCATCATTGATTTCTTCGCGCATCGGCTTTTTTGTCTTCTCCCTCTGTTTTTGGCTTAATCATCAGGAGAATCGGAAAATTCGTTAGGCCGCTTGTATTTATTTTGAAAAAATTAAAAAGAAAAACAAAAAAAATTTGGGACTGGATAACACTATTGACCCTAAAAGACACTCACATTAAAAATTTGTCTTGGGGAGAGCAACCCCCTCCTTGTATGGTTTGGATGCGCGAGAGAGTGACCCGCACCCTAGGTAGAGCCCTCCGGTGCTATTTCTAGCTGACTACCGACTCTTCCGTGCGGGCCAGTCGGTTGGAGTAGCATCGGGTATCCTAACAGGTCATGTAAGCGCTCTGATATTTTGTGTGTTCACCAAATAAAATTGACAAGATAAATTGACCGAGCTTTCACGGTCTTCAGATTGTGTTGCGTTGGTGAACCGGGGGTTTGCTTTGCGATCATATTTTCTCCAGATCCCATCCGCCCAACTCGCCAGATCAAGATGATGGGTAGACGATCTCTTAGGCAGCCTTTGGCTGCACCGCTTTCAGGCGCGTCTACTTCACCATCTAGGTTGGCCCGTGAGAGTCGAGACCAGCTCTCCAGGCCCGAGTACGATTCCACCCTGTTCTCCCTCGATCCCCTTTCTTTTGCTACTGAGAGACATGAGTCCGAGGAAAGACGAATTGATTTGACAGAACCTGAGTTGGGCTTATCTGATTTTGCAGACGTCACTATGGCCGGAGCCGGCAGTTCAGATGATCAATCCCGACAACCCGAACATTTTGTACTAGACCAGGGAGCGATCAACTCCACCCTGATCGCATCATTAGAGACAGTACAGAAGCAGCTACGCGATCAGGGAGCTTTCATGATTGAGATGAGAAGGGAGTTGGAGCGACTCAGAGAAGAGAGAGATCAGAGCGAGCATGAGGAGATTCCTGATGCTGATGCAGAGGCAGCAGCCGCAGCAGCAGCTGCCGCAGCGGCAGCCGCCGCCGCAGCGGGACCACCGAGACCGATGCGGGAGTTACACAACCCCGGGTCTACACTGATGCACCATTGGGTGGTGGTACCTGCTATCGTGGGGGATTTCAAGTTCCCTCCGAACACCCTGCAGATGCTTCCTCATTTTCACGGACTTGCCACTGAGGAGCCCCACCTCCATCTCCAGGAGTTTTTGATGATCTGCAGCACTGTCCACGACCGTCATGTGGACCAGGATACGATTCGGATGATGGCCTTCCCTTTTTCACTGGCAGATAGAGCAGCCGCCTGGCTGAAGCATTTAGGGAAGTTTGTTTACACCTGGGAGCAGCTCCGCACCGAGTACTTGAACAAGTACTATCCACTCGGGCGGACGAATGCAGCGAGGGCCCTGATCAACAACTTCTCCATGCTCCCTAACGAGCAGTTTCACGAGGCATGGGAGAGGTTCAGAGAGCTTCTGGATAGATGCCCACACCACGACATTTCCAAGCCGAACCTAGTTCAGAGCTTCTTTAGTGGGATGACGCCAGAGCTTCAGGGTCTGGTGAATGCTTCTTGCGGCGGGTCCTACTTTGCCAAGGACCACAACCAAGTCTGGGCCATCTACGAGGAGATGGCCGAAAATTACATGGTGATGTCCCAGACTCGGTTGTACACACAGATATCTCAGCAGCCGCCAGGACCCGTGCAGTACCAGCGGATAGCACGGGTTGATGCAGGTCCATCCAGTTCGTCCACAGTTGCAGCCGCACAGGCAGAGTCGGCCGCTGCGGACATGGGGATTATCAGCGAGAAATTGGACCGCATGGAAATAATAGAGAAGAAGCAGTGCCAGGGCATAACTCAGATGGAGCAGATGGCACAAACTCTGAGCGACATGAAGACCCATCTCTTGTGTCTTCAGGAGGCACAGACGGCTTCTCAGCCCCGTCTTCAGTCGCGAGGCGATTCCGGCGGCAGCCGCAGCTCGTCCCAGCGCTCCAGCTCCTTGCAGCAGCCTAGACAAGTTCACCTTGTACAGGCGGAGCCGTACCAGCAGCAGCAGCCCTCTTACCAGTCACCACCATCTCCAGACTTACAGATGGTGGTATATCAGCCGGATCAGCCTCTGGGAGTACTCCCACCAGCCCCTTACGATGAGGAACCGTTGATGGATGTCAACGGGATTTGGTATGACCGTCCTCAACCTGGAATCCGACGAGACCATCCCGGATTCAGGTGGGGGAATGGGGGTAACCAGTCCCAACAACAGCCAGCCGGTCAGGGATGGCAGTACTCCCAGCAGAGAGATCACCAGCAGCCCCCAGCATACCAGCCACACCAGCCATCATCCTTCGTACCTCGTCCCTACCAGCAGCAGGGACAGACTTGGAGACGTGAGCAGCAGGCTCACCAGCAGCAGCATCCTTCCTCTTACCCCTCTCAGCCGCAGCAGCACCAGGTCCAACAGCCTCATTACCAGAGAGGCAACCCGTCGGGCTCCCATGAGAGCCCCGCCTTGGATGATCTAGCCCGCATCTTCACAGAACAGCAGGCTACATTTAGACGGGAGATGGACGAGTTCCGCCAGGAGATGCGGGACCTGATGAGAGGGAAGGCCGCCATCCCTGCACAGATCGAGCCTAATCCGAATAACTTGAAGAGGAAGTCTGAGCAGGTAGTTCACACTGAGCCTACCACTCCCAGTGACTCATTTGATGATATGTCGTCGAATCTATTTGATGCTGATTTTGTTACACTTAGGAGCGGTAGAAGACCAGCAGGCGGCGCCTCATCTGAGCGACAACGCGAGGATCCATCTAGAGCGCCAGATGAGGAAGAGGAGAGCGGTACTGATGCCGCACATGATGATGACGGTGGTACTGATGCCTCCCGAGATGCTGATTCCACCAGCGGTACTGAGGTCGCCGCTTCACCATATCGAGGAGGTGGTACTGACGCCACCAGCAGAGCCGAGCCAGCCCGCGGTACTGAGGCCGCAAGATGTCTAGTTGTAGAGCCAGCTAGAGGTGGTACTAAGGCCACCAATATTCATTCTGATAGAGATGTTGTCTTTCCTCGTATGGATGTATCTCAGAACCCTATTTTGAATAAAGGAAAAGGTTTAGTTTCTTCTGATCCCACTGTGGTGAATGATGTATGTGAGGATCCGGTCATCGAACCGTCTAGGCCTATTCCTAGTCCTTCATCTGAGAAGGACCCTGTGATCCCCTTTCCTAGAGCCCTTGAGTTGGGGAAGGGGAAGAAAAGAGAAAAAGATCCAAAAAAGAGAGAGCAGGAGGAGTTCAGCCAGAGCATGATAGACCGATTTCACATCCAGCTGACCCTCCATGAGGCTTTGCAGCACATCCCTCTTCTTCAGCGATCCTTGAGAGACAGGACCACAGTCAGGAGGAAGAAGAGGAACAACACCGCAGAGATTCATGTGTTGACAAAAGCCACTTGTTACGCGATCCAGAACCATCTGCCGACCAAGAGGCCAGATTTAGGAGCCCCGTATGTCAGATGTCAGATTAGTGAGCAGAGGTTCGACCGTACTCTATTAGATAGCGGATCGTCGATCAACCTTCTTCCGGCAGCCCTTCTCGACCACTTAGAGTTGGGCACTCTTAGACAGAGCAGGACATACCTTCAGTTTGCTGATCGGTCTGTCAAGAGGCCAAAGGGGTTGTTGCGAGACGTTGTCGTCACGATTCAGGGTTTGCGATTCCCCGTGGACTTCGTAGTGCTGGACATGGAGACCCCTGACTTGTTGACCGATTCCCCCATCATCCTCGGTCGCCCGTTCTTGGCCACAGCCAAGGCGGTTACTGACCATGACAGTGGGAAGGTATTCTTTCGCGTCCAGGGCGAGAGTATACAAATAGAGACGGTTAAGGACCACAGAGCCAGAGATAGATCCCGCTCAGAGGGCAGTACAGATTCAGAACAGCTGACAGATACAGAGCCAGACATACACCAGGACTGTGATTTTGTGATCACAGATGATGAGGCAGCTTGGGCAGATCCTGCAGCACAGACCATCCTCTCATATTCAGATACAGCTGATGCAGAGATGATAGCAGAGGATAGTCTGGAGAGCACAGCCCTGGTTCAGGATACTATTGAGTCAGCAGAGTCGGACCTTGATCGCGACACGATTTTCAGTGACGGTGGTACTGATGCCACCGCAGTTGATACAGATCCCTCGGATTCAGAATCTGATTGGGCAGATTGTGATGATCAGATGCCAGACCTGGATCCACCTGAGCCTACAGATGAGGAGGAGGAAGAGGCAGAGCAAATCAGAGACAATGCAGAGGACCCGCCTTCTCCAGATCCAGTTTGTGAGAGTTCTTTATCATTTTCCCAGGCAGATTTGGCAGAATTGTCAGCATACACACATCTTCTTCAGAAGCTAGATTTGCCAGCACCCAGCTGTCCAGAGCTAAAGCCGCTCCCTACTTCGCTGAAGTATAGATTCCTTGCGGGAGAGTCTGAGATGTACCCAGTCATCATCTCCGCCGATCTGACTGGAGAACAAGAATCCCGTCTGATGGGGGTTCTTGAAAAGAACCGTAAGGCAATTGGATGGAGTGTAGCAGATCTCCATGGGATTAGTCCCTCGTTATGCTCCCACCATATCTATCTCGAGGAAGGGGCAAAGCCGTCGCGTGAGTTCCAGCGGCGACTGAACCCCAACCTAAGAGAGGTTGTCATGAAGGAAATATCAAAATGGTGGAGTGCAGATTTTATTTATCCCATTTCCGACTCCAAGTGGGTTAGCCCCTTGCATGTGGTGCCCAAGAAGACGGGCATCACGACTGTGATCAGTGAGTCGGGAGAGGAGATTGCTACACGAGTACCCACCTCTTGGCGGGTCTGCGTTGACTACAGGAGACTCAACCAGGCCACCAAGAAGGACCATTTCCCCCTGCCTTTTATTGATCAGATCATAGAGAGACTAGCAGGGAAGAGCCATTATTGCTTCCTGGATGGGTACTCGGGCTACAATCAGGTGGCCATCGCTCCTGAGGATCAGGAGAAGACCACCTTTACCTGTCCCTTCGGTACATACGCCTTTCGACGCATGCCATTTGGGCTATGCAACGCCCCTGCGACTTTTCAGAGATGCATGCTGTCAATCTTTTCGGACATGGTAGGGGAGTGTTTGGAGGTCTTCATGGACGACTTCTCGGTTTACGGCGACGGATTCGATTCCTGTCTTGACTGCCTAGACCGAGTGCTCCAGCGATGTATTGCTACCCGCTTGGTTCTGTCTTGGGAGAAGAGTCACTTCATGGTGACTCAAGGGACAGTGCTTGGCCACATCATCTCCAACAGGGGCATGGAGGTTGATCCGGCCAAGGTTGACGTCATTAGAAAACTCGCACCGCCGTCCAATTTGAAGCAGCTACGGTCATTTCTGGGGCACGTTGGTTTTTATAGGAGATTCATTCATGATTTCAGCAAGATTGCCCGACCGTTGACTGACCTCTTGACGAAAGACACCGAGTTCCTTGTTGATGACAAGTGTCTTTCGTCCTTTGAGACTCTCAAGCAGTGTGTTATTGAGGCTCCTGTCCTTCAGCCACCCGATTGGTCTCTCCCATTCGAGATCATGACGGACGCCTCTGATTTTGCTGTAGGGGCCGTGCTAGGACAGAGGAGGGATGGAGTACCATTTGCCATACACTACGCTAGCCACACATTGGATTCCGCCCAGCGGAATTATACGGTCACAGAGAAGGAGATGCTAGCTGTAGTGTTCGCCCTAGATAAGTTCAGATCGTATATCATCGGATCTAGAGTGACTTTGTTTACAGATCACACCGCCATCAGGTACCTCATGGCAAAGAAGGATGCCAAGGCCAGACTGACTAGATGGATCCTTCTACTCCAGGAGTTCGATATTGAGATCAAGGATAAGCCTGGAATCAAGAATGTGGTGGCGGATCATCTTTCCCGACTAGAGCAACCTGAGGATTCTGAGCAGATTGATCCTATTCGAGATACCTTTCCAGATGAGGCGATCCTTGCTATCGCCTCACTCCCGTGGTATGCCGATATTGTGAACTTTCTCGTTGCTGGGAAAGTCCCACAAGATTGGCCCAGGCAGAGGCGTGAGACCTTCCTTGCGAAGGCCAAATCCTACCACTGGGAGGATCCCATCCTTTACCACGAAGGAGGGGATAGCGTCTGGCGTCGGTGTATTCCTCAGGAGGAGCATCATGGTGTCCTCACTTACTGCCACAAGCTTGAGGCAGGAGGACATCATTCTGGGAGGAGAACGGCACAGAAAGTGCTCCAATCCGGCTTGTGGTGGCCTACACTCTTCAAGGACTCTGATGAGTTCGTGAAGAGGTGTACTGACTGTCAGAGGATGGGCACTTGTGGACAGCGTGACATGATGCCGATGCAGCCCATTCACTTCTGTGAGGTTTTTGACGCATGGGGCATCGATTTCATGGGTCCATTCCCTAAGAGTCAGGGATTTGAGTACATTCTGTTGGCCGTAGATTATGTTAGTCGTTGGGTTGAGGCTATTCCCGCCCGAGCCGCTGATGCGAGGACAGTTTGCAGATTTTTGAGGAAGCACATCATCATACGGTTCGGGGTTCCACGAGTTCTTATTTCTGATGGGGGGTCTCATTTCATCAACGACCAGGTGAAGGCCCTTGCTAGCGAGTTCAGTATAGACCATCGTGTTGCCACACCTTACCATCCACAGACGAATGGTCTAGCTGAGGTGTCGAATAGGGAGATCAAGAATATTTTGCAGAAAGTCGTCCGCCCTGACCGAAAGAATTGGTCACAGCTTTTGGACTCGGTCTTGTGGGCATATCGGACATCTTTCAAGACTCCATTGGGCACATCTCCCTTTCGCCTCGTATATGGCAAGCCGTGCCATTTACCTGTTGAGCTGAGGCACAAGTCACTTTGGGCAGTTACAGATATTCTTATGGATCCAGATGGTGTAGGAGACCAGAGGAGGGCAGAGTTAGCCGCCTTGGAAGAGCTTAGAGATACAGCTTTCTCAAACAGCCTACATTATAAGGAGAAAGTGAAGGAGTGGCATGATTCTCATATCAGCCACAAGCATTTTGAGATTGGACAGAGAGTATGGTTGTTTGATGCAAGGCTACGTTTATTTCCAGGGAAGCTACAGAGCAAATGGAAGGGACCTTACTTGGTCAGAAAGGTACACGATAACGGTAGCATTGATATATCTGAGTTATCTTCTGAGAGTACCTTTCGAGTGAACGGCCAGCGGCTCAAGCCATTTCTAGATCATGAGCCGCGGGACGTTATTGTTGCCCCGATTCATTTTGCGTGAGATGTGGTCTCTTGACTCACATCTTTTGCATCTCACGCCTGATTTTCACTGTTCCTCCGCCTGTATAGATCCAGTTGTCCATATCATTCTATTCTTTAGTCCCACATCCCTTTTCTCATCCTGTGATTATGCTATACTTAGGGTGTACTTTACCTTAAGTATAGGGGGGAATGTCGGACCTGCGAGTATTCTTTTCATTCTTTCTGCTCCTGTTTTGCTGCCTATACTTAGGGATATTTTACCCTAAGTATAGGGGGGGCAGAATCTGTATATTCTTCACTCGGATTTCCCTTCATGTACAGCTTGCTATACTTAGGATTAGTTAATCCTAAGTATAGGGGGAAACCACCGAGTCCCTCTTATTCTATTCATTTATTCATTTCTGTACTTATCCATTCCTTTTCACTTCCCTATACCAAGAACGAGTTATGTCTTCTTCATCGCTCTTGACTCTGAGGACATCATTCGAGCTAAGTATAGGGGGGTGTGTATATATTTCATATATACTTTAGCCATAACTCGTACTTTGTGTGAGTGTGTTAATAAATAAAATGGCTAAAAATCACAAAAATTTAAAAATTTTTCATGTACATAAACCTCTTTTATCCTTGCACATACATAGCTAGTGTACAAAGTATTTTTGTAAAAATGATTTCAAAAACCTTTGGTGTAAAGCTTGTGTAAATATTTTTGTATCAAAATTATGTATATAGTATAAAATTTTTTCCAAAATGTTTTGAAAATCAAAAGTTTGCAAAAATCTTGTGTAAATGTTTGTAAATATCTTTTTGCAAAACTTGCACCTCATGCATCATTCATGATTTCAAAACATTTTTTCAAAAATTTTGCATGATTGTAAAATATTTGTAAATAGCATCTTGTGTACATATATGTATATAATTTTTCCTGGATGAGAGTTGACATTTAAACCAAGCCTGGAATTAAACTGAAAAATGGAGCTTGAATAAGATCTTAACCCACTTAACTTTAAGAGGAACCTTATAGGATTTAGGTTTAAGGCTTTTCAGGTCCATAAGGACTTAATTCTTTGAGTCCACTAGGCTATGAGCATATGTCATCTTGATGAGCTTAAGTAGAACACTTAACAACACACGCATGACTCTTAGAGACAATGGCTTGACTTGCACCTGCACTTTACACATGGCTCTCCACGGATGAGGTGGTGAGGAGACAGTTTTCCTCGGCTTGGGGTAGCATATGAGGGTAGTACTTCTAGGCGGAACCTCTCTTCTTCTTATAGTGAAGGAAGTGCACCTCAACCTGGTCTAGTGGTGATGAAGGCTAAAGACAGAAGCCGTGGGTTGCAATAAAGCTTCAAAAGAGGGATAGTCTACTGGCTCAAGGGGAAATTTCTTGTATATATGCTGCACCATGTAGATATGTTGTACAGAAGTTCTTAAAAAAAATGCAAAAATGCAAAAAAAAAAGTACTCCAAAAAAGTGGTGGGTCGGATTGAAAATTTAATAACCCCACCGGAGTGTACATAGTCAAACAAAGCAAAAGCTTATGGTATCCATGTTACATCTCATGAAGCTTGCAGCGAGAGACTTAGCTACACTGGCTAAGCTTCCAAAACTCTATACTTCTACCCCCTCTTCTTGAGCCGGTTGCACTTGAACTTAGAAGGGAATACCCCGCTTCTCGAGGAAAGAGTTGCTAGACCGAGGCATTAGAGTTACCAGGTTGAGGGAGGTTGTTTCTTTGTTACTTCTGAGGTGGGAAGCCACATATCACTTACACTGCATGGAAAGACTCATGGTCATTAGAGTTTGTGTATGTAGACTTGTTCTGATCTGGTTTATTGAGGAGTCTTGCCCATAGATTGGTGGAACTTAGAGGCTGTTGGGTTTTAAGCTTAAGTCCAAATAAGGTTCCGACACATTAATAATCCAAAGATCTGATCGAGCTCCATATTTCAATTTAATGAAGGAAAGTTTAATAATTCAACCTTGATCCATGTACATCCTCTTTTTCTTTTTCTTTTTCTTTCTTTTTCACTTCTTTTTCAAATAAGTGTTTGCTAAGGGACTAGCAAAGTTAAGTATAGGGGGGTGATGAATACCCATTCATCACTCTTTATTCTTCTATTTTAGCTACAAAAACCTTTGCAAATACATGTAGATATGTGTAAATACAAATAATTACCAAAAGCATGCATTGTGTACAAACCTGTAATTAGCATGTTTTTGTGCAAAAATAAAAGAATAAAGAGTAAAAAGAAAAAGAGGGAAATATTTAGAATAAATATTGAGCAACCTAACCCAAGGGAGGGCTCAGCATGGGCATGACCGCATAAAAGCCAAAGTAGAGGGAGATAGGAGCTCATGTGTATAGATTTTTGTAAATAAATAAAATTATATTTTCCTCACCCAAAAATATGCTTGTACATATTTTGTATATATTTAGAAACTATTAAAAACAAAATAAAAATTTAAAAATCAAAAGTTCAAAAATGCCCTTTCACCATGTACATAAACCATGCTCCCTTATTTATTTAACCTTATAAATAAATAAAATTATTTTCTAAACTTTTTGTAAATAATCTATGTTACATATTGTAAATATAATAAATAAAAAGAAACAAAACAAAAATCAAATAAAAATTACAAAATTAAAAATACAAAAATACATTGTATATATACCATGTGTATAAATGTATATATCTATTTATTTCACCTATGTGTATAAATAATAAAAATAAAATAAAAATAGCCTTTTATTCCTCATTTTATTCTATAAATAAATAAAACATAAAATAGGAATAAAATTGTATAAAAATAATAATAAAAAAATCAAAAATAAAAAGCCTACATATTGTATATATCCCTATATAATGTACATACCTTATTCTTATTTCCAAAAATTAATTAAAAATCACCAAAAAATAGAAAAAAATAAAAGAAAAATATTTCATGTTGAATTTTTTTGCAAAATCGGCCATTTGCTGCCTCATTTTTAAGTGTCAAATCTTGTCCACGTGGCAGCATCCCACTGGTCCACGGGGACTGTTGACCCCGGTCAACTCCCCCGCGGACTCTTTCCTTTTTGAGAAGATGCGCGCCGCCCCGCCTTCGCCATTTTCTCCACGCGCCTCCAGCCTGTCGCCCACGCAAACCCCGCGCCCGGATCCTTCGCCGATCATCCGACATCCTCGCCAGATCCTTCGCCGTGAGATCCACGCATTCCATAGCCGTCACCTCCCAACCCTAATCGGGCCTGCAGCTATATATAGAACCACCTCCGCCGCCTCCGCGCCTCATCTTTGGCTCTTCCCCTTCTTCCCAGTGAACTCCAGAGGCACCGCGAGAGTGACAGCAAGCGATCGCCCCTGTTGCAGCGAGGCGAGGAGGCGAAACCACTGATCCGGCGTTCTTCGCCGCCGTTGCTCCGCCACCAGCGTGAGCACCGAGCCTCGGGCCGAGACGACCCTTGAGGCTACGACCAGGAGCACCCCCTGCTCTTCCCCAGTCTCTCCGACCACCCAGGTAACCCTTTAGCCTTTCCATTTAGCGTAATTTTTAATTTCCCCCAATTCGTACCTCCGACGTAATCCGTTGATTCCGGCCATATCGTGTATCTTCTCGATCATCGGAACGCACCGTCACCTTCGCCATTCCCTCACGCACATTCTTCGCCCAATCGTTCAACCCAGCTCGCCCCGGAGCAGGGATTCGAGCTCCACCGTCTTCCGCTCGCCGGAGCTCGCTCGCCCCGACGCACCGTTCATCCTCACGCCGCTTCATCGGGTCGAGGCACTTTGCCCTCGACCCGCGAAGCTTCTGGTTTATTTTGCAGGTCCAGAGGAGGTCACCTGAGGCCTCCCCTCATCCAGGCCAGGAGCTCTACTCCGTCGACCTCGCCGGAGCCCCTCCAGGGCTCGGCTGGGCCATCGGAGGCCACCACCAGCTGCGGGACGACATCGCCGACCTTCTCCGACCTTCAGAGGCAGCTGAGGAGGACCCTAGTACGCGTACGAGGCCGGCGAACTTCGCCGGCCACCTGTTCTTCGAGAGTCCTCCATCGCCGTCAGATCAGCCCCAGCTCCCCAGTTCGCATCACGACCGTCCATCCATCGAGGAGCAGATACCGTCGATCATCCTGAGGGTTGATCTGGACCGTCAGAGCAGAGAGAGGGAACCACCAGCGCCGCCAGCCGTCAGATCCTCCACGTGTCTCGCCCTGCTCCGTCGATCGGCCCACGTGCGTAGAGGAGAGAAGCGCCAGCCATCCGAGACCGTCCGATTATCTACGTGGCGCTCATCCAGCCGTCGGCGTAATAAGGGGTAATTTATCTTAGGCCCCTCGTAGTTTGTGTTTTCAGTTCTAGTCCTGTAAATATTTTATGCATTTTATTTACGTAGGGTAAATTGCACATTGGACCTCGTACTTTTCAGTATTTGCATTTATGCCCCTGTTTGTGTGAGCCACGTGCGTCGTCACGTGTGTATTTGGTGTATTTGCAACTTTAGCCCTGTGGTTCTGGTTGTTTATGAATGAATGAAATATTTTTGATAATTGCATTTATGCCCCTGTGAGCATTTTATTTCCGCATGTGCGTCTTTTAGTGGGTTATTTGCATAACAACCCCTGGACTTTTTGGTACGAGTTACCAGAAGGTCCTCGGACTTGTTTTTCTTACATATAGGTCCCTGAGTGCCCCAAGCACGCGCTACGCGCATGACTTCTTGGGTATTTTGCACCAGGACCCCCAGAACTTTGGGTATTTGCACTTTGGTCCCTATGCACAGTGCCTCTCCTTTACTTTTGAATAAAATATCAAATCACCTCCAAATTCGATGAAAATTTGACACATGGCTCCTGCCATGGTGTAGAATTTTTGTGAATTTTTGAGGACATTTTTGATTTCATTTGCTATTTTTAAAAATTCAAAAACCCCTATTTTTGCTACTGTTTAGAGTCAAAAACCCCAAAAAAAATATAAAAACATACCCAAAAATTCTAAAAAAATTAGTTACTGTTTATTTTGTGTTCCTTGATTTTCTAGCCAATTTTGGCTAATTTTCATTGCTGAAAAACCCTAAAAATTCAAAAACACCTAAAAACTCATAAAAATCATATTAAATAATCCCAAAACCCAAAAACAATAATTTTGGTGCTAAAATTTTCCTTGTTTTCTCTAGTATACAGGAAAATTACCTCCAGGTCCCTCTGAGATCCTTAGATATTTTATCTTTGGGTTTTGGGCCTGGCTGGACAGTACCTTGTCTTTTTAGCACTATTTGATTTTTAGAAAATAAATTACACTTTAGAAAATTATCAAAAATTCACCAAAAACACTTAAAAGCCCAAAAAACATAAAAACATTTTTTCTTGAATTTTTGCTTGATTTTTGATGCTTTAAATAAATTGATAAAGTGTGTTTGTTTTTGTTCTCTTTCATTTTCTCATTATATCAAAAATCCAAAAAATATAAAAATTATTAAAAATCACTAAAAATATTTTCTCTGTATTTTATTTCATTTCGACTACTTCGTAGGCCTTTGGCCAACCCGTGCTCCTTGTGTTCGACCCTGGGAGCTATACCAGGTTAATCTCTTAGCGAGACCGCTCTCTTTTGTGCTTGATTAGTTTTACATGTTCTGAGTGGTTCATTCATTTTTTTTCTTGATTGACTCAGCCCGAGTGATTGAGGTCGCAACGACCTATTTTTCTACGCCTTTACCTTAGTCATCCGGGCGGTCATCAGCCGCCTCGTAGCTCCACCGCTCCGCCCTTGCCTTCGCACAATAGAGGGCCGGCCCGATTCCCCTTCGCCTTGCCGACCGCGCGGCACCTCCGCCATCACGCGCACGGCTCCGCGCCTCTGCCTTCTCCGCCCACGCCCAGCCTCGCCGTGCGTCAACGGCTCCGCGCCTCCGCCTTCTCCGCCCACGCCCAGCCTCGCCGTGCGTCAACGCCTCCACCGGCTCCGCTTCAGACGCTCAGCCTCCACCGCCTCCTTCGGCCGCCCGCTCGACGCTACAGCCCGCCGTCCTCGCCAGCTGCCGTTGGATCACACCCCAGATCTAACGGTTAGCAATCAACCACGCCATCTATCCGAGCCGAGGCCCGAACCTCGTGGCTCGGATACATCGAACCGCAGTCCGAACCTCCGCCTCGGTCCGAGCCTGTGCCTCAACCCCGAACCACAGGCTCGGGTTCTCGAACCTCTGCCTCGGATACACCAAACCTCAGCCGCTGGCCCGACCCTCGGCTCCGCCGCCCGAACCTCAGCTCCGCGTCCCGAGCCTCCTAACGCACGTGCTGTGTACGTGCGCGCCTGGAAAAATGGCAAGAATACCCCTGGTACTTTCAGAATTTGCAGAAATACCCCCGCTAGGGGTAAATTACGTCTGGGCCCCTCAACTTTTTATTAATTACATATAAGTCCTCCTAGGGACCTCTTTGCAAGGAAAAATATATTTTATTTACATTTTAGTCCTTGAACTTCATTTTATCATATCTTTTTCATACGAACTCCGTTTTGAGCATATAATAAGTCATTTTGAAGCTATTTTCATGCTCTACAATTTAGCATAGTTTGTGAATAGATCTGAGGTGGTTTATTGATAATTGTTCTTTGAGGATCTTTGTTGGCTTATGCAGGCTCGTCTTGACATATTTGTGCCACATTTCCCTTGGGAGAATTGACAATTTATTTTGCAGGAATTTGTTGGAATTGAACTAGTATTTGAGGACTTAATTTTTGCAGGGGTTAATTCAGGGAGATGGATTAGATGTATTGACTTACTGATATTAACTGCGAACATTTCTTGAGAATAAAATTAGAAAGATTTCGGAGATAAAAATCATCACAGGATCAATCTGATATCTATTCACTCTTGCTGGAGTCAGGAATTAATTTGTTACATCTTGTTGAATTCAATATTATTTGATCTGTGATTTCATTTCGAAGATATTGATTATTTTTATTTGGATTAAAAATCGCAGATCCTGGGCATAATTCTCTCTGTTTATTTTCTTTGCATCACTTTGCATCTCATTGCATTGTATATTTTTCAACACAAAAATTAATCGAACACTTATTAATTATTTGATTTAATTTAAAACCGTGCAACTAAAAATCTCCGTTCCCTGTGATCGACCTTGGTACACTTGCCAAGTAAAAATACTCCACAACATTCAAAGCTTGTGGTTTTTGACGAACCGAATTTGCCTCCTATACTACAATTTCATATTATTAAAGAGGTGAATTTGGCATTCATTAAATGACGCCGCTGCCGGGGAACGACGAATTTTTAGGGTTTTAAATCATTTTTGTAATTAATTTTTGTGAAATTAATTTTTGTGACATTTTTTCTTTTCTTTTCTTTTGCATTTTTTTCTTTTGCATTTTTTTCTTATACTAACCACACTTTCTCTCGTTGCAGAGTACTCGGAGCATATTTTGGATTTAAGTCAAGGGCCTGCAAAGAAGACTAAAATTTCAATTTTTGTGAGAAAGAGCTTAGACTAGGTTTAATTTTTCGCATTATTCTCAGGGTCCCTCTCTTTGAACCCTTGTAATAATTCAGACTGAACATTTCTGTGGTGTATCGGGTCTGTTTCAACCCCTTCTGTGTGGTTGGATCCCGACTTGAGTGGCGTAAGACTTAGGCACATATACGCTTGCTTGTTTATTATTTGATTGTGCTCGTAATTCTTAGGCCACACATTCACTAATTATACGCACTATAGATCGTTCACCATTAGCCAAATTTTTAAATCAATTCTTTCCGCTAATAGAACTATCTGTTTAGGGTATTTTTCATCTATGCATATCATTTAGTGTAAATTTTAATTCCTTGTACTGCATCCTGCATGAAGAACGCAAGGATTCACTGTAAGTCCTTCTCTTAAGCATGCATCATTGATTTACGTTTGCATCGGCTTTTTCGATTTCCTTCCTCAAGTTTTACAACTTAGGAGTTAAAGGAATTGGGACTGTTCGTTAGACGTGAATTTCTGTGCTCACATAAACTTCAGTGATAACCTCAATTTAAAACCGGGACTGCTAACCAAGGCGACTGTAAATAAATTGACATAAAATTAATCTGTGTTTGGTGGAGAGGAACCCACTCACTGTTTGTAAGGACAAGATCGCACACCTTAGGAAAGAGCCCAAAACCGAAGTACTTCATTCAAACTACTGATTTTAAACAATTAGCTACTTTTCAGTGAGGGTCTCGGGTGGCCGTTTACGGTTCGACTTCCCTTTGCATAGTAGGTGGTTTAGAGGACACCGCGGAAGGCTCCATCCTCAAGTTACACAGGTAGCCGTTTAAGCGGTCCGTACTTACACCTATACTGGCTGAAAGTAGGTGCAACTAGTTGTATGAACTCGGGACAATCTTTGTGAAATATTTTGGCACCTAACAGCTCCGCTTAATTTTTAAGACTATTTTGTCATTAAATTAAAATTGAAAAGTTAAGCGGCCGAACCCTAACGTGCCTTCACCAGTGTTGAGTGGCTGAATCTAGGTGTTTGTTTTGTGTCGGATTTGTGTGCGTAAAAGACCTTGCAATCGCAAGCGTATCGTGGTTCGCTAATCATTCCATCCCTCTTGAGAAGATGTCGTCACAGTGGTCTTCTTTTTCGATCTCCACAACCTTGTCCCGATATCATTCTTCTCACACTCCTCAAGAGAACCCAAGCTTCAAATCAAATTCTCTTCAGCCATCATTCTATTCCCGCCCATACATCCCACCCTATGACCACACTTCTTCTTGGAATAGTCCTCTCTCACATTTTGACAATCTTATGAACATGAGAGAGAGACCATAATTAAGGATGAACAATAGAGTAATCGATATTGATAGTAGAACACAATTTCCGGTTACTATGATCTCACAACCTCTTGAACCATTCCCTATTCAGGATGACCATCAATTTTCCTTCGACAATCCACGAGAAAACCAAAGTCAAGGAAATATAACCAGACCATAATGTTTAAGAACAATCAATACTCTATTCGAGGTTACATGCCAGAATCACGATACATGGAGAATGATTATTCAATCACTAGTCATGAGATGTTTGAGGATGAGATTGCTCGGATTAATCATAGAGCAGATACGTTAACTGAGAGAATATACGATCTCATCCATTCTATGCAGAACTCAGAAGAAGTAAGGCCACCACCATGCGAATCACTACATTATCATGTGACTCACAATCAGACACGACCACTGACCTCTGACCCCCCACTGACCATATTACAAAAAATACCAAAAAATTGAAAAATTTGAAAATCCAAAAAAATTGGACAATTTTGAAATGGAAGCATTTTGCAAGAATCCGATCTTAGAGCTTCCATCGATCAAAGCCATAGAATATGTGCCCGATCTTAAGAGATTTGTGAAGAGTCGACTGATCCCCAAAAAGACGGGCAAGAAACGATCAAGAACTGAATATCATGTCATATCTATGACTAGTTCTTTGGTGATGAATCATAAAATCAAAAGCCGTAAAGTCAAGAGGTTGACTCGGATCACATGTGAAATTGAGGATTCTACATTCACTCATGTTCGGTTAGATGACGACTCTACATTAAGCATCCTCCTCAAGTCCGTCTTTGACCAACTCAAACTCGGACAACTCAAAAAGACTAGTGTGATCGTTCAATTACCTGATCGATCTACCAAAAGACTGCGGGGGATCGTTTCTGTCGTCGTAAATTTCAGAGGTAAAAAACATAAAGTGGACTTTATTGTCGTTGACATTGAGCACCTCGGAAGGATGTCTGAGTCTCCTATCATTTTAAGAAAGCTGTTCTTAGCATCCGCTAAGGCGATCGTCGATTGCGAGACTCAGGAAATCAAGTTCCCGAACTCGGACCACAATGAATACAACCCCAATGACACATCCTGCTCTGAGGAAAACCAACTTGAAACCAACAGTTATAATCATGAGATAAATATTTCACATTATCAGACATCTCCACATGACACACTGATACAAACCCTAGGAGAGTCACCTAAGGGACTGACTGTTGGACAAACTTCGGATTCTCACCACCCTATCACTGCTCCTGGGAAAATTCAAGATTTTATAGCTTATGAAGAATTGGACCATATTATTGAAGATCACCACGATTATTTGAGTGGTCCAATCTTTGAGCCGGCAGTAATTCATGAGATACTTGAACCATATAAGGAACCGACTCCGGAAACATCCATTGTCACCAAAATTCACGATCATCCGGATCTGACATCAACATCCCCAACCATAAACCACAAAATCACCAGGAACAATCTCCCTCGACCGAAGCAGCTCATGATCCTTCAAGAATTGGTCGAGTTTTACGGGGATTCATCTGATGAGGAACTCACGAATGCCACATCGGTTACTCAAGACAGGGAGATGAAGACTGTCCAACTTCCTCCCAATACTTCCCAAGGAAACAAACCGACCAAGAAAGTCACCTTTGACCTTAGACATCAGGTGATTTCTGAAGAGTCCTCGTCTGGTCCTGATGTGGTTCATCAGATAAGTACAATAGGTATAGCTCCGATCCATGGGCACTTACCTCTGATTGACAAAAGTTGGAGATCCTCTGCAGACGACTATTATTCTCCTGAGGACGACTCCGACGATGGCTGATCTTCTTCATCGGCCCCCTCTTCATCACACTCCACATCTCCATACTATCTCCCTCCACACTCTCGCAAGAAGGTCCGTCGCAAACCTCCTTGATCTTGTAGATTCGCAAATCTACCCGGTTCCCCATATGTAATTATCCGATTATACTTAGGCTAGCCTGAGCCTAAGTATAGGAGGACCGCTACCATTGTTTATACATCACTTCTCTTCTTTTATTTTTGACCCTTCTATACTTCGTACGAGCTATGTTTACATTTCACTTTGTGCCATGAGGACATAACACAAGCTAAGTATAGGGGGGTGTGTTTGTATATATTTTATCTACTTTATCCATAGCTCGTACTTTAATAGTTTTTATCTAACATCGAGGATGGGTACAAGCAGTGTGTATAATACATGTTTTTCAAAAAAACAAAAAAACAAAAAAAAACAAAAAAAACAAAAAAATATTTTGCATTAAAAAAATCATCACTCATGGTCTTGCATTTCATCAAGCATTTCATGCATTCCTCGGTTGATATATTCCTGACACATTTACTATCACTCAAGGCCTGAGGATTTTGAGGACACTTGATTTCTGAGATCTTGAGAGTCTGAGTTAACATGCCTTAGTCATTAGGGTTTTTGAACTTAATTATCCACACTTCCTTAGTTTGAAAGATTTGAGCGCTATATTGCACTCTTCATCTCTACCTTCAAAAAGAATATGATCGGCACAATCACTCCCACAACTACATGATTGATGAGATGAGTTGAGATATCACTTGAGGAACTAGGACTAGAGATTTGAATTTAGACCCGATCTGATGATATTCGAGGATGGGATAAAGTTAATGAAGGCTGTAGAAAACCTGAGTGTCAGCAAAACCCTAGCTAGTATGTGAACAAGATTCATATGCTATCTCTTTGATAAATGACCTAAGTGCCAGGATGTGATGAAACTTAATGAAAATTGTTGATCAATGTGCGCCAACTTTTGGTAAAAGCAGTGGAGCTAGCAAACAAAAGAAAAGAAAAATAAATGTCAAAGAAAAGCTCTATCATCCAAAGTCAAATTCCAAATGAGCTTCCACCAATGGAGAGCGCTCCCAAACATTTTCAAAGTGTCCACTTGGACCAAGCGCTAATTAGGACCAAGGAGTCGGGCTGACACCATAAAAGGGCTCTGCATCGTAAGCGATACAAGTCTGAGTGTCGAAGGTATCTTAGATACTCAAAAGAGACACACCCCAGTGTACTCCCAGAAAAACAAGTGCAGACGACTCCAAATTCTCTTGACGGACACATTGATCAACAAAATAAAAATATACTTGTGTTGAGTAATAAGGCACTCGAGAGGCACCTTGTTCCAATGTAAGGGAGAGAAAATCGGACACAATCCTATGCCCTCCATCATTTGGCCGTCCATCCACAATTTCAAGCCTGACAAACTAATGAGACGGTTGACTGAAGCAAGAATAGACTTATTCCCTAGTATTGAGGATTAGGTCTAGAGGAGAGTCTCTTGGATTGGAACTTTGGGTGATGTCTGGACTTGACTCTCATGAATGCAGTACACTAACAATCATATCCTTATATTATATGTACAAACAGAGAGTCTGAAAATTAGAGAAGTTGGATTCCTTTTAATTAAAGCTTGGTTGAGCCCAGAATTTTAGGGTCACTCAAATTAAGGATCTTTTATGAATCGAGCCTTGAAAATTCACGTGCACAGTCAGGGATGTATTCAACTAAGTCATTCATTCATTCATGCTCGGGGACGAGCATGGTCTAAGTATAGGGGTATGATGAATCTCGTATTCATCATGCTAAAATTGATTATTTAGGCTCTGTCCCCCATCATTCACTTGAAATTAATCATTAATAGATTAGCATTCATACATGTGTTAATAATATTTGCATTTCATCATGCATAATTGCATTAAAAATCCCAAGTGTAAATTAGCCCAAAAAAGCCGCTAGCTTCTCACATTTTTAATTAATTCATCCTAACTCCGATTAACCCCAAACCACCTCCATTGTGTAGATATACTAACCTTATTAAATAAAAAATACAAAAAATTACTAACTTCAATAAGTGTCAAATAATCCCAAAGTCTAATTTCACATCTGAAGGACTAAAATGAGCATATCTCCCACATACAGTGTCCGATTTTGGTCTACTCACTTTTAAAGTAAGAAGACCAATTTCATAAAATTCGGAGCTCATATGTGAAAGTTGGGTTTTGGGTCTCTTTTGCGCAGTTTGACTTTTTGCTATTTTTGACCTGAGTTTTCATATACATAATTAATCCTTTTAATTGTATTTCTTTTTCATTTGTGTTCTTTGATGAAAGTTTTATTAAGCGACACAAAAATCCAAATCCATATCAAAACTGAAATCAAAGAAACTGACCAAGTCCAAGTGTCCGTTGTCAGACTGTACAAAAGTTGTGTGATTCTGACTTCTATTTTATTTTCCTAATTTCTTATTTATTAAAAATCCAAAAAAATTAGATTAGTGTGTAATTAATTTTATTGTATTTTGTCGTAATTTTTCTAGATTTTTTATCCTCTCTAAAACCATAAAAATACAAAATCCCAAAAACCCGGTTTTCTATAGACATAGAAAACCACCTAAAATACAACTTCTCACAGATGACCTCTTTTACTCCCGGGTCCTTCATGAAGTTGTAGATCTCGACAAGATGAACAACTTTCGTGAAGGAAATTTTTTGATCCGAGGTTTCTTCTATTTCTTTTCTATTTTTCTTCATCTTTTATTTTGAAATTTTTTTGGGGCGCCACGTGGCAGTCCCTGGGCGTGCCACGTGGCACCCCACATGCTGTTCTCTCTCTCTCCTGGCGCACGTGCAACGCACGTGCCGCCTTCTCCTCCCGTGTGCATGTACGCGGCACGTGACCCACCTCCTCCCCTTCCTCTGTTCATCTTCTCCAACGGCTCCACTCTTCCCTCGTAACCGCCACTGCCCCTCCACCTGGCCGTTGCTCCCCTCACCGGCCGCTACGGCCGCCCACGTAACGCTCCGCGCCAACCTCCTATAGAAGCCCTCCCCTCGCCGGCCGCAAAGCCCATCCGCCCTTCTCCAAGCTCGCTGGTGACAACGATGCAACCCTCCTTGTGGCGTGATCCACGGCAACCCATTGCTGTGCCACTGCCTCCTTGCGAGCAGCAGAAGCTTCGAGGAGTTCCCGCCGCTCCTCTGAGGCGATCATCAGGAAGGAGCCTTCTTCTCCAACTTCTAACCTTGCAGATCCAGCGCCCCTCCGACGCCTCCATCTTCCCGCCTACGCACGAGTCGGTCGTGCCCCACCGCACGACGCCACCTCGTAGCACCACCACTCCGCCCTTGCCTCCGCACAACAGAGGGCCAGCCCGACGCCCCTTTGCCTTGCCGACCGCGCGGCACCTCATCCATCACGCGCACGGCTCCGCGCCTCCGCCTTCTCTGCCCGCGCCCAGCCTCGCCGTACGTCAACGGCTCCGCGCCTCTGCCTTCTCCGCCCATGCCCAACCTCGTCGTGCGTCAACGCCTCCACCGGCTCCGCTTCAGACGCTCGGCCTCCACTGCCTCCTTCGGCCGCCCGCTCGACGCTACCGCCCACCGTCCTCGCCAGCTGCTGTTGGATCACACCCCAGATCCAACGGTTAGCAATCAGCCACGCCATCTACCCGAGCCGAGGCTCGAACCTCGTGGCTCGGATACACCGAACCGCAGTCCGAACCTCCGCCTCGGTCCGAGCCTGTGCCTCAACCCCGAACCACAAGCTTGGGTTCCCGAACCTCTTCCTCGGATACAACAAACCTCAGCCGCTGGCCCGACCCTCTGTTCCACCGCCCGAACCTTAACTCCGCGTTCCGACAGCACGTGTGCGCCTGGAAAAATTGCAAGAACACCCCTGGAACTTTCAGAATTTGCAGAAATACCTCCCCTAGGGGTAAATTATGTCCAGGCTCCTCAACTTTTTATTAATTATAGATAAGTCCTCCCAGGGACCTCTTTGCAAGGAAAATGTTATTTTATTTACATTTTATTCCTTGAACTTCATTTTATCATATCTTTTTCATACGAACTCCGTTTTGAGCATATAATATGTCATTTTGAAGATATTTTCATGCTCTACAATTTAACATAGTTTGTGAACAGATCTGAGGTGTTTTATTGATAATTGTTCTTTGAGGATCTCTGTTAGCTTATGCAGGCTCGTCTTGACATATTTGTGCCACATTTCCCTTGGGAGAATTGACGGTTTATTTTGCAGGAATTTGTTGGAATTGAACTAGTATTTGAGGACTTAATTTTTGCAAGGGTTAATTTGGGGAGATGGATTAGATGTATTGACTTACTGATATTGACTGTGAACATTTCTTGAGAATAAAATTATAAAGATTTCAGAGATAAAAATCATCGCAGGATCAATCTGATATTTATTCACTCTTGCTGGAGTCAGGAATTAATTTGTTACATCTTGATGAATTCGATATTATTTGATCTGTGATTTCATTTCGAGGATATTGATTATTTTTATTTGGATTAAAAAATCGCAGATCCTGGGCATAATTCTCTCTGTTTATTTTCTTTGCATCACTTTGCATCTCATTGCATTGTATATTTTATCAACACAAAAATTAATCAAACACTTATTAATTATTTGATTTAATTTAAAACCGTGCAACTAAAAATCTCCGTTCCCTGTGATCGACCTTGGTACACTTGCCAAGTAAAAATACTCCACAACATTCAAAGCTTGTGGTTTTTTATGAACCGAATTTGCCTCCTATACTACAATTTCATATTATTAAAGAGGTGAATTTGGTGTTCATCAAGCGGTATGGAGTGAAGCAGTACGCATCGAGGAGCAATGTGGTTCGGTCACTTAGGCGTACGCATGAAGGCACACGATATCGGTATCGAGGTGTAGCAATCCAACGAGGCATGGAGCATTGCAGGTGTTGAGTACGAGCATTGTCGATCATGCTCGGTAGTATACGTACGAGAGTGATCTGGAGGCCACAAATAGAGAAGTTATAGAGGACTTCCCCTTAGCATGTAGAATGCTAAGGAAGGATTTACGCACGAGGGTCTGGAGGCTGCAGGTTCCCTTTGGCACAAGACCGAGTGTTCGGTGGTACTCGGTGAATCTGGCAAAGCTGCATCAGTAGGCATTGGAGCGTGAGTTGCTGATGACTAAGCGGTTGATGTGGCCTCAACCGTACGGGAATACGAAAGGACAAGGGTGTCGAAGAGACGAGCAGATGAATAGTTGCTGAGGAACGCGAAAGGTTGTCGAAGAACTCAAAGGGTCTCTTGTGTCTTTATGTATCATTATTGTAGATGTAATAATGAGTGTCCCTTGGGTTGCCTTGAGTCTTATATAAAAGGAGAGGTGATGGTTCATTTGTAAAGATACGGAGTACACAAGAGAGTGTAGTGTGTCACCCCACTCCAAAGAGAGTTCCCCTTCTAATAAAGAGAAAAGCTTTGTGCCCGTGCTTGTGTGATCGTGTGGTTGTGTTCTTGAGCATTCTTGAGCAAGTTCTTGAGAGTGTTCTTGAGCGATCCATTGAGTCGAGCTTGTGCTTGTGTTTGAACATCGGTGCGTGAGCAAGCAGGAGTATCAAGAAGAGTTGAAGCGTGTCCGTGACCGTTCTACTCGGGAAGGCTGGTTAGCTACGAGATAGCTAACGCCGCACATGATCGTTCGAAATTGATAGCGGGATTTTGCCCCTGTGACAGTTGGCTTTAACTATATGTTGTTTTGGAAAATTATAGATGTGATATAATTAGGTGAATATTCATGTCTCTTATTTTTTGCTGCATGAAAATGTGTAATAAGTGACGATTATCGAGTAATAAGTTGTAGTTAATGGAGAACAATAGTGCGAATGGAGGATAAATAATAGTTATTGTTTAAAAGATAAGAAATAAGAGAAAATGAAGGACGAAAGGGAAATAATTATTCTAGGTTTAAGAAAGTCAAATAACACAATAGGATTTTCCTAGAGGATGAGTTTTATCTCATAAGGACGTACGGAGAACTTTATAGGCATGTTTGGTATCAGGGTTAGGTTGCGTTTCCTCTATGAACAATACCTATTTGATTGATTAATTGGGAGGGTAGGAATAATACATGTGATGTGATGTCACATTTATGTGTTATATATTAACATTTATTATTATTATATGCCTTTGATTTAACTTTTTTATTTGTTCGTCTTTTAAAAAATTATAACAAAGAAATTGTGGGATTTATGGAACTAAATCCAACCCAGGAACACATGAGTAGAGCTGTAGGGTAGCCATATTACACACGGTTGATTATTAATGATTCAACAACACAATTTATGATGTACGATATATAGTCAGCAGATTTGCTAAGGTAGAGGTTCCATTAATCTATCACCTTGGAGGTGCTTCTAAATTTATCCTCTCTCTCTCTCCCCTTGTCTATGTTTTCTTTGATCTGCATATTCTGTAACACTTGTCTATATTATTTTACTATAACATAGAGAAATTAGTTGATGGAAAGATGGCAGACCTTTATTATTATGATGGAAAGATGTCATTTGAGTACATTGGCCTCATTACATTTTAAATAATTTTGGGATCTATTGCTCAATATAAATAAGTTTGGGAATCTATATTTTTGTTAATTACACTTGACTTTTTTTAATATTCCGGGCTTAGGTTTTCGATACATTATCGATGAAAACTGGTCCTAAAACTTGTTAGATTCGGATCCAATTTGATCCGTTGACAACCACCTGAAATGCTTAATCTCAAGTTGTCAACTAGTAATCACCACAACTTATAAACCACACCCACACTTCATGAGATTTAGATGTGGGACTATGTTTGGAGGTTGGGATGTTACAACCTCTTCTAGTTATATTCGCAACTTCCTCGTTGGGACATGTAACACATCCCTTATTCTCAGTGATAGTGGTAGCTGCATACTCCTAGCTTAGGTCTCTTTGGGTAGCTGATGAATAGACATCCATCTACCTTTATTCTTTCATTTTGTATCTAAATCCCTTCCAAAACACCTGAAAATATCAATAACTTGTACAAATTAACATGCATCATTCATCTGTAATTATTGTATAAACATATGCATTTAAATTTAAAATAAAAGAATAAAGCAAAGAAAATAAATAAATGAAGTATCAAAGATACTTAATGACCTCAAACCCCGAGATCAAGTCCGTATTGACTTGATCGACAAGAAATAAAGTAGAGGGAAATAATGCCAATACATTATACAGGAACCCTAATTATGGCCAATACATTATACAAGAACCCTAATTATGCACTTAGTCATTTTTATTATATTTTATTCTCCATTCTACACACCTCAAATAATAAAGTTTTCAATATGAATCACGTACATATTAATATATAATAAATTACAAAAATAATTACTAAGAAAAATAATGCACAATGCAACAAGGACACATAAATGAAAAAGTCGCAAACCGAACTTCACAGGTCAATATCTTCTCCATATGAATTCAAAATTTACCAAACTCACCTCCATTGTAGTCCAAATCAAATTATCCATTTAAGAAAATGGTTTCATTAAAAAATTATGTTAGGATACAAAAGCCAGCTTTCTGGGTACTACTATTGTACTATGCATTTGTACATAATATTCATATATTTTATCCTTTACATTTTTTACTCTTCTTATATTTTTAGATAATTGTAAATACTATTTAAAACATATACAAAACATAAACATAAAATAAAATTATTAAAATTTATTAAAATAAACAATGCCCTAAAACATGCAATTATTTATGTATGTAAACGACATCAGAAAAATAAAATAAAAATATGTAAATACGAATTTAATTACATTAAAATATTTATAAATATTATAATAAGTTTTAAAATACAAAATGAAAAATAAAATACATAGAATATAAGTAAATATACTAATAAATATATACATAAAAATAAATGCCTAATAAATTGAGTTGTAAAAATAAATAAACATCACAGAAAAAAGCTTAAAAAATAATAAATATTTTTTATGTTTTATTTTTATTTAATAAATCATTTTCTATTTATTCATAATTTTCCTTTCTTTTTATTTTTCTTTTGTCGTTTTGTGCGCCTATGTGGCCAAATGAGGTGCGCCCATTCGTTGACCCTCAGTCAATTGTCCCACCTTCAGTTCTGACTTTGTCAGAGCTCACGAGAAGCCATCTTCTCCCAGCTTTACTCTTCCTCCCTCACCTCGATCTTCCTCAAGACCTTCCCTAGTCTGTAGCCACCATCTCCCTCTCGCATGCCTGCACCATAGAACTCACCATCTGCTATTCTTCTTCAGGCCACCATCTTCACGAGATGGCCAGTCACCACTGTTTATAAATAAACACCTCCTGTCCCCATTTTGATTTTTGATCCCTCTTCTCCTACTTTAACACCAAAAGGATACACCTGAATTCGAGCCTTCGGTGACAATGAATGTTTCCCAGCCTTGTCGGCGAGGATAAGGTGATGAAGAAGCAGATCCAACCATCACCGGACCTAATCCAGGTGGTTCTCTGCTTCTTGGATTCCAAGATATGTTCAATCTGTTTTATTGCCTTTTAGTGTAGAACTTAATTTCCATAACTTTGTTTGCATGCTATTTTGCTGAATTTTGTTTATCATCAACCCAGATTCTAACATTCACAGTACATCGGAGCTAGTGCTCTGGCCACTATCACACCCTATTTCCGAATGTGAACCGACCCCCTAAGCATCTTTACACCTTCCCCCTATCATCCATCATCTCGACCACTTGCCACCCCTGATCTTGCAAAGATCAGGGAGATCTGTGTTCCATCTCCATCTATCATCAGAGCACCTCCACCACACTTATTTCCACCTCTGTTTACACATCAAACGGGTCAAGGTACATCACTCTCAACCACTGACCATTTTGCGTTGGTCAAGGAGACTTAAGGCTCCATCTGGAGCATGTTTGGAGCACATGTAGGTCAGCTAGGTACTCGAAGTTTCCAGGTCTCTATCGTTGAGATCTGGACCCTTTTGAGCCCCCCATCGATGTGGGAAGTACCCATGAGCATTTTGAACACATCAACATCTCATGGGGTGGATTGATCATTGAGATATTGCTAATTAAAGGATCCTAAGAGCAGTTCATCTATGTTCTTCTAGAGGCGGTCTCCATCGTCTGATCATAAGCATGCACCAGGAGTAGGAGTGATGAATCCCCGAGTCTCAATCTTTATTCTTTTATTTTAGCTATTTATCTTGCCAAAGTATCACGTAAATAGGTGTAAATACAATAACTTAGCATTTAGCATGCATATGTTAACTATATATATTTAGCATGTATTTGTGCAAAAATAAAAGAATAAAGGAAAAGAAAAAGGAAGGAGGTATTTAGAATAAATACAGAGTGACCTGAACTCCAAGAGAAGGTCAAGCTTAGACCTGATCGTCAAATGAAATAAGTAGAGATATAGGGCCTACTCTATATTGTGTATATATCGCTTATATCTGTAAATAATTATTTTTGATAAAATAAAAATAAAATATTCTTTTTATCTCCTTGTATTCTCTCCTAAAAATAAAATAAAATAAAATAAAAATCAGAAAAATAAAATAAAAATTAAAACAAAATCATCTCTCACTTGTACATATTACATGTATACATACAACATTCTTTATTTATTAAATACCTGCAAATGACTAATAAAAATAAAATAAAATTTTTATTAGACTTGTAAAAACATGTTGTAAATAAATAAAATACAAAATGAGGGTATTTGTGTAAAAATAACAAAATTGTACAAAATACATATGTGTAGTATACCTGTATATACTATTATTGTATATACTCTAATTTATTTTTTGTAAAATAATTAAAAATCATAGAAAATTTATTTCAAAAATAACAAACATTTCTTATTTTGAAAACTTTTTGATTTAAAATCATTTATTATTTTTTATTGAATTATTAAGTATTATGTAAATTCATATTTTCTGATTGGTCCAGGAGAGTTTGTTGACCTTGATCAACGCCCCCTCCTTGCTCGTGTCGGGTCGAAAACCCGTCGTCAGAGTCTTTTCTCCGATTTTCCCATTCGAATCCGAGCTCCTCTCTCCTCGATTCTTGGACCCTTGATTCCTTGGACCTCCGTGATCCTCGCAGATTCCTTGGATGACCCAAATGGATCTCGGGTCTCGTGCTTTTTGTCGATCCTTGTAGATCTTCGAGATGCTTATATAGCATGTCATCCGCCTCCACAGAGCCCTAGCTCATTCCTTGCCTCTTCTTCCAGCCCTAGGCACCTCAGGTTGAGAGACAACTACTGGAGGCACCCCTCGGATTGGAATTTGGTGGTCAGGAGACGTAGCTCAACTATGTGGCCAACGAGCGCCGCCGCGTTTAGCCTCCCGGCCTTCCACAGCGAGGTCGAGGCCATTACCTCATCAGCCATCTCTGCCTCGAGCTCAGGAATACGTTCTCACGTCCAGATACCCCTCATTTCTCGTCCTTTTCCTTGTTCAATTCGTTCTTCCATTTTGCACCGCCGCACCTTCCTCAGCTCAGCTCCGGTCGTCGGAGCCTCATCTCATCGTCATACCCTTATCGATCAAACACTCTACGTACGCCCACCCTTCCTGCACAACATGCTCCCCCTATATCTCAACTATCGAGTTGAGATTAGGTCCGATCTCATCCGTCGCATTCGCCGGAGATCCCCAATCCGCCTCACCGTCGCTTCTTTCGTGTCCATCTTCAATAAGCTGGACCAGAGCTTCGCCCCAAGTCGCAACCTTCTTTTGCAGGTACCCCCACGCAACATGACCCTCTGACGGATCTCCAGCTGCTCGGCGGAGTAGCTCCAGGTGGAGTTTCCTCGTCCCGTCCATCCGACCATCATCCAGCTGATCATCCTCCGGCATTAGACGCAGATCACCCATCTGGAGGTGCCGGACCCTTTGGGGGATCGATCAGCCCAACGGATTCGCCCTCACCCTCGATCAAAGTTCATATCGCGCCTGTTCATCCACCATCGTCAGCCACCGTAGGATGAGGAACAAAGCGCGAAATTGGATCTGAACCGTTCGTTGTAGCAGCCTTTGGGACCTTTGATCTGGCGCACTCTGACACATCTGCACCTCACGTCGCCAACATTCCCTGGAGCGTCAGATCTGACACAGTAGGTGATCTGCGCCGCACGTTCCTGCCTAGTCCAGAGTCCGCCACGTGTGCCCACGCCCTCCTTACGCGCCTCGGGGGTATATTGCACTATTTCCCTGCCTTTTCCATGCTTCAGTATTTAGTCCTAGTAAATATGTTGTAGTTTGAATATTTTACATAAGGATCCTTGTACTTTTTAGTATTCGCATTTTGGTCCCTTTTTATGTGTAGCACGTGGCTTGACATGTGATACTTTAGGCTATTTGCATGTTATATCCATGAGATTTATTAATATTATGCTTTGTGTGGAATTTTTTGAGAATTGCATTTATACCCCTCTGAGCATGTGTCGTGTTTCGTACGTGTTGATCTGGAAGTTTTGCAATCTTAGCCTGAGGTTTTTATCGTGTTACTGATTGGCTTGTAACTTTTTAATAATTGCAAGTAGGCCCATGTGAGATGTGCATGTTATTTTCAATCAAATAATTATTAAATCAACTCCAAAAATTCCACAAAATTTGCCATTAGCTTCTACTATCGTTTCACATTTATGATATTTTTTGTGACTTGATTTAATTTTATTTGATATTTTCTAAAAATAAAAAATCCTTAAAACATATTTGTCTATTTTATAAAATACCAAAAATATATAAAAATAGTCCCAAAAATCCCATAAAAATTTGTGTATGCTTGTTATAGTTTGTTTTTGTTCTTGTGAAATTTTTGTTTCATTATCTTTTATAAAAAAACCTAAAAATCTCAAAAGACTAAAAATCTTATAAAAATCATTAAAATTCTAAAAAATTCAAAAAAATAGGATTTGAGTTTCTATAGTTAGGTCTTTGTGTTTACTTTATCATAAAAACCAAAACCAAGGCATTTGGTATTTTTTAGTATTTTAAATCTGCCCTTTTGTCCAGGTTATACATTATTTTCCTATTTTATTGTTCTTTCATTTTTATAAAATCATATAAAATCAGAAAAATACCATAAAATCAACAAAAACATCTGCATACTTGAAAAGTATAAAATTATTTTTGTTTCAAATTTTGGAGTATTTTTAGGCCTAATAAAAATGATTAGAACTTGTTTTTGTGTTATCTTTTTGTTTGTCTTCTTATTAGGAAAATATAAAAAAATGCAAATTAAAAATCACAAAAATATATTTTGATTTCATCTGATTATCGACTACTTCCTACATTTCTGTGCTCCTTGTGTTCGACCCTAATCTCTATATCGGGTTAAATAAATAGCAGAGACCGCTACATTGATTTTTATGCTTGATTGTTTTAATTGTGGTCTTGATTTTCTTGATTGACTGAGACATGCGATTCGGGTCGCAACGACCCTTAGATATTACTTAACCCGAGTTGCCTTGTACCGTCATCAAGCAGTAGTTGTCCGATGAAGAGAGCCGCAACCATCTGACCTAGGCTGAGTCCTAATCTTAGCCCTTCATCCGTGAAGCATCATCGATCATCCAGAGCACGACACATGGTTAAGTGAGGCGATCGAAATCATCCCTGATGAATACTCATTCATCACTCTTTATTCTTATATTTTAGCTACAAAAACCTTTGCAAGTGCATGTAGATATGTGTAAATACAAATAATTACCAAAAGCATGCATTGTGTAAAAACCTATAATTAGCATGTTTTTGTGCAAAAATAAAAGAATAAAGATTAAAAAGAAAAAGAGGGAAATATTTAGAATAAATATTGAGCAACCTAACCAAAGGGAGGGCTCAGCATGGGCCTGACCGCATAAAAGCCAAAGTAGAGGGAGATAGGGGCTCATGCGTGTAAATATTTATGTAAATAAAATAAAAATATTTTCCTCACCAAAAATAGGCTTGTAAATATGTGTCTATATTTATAAGTATATAAAAAAAAGATAAAAATCAAAAAGAACAAAAACACCACTTTCATCTTGTATATGAACCACTCTTCTACATTTATTTAACCTTGTAAATAAATATAATTAATTTTTATAATTTTTGTAAATATTCTACATTATATAGTGTAAATAAATAAAATAAAAACAATTAAAACAAAAACAAAATAAAAAAAAACAAAATTAAAAATACAAAAATATATTGTAAATATACCATGTATATAAATGTATATATGTATTTATTTTACCTATGTATATAAATAATAAAAATAAAATAAAAATACCTTTTTATTCCTTATTTTATAATGAAAATAAATAAAATATAAAATAGGAATAAAATTGCATAAAAATAATAATTAAAAAAATCAAAAATTAAAAACCCTAATAGTGTACATATACCTATATAGTACATATAGTGTAAGTACCTTATTTTTATTTCTAAAAATTAATTAAAAATCACAAAAAATAGAAAAAAATAAATTAAAAATATTTCATGTTTTGAGTTTTTGCTAAATCGGCCCCTAGCTACCCTTAATTTTAACTTCAAAATCCAGCCACGTGGCCTGTTTCTATTGGATCCTGGGGATGTTGACCGCCCGGTCAACTACCCCCCCAGGACCACTCCACTCGGGTCCTTAGCGGGTCCCCAACTTCTCGGATTTTCCCCCGCTAAACCCGAGTGCCTACCACCTAAACCCCGGGTCCGAATCCTTAATGCCACATCCGACACCCTCGCCGGAGCTTAATCCTCGGGATCCGCATGCTTCCACGCCCTACCCGCATCGTTCTTCCCGGACTCTCCAGCATATATAGCCGTTGCTCCGCCACCTCATTTCCCCATCTTTGGCCATTCGAATCCTTCACCTGTGAGCTCCAGAGAGTGCGCGAGAGTGACAGCTCGCGTCCGAGCCTGTCGAAGCGAGGGGAGGAAGAGAATCCATCGATCCGACGAGCTACGCCGCCGCTGCTCCGCCACCAGCGTGAGCACCGAGCGTCGGAGGGAGACGCTCCTCGAGGCAACGACCAGGAGCTTCCCCAGCTCCTCCCCAGTCTCCTCGTCCACCCAGGTAGCTCCAATAGCCTTTCTTTTTCGCTGATTTTCATTTACCCCCAAATCGCTCCGCCGCCGTCCATCGTCGATTCCCATCGCTTCCGACCACCATTCGATCATCGGGCATCGCCATAGCCCTCGCCATCTTCCCGTGCACCTTCTCCGTATCCCCATCCAACCCAGCTCGCACAGGAGCTGGGATTCAAGCTCTACCGTCCCCACTTCGCCGGAGCTCATCCGCCGCGACCCACCTTCCATCGTCACCTCGCCTAACCGGGTCGAGGCAGTTTGCCCTCGACCCGCGAGTCTTCTGGATTGCTTTGCAGGTCGAACGAAGGCCATCTGAGGTCCTTCGTCATTCAGCCAGGAGGCCCAGCTCCGCCAACCTTGCCCGAGCTCCTCAGAGCTCGGCTGGATCATCGGAGCCCACCACCAGCTGCGGAACACCCTTGCGGAGCTTCTCCGACCTTCAGGCGCAGCAGAGGAGCCCCGGAGCGAAGCCACCGGGCCGGCGAACTTCGCCGGTCGTCTGTTCTTCGAGGATCCTCCTCCACCGTTCGATTAGTCCTCCAGCTCCAGACTTCATCGACACCGTCCATCTGGGGAGCAACAGTCACCACCTGATCATCAGGAGGACCGATTCCAGCCATCCGATGCGCCAGGGTTAGCCATCTGCGCCCCACACCGTTCGATCGCCCACGTGGACGAACCCTCGCTGTCGGATTCACCCAAGGACACCAGCTGTGGAGCGGCCGATGTTCACCACCGTCGGATGCGCCACGTGCCCTCCATCCAGCCGATCTGCATAATAAAGGGTAATTTACCCTTAGGCCCTCTTAGTTATTTTATTTTGTTTTTAGTCTTGTAAATATTTAGCGTAGTTGTTTAAGTTTTGGTATTTTTGCATAGAGACCCGTGCGCTTGTTTTTATTTGCTGATATACCCCTGTGCATGGTCTGACACGTGCTTCGTCACGTGGTTTGTTGGGATATTTGCATCTTATGCCCTGTTGTTCTGGATGTTAACAATTGAATGAAAGTTTTTATCTATTTGCATTTATACCCCTGTGCGTGATTTATTTCGACATGTGCGTGATATTTGTGGGTATTTTGCGGATAAGCCCTTGGGCTTTTGGTACATGTTACCAATAAGTCCTCGGGACTTATTTTTATTGCATTTGGGTCCCTGAGTGCCCCAGGCACGCGCGTGGCGCGTGTTTTGCTGGGTAAATTGCACCAAACCCCCCAGACTCTTGGGTATTTGCACTTTGGTCCCTGTGCACTGTGCCCTCTCTTTATTTTTGAATAAAATAGCAAATTACCTCCAAATCCAACAAAAATTGGACACATGGCTCCTGCCATGGTGTAAAATTTTCGAGGATTTTTGAGGACATTTTTGTTTTCATTTGTTATTTTTAAAAATTCAAAAACCTCTATTTTCTTCACTGTCTAACTTTAAAAATCACAAAAAATATTAAATAGTGTCTAAAAATCACAAAAAATTATCTACTGTCCATTTTGTTGTGTTTGATTTTCTAGCCAATTTGGCTATTTTTCATTATCTAAAACACCTAAAAATTGAAAAACACTTAAAAATTTATAAAAATTATAATAATTAAACCAAAAACCCAAAAACAATAAAATTGGTGCCTAAATTTTCCTCATTTTGTCTTCTTTACAGGAAAATTACCTCCCAGCCATTTTGGGGCTCTTAGATATTTTATCTAGGCCTTTTTGGCTCGGCTGGACAGTACCATTTATTTCAGTCACTGTGTGATTTTTAGAAAATTGAATAAACATCAGAAAATTCTCAAAAATTCAACAAAAACACAAAAAATTACAAAACACATAAAAATATTTTTGTTTGAATTTTTGGTTGATTTTTAGTGCATTTAATAATTTGTTGAAGTGTGTGTTTACTTGTTTTTCTTATTTTCTTAACACATTAAAAAATCAAAAAAATATAAAATAAATTAAAAACCACTAAAAACATTTTCTTCTTTTATTTTCTTCCTTTTTACTACTTCGTAGGCCGAGAGGCCAATCCGTGCTCCTTGAGTTCGACCTTGGTCGCTATACCAGGTTAATCCAATAGCAGGACCGCTATCGCGTATTTGATCGACTTTATCTATATTAGTGGTTCATTTTTCTTGATTGAGTGCATCTGAGTGACCGAGGTCGCAACGACCATTTTGTACCTTTACCTTAGTCGTTCAGATCGCTCATCAAAATGGCGCCGTTGCCGGGGAGCACGGCTTAGTAGTTTTTGTTTTGGCTTTCATTTTTGTTTTCGCGGCTTTTCGCGGCTCTTTCAGATCTCGCGGCTTTTTCGCGGCTTTTGTTTATATTTTATTTTTGTTTTATTTTGTTTTATTTTCCTTTTCTTTTATTTTTGTTTTTGTTTAATTTTGAGTGTTTATTTTATTTTGTAATTTTGCATATATACCCTCATCTTCTTTCATTTATTTTTCTTCTTATCATTTAAATATTTTTATTGGTCTGACCACTCATCTCTTTTTCTTGCGAGGGCCCGAGGACCGAGGCGGCCGATTTCGAGAAGCTGGTGCAACCGAGGAACTTGGAGGCGGCTCCCTTCTGTACGGAGCCGCAGGAGAGAGCAAGAGAGAGAGAGTGGAGTGGGAGAGGATTAGATAAACTTTTTACTTTTATTTGATTATTATTGTAATAATACATGGACTCAGACTGGACACTTGTGGACTTTTGGACTTAGCGGGTCTGTTTCGCCGAGCACCGGTGTGCTCGGGGGACCCTTAGGAGTTTTTCGCGGCTTTTACGCGGTTTTGTTTTCTTTTCTTTTTTTCTGCCTTTTCCGGTGTTTACGCGGTTTTCATCGTGCCCCTAGCTTTAGGATTTTCTCTTGCTTGTGCCGTAATTAGTAGGGTCCCCACACCTAATTATCTTCTTGCTCCTATAGTGCGCTAATTGGACCTACTAATAATCAATTAATAAAAATAATCGACTCATCTCCTTCGTAGCCTACGTGCCGCAGCTCACCCTGTAAAGCGCTTTCTCCTACCCCCGATTTGTCAGGCAGAGGAGGGGTGGGCCAAGACCGGACCCTTTGGCTTGGAGGTCGGTGACCGATTAGACGGTTCTGCGAGTAGAAATTGCTGATCTAGGACTCGGTTTTTCCCGTTGCATCATTTAGGGTAGTTTACTTTTCTGTCTTTAAATTCTGCACGGATCACTTGCATGTAGAGTGCTGGAGGCAAGGTACGCATTTCTGACTCAGCATGCATCATTGATTTCATCGCGCATCGGCTTTTTCGACTTCTCCCCCCTGTTTTGGATTAAATAACCAGGAGAACCGAAAAATTCGTTAGGCGTTTGTTTTCTATTTGAAAAATACTAAAAAGAAAAATCATAAAATTGGGACTGGATAAGACTATTGACCCTAAAAGACACTCACCATAAAAATTTGTCTTGGGGAGAGCAACCCCCTCATTGTTTGGTTTGATTGCGCGAGAGAGTGACCCACACCCTAGGTAGAGCCCTCCGGTGTTATTCCCGACTGATTACCGACTTCTCCGTGCGGGCCAGTCGGTTGGGGTAGCATCGGGTATCCTAACAGGTCACGTAAGCGCTCTGATATCTTGTGTGTTCACCTAATAAAAATGGACAAGATAATTTGACCGAACTTTCACAGTCTTCAGCTCGCGTTGCGTTGGTGAACCGGGGGTTTGCATTCTGATCATAGTTTCTCCAGATCTCATCCGCACTACTCGCCAGATCAAGATGATGGGTAGACGCTCTCTTAGGCAGCCTCTGGCTGCACCGCTTTCGGGCACGTCTACCCAATCATCTAGGTTGGCCCGCGAGAGCCAAGACCAGTTCTCCGAGCCCGAGTATGATTCCGCCCTGTTCCCCCTCGACCCCCTTTCTTTCGGTTCTGAGAGATATGAGCCAGAGGAGAGACTCACAGATTTTAACAACACCTGAGTTTGGTCGTTTGATTTTGCAGACGCCATGGCCGACAGTTCTGAGGATCGCTCCCGTCAGCCTGAGCACTTCGTATTGGATCAGGGAGCGATCAACTCCACCCTGATCGCCTCGTTAGAGACCGTCCAGCAGCAGCTGAGGGATCAGGGAGCATTCATGATCGACATGAGGAGAGAGATAGAGCAGATGCGAGCAGAGAGAGCAGAGCGAGAGCAGAGGAGAGAGGGATCGAGGATCCCAGATGATGTGGATGCAGCAGCCGCAGCAGCAGCAGCCGCCGCAGCCGCGGCCGGAGGACCACCGAGACCGATGTAGGAGTACACAACCCCGGATCGACGATGACGCACCACTGGGTAGTACTTCCAGCGATCGTGGGGGACTTCAAGTTCCCCCCGAACACTTTGCAGCTACTCCCCCGCTTCCACGGACTCGCGACAGAGGAGCCCCATCTCCACCTCCAGGAGTTCTTGATGATATGCAGCACTGTCCACGACCGTCAGGTGGACCAGGACACGATCAACATGATCGCCTTCCCCTTTTCCTTAGCTGACAGAGCAACCACCTGGCTGAAGCATTTAGGGAAGTTTGTCTACACCTGGGAGCAGCTCCGCACCGAGTACTTGAACAAGTACTATCCACTCGGGCGGACGAATCCAGCGAGGGCCCTGATCAGCAACTTCTCCATGCTCCCCAATGAGCAATTCCACGAGGCATGGGAGAGGTTCCGTGAGCTCACAGACCGATGCCCGCACCACGACATCTCAAAGCCGAACCTTGTTCAGAGCTTCTTCAGCGGGTTGACACCAGAGCTCCAGGGCCTGGTGAATGCTTCTTGCGGCGGGTCCTACTTCGCCAAGGACCACGACCAGGTCTGGGCCATCTACGAGGAGATGGCCGAGAATTACATGGTGATGTCCCAGACCCGGTTGTACACACAGGGGAGACCCCAGCAGCAGCCAGGACCCGTGCAGTACCAGCGGATAGCACGGGTCGATGCCGGTCCATCCAGTTCATCCGCAGGTACAGCAGCACTGGCAGAGTCACCCGCTACGGATATGGGCATCATCAGCGAGAAGTTGGACCGGATGGAGCTGATCGAGAAGAAGCAGTGCCAGAGCATCACGCAGATGGAACAGATGGCACAGACTCTGAGCGACATGAAGACCCAGCTCATGTGTCTCCAGGAGGCACAGACGGCTTCACAGCCCCGTCTTCAGTCGCGAGGCGACACCGGCGGCAGCAGCAGCTCGTCCCAGCACTCCAGCACCTTTCAGCAGCCTAGACAGGTTCACCTTGTATAGGCAGAGCCGTACCAGCAGCAGCAACCCTCTTACCAGTCCCCACCATCTCCAAACATGCAAATGGTGGTATACCAGCCGGATCAGCCTCTGGCAGTACTCCCGCCAGCCCCCTACGATGCAGAGCCGTTGATGGATGTCAACGGGATTTGGTATGACCGCCCCCAGCCTGGGATCCGACGAGACCATCCCGGATTCAGGTGGGGGAGTGGAGGTACCCAGCCCCAGCAGCAATCATCCGGTCAGGGAGGGCAGTATGGCCAGCAGAGAGATCACCAGCCGCAACAGCAGCCCCCAGCCTACTAGTCACACCAGCAGTCGTCCTTCGTTCCTCGTCCCTATCAGCAGCAGGGACAGTGACGTGAGCAGCAGGCTCACCCACCACACCAGCAGCAGCATCCTTCCTCCTACCCCTCTTACCAGCAGCACCAGTTCCAGCAGCCTCAGCACCAGAGAGGCTACCCGTCGGGCTCCCATGAGAGCCCCGCCTTGGATGACATAGCCCACCTCCTCACGGACCAGCAGGCTACTTTTCGACGGGAGATGGACGAGTTCCGCCAGGAGATGCGGGACCTGGTGAGAGGGAAGGCCGCCATCCCTGCACAGATAGAGCCGAACCCCAATAGCCTCAAGAGGAAGTCTGAGCAGGCAGTTCACACTGAGCATGCCACTCCTAGTGATCCATTTGATGATATGTCTTCGGATCTATTTGATGCTGATTTTGTTACACTTAGGAGTGGTAGAGCACCAGCAGGCGGTGCCTCATCTGAGCGACGACTCGAGGATCCACCCAGGGCGCCAGATGAGGAGGAGGAGAGCGGTACTGAGGCCGCACACGATGATGATGGTGGTATTGACACCACCAAGGATGCTAATTCCACCGGCGGTATTGAGGCCGCCGTTTCACCAGTTCGAGGAGGTGGCGCTGATGCCACCAGAGGAGCCGAGCCAGCCCGCGGTACTGAGGCCGCGAGACGTCCAGTAGTAGAGCCAGCCCAGGGTGGTACTGAGGCCACCGGTGTTTGTGTAGAGAGATCAGATGTTTTTCCTCATTCTCATGTATCTCAGAACACTGTTGTGAATAAAGGAAAAGGTTTAGTTTTTTCTGGTCCCACTGTGGTGCTTGATGTATGTGCGGATTCGGCCGTCGAGCCGTCTATACCTTTTCCTAGTCCTTCATCCGCGAAGGACCCTGTGATCCCCTTCCCTAGAGCCCTTCAGATGGGGAAGGGGAAGAAAAAAGAAAAAGACCCAAAAAAGAGAGAGCAGGAGGAATTCAGCCAGAGCATGATCGACAGATTTCACATTCAGCTGACCCTCCAGGAGGCTTTGCAGCACATCCCCCTTCTTCAGCGATCTTTGAGAGACAGGACCACAGTCAAAAGGAGGAGGAGGAACCACACTTCAGAGATTCATGTGCTGACGAAAGCCACGTGTTTTGCGATCCATAACCGTCTGCCGGCCAAGAGGCCAGATTCAGGGGCCCCGTATGTTAGATGCCAGATTAGTGAGCAGAGGTTCGACCGGACTCTATTGGATAGTGGATCGTCGATCAACCTTCTTCCGACAGCCCTTCTCGACCGCTTCGAGTTGGGCACTCTTAGACAGAGCAGGACAGTCCTTCAGTTTGCTGATCGATCTGTCAAGAGGCCGAAGGGGTTGTTGCGAAACGTTATCGTCACGATTCAGGGCCTGAAATTCCCCGTGGACTTCATAGTGTTGGACATGGAGATCCCTAATTCAGTGGCCGATACCCCCATCATCCTTGGTCGTCCGTTCTTGGCCACAACCAAGGCGGTGACTGATCATGATAGCGGGAAGGTATACTTTCGCGTCGAGGGCGAAAGTGTATAAATAGAGACGGTCGAGGACTACAGAGCCAGAAAAAGAGCACGCTCAGAGGCCAGCACAGATTCAGAGCAGCTGACAGACGCCGAGCCAGACATCTACCAGGATTGTGATTTTGTGATCACAGACGACGAGGCAGCATGGGCAGACCCTGCAGCACAGGCCATCCTCTCATTTTCAGACACAGCTGATGCCGAGATGATAGCAGAGGAGAGTCTGGAGAGCACAGTCCTGGTCCAGGATACCACAGAGGCAGCAGAGCCGGTTCTTGACCGCGACACGGATTTCAGTGATGGTGGTGCTGAGGCCACCTTGTGTTTCGGTGGTACTGATGCCACCTTGTTTGATACAGATCCCTCGGATTCAGAGTCTGATTGGGCAGATTGCGATGATCAGATGCCAGACCTGAGTCCACCTGAGCCTACAGATGAGGAGGAGGTAGATGCAGAGCAGATCAGAGACAGCACAGTTGAGCAGCCTTCTCCAGATCCAGTTTGCGAGAGTTCGCTTTCTTTCTCCCAGGCAGATTTGGCAGACTTAGCAGCATTGACACATTTCCTTCCGCAGCCAGAATTGCCAGCGCCCAGCTGTCCAGAGCTGAAGCCGCTCCCTACTTCGCTGAAGTATCGGTTCCTTGCGAGCGAACCTGAGATGTACCCAGTCATCATCTCCGCCGATCTGACTGGAGAGCAGGAATCCCGTTTGATGGGGGTTCTTGAAAAGAACCGCAAGGCAATCAGATGGAGCGTAGCAGATCTCCATGGGATTAGTCCATCAGTGTGCTCCCACCATATCTATCTCGAGGAGGGGGCGAAGCCGTCGCGTGAGTTCCAGCGGCGGCTGAACCCCAACTTGAGAGAGGTCGTGATGAAGGAAATATCAAAATGGTGGAGTGCAGATTTTATTTATCCCATTTCTGACTCCAAGTGGGTCAGCCCCTTGCATGTGGTGCCCAAGAAGACGGGCATCACGACTGTGATCAGTGAGTCGGGAGAGGAGATTGCTACATGAGTACCTACCTCTTGGAGGGTCTATGTTGACTACAGGAGACTCAACCAGGCCACCAAGAAGGACCATTTCCCCCTGCCTTTTATTGACCAGATCATTGAGAGACTGGCAGGGAAGAGCCATTATTGCTTCCTGGATGGGTACTCGGGCTACAACCAGGTGGCCATCGCTCCTGAGGATCAGGAGAAGACCACCTTTACATGTCCCTTTGGTACATATGCCTTTCGACGCATGCCATTTGGGCTATGCAACGCCCCTGCGACTTTTCAGAGGTGCATGCTGTCGATATTTTCGGACATGGTAGGGGAGTGTTTGGAGGTCTTCATGGACGATTTCTCGGTCTACGGCGACGGATTCGACTCCTGTCTTGACTGCCTAGACCGAGTACTCCAGCGATGTATTGAGTACCATTTGGTTCTATCTTGGGAGAAGAGTCACTTCATGGTGACTCAAGGGACGGTGCTTGGCCATATCATCTCCAACAGGGGCATGGAGGTAGATCCGGCCAAGGTTGATGTCATTAGAAAACTCGCACCGCCGTCCAATTTGAGGCAACTATGGTCATTCCTGGGGCACGTTGGATTTTATAGGAGATTTATTCAGGATTTCAGCAGGATTTCCCGGCCGTTGACTGACCTCTTGACGAAAGACATCGAGTTCCTTGTCGATGACAAGTGTCTTTCGTCCTTTGCGACTCTTCAGCAGTGTGTGATTGAGGCTCCTGTCCTCCAGCCTCCTGATTGGTCTCTCCCATTCGAGATCATGACGGACGCCTCCGATTTTGCCGTAGGGGCAGTGCTGGGACAGAGGAGGGATGGAGTTCCATTTGCCATTCACTACGATAGCCGCACATTGGATTCCGCCCAGCGGAATTACACGGTTACAGAGAAGGAGATGCTAGCCGTAGTGTTCGCCCTAGATAAGTTTCGATCGTATATCATTGGATCTAGAGTGACTTTGTACACAGATCACACCGCCATCAGGTACCTCATGGCAAAGAAGGATGCCAAGGCAAGACTTACTAGATGGATCCTTCTACTCCAGGAGTTCGACATTGAGATCAAGGATAAGCCTGGAGTCAAGAATGTGGTGGCAGATCATCTCTCCCGTTTAGAGCAGCCTGAGGAGTCTGAGCAGATTGATCCCATTCGAGATACCTTCCCAGATGAGGCGATCCTTGCTATCACCTCACTCCCGTGGTATGCCGATATTGTGAACTTTCTCGTTGCTGGGAAAGTCCCACAAGATTGGCCCAGGCAGAGGCTTGAGACCTTCCTTGCGAAGGCCAAGTCCTACCACTGGGAGGATCCCATCCTTTACCACGAAGGAGGGGATAGCGTCTGGCGTCGGTGTATTCCTCAGGAGGAACACCATAGCGTCCTCACCTACTGCCACAAGCTTGAGGCAGGAGGACATCATTCTGGGAGGAGAACGGCACAGAAAGTGCTCCAATCCGGCTTGTGGTGGCCTACCCTCTTCAAGGACTCAGATGAGTTCGTGAAGAGGTGTACTGACTGTCAGAGGATGGGCACTTGTGGACAACGTGATATGATGCCGATGCAGCCCATTCACTTCTGTGAGGTTTTTGACGAATGGGGCATCGATTTCATGGGTCCATTCCCTAAGAGTCAGGGATTTGAGTACATTCTGTTGGCCGTGGATTATGTTAGTCGTTGGGTTGAGGCTATCCCCGCCCGAGCCGCTGATGCGAGGACAGTTTGCAAATTTTTGAGGAAGCACATCATCACACGGTTCGGGGTTCCACGAGTTCTGATTTCTGATGGGGGGTCTCATTTCATCAACGACCAGGTAAAGGCCCTTGCTAGCGAGTTCGGTATAGACCATCGTGTTGCTACACCTTACCATCCACAGACGAATGGTCTAGCCGAGGTGTCGAACAGGGAGATCAAGACTATATTGCAGAAAGTCGTCCGCCCTGATCGAAAGGATTGGTCACAGCTTTTGGACTCGGTCTTGTGGGCATATAGGACGTCTTTCAAGACACCATTGGGCACATCTCCCTTTCGCCTCGTATATGGCAAGCCATGCCATTTACCTGTTGAGCTGAGGCACAAGTCACTTTGGGCTGTTACAGATATTCTTATGGATCCAGATGGTATGGGAGACCAGAGGAGGGCAGAGTTAGCAGCCCTGGAGGAGTTGAGAGATACAGCTTTCTCAAACAGCCTACAGTATAAGGAGAGAGTGAAGGAGTGGCATGATTCTCATATCAGCCACAAGCATTTTGAGATTGGACAGAGAGTATGGCTGTTTGATGCGAGGCTCCGTTTGTTTCCTGGGAAGCTACAGAGCAAATGGAAGGGACCCTACTTGGTCAGAAAGGTACATGACAACGGTAGCATTGATATATTTGAGTTGTCTTCTGAGAGTACCTTTCGAGTGAACGGCCAGCGGCTCAAGCCATTTCTAGATCATGAGCCGCGGGTCGCTGATCTTACCCCTATTCATTTTGCGTGAGATGTGGTCTTTTACTCACATCTAATGCATCTCACGCCTGAGTTTCACTGATCTTCTGCCTTGTATAGATCCAGATGTCCATATCACTACAGTCTTTAGTCCCACATCCCTTTCTTCATCTCGTGATTATGCTATACTTAGGGTGCACTTTACCCTAAGTATAGGGGGGATGTGAGACCGTTTGGGTATTTCTTTTATTTCTGCCTACCCCTGTTTTACTGCCTATACTTAGGGATATTTCACCCTAAGTATAGGGGGGGTAGACCCTGTACATTCTCCACTCGGTTTTCCCTTAGTGTACAGCCTGCTATACTTAGTATACCTAGCACGAGTTATGTCTTCTTCATCGCTCTTGACTCTGAGGACATCGTTCGAGCTAAGTATAGGGGGGTGTGTATATATTTCATATATACTTTAGCCATAACTCGTACTTTGTGTGAGTGTGTTAATAAATAAAATGGCTAAAAATCACAAAAATTTCAAAAATTTTTCATGTACATAAACATTCTTTTATTTGCACATAAATAGCTAGTGTACAAATTATTTTTGTAAAAATGATTGCAAAAATCTTTTGTGTAAAGTTTGTGTAAATATTTTCATATCAAAATTATGTATATAGTACAAAATTTTTCCAAAATGTTTTGAAAATCAAAAGTTTGCAAAAATCTTGTGTAAATGTGTGTAAATATCTTTTTGCAAAACTTGCACTTCATGCATCATCCATTCATGATTTCAAAACATTTTTCAAAAATTTTGCATGATTGTAAAATTTGTGTAAATAGCATCTCTTTGTACATATGTATATAGTTTTTCTGGATGATAGTTGACATTTAAACTAGCCTGGAATCAAATTGAGAAATGGAGCTTGATTAAGATCTTAATCCACCTAACTTCTAAGAGGAACCTTATAGGGCTTAGGTTTAAGGCTTTTCAGGTCCATGGTGACTTAATTCTTTGAGTTCACCAGGCTATGATCACATGTCATCTCAATGAGCCTAAGTAGAGTACTTAACAACAACACATGACTCATATAGATTATGGCTTTACTTGGACACCAGCACTATGCACCGAGCTCTCCACGGATGAGGTGGTGAGGAGGCAGTCTTCCTCGACTTGGGGTAGCATATGAGGGTAGTACTTCTAGGCGGAACCTCTCTTCTTCTTTTAGTGAAGGAAGTGCGTCTCAACTTGGTCTGGTTGCCATGAGGTCTAACGACGGGAGTTGTGGGTTGCAATAAAGCTTCAAACGAGGGATAGTCTACTGGCTCAAGAGGAAAAACTCCTTGTATATATGCTGCACATGTATATGTTGTACAGATGCACTTGAAAAAAAAGTGCAAAAATAAAATAACTCCAAAAAAGTGGTGGGTCTGAGAGAAAATGATAATCCCACCGGAGTATGTATATAGAGTGCAATAAGCAAAGCTTGAGTTTCACGATCCACCTGTTGTAGCTTGCAGCAGGGAGACTTGGCTACACTGGTCAAGCTCCCAAGGGTACTTGGCTACACTGGCCTTGACCCATTCTCTTCTTCCTCCTCTTCTTGAGACGATTGAACTTGAACTTAGAAGGGAATACCCCGCTCCTCGAGGAAAGAGTGGCCAGATTGAGGTCATAGAGTTACCTTGTTAGGGAGGGTTGTCAAGTTGCCATTTAATGAGGTGGAGAGCTTAGACCTCACTTTCACAGGACAAGAAAAGATTCATGGTCTTCAGGGTTTGTGATTGATGACTTGTTCTGATCTGGAGCATTGAGGAGTCTTGGTTATAGATTAGTGGAACTTAGAGGCTGTTGAGTTTTAGACTTAAGTCCAAATGAGGTTCCGACACATTAATAATCCAAAGATCTGATCGAGCTCCATACCCCAATTTAATGAAGGCAAGTTTAATAATCAACCTTGATCCATGTACATCCTCTTTTTCTTTTTCTTTCTTTCTTTTTCACTTCTTTTTCAAATAAGTGTTTGCTAAGGGACTAGCAAAGTTAAGTATAGGAAGGTGATGAATACTCATTCATCACTCTTTATTCTTATATTTTAGCTACAAAAACCTTTGCAAATGCATGTAGATATATGTAAATACAAATAATTACCAAAAGCATGCATTGTGTAAAAACCTATAATTAGCATTTTTTTGTGCAAAAATAAAAGAATAAAGATTAAAAAGAAAACGAGGGAAATATTTAGAATAAATGTTGAGCAACCTAACCCAAGGGAGGGCTCAGCATGGGCCTGACCGCATAAAAGCCAAAGTAGAGGGAGATAGGGGCTCATGTGTGTAAATATTTATGTAAATAAAATAAAAATATTTTCCTCACCAAAAATAGGCTTGTAAATATGTGTCTATATTTATAAGTATAAAAAAAAGATAAAAATCAAAAAGAACAAAAACACCACTTTCATCTTGTATATGAACCACTCTTCTACATTTATTTAACCTTGTAAATAAATAAAATTAATTTTTATAATTTTTGTAAATATTCTATATTACATAGTGTAAATAAATAAAATAAAAACAATTAAAACAAAAACAAAATAAAAATAACAAAATTAAAAATACAAAAATATATTGTAAATATACCATGTATATAAATGTATATATGTATTTATTTTACCTATGTATATAAATAATAAAAATAAAATAAAAATACCTTTTTATTCCTTATTTTATAATGAAAATAAATAAAATATAAAATAGGAATAAAATTGCATAAAAATAATAATTAAAAAAATCAAAAATTTAAAACCCTAATAGTGTACATATACCTATATAGTACATATAGTGTAAGTACCTTATTTTTATTTCTAAAAATTAATTAAAAATGACAAAAAAATAGAAAAAAATAAATTAAAAATATTTCATGTTTTGAGTTTTTGCTAAATCGGCCCCTAGCTACCCTTAATTTTAACTTCAAAATCCAGCCACGTGGCCTGTTTCTATTGGATCCTGGGGATGTTGACCGCCCGGTCAACTACCCCCCCAGGACCACTCCACTCGGGTCCTTAGCGGGTCCCCAACTTCTCGGATTTTTCCCCGCTAAACCCGAGTGCCTACCACCTAAACCCCGGGTCTGAATCCTTAATGCCACATCCGACACCCTCGCCGGAGCTTAATCCTCGGGATCCGCGCGCTTCCACGCCCTACCCGCATCGTTCTTCCTGGACTCTCCAGCATATATAGTCGTTGCTCCGCCACCTCATTTCCCCATCTTTGGCCATTCGAATCCTTCACCTGTGAGCTCCAGAGAGTGCGCGAGAGTGACAGCTCGCGTCCGAGCCTGTCGAAGCGAGGGGAGGAAGAGAATCCATCGATCCGGCGAGCTACGCCGCTGCTCCGCCACCAGCGTGAGCACCGAGCCTCAGGGGGAGACGCTTCTCGAGGCAACGACCAGGAGCTTCCCCAGCTCCTACCCAGTCTCTTCGTCCACCCAGGTAGCTCCGATAGCCTTTCTTTTTTGCTGATTTTCATTTACCCCCAAATCGCTCCGCCGCCGTCCATCGTCGATTCCCATCGCTTCCGACCACCATTCGATCATCGGGCATCGCCATAGCCCTCGCCATCTTCCCGCGCACCTTCTCCGTATCCCCATCCAACCCAGCTCGCACAGGAGCTGGGATTCGAGCTCTACCGTCCCCACTTCGCCGGAGCTCATCCGCCGCGACCCACCTTCCATCGTCACCTCGCCTAACCGGGTCGAGGCAGTTTGCCCTCGACCCGCGAGTCTTATGGATTGCTTTGCAGGTCGAACGAAGGCCATCTGAGGTCCTTCGTCATTCAGCCAGGAGGCCCAGCTCCGCCGACCTTGCCCGAGCTCCTCAGAGCTCGGCTGGATCATCGGAGCCCACCACCAGCTGCGGAACACCCTTGCGGAGCTTCTCCGACCTTCAGGCGCAACAGAGGAGCCCCGGAGCGAAGCCACCGGGCCGGCAAACTTCGCCGGTCGTCTGTTCTTCGAGGATCCTCCTCCACCGTTCGATTAGTCCTCCATCTCCAGACTTCATCGACACCGTCCATCTGGGGAGCAGCAGTCACCGCCCGATCATCAGGAGGACCGATTCCAGCCATCCGATGCGCCAGGGTTAGCCATCTGCGCCCCACATCGTTCGATCGCCCACGTGGACGAACCCTCGCCGTCGGATTCATCTAAGGACACCAGCTGTGGAGCGGCCGATGTTCACCACCGTCGGATGCGCCACGTGCCCTCCATCCAGCCGATCCGTATAATAAAGGGTAATTTACCCTTAGGCCCTCTTAGTAATTTTATTTTGTTTTTAGTCTTGTAAATATTTAGCGTAGTTGTTTAAGTTTTGGTATTTTTGCATAGAGACCCGTGCGCTTGTTTTTATTTGCTGATATACCCCTGTACATGGTCTGACACGTGCTTCGTCACGTGGTTTGTTGGGATATTTGCATCTTATGCCCTATTGTTCTGGATGTTAACAGTTGATTGAAAGTTTTTATCTATTTGCATTTATACCCCTGTGCGTGATTTATTTCGACATGTGCGTGATATTTGTGGGTATTTTGCGGATAAGCCCTTGGGCTTTTGGTACCTGTTACCAATAAGTCCTCAGGACTTATTTTTATTGCATTTGGGTCCCTGAGTGCCCCAGGCACGCGCGTGGCGCGTGTTTTGCTGGGTAAATTGCACCAGACCCCCCCAGACTCTTGGGTATTTGCACTTTGGTCCCTATGCATTGTGCCCTCTTTTTATTTTTGAATAAAATAGCAAATTACCTCCAAATCCAACAAAAATTGGATACATGGCTCCTGCCATGGTGTAAAATTTTCAAGGATTTTTGAGGACATTTTTGTTTTCATTTGTTATTTTTAAAAATTCAAAAACCTCTATTTTCTTCACTATCTAACTTTAAAAATCACAAAAAATATTAAATAGTGTCTAAAAATCACAAAAAGATTATCTACTGTCCATTTTGTTGTGTTTGATTTTCTAGCCAATTTTGGCTATTTTTCATTATCTAAAACACCTAAAAATTGAAAAACACTTAAAAATTTATAAAAACTATAATAATTAAACCAAAAACCGAAAAACAATAAAATTGATGCCTAAATTTTCCTCATTTTGTCTTCTTTACAGGAAAATTACCTCCCAACGATTTTGAGGCTCTTAGATATTTTATCTAGGCCTTTTTGGCTCGGCTGGACAGTACCATTTATTTCAATCACTGTGTAATTTTTAGAAAATTGAATAAACATCAGAAAATTCTCAAAAATTCACCAAAAACACTAAAAATTACAAAACACATAAAAATATTTTTTTTTGAATTTTTGGTTGATTTTTAGTACATTTAATAATTTGTTGAAGTGTGTGTTTACTTGTTTTTCTTATTTTCTTAACACATTAAAAATAAAAAAAATATAAAATAAATTAAAAACCACTAAAAACATTTTCTTCTTTTATTTTATTCCTTTTTACTACTTCGTAGGCCGAGAGGCCAATCCGTGCTCCTTGAGTTCGACCCTGGTCGCTATACCAGGTTAATCCAATAGCAGGACCGCTATCGCGTATTTGATCGATTTTATCTATATTAGTGGTTCATTTTTCTTGATTGAGTGCATCTGAGTGACCGAGGTCGCAACGACCATTTTTGTACCTTTACCTTAGTCGTTCAGATCGCTCATCAATCCCCCAACGCATGTTTGTGGGTGTATTTCACATTCTACCTCATGCCTTTTTGTATTTATCATTTAGTATTTAATCTTTTGTCTGTAGTGTAAAAATACTTGTAATATTTGCATTGAGGACCCTAAGCTTTCCATTTCTTGCATTTAGGTCCTTGCCAGGTAATGCATAACCATTCACATCTACCTTTTTCTTCCATTTTATCTTTAAATATCTAGCAACACACATGTAAATATCAATAACTTGTTCAAATCAACATTCATTATTCATCTATAATTAGTCTTTAATTAATGTATACACATGTATTTAAATCCAAAATAGAAGAATAAAGAAAGAAAAAAAATGAAGTATCAAAGATAATGAAAGATCCTAAAACTCGATACCGAGTCAATATTGACCGGGTTGACAAGGAATAAAGTAGGGGGAGATAAGGGTCAGATATTGTACATAAAACCCTAATCTTTACTTTAAAATATCTATTTTTATATCATTTTATTCTATATTTTACATACTCCAAATAACAAAGTGTCCAGCATGAAATTTTTACATAAAGTACATATAAAATTATAAAAATAATTGCACATAATAACAATACATTGATAATTGGGACATTACGATGAAAAAGCCGCTAATCGAACATCACAGATCAATATCGTCTACATATGAACTCAAAATTCACCAAACTCACCTCCATTGTATTTAAATCAAATTATCTATCTAATGATGGTAATTTTATTAAAAATGGAGTTAAGATGTAAAAAACTGACTTTTTGGGATCATATTATACTATGTAATTGTATATTTTATTCATATATTTTAGTATTTATATTTTTACTCTCTTTATATTTTTAAATAATTGTTAATATTATTTAAAAAAATTAAAATATAAACACAAAATAAAACCATTAAGAAGATATTAAAATAAATAATACCTCAAAATATATGGGTATACTATACCTACAATTTATATACATACAATTATTTATATATAAAATAAAATCATAAAAATAAAATAAAAATGTAAATATGTATTTAATTATATTATGCATATATAAAATATATACACACTATAATAAAATTTAAAATACCAAGTAGAAAAAACCAAAATATAGGTAAATATACTTATGAATACACATGTAAATATTAACATCCTACAAATAAGGTTGTAAACATAAATAAAAATCACCATAAATAGTTTTAAAATAAGAAATATTTTTTATGTTTGAGATTTAGCTAATAAACTCATTGAATAATTTTAATCAAATTAATAAGGAATTTAATTCATGTTTTGTCCTGACTTGGTCCACGTGGACTTATCAGGACCCAAGGAAAGTTGACCCCCTGGTCGACTGTCCTTGGCTCCAACAGCCCTCCTGTCAGAGCCTTTGACCCTCTGATCTTCTCCAAATTTTGGAGCTCGATCTACTACTCGATGGAGCTTGAGTCCTTCATGTATACTCTTCATATACTCCTCCTCCATCACGACATGCTTCTAGGATCGCCAGACAGACACAAAATCCATCAAAATTCTTAAATCTTGGCGCCCACCTCGCTCTGCTATAAATTTGGTATCTCCTCCTCCAATTAATTTTTAATCACCCTACAATCCATAAACCCTGGAATCGGAAGATGGAGTGACTCCCTTGTGATGGGAGGTGAGTCCTACTGATTCTAGGCATGGAGAAGGAGAACGGAGGGGGATTCACTCCTCACCGGAGCTCTTCCAGGTGAACTCTGCTCCCAGCCACTCCGGGCACTAAGCCATTCGATCTTTAGCATTTTAATCGCATTCTCACTCTATCGACCTAGGTTTATTAGTAGTTTTTTTAATCACATCTAAATTAAATAAAAAAACCCAAAAAATATTATGTCGTAGAACTATGCTCCAGCCCTCTGTTCATCGTCTCAAACCAGCGTGAACCCTCACTGATGAATACCCATTCATCACTCTTTATTCTTCTATTTTAGCTACAAAAACCTTTGCAAATACATGTAGATATGTGTAAATACAAATAAATACCAAAAGCATGCATTGTGTAAAAACCCTATAATTAGCATGTTTTTGTGCACAAAATAAAAGAATAAAGAGCAAAAAGAAAAAGAGGGAAATATTTAGAATAAATATTGAGCAACCTAACCCAAGGGAGGGCTCAGCATGGGCCTGACCGCATAAAAGCCAAGTAGAGGGAGATAGGGGCTCACATATGTATATATTTGTAAATAAATAAAACTCTATATTTTCCTCACCCAAAAATATGTTTGTCCATATTGTGTGTATATTTAGAAACTATTAAAAACAAAATAAAAAGATAAAAAGCAAAAAGATCAAAAACATCCTTCCTTCACCATGTGCATAAACCACACTCTTGTATTTATTTAACCTTGTAAATAAATTCATTTATTTTCTAAACTTTTTGTAAATATTCTATGTTACATATTGTAAATATATAAAATAACAAGAAACAAAACAAAAATCAAATAAAAATTACAAAAACTGAAAATACAAAAATACATTGTATAAATACCATGTATATAAATGTACTCATTTCACCCTTGTATATAAGTGATAAAAATAAAATAAAAATATTCTTTTATTCCTCATTTTATCTTGTAAATAAATAAAATACAAAATGAGCAAAAAAATACATAAAAATAACAAATTAAAAATCAAAAATAAAAATTCATATAGTGTACATATACCTATATATATAGCTACCCTATTTTTATTTCCAAAAATTAATTAAAAATCACCAAAAAATAGAAAAAAATAAAAGAAAAATATTTCATGTTTTGAGTTTTCTTTAATTCGACCTATTTCTGCCTTAAAATAAATAAATAAAAACCAAGCACACGTGGCCGCTCCTGATTGGTCCACGGGGGAATGTTGACCCCGGTCAACTCCCCCGCGACCTCCTTCCTTTTCTGGAAGTCGCGCGCCGCGCCTCCTTCCCCGATTTTCCCACGCGCCTCCAGGCTGTCCCCCACGCGTATCTCGAGCCCGGATTCTTCGCCATTCATCCCTCTCCCTCGCCGGATACTTCGCCATCAAATCCACGCCTTCCTTTGCTGTCAGCCCTCAACCCTAAACGCCCCTGTCACTCTATATAACCATCATCTCCGCCGCCTCCGCGCCGCATCTTTGGCCCTTCTCTTCCTTCCCAGTGACCTCCATTGGCATCGCGAGAGTGACAGCAAGCTGTGCCCTTGTTGCAGTGAGGTGAGGAAGCGTATCCATCGATCCGGCGTACTTCGCCGTCCTTGCTCCGCCGCCGGCGTTGAGCATCGAGCTTCAGGCCTTGACGCCCTTCGAAGCTACGACCAGGAGTTAGCCACGCTCCAGCATAGTCTCCAGCATCCATCAGGTAGCCGATTAGACCTTCTATTTAGCGTAATTTTCGATTTCGCCCAATTCATATCTCCGACGTACATCTCCGATTTCGACCATCTCGCGTCACACCTCGACCATCCGAACCGACCATCACCTTCACCGTGTCCCCACGCACCTTCTACGCCCGCTCATTCAACCCAGATCGCACAGGATCTGGGATTCGAGTTCCATCGCCGCCGCCTCGCCGGAGCTCGTCCGCCACGCCGCACCGTCCACCTTCACCCCGCCTTCTTGGGTCGAGGCATTTTGCCCTCGACCCGCGAAGCTTCTTGACTACTTTGCAGGGTCAAAGGGAGGCGTCTGAGGCTTCCCAACTTCAAGCCAGGAGCTTCTTCTCCGCCGGCCTTGCTCGAGCTCCTCGGAGCTTGGTTTGACCATCGGAGACCCGCAGCAGCTGCGCAACTTCACGCCGGATCTTCTCCGACCTTCAGGCGCAGCAGAGGAGACCGGAGGCACCTTCACGAGGCCGGCGAAGTTCGCCGGCCATCAGTTCTTCGAGGACCCTCCATCGCCGTCAGATCAGCCTCATCGCTCCAGATCAGATCTTGGCCGTCCGATCGAGGAGCTGCTTTCACCGTCCGATCAGAGGAGACGCCATCTGGAGCGCCCACCAGCCGCAGCCGTTCGATCTACACGTGGCGCGCATCCAACGCTTCATTAATAAAGGGGTAAATATCGTAGGCCCCCCTCGTAGTTTGTTGTTTTCGTCTTAGTTCTGTAAATTTCAAGTCAAGTTGTTTATTTTCTGGGATATTTGCATAGAGACCCTCGCGCTTAATTTTATTTGCATTTATACCCCTGCCAGTAGAGACCCACGTGCTTCGTCACGTGTTTTGTTGGGTTATTTGCATGAGACCCCTTGTAGTTCTGGATGTTATTCATTGAATGAAATGTTTTGTTTATTTGCAAATATACCCCTGTGAGCATTGATTTTGCACATGTGCGAATTATTTTGGGTAAATTGCAGATAGCCCCCTGGACTTTTGATACGAGTTATCAATAGATCCTTGGGACTTATTTTTATTACATTTAGGTCCTTGAGTGCCCCAGACACGTGCTTGGCACGTGACTTCTTGGGTAATTTGCACCAGGACCCCAGAACTTTTGGGTATTTGCACTTAGGTCCCTGTGCACAGTGCCCCACCTTTATTTTTGAATAAAATATCAAACGACCTCCAAATCCAATGAAATTTTGACACATGGCTCCTGCCATGGTGTAGGAATTTCTATGATTTTTGGGGACATTTTTTATTTCATTTATTATTTTTAAAAATTCAAAAACCTCCTTTTTAGCTACTGTTTGACTTTAAAAATACCAAAAAAATATAAAAACTCCACCAAAAATTCTAAAAAAATTAGGACTTGTAGTTTACTGTTTGTTTAATTTTCTAGCCAATCTTGGCTATTGTTCATCACTTAAAAACCCTAAAAATTGAAAAACCCCTAAAAACTCATAAAAATTGTAATAAATAAATTAAAAATCCAAAAACAATAATTAGGGTGCCTAAATTTTCCTTATTCTTCATAGTTTATAGGAAAATTACCTTTAGGGCTTTTTGAGATCCAAAATTATTTTATTTTTGGGTTTTAAGCCTTGCTGGACAGTACCCTATTTTTGTCGCATTCTTTGATTTTTAATAAATATTTTATCCATTAGAAAAATTCCAAAAATTCACCAAAAACAGTAAAAAACATAAAAAACATAAAAACCATTTTTTCTTAATTTTTGCATTATTTTTGGAGTGTTGTATAAATTGTTGAAGTTCCCTTGTATTTACCTTCCCTCACTTTCTCATCATTTAAAAATCTAAAAAAAAAATATATATATAAAAACAAATAAAAACCATAAAAAAGACTCTTCTGGATTTCTGACTACATCGTAGGCTATTTAGCCAATCTGTGCTCCTTGTGTTCGACCCTGGGAGCTATACCAGGTTAATCCTATAGCTAGATCGCTCTATTGTGTGCTTGCTTGTTTTTATCTTATTTGAGTGATTGATTTTTCTTGATTGACTCAGCCCGATTGATTGAGGTCGCAACGACCTATTTATTTCTATACCTTTTACCTCTGTCATTCGGGTGGTCTTCACTCACCTACCACCTCACTATCTCTCTCAAATGCTTCTCCATGATCTGACCACCTCTTGCACCCTTGATCTCGCTAAGATCATGGTACATGATCATCTTCTTCCACCATCTCCATTTGCAAAATAAAAAATCAAATAAAAATCAAATAAAAAACCTACAAAAATCTCAAAAACAAAAAAAGACAACAAGAAAATAACTTAGACTTAGGATTATCTAGGAATAATTGATATTAAGTCCCAATCTATATAGTTCGCTCTTTGAATTCGACACTCCTCCTTATTTACTCTATAGACATTTATTGTGGAGTTATAATAAATTTTAGATCACACTTTTTTATTGCTTAATTTAATTGTGAGTTAATTGGTGAATGAGAATCTTGGATTGGGTACCATGTGCTGAGAGATTAACCGGTACAACGATTGCCGAGTCTGACTTATCGAACACCATATTCCCTACAAGAGCAGACATTAGGTACCCCATACTGAAAGTCTATTATCAAATAGTGTCATTGCCGAGGAGCAAACAGAGTACATATTATTTATTTTTCCTACTTTGTTTATTGTCTATTATCTGCATTTATTTCCTTTTTATCATAGATTTAGAACTTTATGACCATCTCTTTTGTTGACCTTTGTTGAGAGGGCCCGTAGATCAAGGGAGAATCTCTTAGGAGTCTTGTGCACCCACGAGAAGCGGAGGTCAACTTTTTAGACTAAGTTGACAAGAGAGACAATGATCAAGGAAGACTAGGAGATTTGTAGAGCAACTATAGTTTTTACTTTTATTTTTACTTTGTATTTGGTGAGAGAGAGAGCGACTTCTTTTATTATATTTTGTAATGATTAAATATACTCCATGAGACACTAGACTTATAGGTCCATTTCATCGGGTTCCTGTTCACCCGGGGGACCTTATTTGTTTTTCGCAGTTTTCTTCACTTTTCTTTTATTCCTCCCCATTTTCCCCTTATTTTTCTTTTGTATTCCGTAATTTGAGTTTTTTGCCTTTATTTTTATTTATTTTTTGTGATTGAGCCCTTAGCTTTAGGACTTTCTTGATCGATTAATCTATTTCTAAATCCCTAAATATCTCACGTGCCTATGCACTTTGATATGTTTTGACTTAGATAAAATCAACTGGCTCTTCACGTAATAGAAATTCTTGTCTTAGGGTGATTTCATCGGTTAAATTGCATGTAGGATAGTTTTAGTTATGTCTAGAATCCCATATGGAGAAATCTATGAAGCAAGGTGAGGCATTCTGACTGAGCATGTATCATTTATTTCCGCTTGCATTGCTTTTCTCGATCTCTCCCTCTGATTTTGATCACTTAGGATGCTAAAAGAGTTGAAACTTAGTTAGAAATTTTCATAAAAAGTACCAAAAAGGCGATAACTCAAATAAAACCGGATGACTAATTCAACTTGATCTTAAAATCAAACGTAATTGAATTCATTACCTTGGGAAGGGCGGCTCTCACATTGAACATATGTACTTTCTCAACTGAGTGAGGCACACATACTTAAGGAATAGAGACCCCATCCCTGGACTTATTCCCTAAGAACTGGGGCAGCTCTTGGGCCATGTTATTGCTGCAAGCACTTGCCTCCGATCATAGAGGAAGTGTCTTATGTTCAAGTAGGGAGGGTGTGCTAAAATGGACACAACCACTTTAGGTGATTGCACCTGTGAGTCTGATTAAAACAACTTCTTGATATCATCTAACTTTAAAATTGAAAAGATAACGATGGTTCTCTTACAGTCTTCACTATGTTGAGTAGGTAAAATTTGGAGTTTGCTTTGTGCATTGATTGCGAAGATTTCGTAGCCATGAACAACCGCAGCTCAAACCCACAACATGAGGAGGGAGCATGCAATTGGTGTAGGAGGCAATCGAGGAGCAACGAGAGGTGGAGGGGCTGGCGAGAGGAGGAGGCGTTGTGCAGAGGAGGAGGGATGGGGTTTGTTTTGACATGTATGCCCTTTTTAATCAAACCATAATTTGTATAAACTATCGTTTAGTTCAACTCATTGACAGTGAAATCAACAAAAGGGTGCAAGTGATAACGGTGCAAGAAGTAAGGAACATAACTGATATTCTAAAAACGGAATAGGTATAACTGATATTGCAATATCTAAGGAGAGCACAACTGATAAAACCTTATATATTATATACATTCAATCTATAACATACTATCGACATATCTTTCGGTATCTACAATCAGACTTAAAAAACAGATAAATATGTGCTAACATAAATCTACATCATGGTCAAAGTATAGTAAGAATCTACCAATGTTGTTGGATATTTCCATCTGCCCCTCCTTTAAATGCTCCACCTACAACCACATTGCCATAATAATCGTCACCATCTGCCAGAGGGGTCTTTTAATGCGGTCCTTGATGTGTATATATATGAATACACTGTGGTGGTAAGTGATAACCCCCACCACCCTTTCCCCTCCCCTCTTAGCTCTACCATCTACCCAAGACATGCATGGAGGTAAGTAGGAGAGCCTTCCTCCTTTGTATCCTCTTAGCCACTATAGCATCCCAGGATATCGTTATCCCTGTTTTGGGTTGGTGCGGTAATTCCCATTTCTACCTCTGTTTCAGTATGTTTGGGATATGTCTCTGTGTTTTTGTACTTCGGGTGATAACCTCTAGAGTACAATTTGATTCCTTACCAAGGATATCCAGTCTTCTGTGTGTCAGGAATAGCCCACTATGCCCACAAATGGTAGGATAACACGCAATTAATTATACTCCCAGGATTATTTACTATTATGTTCCTGTTTTCTGTGCTTGGTAATTTAATGTGAGTTATCTGTTAAAAGTGGTTACTCTTATATTATGCCTCTCTACGCAAGCAAGTTGGTAGATCACTTTCCACTGTGAAAACAAAAGACTATGATCCTTTCCAGCACAGGACCCTCGAAACCTAGGACCCTCGAAACCTCGAAACCTAGGACCGCCGCCATGGCGGCGGCCCCCGACCACCCACTCCACCATACTAGCCACCCTCCTCCTCTGAGGTGCCTCCCCTCCACCGTGACCCCTCCTCCCATAGCCAGGAGGACCTCCCTCTAACCCCCTCCTCCCCTTCCAACGCCCCGCCTTTGCCTTCCTGGCGGGAGATTTGTGGGGCTCCACTGGCTGAAGCACCCCTTTCACGTCGTATGAACTTCGCCCTCCCGACTGTCATCAACGGCGAAGAGGTTGCATTCGTCTCTGCTGAGGACGTCGCTCTCCTCGACAAGACATGGGAAAACACCCTTGTTTTCTATGTCCTTGGCAAAAGGCCCTACAGAAAGATGCTTGAGGCCTTCGTCCAGAAGGTCTGGAAACCTTCCGGGGTATATAAGCTTTACCGTAGACCTATTGACTTCTTCTTCCTACAACTCTCTTTGGACGCCGATTGCCAGAGGATCCTTGCTGGTGGCCATTGGCTATTTCAGGGACGTTTCATGGTTATTAGGTGGTGGGAGGCGGGATTGTGCCTTGAACGGGACCTCCTATCAGAAGTCCCCCTCTGGGTGCGCTTCCACGGCTTAAGTCTGGGCCACTACTCGGTTGGTATTCTCAATAAGCTTGCCAGTCTTCTTGGTACGCCACTCTTCATGGACGCCCCTACGGCCTCGGGATTATGCGATGGATATGCAAGGTGTTGCATATCCATCCATGCTGTCAAGATCATCTCGAAGGCCCTTCCTCTCATCTTCTATACCGGAAAGCGACAAATGATTGAGGTGGAATTAGAGTGGAATCCCCCACGTTGTGTGGGATGTGCATCCTTTGGACATTTTCCAAACAACTGTCCATATGCACTGTTCGGTGATACGGCCGTGGATGAAGGCAACGTTACTCGGGGCGATAACTTAGGCCCTACAGCGGGTGAACACGCACCAACAATGGGAGTGGACCCTCCTACGACCACGCTTCCACAGAGCCCTGATCCAGCTGCTGCTGGTACCTCCGAGAGTCCCCAGACTTCTGGGAATCATGACGTTGATGGGCCTGCAATCTGTAGTCATTTGCAGCCAAAGTACATACTAACTACGGGAGGTGTCATTGACCTGATGTTCAAGGCCCAGAAGCGCACCCCAACTATGGGGAAATCTTACACCTCTTTCCCGCTGGGCCCTAGGGGCCAGTTACAACGGAAGATCGCGGCCGCAAAAAAACTTCAAGCTCATCCAGGGGGGACTAATGGGGGTTCTATTCCGGACCTCAACTGCAACTCCGAAGACACGACTAACCACCAGATCCATGTGGGCGATAGACTGTTTGGTAACTCTTCACCAACTGCATTCACAGTTGCAAACTCATCCTGGGCCACTGAAACTCATAAAAAGAAGAAGGGACCTAAGGGCCCTCACAAGAACTCCGTGCCGACGGCACCCCCTCAACAACTGCTCTAATGCGTGTTGCAGCATGCAACACTAGAGGGCTCAACCAGCCCCGGAAGTTCAGGAAGATTATACGGTATATTCTGTCTATGAACGTGGAAATATTTGGTTTGGTGGAAACTAAGATACACCCGGACAACCGGGAGAAATTCACGAGGATGATTCCCAGCGGATGGTCCTCTATGCATAACAACACTACATTGGGTAGAATCTACTTTCACTGGAACTCCAATTCCTGGAACTGCACACCACTGGACATCAACCCACAAGTTATTTCCATGGAGTGCTCCAACAATGGCGGGTTTAGGCTTTCATTTCAATGGTATATGGCGAGAACTGCCCTGCTCACCGTTTGGATCTCTGGGATCACCTCCGTAGGCAATCGGCTGCTATTGATGTCCCTTGGCTGGTACTGGGCGACTTCAACATTGTTCGCTTCGTCTCGGAGAAGAAGGGTGGTCGTGTTCCCCCCGTAAAGTGATGGATGATTTCAACTGCTGCATTGATGATTGCGGGCTATCAGACTTGGCCTCTGAAGGTAATGCTTGGTCCTGGTCCAATTCGTCGGTTGGCCCAACTAGAATCGTGGCACGACTCGATCGGGCTCTGGTCAACCCTTCCTGGATTGCCGATCTCCCCAACGCCAAAATTTCCTACTCTCCACTGTACTCAAATGATCATCAGCTTCTCACCGTTGAGCTTTCACGCGAGGTGAAGCGCCCGAAACCTTTCAGATGCTTCGATTATTGGGCTTCTAGACCGGGTTATATGGAGGCTGTGGAGCAGGCTATGGCTATTCCTATTGACGGGAACCCCCTTTTCTTCCTCTCACGCAAGCTGCGCAATGTGAAGGTGGCTTTAAAGAAATGGGCCTCCAAGGAGGCTAACGTCTTCTCTGAGGTTAGGTTGGCTGAGAACTTATTACAAAGCATTAATTTTGCCATGGATCTAGAACCCTTGGACCCCTACCTAGCTCAACTCGAGCTGGATAGATACCAAATCCTACATTGATGGGCTCGATGCGGATCTGGAATCGACTTGGATGCAGAAGAGCCGGATCAGCTGGTTAAAGCTCGGGGATCGCAACACTCGTTTTTTTCACCTCTCTACTAAAGCGAGGGTTGCTAGGAACCACATAAACTCCCTCATAGACGTACACGGGAAGCCCGTGGACAGACGTGCGGAGGTTTGCAAAACAGCCCTTGATCACTACTTCGCCTTGCTGGGCCCTCTGCTACCACGTCCTTGTTCGACACCTCCTCATGCGCCTAAGAGAATCCTCACTGAACATGCTAACTCGTGGTTAGTACGACCTTTTGATAATCGAGGTTTGGCGAGGGTCTAAAGTAGTCCACACAAGGCAGGACCAAAATGTCGCTGAGCGACCGCTCACGAAACCTCAATCAATCAACAATTAACCCACAACAGAAATCAAGCAATGAAAGTAGTGCGGAGTTAAAATTTATTATAACTCTACAACAAAGATGTGTATAGGTGCAAGTATGTGTAGAGGTCGAACACAGGGAGCAGACAGGTAGAACGAGGCAAATGAATGCACAAGAATGTGAATGTGATGTATTTGTCTATCTATGCTATGTTTTTGTGGATTTTTAATTATATATATTTTTTATTTTTTATTTTTATATTTTGATTTTTAATTTACTGATTTTGTATTTTCTTTTTATATTTTACATTTTTTATATTTTCTTTTTCTTTAAAAAGATAAAATAAAGTATATATATAAGATAAGGAAAGAGATAGATAATGTATTAATAAAAATAGGTAAAAATAAGGAAAAATTAGGAAATAAAACGTTTTTAAGTTTTTTTATATTTTTCTAATGTTTTTGTGATTTTTCTAGATTTTTCCTATTTTTTTGGTATTTTTAAAGTCAAAAAATACAAAAAACAATCAATAAAAGGGCTGGCCGAAATTAAAATGGAGATATAAAATAGAAAACAGTAACAAAAATTCTCCAAATTAATTTTAAATAAAAGAAACAGAACGAAGAAAATTTAGAAACAAAGTTTGTATTTTTAGGATTTTTGTAGAACTTTTAAGATTTTTATGAAGGTTTTTAGAGTTTTTACATTTTTAGGAGTCTTCTTTTATATTTTTTTTATGATTTTTGGATTGGAGTTAAAACACACTAAAATATGCAAAATATATTTTTTTGGGAATTTTATGAGGTGATTTTATATTTTTTATGGATTTTATAATGCAAAAAGTGCTGAAAATGAGTGTTTTTGATTTTTTTATAAATAATAAAATTCAATAAATATGCAAAATAAAAATATGGCGTGAAAATATAATGCAACAAGTAACTATAAAAATTTTTGTAGATTTTTTAGCACTTTAGATATGCATGCAATAAATAAAAGAAACTTAAAGAAAATACAAGTTGGCAGGGGTATACTTGCTATTACCAAAAACCTAGGGGCTTAAACGCAAAAATGCCAGAACTATTTTAACTGCAAATAGAAATTTTAGGACTAAAACTAAATAAAAAAAGAACCCAGGGTCCCTCTGCAAAATTGCCAGTCACGTGCGTAGCGTACGTGACTTGGCGAGGGACCCGAATGTAATAATACACTAATCGGGGGGGGGGGGGGGGGGGCTAAATGCAAATTGTGCAAAACTTAATAATGACAGAGGAAAGTTTAACTATTGTTTATTAAATACAAAATATTGCGAGGGTTGAGTTTCAAAATACCCTCGCCAAGGTGCAATCGGACAACTGCAAAAATTTCACTTAAGACACGTGGCAGCTCCTCGTCGAACGATGCCCCTTCGTCTGCAACGGTCGAGATTAGATCGGGCTTCAAAGATCAGATGGCTGGAGGGCGTGCAGAATCCAACGGCTTCTGCTGGCCTGGAGGGATGGAGCTGATCGGACGACTGATCGGGGTTGATGAAGAACAAGGGAGAACTCACGGGGAGGCGAGTTTCTCCTGCCCAGATCTTCCCTCCTCGCCAGAATTTGGCGCTCCAAAATCGCTCAATCTCCTCCTGGGGATGTCTTCTTTCGTCTGGAAGCTCCAGAATGCCTCGGCGGGGCCCGAGGTACTCCAGCGGGGACAAGGTCACACGGCGGCGCTCGGCTCCACGGATGAGGCCCAAAACGAGCTCCAGGTAGCTCTCTTGGCACCGGGACCTGCAAGAAAGGTGAAGAGGGTCGTGGACAAAGTGCCGCGACCCTCTAGTGTGCAAAAAAGGATACGGGTGGCGGAGATGGAAGCTCGTCGGAGCTTGCTCCGACGAGGGGGTGAAGATGACGATTGATGATGCAATGAACGAAATAAAAGGTGGAAATGAATCCTACTGGTACAAGGAATAAAAACGTGCAAGAAAATTAAGTAAAATGCAGACCTCGAAGGTTTTAACACCTGAGATGGTAGCTCGACGACGGGTAAGCCGGAGGTGGGTGGAGACACGCCAAAGACCGGCCTTGCGCCGCCTCGATTGGCTGGAGGTGGTGCTGTCACCACCACCGGTCCGGAGCGCGAAAGAAGAGGGGCAAAAATGGATCAAAGGATGTTTAAAGATCAACTGAGGCAAAGGGAGTGTTTTTGAATGGGATGTTTTTGGCGTGACCCCCAATGCAAGATTACGGGCGAACGGGGAAGATCTTGGAAGATCCAAGCCCCCGACGTGAATAATGGAACTACATAGTACAAATGTCATGAAGGGTCAACTCTTACTCGAGCAGCGTAGCGATGGTGAAAAAATCGAGAAAGATGACCATAGCATGATATGACAGAATAGTGGAGATAGCAGACATAAGGTTGTCGAGAGAAACTGGATGTATCTCGCAAATCGATAGTTGAATCCATGAGATAGACCCTAGGCCTGGAAGCTTGATGTATTGGCAAAAAATATCAAGAAGGGGACTAGGCGTAATGGTGAAAGATACGAGCGAGAAAATTCTGAGAAGGAGGGTGAAAAATAAGGTCTAGCAGTCCCAGACCTGGGGTCATGGAGTTGACCTCGGGTCAACGGATGGCGTGGCCTGATTGGGCCACATCATCCGTAAAAAGGCAAAAAGAAAAAAAAATGTTTTGTAAATTAAATTAAAAATAACAATTGATTTTATTAATTTTAGGTTTTAAAATAAAAAATGTTTATTATTTTATAAAGTATTTTATAGTGATTTTTAATTATTTTTTTAAGGGTCTAAAAATACAAGTTACCTTTTATACCCTTTATAGGTATCTTTATCTATGTATTTTAATAATTTATTTTTATTTTGTATATTTAATTTATTTATTTTTGTTTATTATTTTATATATTTATAAAGTATTTTTATATACGTAAATATATTTTTATTTTATTTTTCTGAAGTGTTTTGTTCACTTAATAAAATATACGTATTAATTGTACAGGTATATGTATAGGTCTTATACCTATGTATAATATACAAACATTTTATTTTTATGTTTTCTTTGTGATTTTTATACTAATTTTGATATACAAACAAATTATAAATAATATTTACAACATTATAAAAATATAAAATTGTAAAAATAATGAATAAATAATAAAATGAATATTTTAATCTATACAAGTATACAATAGGGGTCCAAAACTCAACTTTCAAACCGTAGCTCCGCTAAATGCGAAACCACTGCTATTAAATAGCTTATTTTAAATTATATACAATTAGAGTTGAGTTTGATGCATTTGGAGTTTTTATTTAGGAGATACATGTCTGGGAAGTTGGGATTCTGGGATTTTATTCAGGCCATAACTTTTTATCTGTACATTATTTTTGAAGGAAATCAATTTTGTATTTTTCTTTATTTAATTATCTACAACTTTCATGACAAAGTTTCTTTATTTGAGGTATAAAAGTGGAACCAAAAATAGGTCCCAAAATGAATAAAGAATAAATAAAATGAAAGGGATTTTTATTGTATTTCGACCCTTATCTCCCCTACTTTATTCCTTGTCGACCTAGTCATCGAGATGCCTAGGTCTCGGGATTTCGTGTCATAAAATATTTACAATATTTTATTCTTTTTCTTTTCTTTTCTTTATTCTATAATCTTGGCTTTAAAAATCGCATTTTATACAATATTTACACAATGATGCATGAATGCTAAAATGCCTAAATTAAGCCCATTTACACGCATTCACTAGGGTTTTTAAGCCAAAATGATAGAATAAAGGTGATGAAACGTAGATTCATCATCCCCCTATACTTGCCTTTGCTAGTCCCTAGCAAACACTTATGCAATAAGTGCAGAAAAAAAACAAAGAAAAGAAAAAGAAGAAATTGGATTTAGTTTAATTATCAAACTTGTCTTCACAAAATCAAAGTTTGGAGCTTAAGTCGGACCTTTGGAATTTTAATGCGGTTGGAACCTTAATGAGAACTAGATTTGACATCCAACAGTCCCTGAGAATCCCAAAACTCTGTTCAAGTCTCCTCAATAGCCAGGTCAGAAATACTTCAACTCATACGCAAATCCTTATGACTATGAATCTGACTCGTACAGTGTAGGTGATAGTGGCTCTCCCCAACTAGAATGACAAAGAGACTGACTTCTCCAACATGACAACCCAATGTTTTCCCAATCCAATAACTCCATCCTCGAGGAGCGGGGTATTCCCTTCTAAGTTCAAGTGGCAACCTGATGAATCTACGTTTCATCATCTTTATTCTATCATTTTGGCCATAAAAACCCTAGTAAATGCGTGTAAATAGCATATTCATGCATTTTAGCATTCATGTATATGTGTGTAAATATTGTATAAAATGCGGTTTTTAAAGCCAAAATTATAGAATAAAGAAAAGAAAAGAAAAAGAATAAAATATTGTAAATATTTTATGACCCGAAACCCCGAGACCTAGGCATCTTGATGAATAGGTCGACAAGGAATAAAGTAGGGGGAGATAAGGGCCAAAAATACCAATAAAATCCCTTTTATTCTATTCATTCTTTATTCATTTTGGGACCTATTTTTGGTTCCACTTTTTATACATAAAATAAAGAAACTTTGTACGTGAAAGTTGTAGATAATTTTATAAAGAAAAATACAAAATTGATTTCACAAAAAAATAATATACAGATAAAAAGTTATTGTCTGAACAAGATTCCAAAATCCCGACTTCCCAGACCCGTATCTCACAAATGACAACTCCAAATGTAGCATACTCACCTTTAATTGTATATAGAATAAATAATCTAATTAACGGTGGTGGTTTCGCATTTGGCGGAGCTACGGGTTTGAAAGTTGAGTTTTGGACCCTATTGTACACCTGTACTGAATAAAATATTCAATTTATTCTTTATTTATTATTTGTTCATTTTTATATTTTTATATTTTTGTAAATATTACTTATAATAATTGTGAATATTAAAATCAGAAGAAAAATGTAAATAAAACTCAAAATAAAATAGATACATATTTGATACATAGGTATTACACCTATACTTATACCTATATTAAATATACTTCTATTTTATTAAATACACAAGACATATCAGAAAAATAAAATAAAAATATATTTGTGTATATAAAAGTACTTTATAATTTAGAAAATAATAAATAAAAATAATAGAATTAAAATACACAAAAGAAAAATAAAGTAATAAAGTATATAGGTATTTTACCTATAAAGGGGTAAAAAGCGAACTTGCAAAAATAAGCCTCATAAAAATAAATAAAATTCATAATAAAATACTTCATAAATTAATAAACATTTTTTATTTTTTAACCAAATTGAAATTCATTCATTTATTATTTTATTTCGATTTTTGAAAATGTTTTTTCCTGGTTGGTCCACGTGGACCAACCAGGTTGGTCTGACAGTTGACCTCGGTCAACTGTCTGACCTACTCTTCCAGGCTTGTCAGATGCACGTTTGACCCATCTTCTCGCCATTTTCTAGGCTCGCTCTTGCACCAAATCATGTCGACTCCTTCAGACTTTTTGCTCCTCGATTAGTGGTGAAATCACGCCCAAGTGATTTCTTGGGCTGAGCACCACTAATCGAGGCGTTCTCGCCCTCGTCTTCTACGCCCATCGTCAACCATACAAAAAGGACCCCCCGACTTCAATTTGAAATTAATCCTTCTTCCGCCACTTTCAATTGCAAACCCCTACTTCTTCGTGCTCCTCGTGACAGGGGGAGTCGAATCGACCCGGGGTTCGAGGCATTTGGTGTAGAATCGAAGTGATTCGACCCTCACCGGAGCTCCGCCGTGCTTCATCGCCCGTCGTCTCTGGTGAGTCCCTTCCCCTTCTACTTCCATTTTCTTGTAGCTGTAGCTTAGGATAGGTTAGATCTATAGCAGTTTTGCGTTTGATTGGGTTAACCGCCGTGAATCCCCGATCGAAGCCCAAGGCAGAGCTGAGCTCCGCCTCCATTTTCCGGCCACTCCCGTTATCGACCGCCGCCAAAATCACCTCCATCTCCTTCCCTGTCACTCCGTCATCCGCTCCACCCTTCCAACCACCTCGATCTTGTCCAGATCGAGCTATCGAGCTCCCCTCTCCGCCGTTCGCCGGAGCTCTTCATCCCAGGCACTTCTCGCGTCCATCAGACCATCGGAGAGCCCTCCGAGCACCCCCTTTTTGTCGTGCTTCTAACCCTGCAGGAAAGACGTCAAAAGGAGGCCTCAACTGAGCCTCGAAGTTTCAGGGAAGCACCTCCAGGCGACCTTCCTCGTCCGAGCATCTCCGACCGCCTCCGCCTTGCCGGAGGCCACCAGCTGACGCGGGAGGGCCCCAGGATCATTTTGCCTCTGATCCTAGGGCCGGAGCGGCCGTGTGTCGGCCGCAGTCGCCGCCCGAAGTTCGCCGGGGAGGAGTTCTTCGTGAACCCCTCCCTGCCGTTGGATCGACCGCCTGCTCCAGACGCGACGCCAGCCGTCCGATCGCCCTTGCCTCTCCGCCGTTGGATCGAGCCTCAAAGGTCTAATCTCAGCCGTCCACGACGAAGGGGTATCCGCCGTCGGATGCTCGCCACGTGTCCAAGTGGGACACCACCGGCCGCAAGATCGAGCCTCGTGGGTATTTTGCATTCTTAACCCACGACTTTTTATTTTTAACTTTTAGTCCAGTAACTTTCATTTGTAGTTTAAAAAGTTTTGTAATAATTGCACGTAGACCCTCACAGTTTCACTATTTGCACTTTAGTCCGCACCACGTCACTCACGTGACTGGGGCACGTGTCCTTTGGGTATTTGCATGTTAGGCCCAGAACTTTTGGTTATTTGCAATTTCGTCCCTGTGCGTAGGAAATATAATATGTTTTTGGAAATATTGCATGTATGCCCATGCCGGTTTTCATTAATTGCAATTATGCCCCTGTGAATGTTGTTTTCACCGTGATCTGTGCATGGCTTTTTGGTGAAATTTGCAGCTGAGCCCTTGGATGTTTTTATAATTACATTTATACCCCTGCCAGGCTTAGGAATTTTGTGTGCTTAACTTATTTATTTCACACCTCTTTTAATTGCGAAAAAATTCCCAGAAAATAGACTTAAGCTTCTGTGTGCTTCTATTTTCACGCTATATTTTTAGTTTTTAATTTAATTTTATTTTCATATTTATTAAAAATCAAAAACATGCTTTTTCTCTACTGTCTAGCTTAGAAAATGCAAAAAAATATTAAAAAGTCTCGAAAAATTCCAAAAAATTCCATAGTGTCTATTTTACTATATTTTAGTCTCAAACCAAAATTCACTAAAAATCTCAAAAGAAAAACCTTAAAAATTTAAAAGACTCTAAAACTTCAAAAAAATATATAAAATCAAAGAAAATTCTAAAAAATACAAACTCAGTTCCTGTTTGCCCTTTATTTTGCTCTCTTTATTTGAAAAATAGTGTGAAAAATTTTGATTGCTGTTTGCTCTTTTTAAACTTCATTTTGTTTACAGCCAGCCCATTTTCCACTGTTTTCTATTATTTCAGTATTTAAAAATACCAAAACAACCTAAAAAATATCCCCAAAAATCACAAAAACAGTAAAAAAATCCTAAAAATATTAAAAACATTTAATTTCTGAATTTTTGGTTATTTTTATGCATTTTTATAAATAGTTGACCTTGTCTTTTATTCCTTTATTTTTATATTGAAAAAGAAATAAAAAAATATAAAATATAAAAATTATAAAAATCAGAAAATTAAAAATCAAAATACAAAATTAAAAATTAAAATTAAATAAAAATTAAAAATTTAAAACCCACAGAAAGAAATTGCTAAGTGATTCATTAGACCTAGGGTTTGGATCTTTATCTACATTCTGCACCGTTGTTTCCTGTGTTCGACCCCTACTTGCTTGCCATTATACATTGTTAGGTAAGGTATAATAAATTTTAATCCTTGCTCTTGATTGCTTTATTGATTGTGTGGGTTAATTGTTGAAGACCGAGGTGGTTTGAGCAGTCGCATCAGCGATGGTGAGTCTGACTTGTCTGACCACTATTTAGCGGCTCTCGCAACTCTCGCTTTTCAAATGGCGTCGTTGCCGGGGAGCATCGGCTTGTAGAGTACCTTTTGGGTCTTTTTAGTTACTTAGCCATTTTTGCTTACTACCTCTTGTTTATCATTTGTTTTGAATTGTCTGACATCTCTTTTGTTTTCTTGCGAGGGACCGCCGACCAAGGAGGATCGCCTAGGGATCCTGAGCAGCCTTGGGAGGAGGAGCCGGCTATTCTACCCTAGCCGGCAGGAGAGAGCAGGAGAACTAGAGAGAGAGTTGCTTTTATTTTTGTGAGAGAGAGTATTTGATTAATTTGTAATAATACAGAACTTGGACACTTGAACACTTCGGGCCTAATTTCCGGGTGTTTGTTCACCCGGGGGCTCACCGCGGCTTTTCGTGTTTTGATCGACTGTCATTTTCCGGTTTTGTTTTCTTTTTATTTCTTTTGTGGATTGAGCTCTTAGATTAGGTCCTGCTTGATTCGATTAGCCTAGGTCCAAACACCCTAATAACTCTTGCATGTTCCTATAGTTCGTATTTGGACTTAGATTAATTAAGTAGTTGATCATTTGCTCTCTATCCGCGCGCCGCGAGCTCACTCCACACAAGCGCTTTCTCCTAACTCAAATGTGTTGAGCAGAGGAGTGAGCCTAGACCGGACATTAGGATTGGGAGTTGACGGTTAACTCGTGGTTCTTCACGCTAGCAGTTGCCTATCTTAGGACGATTTCCGCTTGCATACCGACATATAGATTAGGTTTATAATTTCTGCTTTGCATCCCGCATGGAGAGAGCTGGGATTCACTGTAAGTCTTCTCACTTTGCATTCATCATATAGGCACAAAGGTGAGATTTCCATCTTGGTGCCAACTTGCATTGGCTTTTCCCAACTCTTTTCTCCCTCTGATTTTGGACAAAGTAGGATAAAGAAAATACAAAATCGTTAGGCGCTTGTTTGAATCTACTCAAAAGAAGCGATAACACAAAAAAAATTAAAAAGGGACTGCTAAGAAAACTTTGACCTAAATAAAATTGGTAATTGGACTCATTGACTGGGGAGAGTAACACCCTCACTTGTTTTTAGTTGCATGGGAAGGTCTCCTTCCAAGTGAGGTGAGCGCTTCGTAAGGATTAGAGCCAAAAACCCAACTTGTGGCTGCCTTGTGTATCGCCTGGATTTCCGAAGTATTGGCGCTACTATCGTACGTAGTCCAGTAGGGCTTGGTCGCCATTGGTGACTCACTATTGTGTGAGCATCGACCTTGTCCGAAGTACCGAGCATAGGCCACACCTTCACGAGGGTGTCTGTCTCACCAGCGCGTCCGAGTAGGATCTTGCACGCTCACGGGTGATTCCGTTGCGAGCGAGATCCGAAGTATCGGTTTCGCCTATCGGCTTCCTCCCTCTATTTCTTGGATGAGTAGGGATCCAGGAAGGGTTACAAGGACCTTAAAAAGCACAAGTTACAGGTTACACAGGAGGAGGACAAGTACGGGAATACTTTTCTGGCAGTACTCTCGCTCCTATAGGCGTAGCGCTCTAAGGACTCGTTGAAAGATAAATTCCTGAAATCAAGATAAAAATTACAAAGATAAAAGCCGAACCTTCACGGCTTCACGCGTTGAGTTGGTGAACTCCCTTGTCTTGTGTTTGATTGCTAGTCACATTTAGGTCAAGATCAAAAAGATCGTGCCGTTGCGCAATTTTGTTCCCCCTCCAGTTGACCCTCGCTCATTGTGAGCCTTCTACTGTTTTACATTCCGTTTGTTTCTTGTTGACCCCCGTATCCTTCATCCACATCGATCTTCCTCTTGATCTTCGAGATGGCAACGAATGGACAGTTTAGTCGAGGCTCTATCGGCACCCACATCAGTTCCACTCGCTAGCCCTCTCCAATAATTCAAGGCGATTCCCGAGAACCCGGTTCAAGCCCTATGAACCGATCTCCAGACTCCCTGTCTTCTTCAATAAACCGGGATCACTCTCGTCCCGAACTTTGTCCGTTTTGGATGGCAATTGATTTTACTCCTTACACATCGCCATCCTTAAAAAAGTTCTGTGTTGACCTTGACATAGACCGCATCTCCCTATCTGGTGCTGCAATTCAGACTGATCGGGGCATTCTACCATGTGCAGACTTAGAGCCGAGCCAGCCAACCGAGCAGAATTAGAAATGGCAGGAGGAGAGGAAAAGGCCACAGCCCCAGCATGAGCCTGAAGACAATGCAGCGGAAGGACAATACACCACGCAGGGCGAGGTTAACAGTCAACTGCTGGCTTCCATTCAAGCCATTCAGCAGCAGTTGACCAATCAGGCCCTGGCCAGACAGCCTTCCAGGACATGCTGAACGATCTGAGGAAGAGGGCCGATGCGAGAGACGACCGACGGGAGGATGATCCCAATTTCCAGGAAATCAATGATGAGTTTTCAGTGGGACCCGAATATGAAGCAGCAGAAGAAGATCCACCGCAGCCCAAGCCCACACTCAAGGAGACATACAACCCAGGCGCAGGTGAATTCACTGAGTGGATTCAAATCCCACGAATGCATGCTCACTTCGAGCTAAAGCCGCAGTTTCTGTCATTGCTTCCTACTTTTCATGAGAACACCACTGAAGAACCATATATTTTTCTCAAGAAGTTTAACCGCATCTGTTCCACTGCTCACTACCCTGGAGTTCCCCTGGATGTGATCAAGATGACCGCGTTCTCTTTCAGCCTTCAAGACAAGGCCCTTTACTGGGTCGACCATCTCGGGAAGGTCGTCACCACCTGGGAAGAGTTGAAATCTGCCTTTCTCCATAAATTCTATCCTCTTGGGAGATTAAATCAGATGCGTGCCCGGATCTCCAGTTTCTGCCAGCAGCCCCACGAGACGATCCATGAAGCGTGGGAGAGATTCAAAGATCTCCAGGAAAAGTGCCCCCACCATGAAATACCAAAGACCAGTCTCGTACAACACTTCTTTGGGGGGCTGTCATTTGAGAGCCAAAAGCTCGTAGATGCGGCTTGCGGCGGTTCGCATTTCAACAAAGACGAGGATGTCGTATGGAATGTCTTTGAAGAAATGGCTGAGGGAGAAGCAGCCCAATCCTTGTCTAGAGTTTACATGAAGGCACCAACCGCCATCAGCAAGCCAGTTAACATGGCTTCTCACACCGAGGACAAAGATGAGAGCTCCAACTTGAGCATCATTGGGAGCCACTTGTCCAAAGTGGACATCATCGAGAAGAGGTCGCAGGACCTCGAAAAGCTGGCAGTCATAGAGAAGAGGACCCAAGGTTTGGAGAAGCTCAACCAGATCTCCCAGCAGCTGGAGCAGCTCGTCCGAGCATTGAATGCAAACATGTGCAACGCTGTGTCTACCTCTGCAGAGCTGAACGCTGAGAAGAAGGAGCCTACAGTGCAGCAAAACCCTCAGCCGACTCCACCGCAGCCCCAGCCTGTCCAGCATGTGTACTACGTGCAGGTTCCGGAGCAGCCACCGCAGCCTCAGACGCAGATGTTGCATACCAACCAGAGCACCAACCACATACTCCGAGCAGTTCTCTCCACCCCCGCCGCTGATCCAGGAGATCAATGGCGTTTGGAACAATGAAGCGCAGCTGACCCGTCCTCAGGGACACTCTCAGGGTCAGAACATGGGCAACAGGCCCTCCATCAGCAACAGCAGGGTGGGAGACCCTTCCAGCAGCCTTACCAGTACCAGCCTCCCTCACACGGGAACACTTGGAGGCAGAATTACCAACATGGTCCTCAGCAGTCCGGATATCGAGGGCAGGGATACCACCAACAGCCGGCTGCCCAATACAATCAGCACAACTCACAATACTCCTCTAACCCCCCTCCTCAGCAATTTTCTCAGGGATACCAGTCGCAATCTCAGCCGCCATACCAGCATTCTAGACCCCAGCAGGGGGAATCCTCTGAGATCGTACCGGTCAACCCGGCCCTGGCTTGTTTGGAGCAGTTAATGAAGAACATGGCCGAGATGAACCAGAAGAATCGATGACCTGACAGCAGCAAAAACAATCATACCAGCCCAGGTCGAAGCTAACCCTAACAACTTCCGACGCAAGGAGCAGGTAGCCGGCAGTGCCCAACCCGAATCAGGTGAAATTAATTGGTTTTTATCTAACGCTGTTACTCTCAGGAGCGGTAGGACACTCCAGCCATCGGCAACGGCGAAAGGAAAGCACATTGCATCTGACGGGGAATCGTCAGTCCAGCCAACACCAGGGCCAGCCAGCATTTTGGGAGCAGCACCAGCATCCAGAAAACCACAAAGAAATGAAGAAAATCGAAAAACACAAAAAGATAGCAGCAACCTCGGTGGAGATCAGCCAGCATTGGAGACGCCTGCAACCCGCACCACAGCCAGCTCCTGATAGGGGGAGCACAGCACCTGCAGCGAGTCCAACGCCAGCACCTGAAGCCGAGCCTGTCATTTTTGGTCCGCAAATTGTAGATGAAGCCATTCCTTTTTGTCATCTACCTGTAAACAATAATATGGACACTATTTTGAATGATATTGGTGAAGAGTTTGTAAATATTCCTTTTCCTGAAGCAATGAAAAAAACACAAAAAAATGAAAAATTTGAAAAGTGCTTTGTCTGACCCTGCTATCATAGAAATCATTCAAATTTGGTCTTGAACATGCCTTTGATGAAAGCTCTTGAGTACATGCCAGCAGTGAAGAAAGGCCTTAAAGAGGCATGTACAACCAAGCGCAGGCAACCCCCCACAATTCCAGAAGCAAAGGTGGTAAATCCGAGAAGCACATTCTCACTATGGCCACTGTCAACGCCATCAGCAATCTCCCGGATAAAAAGCCAGATATGGGAGCACCTCTTGTACGTTGCCAGATGTTCGATCAAGAGTTCGAACGAACACTTCTCGACAGCGGGTCATCTGTCAATCTGATGCCAGCCTCACTACTCACGGAGTTAAAGTTAGGACCGCTCAAGCCTACAAAGATGATTCTGCAGTTTGCAGACAAGTCAGTCAAGCGGCCTAGGGGCCTGTTGGAGGACGTGATCGTCACGGTTCAGGGAAAGTCATTCCCGACCGATTTTGTGGTCTTAGATATGGACGTCCCTGCTCCGTTGCTCCTTACCCCGATCATACTCGGAAGGCCATTTCTGCGGACGTCAAACGCAATGGTGAATTATGGGACGGGAGAAATCACTTTTGGAGCTGGCAATGAAATTATCCGAGTGGAAACCCTGTCTGAGGGAACGCCAACTGAACCGACATCTGCGTCGTGTGCAAGGGTGGTCAAGCACGATGAAGACTGCGATTTTCTAGCAGAGATTCAAGATACCAACCTTCCTGGATGATAATGAGATCCATGGACTCCTCCGTTCCGAGGAGGAAGTGGAGACCGCAGTCGAATTTCCTTGTATCGATCAAGATGAGGAACTTGCTGATGCGCTACAAGATACTACCATGGGGGTGATGTGCCTTCAGAACCAAGAGCCGAAATTTGAAACAGTCTTTGATGAAGATGACATTATCAGAGAATTTTATCAGGATTTGAGAGAGGAAACAGATCGGAACATGGTGGACACTGAACCGTTGAACGAATCACCACCTGCACTGATAGCTGAGGTCACCACCGAAGCAGCTCCGACCCCGCCAGAGTTAAAACCCTTGCCCTCCAATATGAAGTATGCCTTCCTTGTGGGAGAACCGAACATGTACCCAGTCATCATTAATGCACATCTGACCGAAGATCAAGAATCTCGTCTGATGGAGGTTCTTGAACGCAACCGCAAGGCGATAGGCTGGCAAACGTCTGATCTCCATGGGATCAATCCGTCACTCTGCTCGCACCGCATCTTTCTGGAAGACGACTGCAGACCCTCTCGCGAACTGCAAAGAAGATTAACTCCGAACCTGCGAGAGGTGGTTATGAAAGAAATCCAGAAATGGTGTGATGCATGATTCATTTATCCCATCTCCGACAGCAAATGGGTGAGCCCTCTGCATGTTGTGCCCAAGAAATCAGGGATCACCATTGTGAAAAATGACAAAGGAGAGGAGATCGCAACCAGAGTACCGACGTCGTGGCGAGTGTGCGTAGACTACAAAAGACTCAATCTCGCCACCAAGAGGGATCATTTTCCGCTACCCTTCATCGACCAGATCTTGGAGAGATTGGCCGCGAAGGAATATTTCTGTTTCTTGGACGGCTACTCTGGGTATAACCAAGTTGCTATTGCTCCTGAAGACCAAGAGAAGACCACGTTCACCTGTCCTTTTGGCACATATGCCTTCAGAAGGATGCCGTTCGGGCTTTGCAACGCCCCAGCCACATTTCAAAGGTGTATGCTTGCAGTTTTTGCTGATATGGTGGGCAGCTTTCTCGAGGTCTTTATGGACGATTTTTCGGTCTACGGGGATTCATTTGATCAATGTTTGGACTATCTAGATCGAGTCTTACGGAGGTGCTGCGAAGTGAATCTTGTGCTCTCCTGGGAGAAGAGCAATTTCATGGTGACCGAAGGAATTGTGCTGGGTCATGTTGTTTTGAAACGTGGCATGGAGTTGACCCAGCCAAGGTGGATGTAATTTCCTAAGCTTGAGCCACCTACAAATATCAAGCAAGTCCGGTCATTCTTGGGCCATGTCAGTTTTTACCGACGATTTATCAAAGATTTCAGCAAACTGGCCAGATCGCTGACTGAATTGCTCGGCAAGGACAATGAATTCATTGTAGACGACCGTGTGCTCCTTGCCTTTAATCAGTTGAAAGAGCTCATCACGCAGACCCCTGTCCTACAGCCACCGATTTGGACTCAACCTTTCGAGATTATGACCGACGCGTCAGATTATGCCATCGGAGCTGTACTGGGACAGAGGAAAGACAATGTACCATTTGCGATTCACTATGCTAGTCGAACGCTCGATGAAGCCCAGAGAAACTACACTGTCACTGAAAAGGAGCTGCTAGCGGTAGTCTTTGCTTTGGAAAAGTTCAGATCTTACCTCTTGGGTCCAAAGTTATCATTTACACTGATCACTCGGCCATTCGGTATTTACAGCAGAAGAAGGACGCCAAACCACGTCTCATCCGGTGGATCCTTCTCCTCCAGGAGTTTGACTTGGAAATCAGAGATAAACCTGGGGTAAAAGAATGTAGTGGCCGATCATCTGTCAAGACTTCCTGAACCAGAGTCTCCTGAGCTGAACTTGCAGCCTATCACAGAGACCATTCCAGATGAATCGATTCTGTCTGTCGCCTCACTTCCTTGGTATGCGGACATTGTGAATTATCTAGTTGCCAAGAAAATCCCACGGGACTGGGCCTAAGTTGAAAATAGACAGATTTTTGTCTAAAATCCATTTTTACCAGTGGGAAGATCCGTATCTGTTTCGTGAGGGAGCAGATTGCATCTGGCGAAGGTGTATTCCTCAGGAGGAAGTTCCAAGTGTCCTCGCTCTATGTCATGATCAAGATTCTGGAGGACACCATTCAGGCAAACGAACGGCAGCAAAGGTTCTTCAAAGTGGCCTCTGGTGGCCTTCATTATTCAAAGATCCAGACGAGTATGTCAAATGTTGCACTGACTGTCAGAAGATGGGCGGAACCATAGGAATGAGAGATACGATACCTTTGAAGTACATTCAGATCTCAGATGTCTTTGACGTATGGGGCATCGACTTTATGGGCCCGTTTCCTAACAGTCAGGGCTATGAATATATTTTGCTTGCTGTCGACTATGTCAGTCGTTGGGTGGAGGCTATTCCCGCCCGAGCCGCCGACAGTAGACTGTCTATCGATTCTTACGAGATCACATCATAGCACGGTTCGGGATTCCAAAATTCTCATATCTGACGGGGGTAGTCATTTCATAAATAGAGAGGTGAAGAAGCTGACCCAAGAATTCTGCATCGAGCATCGTGTTGCTTCACCCTACCACCCGCAGTCCCATGCTTAGCTGAATGTTCGAATAGGGAGATCAAAACAATTCTACAGAAACTTGTGCGTCCTGATCGCAAGAACTGGTCTCAGCTGCTTGATTCCGTTCTTTGGGCTTACAGAACAACGTACAAGTCTCCCTTGGGAATGTCTCCCTACCGCCTGGTGTATGGCAAGCCATGTCATTTGCCCGTGGAACTTATTCACAAATTCTTTATGGGCTATTAATATCTGTAATTTGGACTCCAATCAAGCAGGAAAGAACAGAAAATTAGATCTGAACAGATTACTGGAATTCAGAGATTATGCATATGACAACAGCCTGATGTACAAGGAAAAGGTCAAAACATGGCATGACAAGCACATCCGCCACAAGTCCTTTGATCCAGGTCAGAAGGTATGGTTGTTCGATGCGAAATTAAAGATCTTTCCAGGCAAATTGAAGAAGCAAATGGACTGAGCCGTTTTTGGTTAGGCAGGTGCGTGACAACGGAAGTGTATTGATATCCAATCTGTCAGCTGACGCACAGCCTTTTGTAGTCAATGGACAGCTTTTGAAGCCATACCTTGAACATGACACATTCATGGCCGTCGTTGACTCAATTCAAGTAATCTATGAGGATGAGCTGAATATTTCGAAAGAGGCAGAGGAAGGCAAAGTGCATCAAAACATTTTTTGAATGGAGTTCCCTTTTGTCTTTTCTTCTTTTTTTTCTCTTATTCTACCGAATTGATGCCATCCCTTTCATCACTGATACACTTAGATGTACTCTATCCTAAGTATAGGGGGGATGCGCATCCCGAGTTGTTCATATCTAATTTCATCTCTTTTCTTCTTTTCTTCCTTTCTTCTTTTCCTCTTCTATCTTCTTCATCTACCGAAACAATGGCCGCCCCTTGTAGACAGTCTTCTATACTTGGGACGTACTTTGTCCTAAGTATAGGGGGTGCGCACCCGAGTTTCTTCATTTATCTCGATCCTCTCCATTGTCTCCTCTTCTTGTCTATACTTAGGGATATCCTTACCCTAAGTATAGGGGGAGACAACCAGAGTACAATCTGTTCAATCCCACCCTTGACCCTCCCTGCTTTGTGTACAGTCTGCTATACTTAGGATTAGTTGATCCTAAGTATAGGGGGGACAGTCAACTTCTCATTCGTTTGTTCATCCATTTATTAGACTTATCTATACTTAGTACGAGTTATGTCTCTTTTCTCTCTCCGATCTATGAGGACATAGCTCAAGCTAAGTATAGGGGGGTCGTATATACTGCGTATATACTTTTAGCCATAACTCGTACTTTCGTATTTTCTTAATAAATATGGTTAAAATTCTTTAAAATTCATTAAAATTCCTTAATAAAAAGGTGTTTTATTCCTCAAATTCTTTTTGTATTTACTGATTAATAAATCAGGTGAAAGTGTTTTTGCAAAATGTTTGAAAAATAGTTTGAAAATCTTTGTGAACATCTATTGAAAACTATTTTGAAAATATTTTGTTACATGTTTTCAACCTGTGTGAAATTGTGTGGTTTGTAAAATTTCTTTTCTTTGTGTGAAATAAAATGTTTGAAAAATGATTTGCAAATGGTTTGAAAAATGGTTGCAAAAATATTTGAAAAACCTATATATATTATTTGAAAAACCTTTGCAAAATGATTTTCAAATGTGTGTACATGTTTGCAAAAATGTTTGTAAAAATTATTTTGGACTATTGTTTCAAAAATTGTGTGAAAATCTTGTGTCAAATAAGTTTGAGGAATATTTACATCACACCAAAATCCACTATATACATGTACTTATAAAATTGATCACTTACCCTTGTAAATCCTTAAAATCCACTTCTTGTATATATAAGAAGCACTCCCGTGTACATATTTTAACCTATTTTTCAGCCAAAATCTTTTTGTTTTCAAAAAGCCCAAAAACATTTGCAAAATTAAAATCCAAAAACATTTGAAAAATCTTTTTGAAAAAGTCAAAAAATGCATATGCATCATCATCATCTTTTCAAAAATCCATAAAAAGTTCAAAATCCTTGAAAATTGCATCACAAAAATATTTTCTGCATGGCATTTGCATGGCATTCGTATTTTTCGGATTGAGTTTGATAGTTGAACAAGTCTAAGTAAAATACGGAGATTGGAGCTTGATTGGACCTTAAAATCTACCTAATAACAGGAACCTTATAGGAATTGGGTTTGAGGTACTTCAGGTCTAGTTGACTTAATTCTTTGAGGATCACGAGACTTGGTTCAATGGATTCTTGACTGCCTAAGTAGAGTATTTCGGAGCACACACACAATTCTTGTTGATAATGACCTAACTTGGACACCTGCACCTTTCACATGGCTCAACTCAGTTGGAGTGGTGAGGGGATTGGATTTGCCGGTATGAGACGCACACAAGTGGAAACACTTGTCCTCCTCTAGGGAGGGAAGTGCACCCCAACCCGTCCAGTGATTAGGAAGTCTAAAGAAAGGAGGCTGTGGATTGCGATAAAGCTTCAAAAGAGGGATAGTCTACTGGCTCAAGAGGAAAAACTCCTTATGTAAATGCTGCTGTGAATAGTATTTCAAAAAGAAAAAAAAGAAAAAAAAGAAAAAAAAAGAAAAAAGTTCAGGCATGTACAAAAATAAAAAGCCTGCAAAGTATGTACATATGTTGTAAAGTCAATAAGCAAGCTTGAGTTCCAAAGTCGTATCATGTGAGCCTGCAGCTGGATGACTTGACTACACTGGTCTTGCATCCTCGGATAGGTAGCTACACTGGCTACCGTCCATTCTTCTCTTCACCCCCTCCTCTTGAGCTGGTTGCCACTTGAACTTAGAAGGGAATACCCCGCTCCTCGAGGATGGAGTTATTGGATTGGGGAATCATTGGGTTGTTATACTGGAGAAGTCAGTCTCTTTGTCATTCTAGCTGGAGAGAGCCACCATCACTTATACTGTACGAGTCAGATTCATAGTCGTAAGAGTTTGCGTATGAGTTGAAGTATTTCTGACCTGGCTATTGAGGAGACTTGGACAGAGTTTTGGGATTCTCGAGGACTGTTGTATTCAAACTCGGTTCTCACTAAGGTTCCGCCCGCACTAAAAATTCCAAAGGTCCTACTTAAGCTCCAAACTTTGATTTTGTGAAGACAAGTTTGACAAGTAAATTTAGTCCATCTTTCTTCTTTTTCTTTTCTTTATTTTATTTTTCTTTTTCTGCACTTATTGCATAAGTGTTTGCTAGGGACTAGCAAATGCAAGTATAGGGGAATGATGAATCTACGTTTCATCATCTTTATTCTATCATTTTGGCCTTAAAAACCCTAGTAAATGCGTGTAAATAGCATTAATTCATGCATTTTAGCATTCATGTATATGTGTGTAAATATTGTATAAAATGCGGTTTTTAAAGCCAAAATTATAGAATAAAGAAAATAAAAGAAAAAGAATAAAATATTGTAAATATTTTATGACCCGAAACCCCGAGACCTAGGCATCTTGATGAATAGGTCGACAAGGAATAAAGTAGGGGGAGATAAGGGCCAAAAATACCAATAAAATCCCTTTTATTCTATTCATTCTTTATTCATTTTGGGACCTATTTTTGGTTCCACTTTTTATACATCAAATAAAGAAACTTTGTACATGAAAGTTGTAGATAGTTTTATAAAGAAAATACAAAATTGATTTCACAGAAAAATAATATACAGATAAAAAGTTATGGTCTGAACAAGATTCCAAAATCCCGACTTCCCAGACCCGTATCTCACAAACGACAACTCCAAATGCAGCATACTCACCTTTAATTGTATATAGAATAAAATAATCTAATTAATGGTGGCGGTTTCGCATTTGGCGGAGCTACAGTTTGAAAGTTGAGTTTTGGACCCTATTGTACACCTGTACTGAATAAAATATTCAATTTATTCTTTATTTATTATCTGTTCATTTTTATATTTTTATATTTTTGTAAATATTACCTATAATAATTGTGAATATTAAAATCTGAAGAAAAATGTAAATAAAACTCAAAATAAAATAGATACATATTTGATACATAGGTATTACACCTATACTTATACCTATATTAAATATACTTCTATTTTATTAAATACACAAGACATATCAGAAAAATAAAATAAAAAATATATTTGTGTATATAAAAGTACTTTATAATTTTAAAAAATAATAAATAAAAATAATAGAATTAAAATACACAAAAGAAAAATAAAGTAATAAAGTATATAGGTATTTTACCTATAAAGGGGTAAAAAGTGAACTTGCAAAAATAAGCCTCATAAAAATAAATAAAATTCATAATAAAATACTTCATAAATTAATAACATTTTTTATTTTTTAACCAAATTGAAATTCATTCATTTATTATTTTATTTCGATTTTTGAAAATGTTTTTTCCTGGTTGGTCGACGTGGACCAACCAGGTTGGTCTGACTGTTGACCTCGGTCAACTATCTGACCTACTCTTCCAGGCTTGTCAGATGCACATTTGACCCATCTTCTCGCCATTTTCTAGGCTCGCTCTTGCACCAAATCATGTCGACTCCTTCAGACTTTTTGCTCCTCGATTAGTGGTGAATCACGCCCAAGTGATTTCTTGGGCTGAGCACCACTAATCGAGGCGTTCTCGCCCTCGTCTTCTACGCCCATCGTCAACCATACAAAAAGGACCCCCCGACTTCAATTTGAAATTAATCCTTCTTCCGCCACTTTCAATCGCAAACCCCTACTTCTTCGTGCTCCACGTGACAGGGGGAGTCGAATCGACCCGGGGTTCGAGGCATTTGGTGTAGAATCAAAGTGATTCGACCCTCGCCGGAGCTCCGTCGTGCTTCATCGCCCGTCGTCTCTGGTGAGTCCCTTCCCCTTCTACTTCCATTTTCTTGTAGCTGTAGCTTAGGATAGGTTAGATCTACAACAGTTTTGCGTTTGATTGGGTTAACCGCCGTGAATCCCCGATCGAAGCCCAAGGCGGAGCTGAGCTCCGCCTCCATTTTTCGGCCACTCCCGTTATCGACCGCCGCCAAAATCACCTCCATCTCCTTCCCTGTCACTCCGTCATTCCGCGCCACCCTTCCAACCACCTCGATCTTGCCCAGATCGAGCTATCGAGCTCCCCTCTCCGCCGTTCGCCGGAGCTCTTCATCCCAGGCACTTCTCGCGTCCATCAGACCATCGGAGAGCCCTCCGAGCACCCCCTTTTTGCCGTGCTTCTAACCCTGCAGGAAAGACGTCAAAAGGAGGCTCAACCGAGCCTCGAAGTTTCAGGGAAGCACCTCCAGGCGACCTTCCTCGTCCGAGCACCTCCGACCGCCTCCGCCTTGCCGGAGGCCACCATCTGACGCGGGAGGGCCCCAGGATCATTTTGCCTCTGATTCTAGGGCCAGAGCGGCCGTGTGTCGGCCGCAGTCGCCGCCCGAAGTTCGCCGGGGAGGAGTTCTTCGTGAACCCCTCCCTGCCGTTGGATGGACCGCCTGCTCCAGACGCGACGCCAGCCGTCCGATCGCCCTTGCCTCTCCGCCGTTGGATCGAGCCTCAAAGGTCTAATCTCAGCCGTCCGCGACGAAGGGGTATCCGCCGTCGGATGCTCGCCACGTGTCCAAGTGGGACACCACCGGCCGCAAGATCGAGCCTCGTGGGTATTTTGCATTCTTAACCCACGACTTTTTGTTTTTAACTTTTAGTCCAGTAACTTTCATTTGTAGTTTAAAAAGTTTTGTAATAATTGCACGTAGACCCTTACAGTTTCACTATTTGCACTTTAGTCCGCGCCACGTCACCTCACGTGATTGGGGCGCGTGACCTTTGGGTATTTTGCATGTTAGGCCCAGAACTTTTGGTTATTTGCAATTTCGTCCCTGTGCGTAGGAGATATAATATGTTTTTGGAAATATTGCATGTATGCCCAGCGGTTTTCATTAATTGCAATTATGCCCCTGTGAATGTTGTTTCACGTGATCTGTGCGTGGCTTTTTGGTGAAATTTGCAGCTGAGCCCTTGGATGTTTTTATAATTACATTTATACCCCTGCCAGGCTTAGGAATTTTGTGTGCTTAACTTATTTATTTCACACCTCTTTTAATTGCGAAAAATTCTCACAAAATAGACTTAAGCTTCTGTGTGCTTCTATTTTCACGTTATATTTCTAGTTTTTAATTTAATTTTATTTTCATATTTATTAAAAATCAAAAACATGCTTTTTCTCTACTGTCTAGCTTAGAAAATGCCAAAAAAATATTAAAAAGTCTCGAAAAATTCCAAAAAAAATCCATAGTGTCTATTTTACTATATTTTAGTCTCAAACCAAAATTCACTAAAAATCTCAAAAGAAAAACCTTAAAAATTTAAAAAGACTCTAAAACTTCAAAAAAATATATAAAATCAAAGAAAACTCTAAAAAATACAAACTCAGTTCCTGTTTGCCCTTTATTTTGCTCTCTTTATTTGAAAAATAGTGTGAAAAATTTTGATTGTTGTTTGCTCTTTTTAAACTTCATTTTGTTTACAGCCAGCCCATTTTCCACTGTTTTCTATTATTTCAGTATTTAAAAATACCAAAAACACCTAAAAAATATCCCCAAAAATCACAAAAACAGTAAAAAATCCTAAAAATATTAAAAACATTTAATTTCTGAATTTTTGGTTATTTTTATGCATTTTTATAAATAGTTGACCTTGTCTTTTTTTCCTTTATTTTTATATTGAAAAAGAAATAAAAAAAATATAAAATATAAAATTATAGAAATCAGAAAATTAAAAATCAAAATACAAAATTAAAAATTAAAAATTAAATAAAAAATTAAAAATTAAAAACCCACAAAAAGAAATTGGCTAAGTGATTCATTAGACCTAGGGTTTGGATCTTTATCTACATTCTGCACCGTTGTTTCCTGTGTTCGACCCCTACTTGCTTGCCATTATACATTGTTAGTAGGGTATAATAAATTTTAATCCTTGCTCTTGATTGCTTTATTGATTGTGTGGGTTAATTGTTGAAGACCGAGGTGGTTTGAGCAGTCGCATCAGCGACAGTGAGTCTGACTTGTCAGACCACTATTTAGCGGCTCTCGCAACTCTCGCTTTTCACAACCAGCTCAAGAGGAGGGGGTGAAGAGAAGAATAGACGGTAGCCAGTGTAGCTACCTATCCTAGGATGCAAGACCAGTGTAGTCAAGTCATCCAGCTGCAGGCTCACATGATATGACTTTTGAACTCAAGCTTGCTTATTGACTTTATAACATATTCACATACTTTGCAGGCATTTTATTTTTGTACATGTCTGTCTCTTTTTTTTTCTTTTTTTCCTTTCTTTATTCTTTTTTTTTGAAATACTATTTACAACAGCATTTACATAAGGAGTTTTTCTTCTTGGGCCAGTAGACTATCCCTCTTTTGAAGCTTTATCGCAACCCACACTCTCCTGTCTTTAGAGTTCCTCATCACTGGATGGGTTGGGGTGTACTTCCCTCCCTAGAGGAGGAAAAGTATTTCCACTTGTGTGCGTCTCATACCGGCAAATCCAATCCCCTCATCACTCCAACTGAGTTGAGCCATGTGAAAGATGCGGGTGTCCAAGTTAGGTCATTATCAACAGGAGTCGTGCGTGTGTTCCGAAATACTCTACTTAGGCAGTCAAGAATCCATTGAACCAAGTCTCGTAATCCTCAAAGAATTAAGTCATCTAGACCGGAAGTACCTCAATTCTAGTTCCTATAAGGTTCCTGTTATTAGGTAGATTTTAAGGTCCAATCAAGCTCCAATCTTCGGATTTTACTTAGACTCGTTCAACCATCAAACTCAATCCGAAAAATGCTCATGCTATGCAAATGATATGCAGAATGCAGAAAGTATTTTTGTGATGCAATTTTTAAAGATTTTAAACTTTTTATGGATTTTTTGAAAAGATGATGATGCATATGTATTTTTTGTATTTTTCAAAAAGATTTTTCAAATATTTTTAGTATTTTAATTTTGCAAATGTTTTTGGGATTTTTGAAAATAAAAAGTTTTTGGATAAAAACTAGGGTAAAAATATTTACACGGGGATGCATCTCATATGTACAAGAAGTGGATTTTAAGAATTTACAAGGTAAGTGATCAATTTTATAGGTATATATAGTGAATTTTAGGTGTGATGTTTGTTATCCTCAAACTTATTTGAAAATCATTTTACACACAATTTTGAAAAACTATAGTCCAAAATAATTTTTACAAACAATTTTACAAACATGTACACACATTTGTTTTTCAAAGGTTTTCAAACAGTATAGATAGATTTTTCAAAATATTATTGCAACCATTTTTTCTCAAACCATTTGCAAATCATTTTTCAAACATTTTATTTCACACAAAGAAAATAAATTTTTACAAACAACACATTTTTACAAAGGTTGAAAACATGTAACAAAACGTTTTCAAAATAGTTTTCAAAAGATTTTTCACAAGGATTTTCAAACTATTTTTCAAACATTTTGCAAAAAAACATTTTCGTGGTTAGAGTACTCTCATGACGAGATTTGTAGCTACGGCTACTGGCCACGACGTAGTGTGCCAGAGCCCAATTCTGTGGCCACAAGCTTCACATCCGTGGGTATAGTTCTGTAGCCACAACTTGTTTTCCTTGTAGTGGAAGTTTGAAAAATGTCAATGGGTAAGCATTGCTATGTGGACTGTTGCTATTGATATAACGACATATATGACATTCGTCGTCAATTTCAAGTACGAAAAATCATTTCGCAACGAATAATATCGTCGTTATATATTTAGTAACTGTTGATTTAGTGATAGATTTTGAAAAAAGCGTCACTATAGCTCAATTTTATTGTAGTATATCCTAATTAATGTTGAATTGTTAAATTCAATAAGTATCCTTTATTGAAAGTTAATTTTTTAATAGCACAATAACAAATCATTTGAACCCAAGAAGTGGTTTGGTGGTAGTGTAGTATGCCTACCCTTAAATGATCGGAGTTCAAAATCCATGGAGACCCTCCGGACTCCTGCATTTACTGGCTTAATGTTAAAAGAATAAAAAATCATTTAGTCTTGCCACATTCCCTTCGTAAATTAAATTTTTTTCAATACTTTTTTTTTCTTAAAAGCCATTAATTGAATTAAAGACTACAGTTAAGTAGTTGCCGTTTTTTTAAAAAAATGAGATCAAGATAGTATTTTTTCCATTTTAATGGTCAAACATACACATATATCTATATATGTGTGTGCAAATAAAATAATTGCACCTTATGTTAAATGCCGATGTTTATGTCATTAATTTTTTTTATTTTTTTCAATTTATTCATTATACAAATATTCACCTTAGATGATATATGTCGTTGCATGCACGGTTTTCGACCGCAGTAAATAACCATATTTCAAGTTAGGATTATTTTCAAAATAAAACTAACATTTAGTTGTTCGAAAAGAATAAAAAAGTTTTAAAAAAATAGCCACAGAAAACACGTTACGGAAACAGAATGTCTAACTGGTGACAACAAAATTTCCTTTTTCACAAGTTAGGCAAACGCTGTGGGTACAAAAACTTTTTCTTTAAAATTATAAGTTGAATACAAATTTGTTTAACTTAATACGCGATATATGTATCTACATTTAAGATCATATATCATCAAAAAGAAAGTCATACTAAGATAACAGAAGAAAGCATACGAACATTAAAAAAATATCTTAGTGACATTTGTGGCATATCATAATTGTGGCATTTCATAATTGTGGCAAATAGGATAGTAAGATAATTATATAAATGATATATTCGTCGACACTCGCTATAGTAAATTGGGTATAAATCGCTATAGTAAATTGGGTATAAAGTGATGGTTGTTTAAAATCCATCACTATATCATCGGTTGTTTTATTTCTAAATAACTTCTTTAGAGTGGAAATAAGCAAGGAAAGTCATATCCATTGTTACATCATTAAAAACATCTATGTGGCAATGCCTATTAGTTGTTATTTTTAAATATTTAAGCTAGTTGTTGCTAATATCATACTAAAAATTGAGCAACGTTTAGTTCAAATTTTGAAAAATAACCACAGATAAACGATAGATAATATATGAAGCATTACCGATGATATAACAACGGTATAACTTTTGTTGTTAACTTCTAATATAAAAAATCATTTAATAACGAATAATTTTCGTCACTGTGTATTTAACAAAAAAAACTATATAATAATGGATTTAAAATAACTATCACTGTATATTTAGCAGAAAAAATATTTTGATGGATTTAAAATAACTGTCACTATGTAATCAATGTGTACGTTGTAATGAATATTTTGGCATCGGACAATATCTAACGAATCTGTTAATCAATGGCTTTTACTTTATGCATATGGCGACATAAAATCTTTTTCGTAAATAAAAAATCTGCAGCAAAAATTCGTCAATACTAAAATAATTTGTAGAGAGTATTTGTTATTATATACATTAAAATTGGATTAATCACTGCAGATCCAGTTCGTTATTGTTCCATCTGCGTGAAAAAGAAACATATTTGAATGTCGAATGCCTCTTCCCCTAATTTTCTACGCTTTTGACGTCTCCGAATTATTAAGCAATGATGGAGCTCGATTGGCATAGCAAAATCTTCGATTTCAGTTCGACATCTCCGTCAATCCACATAACTTGTCTTAAGTTCTTCATTAAATAAGATATCCGTTCCGATTTATGAACGGTTTTACTTCATACATATTTCATCCGGTTATCCATATAAATCACTTGTCATATATCAAGTGAAATCACAAATTAATTACGTCAACACACCGATAACAGGTAGGGTTTAATTCTTGACCTCTGATGAAGACAACCAAGCCACATGCATGTAGCTCGCCAGGCCATTACCTCCGGCCGCCGGAGCCCGTGTCCCTCTGGCAGTTGAAGAAGATCGCGGCAGCGGTAGGACGGAGATCGTGGTACTCGATGAAGTCTCGGGTGTTGAACTGCTCCCTCCAACCTGGTGTCTGCACTGTCAATCGACATGGTTGGGGGATCAAGGCGAGAACTATACGATGGATCCCCATAACCGGCCGCGGAGCTTCATAGTTCACTATCTCTTCTCCTGCAGTGATGTTTGTTAAGTGAAGACCAAGCAAAAATATCGACTTCTTAAACCATATTGTATCTTTCGCTTAAATAGTCATGAAGTCCCATTTTTCAAATTTCACCAAAACCGGTTTAGTTAAATCGATTGTTTTACAAAGAACGTCTGGATCTTACAAGATCAAGTAGTATGCATGCCTAATTTTGGTTTGATCTAACATATCCTTTGAGCAAAATCAAGTAGGGTTACATGTGATAATAGAAGATTAACTGAGTTGATATTATACCGAAGGTCGCATTAGTTGATCCGGGTATGTTGACGACCATCCTGCATCGATCACAAACTCATTAACACCGGCATAGAAGTCAACTTGTCTTGCATATAAATGATCATCGAGCTCACCAGTGGAGATACTCTCGCGACGTTGGTTCGCTCGGGTTCGGCGCGTCGGGGTCAACCATCACCTTAATCACGTCGAGAGATAGATACTAATTACTCAACCATAATCAACCAAGACTATAGAGAGGATCGTCTAATGTAGGGTTGTTTCTGCCGTAACCGCTTGAACCGCTCGATTTTGTAAGCATCATACAAAATCGTGTGAACCGCTCGATCAAGATCGAACGGCTCAAGCGATCACTGCAGACTCTAACTGCTGCAGTTCCCGCTACAGCAAACGATCCGTATCCCCAAGACTAACATGTCTAGTCTATAATACCACAAATCTAGGTCGAAAGGACGAAGTATTTATCGTTAATTGTCAATACGCACGAGAGAGTAGAGTGTCCTCATGTCTTCTCCGCCGATCTCTACAGATGGCTGGCGTGCGAGGGCCTGGGTCCTCAGCTCAACAGCGTTACTGATGGCTCGCCCATTGAACGTGACCTGGAGCGTCGTCGAGGGAACAAACGGGTCTAGGACGTCGCCGATGACGCGACTGACGACGAGAGGGTCACGGCTGCCGTTGCGGCTGCTTGGCATCCTGCCTCTGATCGGACGACTCATTGTTGATGAACTAATGAAGTAGTGTACTAGTACTCCAAGCCTTTGTCTTCGGTTTGGGATAGCTATTTATTGGAGCTATAGAGTGTCTTGGCCGACATTGGCAATATATGGACCTCTATTATAATGGGATTCTATGGGGCCCTGAGAAAAACGACAAGCTTTCTCGGTTGCTTTCGAGCGAACAGTATTTCCGATATTTCTCGTAAAGAACATAAAGATACTGAGATTCTATTCAATCCCTTTCTCTACGTCGGCTGCAATTGCGCTATTTTAATTTGCTCAATGAGAACTGATCTTATCACTTCTTTTGAATCTCTATCAATACAAGATTACGGATATTAATTTAGCCCTATCCATTAGGTACTTCACCCCAATCGTCTCGATTTACGGAACTAAAGTTCGTCTAATTTATTATTATTATTATTTTGTTTTTTTGACGGATTTGAATTTAGAACTTATTATCCATGTGGGTATAGGTATGAGATTCAGTTTGAGATTTATTTGCGGATAAACGTATCCGAACCTGGCCCGGATATGATAATATTATATGTGTATGCGCGCACACATAGGTAAAATGGGTTGCCACCAGGGGTAGCCAACTCCCTATCTTTTTTTAAAAAAAATTGCATTGTATTTTTTTTAATGGAACTTCAGAAGATAAAAATAAGAAAAGGAATATGTGCTTTAAATTTCTATTAGAAAATATTTTTATAAATTACTCAGGTTAATTAAAAAACTTCCACAAAAAAGTGGTTTTGATAGGCAATTGGCTACTCCCAAGGGCAGCCTTCAATGAACTTAGAACCCATTAGCGAATAAATCAGCATGTGATCTAAACTTTTAATTGTTGATCTTTCGCCATCGTTTATTACGTGAAAACCTTTTACTCTCAAGGTCTTCTATGAAATCTTTAGGATACATTTCAACAATGTCAAATCAGCCATCCATGCACAAACTTATCTTGTAGCAAAGAAGACTTAGCCACTAGCATCCTTGGTTGGAAAAATGAAAACTTTCAAATTAACTACCTTGGTGTCTGATGAATCTGTGATTCAACACTCTTAAAGTTGAAAATAGAGTCTTGTTCCCGAGTATTTAGCAGCATATTTCCCTTTATCTTGCATAATTAGCATAAATACATGCATACATAATACATACATTTTAGCATCCATATTTGCATTAAATAATAAGCCTAACTATCTTGTAAAAATACCCAATAAAAATCCCAAACCAAGTTGGAGACTCCAGACCTTAGAATGCAAATGTCTACCTCATAAAACCTCCGATCTAGGTCCACTCACTTTCAGATTAATACACATTCAGAGATCTTCAAAATGAGACCAATTTCATTTAAATCGGAGCTCGTATGCAAAACTTGGATTTTTGGTCCCCTTTGTGTACTATATGTATGTATATTTGTATCCTTATATTTTTTTATCATATTTGACCTCATCTCCATTTTTGGTCAACATGAAACTTGTACATCTCATCGAGATCTACAACTTTCATGTTTTGAGTTTTTCCAAATTCAGCCTCCTTCGCTCTCTAATTCACCATCCTCTTTCAGCCATTCAGAGTAGGCCACGTGGCGCCCTCTGATTGCACCACGCGACCCGCTCCATTGCGCGCCACGCGGCCCTTGATTCTCCACCATTCGATCTCCTCCAGCAGCTGTCATCTCAACCGCTCCTTCCCACCATTTTCTCTATCATCCGATCTCGCTCCTGATTTCATTACAGTCGCCCACTAGCGCCTGCAACTCATTTCACCACGTGTCAAACCCATAACCACCCGATCTCCTTCTGATGATTTCATCCCCACCTCTCGTAGGTGCCTTGCCCTCCACCACCCGATCTACCCACGGACCTCATCTCAACCGCCCAAACCGCTTCAAACCTCAACCCTTCGATCAACTTCCAGACGTGATCTGGACCGCCCGCCAGCGCCGCGCTCTTAGCACACCATGTGGCGTGCCCAATCACCGTCGATCGCAATCGCCCTAGATCTAATCCGTTCATCCAAATGCGCCTCCACCAGGGCCGTTGGATCTCACGATCCAACTTTCCAGGCATCGTCTTCCACCTCCCGCAACCTCCGCCCGAGCCCCGCGTCTCGCAGACCACCTTCCCCCTTCCATTTTTAGCCAGATCCCTAGTCACCCTCTGCCTTCAGAATGACCACCCCCACGAAGCCCGGTCTTCCACCATCTTCGCGCCATGCCTGGCTAATCACGCCCCCCTCTTTTCTGCTCCCTAACATCCCCGCAAAACCCGTCGCCATCTCCCAACCATAAATAAGCCACCTCTGCCCCGAATCATCTTCGTCCACCAACCAAGGGGTTGGGGCCCAGCCCTCCTCCTCCTCCATGTGACAGGTGGAGGAGTTAGGATCGAGCGATGATGAATCAGTAGCCCGGTGAGACCTGCAACAGTTCATGGCGGCGATGCGGCGGCACAGCCTCCGCTAGAGCTCCGAGGAATGGCCGCCCTAGACGTGCGACGACCCTGAGCATCTCCAAGAAGCTCAAGCCCAGGCCTTGCATTCGCCATTCGCCAGGTAAGCTCCTTCAATATCCTCTGTATTTTCTTCTGTTTCCCTCCTAATTAATTAGGCTCTCTCCGATACCTTCATGGTCACTGATGAATACCCATTCATCACTCTTTATTCTTATATTTTAGCTACAAAAACCTTTGCAAATGCATGTAGATATATGTAAATACAAATAATTACCAAAAGCATGCATTGTATAAAAACCTATAATTAGCATGTTTTTGTGCAAAAATAAAAGAATAAAGATTAAAAAGAAAAAGAGGGAAATATTTAGAATAAATATTGAGCAACCTAACCCAAGGGAGGGCTCAGCATGGGCCTGACCGCATAAAAGCCAAAGTAGAGGGAGATAGTGGCTCATAAGTGTAAATATTTATGTAAATAAATAAAAATATATTTTCCTCACCCAAAAATATGTTTGTAAATACTTGTATATATTTATAAAGATATAAAAACAAAATAAAAAGTTAAAAATCAAAAAGATCAAAAATACCCCTTTCATCATGTACATAAACCACACCTATGTATTTATTTAGCTTTGTAAACATATAAAAGTAATTTTTATAATTTTTGTAAATAGTCTATAGTGTAAATAAATAAAATAAAAACAATGAAAACAAAAACAAAACAAAAATAGAAAAATTAAAAATACAAAAATACATTGTACATATACCATGTATATAAATGTATAGATGTATTTATTTCACTTATGTAAATAGATAATAAAAATAAAATAAAAATACCTTTTTATTCCTTGTTTTATTCTATAAATAAATAAAATATAAAATAAGGATAAAATTGTATAAAAATAATAATTAAAAATCCAAAAATCAAAACCCTATATATTGTATATACCTATGTATAGTACATATTATGTATATAGCCTATTTTTATTCCCAAAAATTAATTAAAAATCACTAAAAAATAGAAAAAAATAAAAGAAAAATATTTCATGTTTTGAGTTTTTGCAGATTCGGCCCCTAGCTACCCATATTTGTCACTTCAAGATCCAGCCACGTGGCCGAATCCCATTGGGTCCTGGGGATGTTGACCGCCCAGTCAACTAGCCCCCCCAGGACCACTTCCCACGGGTCTGAGCTCCGGACCCGACTTCTCCTATTTCTACCCGCTCGACCTGACACCCATTTCCCTAAACCCCGGCTCCGTTTTGAACCTCCCACACCCGACACCTTCACCGGGCATCCACCTCGGGACCCGCGCGCTTCATCGACCTACCCGAGCCCGTCTTAGCCGGACCCCTCCAACGCACATAAGCGAGCTCCGCCTCCTTCTCTCTCCATCTTTGGTCATTCACCTTCTTCTCCTGTGAGCTCCAGAGAGCGTGTGAGGTGACAGCTCGCGCCTGAGCCTGTTGCAGCGAGGAGAGGAGGAGTCTTCCATCGATCCGGCGACGTAGCCGCCGTAGCTCCGCCACCTGAGTGAGCTTCGAGCCTCGGGCCGAGACGTCCCTTGAGGCCAAGACCGGGAGCTTCCCCAGCTCCGCCACAGTCTCTCCGACCACCCAGGTAACCCCTTAGGCTACCCATTTCCTTCAATTTCCGTTTTCCCCCAAATCGCGCCGCCGCCGTCGTTCGTTGATTCCGACCACCCCGTCGCCCATCTCGATCATCGGAATCCACCCTCACGTTCGCCTTCGTCCGACACACCTTCTCCACCCACTCACTCAACCCAGCTCGCACAGGAGCTGGGAACCGAGCTCCTCCGTCCACCCCCTTCGCCAGAGCTCGCCGTCCCGACGCACCAACCACCTCCACTTCGCCTAACCGGGTCGAGGCAATTTGCCCTCGACCCGTGAGTCTTCTGGTGCTCTTTTCAGGTCGAAACGAGAGCTGTCTGAGGCCCTTCGCTACTCAGCCAGGAGACCCAGCTCCGCCGACGCCGTCCGAGCTCCCCGGAGCTTGGCTCGATCATCGGAGCCCACCGGTAGACGCGGGAGCCTTCCGCGATTCTTCTCCGACGTTCAGAAGGCTCCCCGGAGGACCCTAGCGCACGCACGAGCCCGGCGAAGCTCGCCGGGGACCTGTTCTTCGAGGACCCTCCATCGCCGTTGATCGACCCCCCTCGCTCCAGTTTTGATCCTGGCTGTCCGCTTGTGGAGCTGCAGATACCGTCCGATCAGAGGAGGTCTGATCTCAGCCGTTGGATCGCGAGCCACCCCGCTTCCAAGCCCTCCGATCGGCCACGTGGCGTGCATCCAACGCCCCCGCCTAATAATGGGTAATTTACCCTTAGGCCCAGTCTTTAGTTTTATTTCGTTTTAGTCCTGTAAATATTAGAATCAGTTGTTTAGTTTTAGGTTTAATTGCATAGAGGACCCTGAGCTTAAGTTAGTTTGCATTTATACCCCTGCCTGTTGTGAGCCACGTGCTTCGTCACGTGTTATTTTGGTGTATTTGCAGTAGATACCCTTGTATTTCTGGATGTTAATAAGTGAATGAAGCCTTTTAGATATTTGCACTTATACCCCTGTGCGTGATTTATTTACACATGTGCGATATTTCTTGGGTTATTTGCAGATAAGCCCTTGGACTTATGGTACCTATTACCAATAAGTCCTCGGGACTTATTTTTGTTACATTTAGGTCCCTGAGTGCCCCAGGCACGCGCGTGGCGCGTGTTTTGCTGGGTTAATTGCACCGGGACCCCCAGAACTTTGGGTATTTGCACTTTGGTCCCTGTGCACAATGCCCTACCTTTATTTTTGAATAAAATATCAAATCACCTCCAAATCCAACAAAAAATTGACACATGGCTCCTGCCATGGTGTAAGATTTTTGTAGATTTTTGAGGACATTTCGGATTTCATTTGCTATTTTTAAAAATTCAAAAACCTCCATTTTCGACACTGTCTAGTTTGAAAAATCACAAAAAAATATAAAAATTCACTTAAAAATTCTATAAAAATTATCTACTATTTGTTTAGCTTAGTTTGATTTTCTAGCCAATTTTGGCTAATTTTCACCACTGGAAAACACTAAAAACTTAAAAAAATCAAAAACCCATAAAAATTATAGTAAATAAATTAAAAACCCAAAAATAATAAAATTGGCACCTAAATTTTCCTTGTCTTATCTACTTTACAGGAAAATTACCTCCAGGCCATTTTGAGGCCCTTAGATATTTTATCTAGGGCTTTTTGGATCGGCTGGACAGTGCTCTTTGTTTTTGCTACTGTTTGATTTTTAGAAAATAAAATAAACATCAGAAAATTATCAAAAATTCACCAAAAACACTAAAAAATATAAAATACATAAAAACATTTTTGTTTTAATTTTTGGTTGATTTTTGATGCTTTGAATAATTTGTTAAAGTGTGCTTTTCTTTTGTTTTCTTATTTTCTTAATTACTTAAAAATCCAAAAAAAATATAAAAATATTAAAAACCACTAAAAATATTTTCTTTCTTTATTTAATTTGTTTTTACTACTTCGTAGGCCTCTCGGCCAACCCGTGCTCCTTGAGTTCGACCCTGGGTGCTATACCAGGTTAATCACATAGCAGGACCGCTATTTGAGTTTTGATTGATTTTATCTATTTCAAGTGGTTCATTTTTCTTGATACACATCGTCTGATCGCTTGGGTCGCGATGACCTATTTTCAGTACCTTATACCCTAGTGATCGGACACCTGTGTTATCAGAATGGCGCCGTTGCTGGGGAGCACAGCTTAGTAGTTTTATTTTGATTTTCGTTTTTATTTTCGCGGTTTTCGCAGCTCTTTCAGAGCTCGCGGCTTTTCGCGGCTTTTGTCTATATTTCATTTTTGTTTTATTTTGTTTTATTTTCTTTTTCTTTTATTTTTGTTTTTGTTTTCTTTTGTGTGTTTATTTTATTTCGCATTTTTGCATATATACTCATTCTTTTTCATTTTCTTTTTCTGCTTATTATTTGCTTATTTTTATTGGTCTGACCACTCTGTTTTCTCTTGCGAGGGCCCGAGGACTGAGGCGGCCAATTTCGAGAAGCCGACGCAACCGCGGGATTCGGAGGCGGCTCCTTTCGTTGTGGAGCCGCAGGAGAGAGTGAGAGAGAGTTGAGTGGGCGAGGAATTTTCATTTTTATTTGATTATTATTGTAATAATACAGGACACTCTCAGGACTTGTGGACATTGCTTGGACTTAGCGGGTCTGTTTCGCCGAGCACCGGTGTGCTCGGGGGACCCTTAGGATTTTCGTGGTTTTTCGCGGCTTTGTTTTCTTTTTATTTTCTTTCTGCCTTTTCCGGTGTTTACGCGGTTTTTGCTCGAGCCCCTAGACTTAGGAATTTCTGGTGATTGTGCCGTAATTAGTAGGATCCCCACACCTAACTGATTGCCTGTTCCCATAGAACGTTAATTGGACTTACTAAAAATCATTAATAAAAATAACCGACTCAGTTGCCTTCGTAGCCTACGTGCCGCAGCCCGTCCTGTAAAGCGCTTTCTCCTACCCCCGATTTGTCGGACAGAGGAGGGACGGGCCAAGACCGAACTCTTTGGCTTGGAGGTCGGTGACCGGTTAGACGGTTCTTCGCTAGAAATTGCTCGTCTAGGACTCGGCTTTCCCGTTGCATCATATAGGTAGTTATTTTCAGTCTTTTAATTCTGCGCGGATCACTTGCATGTAGAGTGTTGGAGACAAGGTACGCATTTCTTACTCAGCATGCATCATTGATTTCATCGCGCATCGGCTTTTTCGTCTTCTCCCCCCTGTTTTTGACTTAATAACCAGGAGAACCAAAAAATTCGTTAGGACGTTTGTTTTTATTTGAAAAAGATTAAAAAGAGAAACCATAAAATTGGGACTGGTTAACACTATTGATCTTAAAAACCGCTCACCCTAAAAATTTTGTCTTGGGGAGAGCAACCCCCTCATTGTATGGTTTGGATGCGCGAGAGAGTGACCCGCACCCTAGGTAGAGCCCTCCGGTGCTAATCCCGACTGATTACCGACTCTTCCGTGCGGGCCAGTCGGTTGGGATAGCATCGGGTATCCTAACAAGTCACGTAAGCGCTCTGATATTTTGTGTGTTCACCTAATAAAATCGACAAGATAATTTGACCGAACTTTCACGGTCTTCAGCTCGCGTCACGTTGGTGAACCGGGGGTTTGTCTTGTGATCATAGTTGCTCCAGATCTCATCCACCCTACTCGACCAGATCAAGATGATGGGTAGACGCTCTCTTAGGCAGCCTCTGGCTGCACCGCTTTCGGGCACGTCTACCTCATCATCTAGGTTGGCCCGCGAGAGCCGAGACCAGCTCTCCGAGCCCGAGTACGATTCCGCCCTGTTCCCCCTCGATCCCCTTTCTTTCCTGCCTGAGAGACACGAGCCCGAGGAGAGACTGATTGATTTGACAGCACTTGAGTTGGGCTCATTTGATTTTGCAGCAGACATCATGGCAGGCAGTTCCGAGGATCGTTCCCGCACAGAGCACGTCGTGATGGATCAGGGAGCGATCAACTCCACCTTGATCGCCTCATTAGAGACAGTTCAACAGCAGTTACGCGATCGGGGAGCATTTATGATTGAGATGAGGCGAGAGTTGGAGAGGCTCAGAGTAGAGCGAGACCAGCAGAGCGAGCCTGAGGAGATACCTGATGCAGAGGCACAAGCCGCAGCAGCCGCAGCAGCCGCAGCCGCCGCAGCGGCAGCCGCCGCGACAGGAGGACCACCGAGACCGATGCGGGAGTTGCACAACCCTGGATCTACACTGATGCACCATTGGGTGGTGGTACCTGCTATCGTGGGGGACTTCAAGTTCCCCCCGAACACCCTGCAGATGCTTCCCCGTTTTCATGGGCTTGCCACCGAGGAGCCCCATCTCCACCTCCAGGAGTTCCTGATGATTTGCAGTACTGTCCACGACCGCCATGTGGACCAGGATACGATTCGGATGATTGCCTTCCCCTTCTCACTAGCAGATAGAGCAGCCACCTGGCTGAAGCATCTGGGGAAGTTCGTCTACACCTGGGAGCAGCTCCGCACCGAGTACTTGAACAAGTACTATCCACTCGGGCGGACGAATGCAGCGAGGGACCTGATCAGCAACTTCTCCATGCTCCCCAATGAGCAATTTCACGAGGCATGGGAGAGGTTTAGAGAGCTCACGGACAGATGCCCGCACCACGACATCACGAAGCCGAACCTTGTGCAGAGCTTCTTCAGCGGGTTGACACCAGAGCTTCAGGGTCTGGTGAATGCTTCTTGTGGCGGGTCCTATTTCGCCAAGGACCACGACCAGGTCTGGGCCATCTTCGAGGAGATGGCTGAGAATTATAGGGTGATGTCCCAGACCCGGCTGTACACACAGAGACCCCAGCCGCAACAGCCAGGATCCGTGCAGTACCAGCGGATAGCACGGGTCGATGCAGGTCCATCTAGTTCGTCCGCAGTCGCAGCAGCACAGGCAGAGTCGTCCGCTGCGGACATGGGGATCATCAGCGAGAAGTTGGACCGCATGGAGCTGATTGAGAAGAAGCAGTGCCAGAGCATCGCGCAGATGGATCAGATGGCACAAACTCTGAGCGACATGAAGACCCAGCTCATGTGTCTCCAGGAGGCACAGACGGCTTCACAGCCCCGTCTTCAGTCGCGAGGCGACTCCGGCAGCAGCAGCAGCTCGTCCCAGCGCTCCAGCTCCCTACAGCAGCCTAGACAGGTTCATCTTGTACAGGCGGAGCCGTACCAGCAGCCGCAGCCCACTTACCAGTCCCCACCATCTCCAGACATGCAGATGGTGGTATACCAGCCGGACCAGCCTCTGGCAGTACTCCCGCCAGCCCCCTACGATGCAGAGCCATTGATGGATGTCAACGGGATTTGGTATGACCGCCCCCAGCCTGGAATCCGACGAGACCATCCCGGATTCAGGTGGGGGAATGGAGGTACCCAGCCCCAGCAGCAGCCAACCGGTCAGGGAGGGCAGTATGGCCAGTAGAGGGATCACCAGCCGCAGCAACAACCCCCAGCCTACCAGTCACACCAGCAGTCGTCCTTCGGTCCTCGTCCCTATCAGCAGCAGGGACAGTCGTGGAGACGTGAGCAGCAGGCTCACCCAACATACCAGCAGCATCCCTCTTCCTACCCCTCTCAGCAGCACCACCAGCAGTTCCAGCAGCCTCAGCACCAGAGAGGCTACCCGTCGGGCTCCCACGAGAGCCCCGCCTTGGATGACGTCGCCCGCCTCCTCACGGATCAGCAGGCCACATTTAGACGGGAGATGGACGAGTTCCGCCAGGAGATGCGGGACCTGGTGAGAGGGAAGGCCGCCATTCCTGCACAGATCGAGCCGAACCCGAACAACCTCAAGAGGAAGTCTGAGCAGGTAGTTTCTACTGAGCATGCCACTCCTAGTGACCCATTTGATGATACATCTTCGGATCTATTTGATGCTGATTTTGTTACACTTAGGAGCAGTAGGACACCAGCAGGCGGCGGCGCCTCGTCTGAGCTACACCACGAGGATACTTCCGGGGCGCCACATGAGGAGGAGGAGAGCGGTACTGAGGCCGCTCCAGATGACGATGGTGGTACTGATGCCGCCAAGGATGCTGATTCCACCGGCGGTACTGAGGCTGCCGCTTCACCAGTTCGAGGAGGTGGCACTGACGCCACCCGTTTAGCCGAGCCAGCCCGCGGTACTGATGCCGCGAGACGTCCAGCAGCAGCAGCAACAGAGTCAGCCCATGGTGGTACTGAGGCCACCAGTGTTTGTCGTGATAGAGATGTTGTCTTTCCTTCAGTTCATGTACCTCAGAGCACTGTTGTGAATAAAGGAAAAGGTTTAGTTTCTTCTGGTCCCACTGTGGTGCTTGATGTATGTGTGGATCCGGCCGTCGAGCTGTCTAGGCCTTTTCCTAGTCCCTCTTCTGCGAAGGACCCTGTGATCCCCTTCCCTAGAGCCCTTCAGATGGGGAAGGGGAAGAAAAAAGAAAAAGATCCAAAAAAGAGAGAGCTTGAGGAGTTCAGCCAGAGCATGATAGACCGATTCCACATCCAGCTGACCCTCCAGGAGGCTTTGCAGCACATCCCCCTTCTCCAGCGATCTTTGAGAGACAGGACCACAGTCAGGAGGAGGAGGAGGAACCACACTTCAGAGATACATGTGCTGACGAAAGCCACGTGTTTTGCGATCCAGAACCGACTGCCAGCCAAGAGGCCAGATTCAGGGGTCCCGTATGTCAGATGCCAGATCAGTGAGCAGAGGTTCGACCGTACTCTAATAGATAGCGGATCGTCGATCAACCTTCTTCCGGCAGCCCTTCTCGACCACTTCGAGTTGGGCACTCTTCGACAGAGCAGGACAGTCCTTCAGTTCGCTGATCGATCTGTCAAGAGGCCGAAGGGGTTGTTACGAGACGTTATTGTCACGGTTCAGGGCCTGAAATTCCCCGTGGACTTTGTAGTGTTGGACATGGAGATCCCTGATTCATTGGCCGATACCCCCATCATCCTTGGTCGTCCGTTCTTGGCCACAGCCAAGGCGGTGACTGACCATGACAGCGGGAAGGTGTACTTTCGCGTCGAGGGCGAGAGTATACAAATAGAGACGGTCGAGGACTACAGAGCTAGAGAGAGATCATGCTCAGAGGCCAGTACCGATTCAGAGCAGCTGACAGACGCAGAACCAGACATCCACCAGGACTGTGATTTTGTGATCACAGACGATGAGGCAGCTTGGGAAGATCCAGCAGCAGAGACCATCCTCTCATTTTCAGATACAACTGATGCTGAGATGATAGCAGAGGAGAGTCTGGAGAGCACAGCCCTGGTTCAGGATACCACAGAGGCAGCAGAGCCGGTCCTTGATCGCGACACGAGTTTTAGTGATGGTGGTGCTGAGGCCACCTTGCTTTACGGTGGTACTGATGCCATGGTGACCATCTGAATGACTAAGGTAAAGGTACAGAAATGGTCGTTGTGACCTCAATCACTCAGACTAGGTCGATCAAGAAAAATCGAACCACTAATGACAAATCAAGCAATCAAAATACGAGAAGCGGTCCTGCTATATATTTAACCTGGTATAGCACCCAGGGTCGAACTCGAGGAGCACGGATTGGCTGATGGCCTACGAAGTAGTAAAAACAAATAAAATGAAAGACAAAATATTTTTTAGTGGTTTTTAATTATTTATATATTTTTTTGGATTTTTAATATGTAAAAATAATAATAAAAACAAAAACAATCACACTTTGACAAATTATTTAAGGTATCAAAAATCAAGCAAAAATTCAAACAAAAATATTTTTGTGTTTTTTTACGTTTTTTAGTGTTTTTGGTGAATTTTTGACAATTTTCTGATGTGTATTTTATTTTCTAAAAATCAAACAGTGCTAAAAGCAAGGGGTACTGTCCAGCCAGGCCAAAAGTCCCTAGATAAAATATCTAAGGGCCTCACAAGGGCCTGGAGGTAATTTTCCTGTAAGGTAGAGAAAACAAGGAAAATTTGGGTACCAAGTTTATTATTTTTGGGTTTTTAATTAATTTATTAGAATTTTTATGGGTTTTCGAGTGTTTTTAAGTTTTTAAGGTTTTTAAGCAGTGAAAAATAGCTAAAATTGGCTATAAAATCGAGGAACACAAATTAAACAGTGGCTAATTTTTATAGAATTTTTAGGGGAGTTTTTATATTTTTTTATGATTTTTTAATCTAGACAGTAACAAAAATTAAGGTTTTTGAATTTTTTAAAAATATCAAACAAAACCAAAAATGTCCTCAAAAATCCTTGAAAATCCTACACCATGGTAGGAGCCATGTGTCAAATTCTCATTGGATTTGAAGGTGATTTGATATTTTATTCAAAAATAACAAGAGGGTACTGTGCACAGGGACTGGAATGCAAATACCCAAAGTTCTGGGGGTCCAGGTGCAATTAACCCAGCAAAACACGCGCCAAGCGCGTGCCTGAGGCACTCAGGGACCTATTTGTAAGGAAAATAAGTCCCGAGGACCTATTGGTAACTCGTACCAAAAGTCCAGGGGGCTCAGTTGCAAATAACCCAAAATAAAATGCACATGTGTAAAACAACCACGCACAGGGGTATAAATGCAATTAACTCAAAACTTTCATTCATTCCATAACAACCAGAACTACAAGGGCATAAAGTGCAAATAACCCAAAACAACACGTGACGAAGCACGTGGCTCACAACAGGCAGGGGTATATATGCAATTACACTAAAGCTCAGGGTCCTCTATGCAATTAAACCTAAAACTAAACAACGTATTTAAATATTTACAGGACTCAAACGAAATAAAACAAAGATAAGGGCCTAAGGGTAAATTACCCTTTATTAAGCGGGGTCGTTGGATGCGCTCCACGTGGCTGATCTGAGGGCTGGAACTGGTGGGCGCTCCGGATCGTCCCTTCTTTGATCGAACGCTGCAGGTTGCTCCAAGGATGGACGACCAAGATCTGAACTGGAGCGAGACGGGGGCGATTGACGGCGGCTGGAGGTCCTGGATGAACAGGCGGCCGGCGAAGTTCTCCGGCCTCGTGGAAGCGTCTCCGGCCTCGTCTGCTGCTCCTGAATATCGGAGAAGCTCCGGCGTGAAAGTGCGCAGCAGCTGATGGCCTCCGATGGCCCAGCCGAGCTCGGGGGAGCTCCGACGAGGGTGGCGGAGGTGAAGCTCCTGGTCTGAATGACGAGAGGCCTCAGATGGCCTCCTCTGGACCTGCAAAACCACTCAGGAGATTCATGGGTCGAGGGCAAAGTGCCTCGACCCAGTTAGGCGTAGTGGGGATGGTCGGTGCGTCGGGGCGACGGGCTCCGGCGAAGGTGGAAGACGGTGAAGCCCGGTTCCCAGCTCCTGTGCGAGCTGGGTTGAGTGAGTGGGTGCAGAACGTGCGGCGGAGGAAAGCGAACGTGTGGGTCGGGTCCGATGGTCGAACGGGGGTCGGAACCGGGGTGAATCGAAGGAATACGACGGCGGGACGAATTGGGGCAAAGCTGAAATCGAACGAAATAGCTAAGCTAAGGGGCTACCTGAATGATCGATAAGACTGGGGAAGAGCAGGGGGTGCTCCTGGTCTTGGCCTCAAGGGTCGTCTCGGCCCGAGGCTCGAAGCTCGCCCAGGTGGCGGAGCTGCGGCGGGTGTATCGCCGGATCAGTGGGTTCCTCCTCCTCGCCTCGCTGCAACAGGCGGAGACGCTCGCTGTCACTCGTGCGGTCACTCTGGAGCTCACAGGGAAGAAGGGGGATGGCCAAAGATGGCGTGGGAAGGTGGCTGAGCTCCAGCTTTATATGGCTAGGGGTCCGAGAAGAGGGGGTCCGGGCAAGCTCAGGAGCACGTGGATCCCGAGGGAGCGGCTCCGGCGAGGATGTCGGATGCAAGAAGAAGGATTCAGACCCGGGGTTTGGCGGATTGGCGATCGGGCCGAGTGGGTAAAAATCCGAGAAGTTGGGTCCGCCACTTAAACCCGTGGGAAGTGGTCCTGGGGGGGGCCAGTTGACCGGGCGGTCAACATCCCCAGGAGCCAATGCGGTTCGGCCACGTGGCTAGATCTTGAGATGACAAATAAACATAGCTAGGGGCCGAATCTGCAAAAACTCAAAATATGAAATATTTTTATTTTATTTTTTTCTATTTTTTGGTGATTTGTAATTAATTTTTGGAAATAAAAATAAGGTATTTACATTATATAGCTATATATAGGTATATATACAATATGTAGGCTTTTGATTTTTGATTTTTAATTATTATTTTTGTACAATTTTATTCCTATTTTATATTTTATTTATTTATAGTATAAAATAAGGAATAAAAGGATGTTTTTATTTGATTTTTATTATTTATTTACATAGGTACAATAAATAGATATGTACATCTATATACAAGGTATATGTACAAGATATTTTTATATTTTTGATTTTTCTATTTTTATTTTGATTTTTGTTTTGATTCTTTTTATTTTATTTATTTACAATATATAACATAGACTATTTACAAAAATTATAAAAATTACTTTTATATATTTACAAAGCTTAAATAAATAGGTATGGTGTATATACATGGTGAAAGGGTATTTTTAATCTTTTTGATTTTTAACTTTTTATTTTGTTTTTTTTATCTTTTATAAATATATACAAATATTTACAAGTGTATTTTTGGTGAGGAAAACATTTTTATTCTATTTACATAAATATTTACACATGAGCCCCTATCTCCCTCTACTTTGGCTTTTATGCGGTCAGGCCCATGCTGAGCCCTCCCTTGGGTTAGGTTGCTCAATATTTATTCTCAATATTTCCCTCTTTTTTTCTTTTTAATCTTTATTCTTTTATTTTTGCACAAAAACATGCTAATTATAGATTTTTACACAATGCATGCTTTTGGTAATTATTCCTATTTACACATATCTACATGCATTTGCAAAGGTTTTTGTAGCTAAAATATAAGAATAAAGAGTGATGAATGGGTATTCATCACCCCCCTATACTTAACTTTGCTAGTCCCTTAGCAAACACTTATTTGAAAAAGAAGTGAAAAAGAAAGAAAGAAAAAGAAAAAAGAGGATGTACATGGATCAAGGTTGATTATTAAACTTGCCTTCATTAAATTGGGGTATGGAGCTCGATCAGATCTTTGGATTATTAATGTGTCGGAACCTTATTTAGACTTAAGCTTAAAACTCAACAGCCACCAAGTTCCACTAATCTATAACCAAGACTCCTCAATGCTCCAGATCAGAACAAGTCATCAATCACAAACCCTGAAGACCATGAATCTTTTCTTGTCCTGTGAATGTGAAGTCTAAGCTCTCCACCTCAGAAAAGGCAACTTGACAACCCTCCCCAACAAGGTAACTCTATGACCTCAATCTGGCCACTCTTTCCTCGAGGAGCAGGGTATTCCCTTCTAAGTTCAAGTTCAACCGGCTCAAGAAGAGGGGGAAGAAGAGAATGGGTCAAGGCCAGTGTAGCCAAGTACCCTTGGGAGCTTGACCAGTGTAGCCAAGTCTCCCTGCTGCAAGCTACAACAGGTGGATCATGAAACCAAGCTTTGCTTATTGCACTCTATATACATACTCCGGTGGGATTATCATTTTCTATCAGACCCACCATTTTTTTGGAGTTCTTTTCTTTTTGCACACATTTTTTTTCAAGTGTATCTGTACAACATATACATGTGCAGCATATATACAAGGAGTTTTTCCTCTTGAGCCAGTAGACTATCCCTCTTTTGAAGCTTTATTGCAACCCACAACTCCCGTCGTTAGACCTCATGGCAACCAGACCAAGTTGAGACGCACTTCCTCCACTAAAAGAAGAAGAGAGGTTCCGCCTAGAAGTACTACCCTCATATGCTACCCCAAGTCAAGGAAGACTGCCTCCTCACCACCTCATCCGTAGAGAGCTCGGTGCATAGTGCTGGTGTCCAAGTAAAGCCATTGTCTATATGAGTCATGTGTTGTTGTTAAGTGCTCTACTTAGGCTCATTGAGATGACATGTGATCATAGCCTAGTGGACTCAAAAATTAAGTCACCATGGACCTGAAAAGCCTTAAACCTAAGCCCTATAAGGTTCCTCTTAGAAATTAGGTGGATTAAGATCTTAATCAAGCTCCAATTCTCAATTTAGTTCCAGGCTAGTTTAAATGTCAACTATCATCCAAGAAAAACTATATACATCTGTACAAAAAGATGCTTATTTACACAAATTTTACAATCATGCAAAATTTTTGAAAAATGTTTTGAAATCATGAATGAATGATGCATGAAGTGCAAGTTTTGCAAAAAGATATTTACACACATTTACACAAGATTTTTGAAAACTTTTTAATTTTCAAAACATTTTGGAAAAATTTTGTACTATATACATAATTTTGATACAAAAATATTTACACAAGCTTTACACAAAAGATTTTTGAAATCATTTTTACAAAGATAATTTGTACACTAGCTATATATGTGCAAATAAAAGAAGATTATGTACATGAATTTTTTTTAATTTTTGTGGTTTTTAGCCATTTTATTTATTAACACACTCACACAAAGTACGAGTTATGGCTAAAGTATATATGAAATATATACACACCCCCCTATACTTAGCTCGAACGATGTCCTCAGAGTCAAGAGCGATGGAGAAGACATAACTCGTGCTAGGTATAGGAAAGTGAAAAGGAAGGCTATACAAAAAGAAGAATGAAATAGAAAAGTCAAGAAGAGCTCGGGTCTTCCCCCTATACTTAGGATCAAATAATCCTAAGTATAGCAGGCTGTATACTAAGGGAAAACCTGAGTGGAGAATGTACAGGGTCTACCCCCCCTATACTTAGGGTGAAATATCCCTAAGTATAGGCAACAAAAACAGGGGTAGACAGAAACAAAAGAAATACCCAAAAGGTCTCACATCCCCCCTATACTTAGGGTAAAGTGCACCCTAAGTATAGCATAATCACAAGATGGAGAAAGGGATGTAGGACTAAAGAATGTAGTGATATGGACATCTGGATCTATATACAGCGGAAGATCAGTGAAACTCAGGCGTGAGATGCATTAGATGTGAGTCAAAAGACCACATCTCACGCGAAGTGAATAGGGGCAAGATCAACGACCCGCGGCTCATGATCTAGAAATGGCTTGAGCCGCTGGCCGTTCACTCGAAAGGTACTCTCAGAAGACAACTCAGATATGTCGATGCTACCGTTGTCGTGTACCTTTCTAACCAGATAAGGTCCCTTCCATTTGCTCTGTAGCTTCCCTGGAAATAGGCGTAGCCTCGCATCAAACAACCATACTCTCTATCCAATCTCAAAATGCTTGTGGCTGATATGAGAATCATGCCACTCCTTCACTTTCTCCTTATAATGCAGGCTGCTTGAGAAAGCTGCATCTCTAAGCTCCTCCAGGGCAGCTAGCTCTGCCCTCCTCTGGTCTCCCATACCAGCTGGATCCATCAAAATATCTGTAACTGCCCAAAGTGACTTGTTCCTCAGCTCAACAGGTAAATGGCATGGCTTGCCATATACGAGGCGAAAGGGAGATGTACCCAAGGGTGTCTTGAAAGACGTCCTATATGCCCACAAGACCGAGTCCAAAAGCTGTGACCAATCCTTTCGGTCAGGGCGGACGACTTTCTGCAGAATAGTCTTGATCTCCCTATTCGACACTTCGGCTAGACCATTCGTCTGTGGATGGTAAGGTGTAGCAACACGATGGTCTATGCCGAACTCGCTAGCAAGTGCCTTCACCTGGTCGTTGATGAAGTGAGATCCCCCATCAGAAATTAGAACTCGTGGAACCCCGAACCGCGTGATGATGTGCTTCCTCAAAAATCTGCAAACGGTCCTCGCATCAGCGGCTCGGGCGGGGATAGCCTCCACCCAACGACTCACATAATCAACGGCCAACAGAATGTACTCAAATCCCTGACTCTTAGGGAATGGACCCATGAAATCGATGCCCCATGCGTCAAAAACCTCACAGAAGTGAATGGGTTGCATCGGCATCATATCATGCTGTCCACAAGTGCCCATCCTCTGACAGTCAGTACACCTCTTCACGAACTCATCAGAGTCCTTGAAGAGGGTAGGCCACCACAAGCCGGATTGGAGCACTTTCTGTGCCGTTCTCCTCCCAGAATGATGTCCTCCTGCCTCAAGCTTGTGGCAGTAAGTGAGGACGCTATGGTGTTCCTCCTGAGGAATACACCGACGCCAGACGCTATCCCCTCCTTCGTGGTAAAGGATGGGATCCTCCCAATGGTAGGACTTGGCCTTCGCGAGGAAGGTCTCAAGCCTCTGCCTGGGCCAATCTTGTGGGACTTTCCCAGCAACGAGAAAGTTCACAATATCGGCGTACCATGGGAGTGAGGCGATAGCAAGGATCGCCTCATCTGGGAAGGTATCTCTAATAGGGTCAATCTGCTCAGAATCCTCAGGCTGCTCTAGTCGGGAGAGATGATCCGCCACCACATTCTTGACTTCAGGCTTATCCTTAATCTCAATGTCGAACTCCTGGAGTAGAAGGATCCATCTAGTCAGTCTGGCCTTGGCATCCTTCTTTGCCATGAGGTACCTGATGGCGGTGTGATCTGTAAACAAAGTCACTCTAGATCCAATGATATACGATCTGAACTTATCCATGGCGAACACTACGGCTAGCATCTCCTTCTCTGTGACCGTGTAATTCCGCTGGGCGGAATCCAATGTGCGGCTAGCGTAGTGTATGGCAAATGGAACTCCATCCCTCCTCTGTCCCAGCACTGCCCCTACGGAAAAATCGGAGGCATCCGTCATGATCTCGAATGGGAGAGACCAATCAGGCGGCTGGAGAACAGGAGCCTCAATAACACATTGCTGGAGAGTCGCGAACGACGAAAGACACTGGTCATCGACAAGGAACTCGGTGTCTTTCGTCAAGAGGTCAGTCAACGGTCGGGCAATCCTGCTGAAATCCCGAATAAATCTCCTATAAAATCCTACGTGCCCCAGGAATGACCGTAGCTGCCTCAGATTGGACGGCGGTGCGAGTTTCCTAATGACATCAACCTTGGCCGGATCAACCTCCATGCTCCTGTTGGAGATGATATGGCCAAGCACCGTCCCTTGAGTCACCATGAAGTGACTCTTCTCCCAAGATAAAACCAAATGATACTCAATACATCGCTGGAGTACCCGGTCTAGGCAGTCAAGACAGGAGTCGAATCCGTCGCCGTAGACCGAGAAATCGTCCATGAAGACCTCCAAACACTCCCCTACCATGTCCGAAAAGATCGACAGCATGCACCTCTGAAAAGTCGCAGGGGCATTGCATAGCCCAAATGGCATGCGTCGAAAAGAATATGTGCCGAAGGGACATGTAAAGGTGGTCTTCTCCTGATCCTCAGGAGCGATGGCCACTTGGTTGTAGCCCGAGTACCCATCCAGGAAGCAATAATGGCTCTTCCCTGCCAGTCTCTCAATGATCTGGTCAATAAAAGGCAGGGGGAAATGGTCCTTCTTGGTGGCTTGGTTGAGTCTCCTGTAGTCAACACAAACCCTCCAAGAGGTGGGTACTCGTGTAGCAATCTCCTCTCCCGACTCACTGATCACAGTTGTGATGCCCGTCTTCTTGGGCACCACATGCAAGGGGCTGACCCACTTGGAGTCGGAAATGGGATAAATAAAATCTGCACTCCACCATTTCGATATTTCCTTCATCACGACCTCTCTCAGGTTGGGGTTCAGACGCCGCTGGAACTCACGCGACGGCTTCGCCCCCTCCTCGAGATAGATATGGTGGGAGCACACTGATGGACTAATCCCATGGAGATCTGCTACGCTCCATCCGATCGCCTTGCGGTTCTTTTCAAGAACCCCCATCAAATGGGATTCCTGCTCTCCAGTCAACTCGGCGGAGATGATGACTGGGTGCATCTCTGGCTCGCCCGCAAGGAATCGATACTTCAGCGAAGTAGGGAGCGGCTTCAGCTCTGGAATGCTGGGTGCTGGCAAATCTGGCTGCGGAAGAAACTGAGTGAAAGCTGCTAAGTCTGCCAAATCTGCCTGGGAAAGTGAAAGCGTACTCTCGCAAACTGGATCGGGAGAAGGCTGCTCAACTGCACTGTCTCTGCTCTGCTCGGTATCAGCCTCCTCCTCAACTGTAGGCTCAAATGGACTCAGGTCTGGCATCTGATCATAGCAATCGGCCCAATCAGACTCTGAATCCGAGGGATCTATATCAACCGCGGTGGCATCAGTACCACCGGAAAGCAAGGTGGCCTCAGCACCACCATCACTAAACATCGTGTCACGATCAAGGACCGGCTCTGCTGCCTCTGTGGTATCCTGAACCAGGGCTGTGCTCTCCAGACTCTCCTCTGCTATCATCTCGGCATCAGCTGTATCTGAATATGAGAGGATGGTCTGTGCTACCGGATCTGCCCAAGCTGCCTCATCGTCTGTGATCACAAAATCACAGTCCTGGAGGATGTCTGGCTCTGCGTCTGTCAGCTGCTCTGAACCTGTACTCGCATCTGAGCGAGCTCTCTCTAGCTCTGTAGTCCTCAACCGTCTCTATTTGTATACTCTCGCCCACGACGCGAAAGTACACCTTCCCGCTATCATGATCAGTCACCGCCTTGGCTGTGGCCAAGAACGGACGACCAAGGATGATGGGGGTATCGGCCACTGACTCAGGGATCTCCATGTCCAATACTACGAAGTCCACAGGGAATTTCGGGCCCTGAATCGTGACGATAACGTCTCGTAATAACCCCTTCGGCCTCTTGACAGATCGATCAGCGAACTGAAGGATTGTCCTGCTCTGTCGAAGAGTGCCCAACTCGAAGCGGTCGAGAAGGGCTGCCGGAAGAAGGTTGATCGACGATCCGCTATCTAGTAGAGTACGGTCGAACCTCTGCTCACTAATCTGGCATCTGACATACGGGGCCCCTGAATCTGGCCTCTTGGCTGGCAGTCGGTTCTGGATCGCGAAACACGTGGCTTTCGTCAGCACATGTATCTCTGAAGTGTGGTTCCTCCTCCTCCTCCTGACTGTGGTCCTATCTCTCAAAGATCGCTGGAGAAGGGGAATGTGCTGCAAAGCCTCCTGGAGGGTCAGCTGGATGTGGAATCGATCGATCATGCTCTGGCTGAACTCCTCAAGCTCTCTCTTTTTTGGATTTTCTTTTTTCTTCCCCTTCCCCATCTGAAGGGCTCTAGGGAAGGGGATCACAGGGTCCTTCGCAGATGAAGGATTAGGAAAAGGCCTAGACGGTTCAACGACCGGATCCACACATACATCATGCACCACAGTGGGACCAGAAGAAACTAAACCTTTTCCTTTATTCAAACCAAAGTTTTGAGATACATCAAGGCGGGGAGAGACAACATCTCTCTCTATACAAACACCGGTGGCCTCAGTACCACCATGGGCTGGCTCTGCTGCTGCTGCTGGTAGACGTCTCGCGGCCTCAGTACCGCGGGCTGGCTCGGCTATCCTGGTGGCGTCAGTACTACCTCCTCGATCTGGTGAAGCGGCGGCCTCAGTACCGTCGGTGGGATCAGCATCCTTGGTGGCCTCAGTGCCACCGTCATCATCTGGAGCGGCCTCAGTATCGCTCTCCTCCTCCTCATGTGGCGCCTCTGAAGTATCCTCGTGGTGAAGCTCAGATGAGGCGCCGCCGCCTGCTGGGGTCCTACCGCTCCTAAGTGTGACAAAATCAGCATCAAATCGATCCGAAGATGTATCAACAAATGGGTCACTAGGAGTGGCAAACTCAGTGTGTACTACCTGCTCAGATTTCCTCTTGAGGTTATTCGGATTCGGCTCAATCTGGGCTGGAATGGCGGCCTTCCCTCTCACCAAGTCCCGCATCTCCTGGCGGAACTCGTCCATCTCCCGTCTGAATGTGGCCTGCTGGTCCATGAGGAGGCGGGCGATGTCATCCAAAGCGAGGCTCTCGTGGGAGCCCGACGGGTGGCCTCTCTGGGGGTGAGGCTGCTGGAACTACTGGTGGTGGTAAGAGGGGTATGAGGAAGGGTGCTGCTGCTGAACTGGGTGAGCCTGCTGCTCACGTCCCCACGACTGTCCCTGCTGCTGATAGGGACGAGGACCGAAGGATGATGGCTGGTGCTGCTGATATGCTGGGGGCTGCTGATGCGGCTGGTGATCTCTCTGCTGGGAGTACTGCCCTCCCTGTCCTGACGGCTGCTGCTGGGGCTGGGCACCACCACTCCCCCACCTGAATCCGGGATGGTCTCATCGGATCCCAGGCTGGGGGCGGTCATACCAAATCCCGTTGACATCCATCAACGGCTTGGCATCGTAGGGGGCTGGCGGGAGTACTGCCAGAGGCTGGTCCGGCTGGTAAACCACCATCTGCATCTCTGGAGATGGTGGGGACTGGTAGGTGGGCTGCGGCTGCTGGTACGGCTCCGCCTGTACAAGGTGAACCTGTCTAGGCTGCACAGGGGTGCTGGAGCGCTGGGACGAGCTGCTGCTGCTGCCGGAGTCGCCTCGCGACTGAAGATGGGGCTGAGAAGCCGTCTGTGCCTCCTGGAGACACATGAGCTGTGTCTTCATGTCGCTCAGAACCTGTGCCATCTGTTCCATCTGAGTGATGCTCTGGCATTGCTTCTTCTCAATCAGCTCCATGCGGTCCAACTTCTCGCTGATAATGCCCATGTCCGCAGCTGTCGACTCTGCCTGTGCTTCTGCGGCTACGGACGAACTGGATGGACCTGCATCTACCCGTGCTATCCGCTGGTACTGCACGGGACCTGGCTGTTGTGGCTGGGTCTTCTGAAAATACAACCGGGTCTGGGACATCACCATGTAATTTTCGGCCATCTCCTCGTAGATGGCCCAGACCTGGTCGTGGTCCTTGGCAAAGTAGGACCCGCCGCAAGAAGCGTTCACCAGACCCTGAAGCTCTGGCGTCAACCCGCTGAAAAAGCTCTGAACTAGGTTCGGCTTGGAGATGTCGTGGTGCGGGCATCGGTCCTAGAGCTCTCGAAACCTCTCCCATGCCTCGTGAAACTGCTCGTTGGGGAACATGGAGAAGTTGCTGATCAGGGCCCTCGCTGCATTCGTCCGCCCGAGTGGATAGTACTTGTTCAAGTAATCGGTGCGGAGCTGCTCCCAGGTGTAGACAAACCTCCCAAGATGCTTCAGCCAGGTGGCTGCTCTATCTGCCAGTGAAAACGGGAAGGCTATCATCCGGATCGTGTCCTGGTCCACATGGCGATCGTGGACAGTGCTGCAGATCATAAGAAACTCCTGGAGGTGGAGGTGGGGCTCCTCAGTGGCAAGTCCGTGGAAGCGGGGTAGCAACTGCAAGGTGTTCGGAGGGAACTTGAAGTCCCCCACGATCGCCGGCACCACTACCCAGTGATGCATCAGAGTAGATCCGGGATTGTGTAAATCCCGCATCGGTCGTGGTGGTCCTCCTGCGCAGCGCCTCCCGCTGCGGTGGCTGCGGCTGCTGCTGCGGCTGCGGCTGCTGCGACTCGTGCCTCTGCATCAGGTATCTCCTCAGGCTCGCTCTGCTGGTCTCGCTCTTCTCTGAGCCTCTCCAACTCTCGCCTCATCTCTATCATGAACGCCCCCTGATCGCGTAGCTGCTGCTGAACTGTCTCCAATGATGCGATCAGGGTGGAGTTGATCGCTCCCTGGTCTAGTACAAAATGCTCGGGCTGACGGGAGTGATCATCTGAACTGCCGGCTCTGGCCATAGCGACGTCTGAATGATCAAACGAGCCCAACTCAGGTGTTGTCAAATCAATCAGTCTCTCCTCGGGCTCGTGTCTCTCAGGTAGAACAGAAAGGGGGTCGAGGGGGAACAGGGTGGAATCGTACTCAGGCTCGGAGAGCGGGTCTGGGCTATCGCGAGCCAACCTAGATGATGAGGTAGACGTGCCCGAAAGCGGTGCAGCCAGAGGCTGCCTAAGAGACCGTCTACCCATCATCTTGATCTGGCGAGTAAGGCGGATGAGATCTGGAGCAACTATGATCACAAACAAACCCCCGGTTCACCAACGCAACGCGAGCTGAAGACCGTGAAAGTTCGGCCAAATTATCTTGTCAATTTTATTTGGTGAACACACAAAATATCAGAGCGCTTACGTGACCTGTTAGGATATCCGATGCTAACCCAACCGACTGGCCCGCACGGAAAAGTCGGTAATCAGTCGGGACTAGCACCGGGGGGCTCTACCTAGGGTGCGGGTCACTCTCTCGCGTATCCAAACCATACAATGAGGGGGTTGCTCTCCCCAAGACAAAATTTTTAGGGTGAGCGGATTTTAAGATCAATATTATTAGCCAGTCCCAATTTTATGGTTTCTCTTTTTAGTCTTTTTCAAATAAAAACAAACGTCCTAACGAATTTTTCGGTTCTCCTGGTTATTAAGTCCAAAACAGGGGGGAGAAGACGAAAAAGCCGATGCGCGATAAATCAATGATGCATGCTGAGTAAGAAATGCGTACCTGTCTCCAGCACTCTACATGCAATATGATCCGCGCATAAAAGTAAAGACAGAAAGAAAACTATCTATATGATGCAACGGGAAAGCCGAATCCTAGATGAGCAATTTTTAGCGAAGAACCGTCTAACCGGTCACCGACCTCCAAGCCAAAGAGTCCGGTCTTGGCCCGTCCCTCCTCTGTCCGACAAATCGGGGGTAGGAATAAGCGCTTTACAGGACGGGCTGCGGCACGTAGGCTACGAAGGCAAATGAGTCGGTTATTTTTATTAGTGATTTTTAAGTAGGTCCAATTAACGATCTATGGGAACAGATAAGCAGTTAGGTGTGTGGATCCTACTAATTACGGCACAGTCACCAGAAAATCCTAAGTCTAGGGGCTCGAGCAAAAACCGCGTAAACACCGGAAAAGACAGAAAGAAAAAGAAAAGAAAGCCGCGTAAAAACCGCAAAAAACCGCGCAAGTCCTAAGGGTCCCCCGAGCACACCGGTGCTCGGCGAAACAGACTCGCTACGGCAAGTCCACAAAGGTCCAAGTCCAAGTCCTGTATTATTACAATAATAAAAATAAAATAAAAGACCTCGCCCACTCAACTCTCTCTCACTCTCTCCTGTGGCTCCGCGAAGAAAGGAGCCGCCTCCGAATTCCGCGGTTGCGTCGGCTTCTCGAGAGTAGCCGCCTCGGTCCTCGGGCCCTCGCAAGAGAAAACAAAGTGGTCAGAACCAATAATCAAATAATAATAAAAGAAAAATAAAAGGAAATGAAAAATAAGGGTATATGTGAAAAAATGCAAAATAAAATAAACACACAAAAGAAAACAAAAACAAAAATAAAAGAAAAAGAAAATAAAGCAAAATAAAGTGAAAATAAAATATAGACAAAAAGCCGCGAAGAGCCGCGAGCTCTGAAAGAGCCGCGAAAAGCCGCGAAAATAAACGAAAAGAAAATAAGAAAAACTACTAAGCCGTGCTCCCCGGCAACGGCGCCATTCTGGTGACCATCTGAATGACTAAGGTAAAGGTATAGAAATGGTCCTTGTGACCTCAATCACTCAGACTAGGTCGATCAAGAAAAATCGAACCACTAATGACAAATCAAGCAATCAAAATACGAGAAGCGGTCCTGCTATATGTTTAACCTGGTATAGCACCCAGGGTCGAACTTGAGGAGCACGGATTGGCCGATGGCCTACGAAGTAGTAAAAACAAATAAAATGAAAGACAAAATATTTTTTAGTGGTTTTTAATTATTTTTATATTTTTTTGTTTTTTTAATATGTTAAAAAAAAATAATAAAAACAAAAACAATCACACTTTGACAAATTATTTAAGGTATCAAAAATCAAGCAAAAATTCAAACAAAAATATCTTTGTGTTTTTTATGTTTTTTAGTGTTTTTGGTGAATTTTTGACAATTTTCTGATGTGTATTTTATTTTCTAAAAATCAAACAGTGCCAAAAGTCCCTAGATAAAATATCTAAGGGCCTCACAAGGGCCTGGAGGTAATTTTCCTGTAAGGTAGAGAAAACAAGGAAAATTTGGGGACCAAGTTTATTATTTTTGGGTTTTTAATTAATTTATTAGAATTCTTATGGGTTTTCGAGTGTTTTTAAGTTTTAAGGTTTTTAAGCATTGAAAAGTAGCCAAAATTGGCTAGAAAATCAAGGAACACAAACTAAATAGTGGCTAATTTTTATAGAATTTTTAGGGGAGTTTTTATATTTTTTTATGATTTTTCAATCTAGACAGTAACAAAAATTAAGGTTTTTGAATTTTTTAAAAATATCAAACAAAACCAAAAATGTCCTAAAAAATCCTTGAAAATCCTACACCATGGCAGGAGCCATGTGTCAAATTCTCATTGGATTTGGAGGTTATTTGATATTTTATTCAAAAATAACAAGAGGGTACTGTGCACAGGGACTGGAATGCAAATACCCAAAGTTCTGGGGGTCCAGCTCGTACCAAAAGTCCAGGGGGCTCAGTTGCAAATAACCCAAAATAAAACGCACATGTGTAAAACAACCACGCACAGGGGTATAAATGTAAGCAACTCAAAACTTTCATTCATTCCATAACAACCAGAACTACAAGGGCATAAACTGCAAATAACCCAAAACAACACGTGACGAAGCACGTGGCTCACAACAGGCAGGGGTATATATGCAATTACACTAAATCTCAGGGTCCTCTATGCAATTAAACCTAAAACTAAACAACGTATTTAAATATTTACATGACTCAAACGAAATAAAACAAAGATAAGGGCCTAAGGGTAAATTACCCTTTATTAAGCGGGGTCGTTGGATGCGCTCCACGTGGCTGATCGGAGGGCTGGAACTGGTGGGCGCTCTGGATCGTCCCTTCTCTGATCGAACGCTGCAGGTTGCTCCAAGGATGGACAGCCAAGATCTGAACTGGAGCGAGACGGGGGCGATCGACGGCGGCTGGAGGTCCTGGATGAACAGGCGGCCGGTGAAGTTCTCCGGCCTCGTGGAAGCGTCTCCGGCCTCGTCTGCTGCTCCTGAATATCGGAGAAGCTCCGGCGTGAAAGTGCGCAGCAGCTGATGGCCTCTGATGGCCCAGCCGAGCTCGGGGGAGCTCCGACGAGGGTGGCGGAGGTGAAGCTCCTGGTTTGAATGACGAGAGGCCTCAGATGGCCTCCTCTGGACCTGCAAAACCACTCAGGAGATTCACGGGTCGAGGGCAAAGTGCCTCGACCCAGTTAGGCGTAGTGGGGATGGTCGGTGCGTCGGGGCGACGGGCTCCGGCAAAGGTGGAAGACGGTGAAGCCTGGTTCCCAGCTCCTGTGCGAGCTGGGTAGAGTGAGTGGGTGCAGAACGTGCGGCGGAGGAAAGCGAACGTGTGGGTCGGGTCCGATGGTCGAACGGGGGTCGGAACTGGGGTGAATCGAAGGAATACGACGGCGGGACGAATTGGGGCAAAGCTGAAATCGAACGAAATAGCTAAGCTAAGGGGCTACCTGAATTATCGATGAGACTGGGGAAGAGCAGGGGGTGCTCCTAGTCTTGGCCTCAAGGGTCGTCTCGGCCCGAGGCTCGAAGCTCGCCCAGGTGGCGGAGCTGCGGCGGGTGTATCGCTGGATCAGTGGGTTCCTCCTCCTCGCCTCGCTGCAACAGACGGAGACGCTCGCTGTCACTCGTGCGGTCACTCTAGAGCTCACAGGGAAGAAGGGAATGGTCAAAGATAGCGTGGGAAGGTGGCTGAGCTCCAGCTTTATATGGCTAGGGTCTGAGAAGAGGGGGTCCGGGCAAGCTCAGGAGCGCGCGGATCCCGAGGGAGCGGCTCCGGCGAGGATGCAGGATGCAAGAAGAAGGATTCGGACCCGGGGTTTGGCGGATTGGCGATCGGGTCGAGTGGGTAAAATCCGAGAAGTTGGGTCCGCCACTCAAACCCGTGGGAAGGTGGTCCTGGGGGGGGCCAGTTGACCGGGCGGTCAACATCCCCAGGAGCCAATGCGGTTCGGCCACGTGGCTGGATCTTGAGATGACAAATAAACATATCTAGGGGCCGAATCTGCAAAAACTCAAAATATGAAATATTTTATTTTATTTTTTTCTATTTTTTTGGTGATTTTTAATTAATTTTTGGAAATAAAAATAAGTATTTACATTATATAGCTATATATAGGTATATATACAATATGTAGGCTTTTGATTTTTGATTTTTAATTATTATTTTTGTACAATTTTATTCCTATTTTATATTTAATTTATTTATAGTGTAAAATAAGGAATAAAAGGATGTTTTTATTTGATTTTTATTATTTATTTACATAGGTACAATAAATAGATATGTACATCTATATACAAGGTATATGTACAAGATATTTTTATATTTTTGATTTTTCTATTTTTATTTTGATTTTTGTTTTGATTCTTTTTATTTTATTTATTTACAATATATAACATAGACTATTTACAAAAATTATAAAAATTACTTTTATATATTTACAAAGCTTAAATAAATAGGTATGGTGTATATACATGGTGAAAGGGTAATTTTTAATCTTTTTGATTTTTAACTTTTTATTTTGTTTTTTTATCTTTTATAAATATATACAAATTTTTACAAGTGTATTTTTGGTGAGGAAAACATTTTTATTCTATTTACATAAATATTTACACATGAGCCCCTATCTCCCTCTACTTTGGCTTTTATGCGGTCAGGCCCATGCTGAGCCCTCCCTTGGTTAGGTTGCTCAATATTTATTCTCAATATTTCCCTCTTTTTTTCTTTTTAATCTTTATTCTTTTATTTTTGCACAAAAACATGCTAATTATAGATTTTTACACAATGCATGCTTTTGGTAATTATTCCTATTTACACATATCTACATGCATTTGCAAAGGTTTTTGTAGCTAAAATATAAGAATAAAGAGTGATGAATGGGTATTCATCATGCCACCGCAGTTGATACAGATCCCTCGGATTCAGAGTCTGATTGGGCAGATTGTGATGATCAGATGCCAGACCTGAGTCCACCTGAGCCTACAGAGGAGGAGGTAGATGCAGCACAGATCAGAGACAGCACAGTTGAGCAGCCTTCTCCAGATCCAGTTTGTGAGAGTGCGCTTTCTTTCTCCCAGGCAGATTTGGCAGACTTAGCAGCATTCACTCATTTTCTTCCGCAGCCAGATTTACCAGCACCCAGCATTCCAGAGCTGAAGCCGCTCCCTACTTCGCTGAAGTATCGATTCCTTGCGGGCGAGCCAGAGATGTACCCAGTCATTATCTCCGCCGATTTGACTGGAGAGCAGGAATCCCGTTTGATGGGGGTTCTTGAAAGGAACCGCAAGGCGATCGGATGGAGCGTAGCAGATCTCCATGGGATTAGTCCATCAGTGTGCTCCCACCATATCTATCTCGAGGAGGGGGCGAAGCCGTCGCGTGAGTTCCAGCGGCGACTAAACCCCAACCTGAGAGAGGTTGTGATGAAGGAAATATCGAAATGGTGGAGTGCAGATTTTATTTATCCCATTTCCGACTCCAAGTGGGTCAGCCCCTTGCATGTGGTGCCCAAGAAGACGGGCATCACGACTGTGATCAGTGAGTCGGGAGAGGAGATCGCTACACGAGTACCCACCTCTTGGAGGGTCTGTGTTGACTATAGGAGACTCAACCAGGCCACCAAGAAGGACCATTTCCCCCTGCCTTTTATTGACTAGATTATCGAGAGACTGGCAGGGAAGAGCCATTATTGCTTCCTGGATGGGTACTCGGGCTACAACCAAGTGGCCATCGCTCCTGAGGATCAGGAGAAGACCACCTTTACCTGTCCCTTCGGCACATATGCTTTTCGACGCATGCCATTTGGGCTATGCAATGCCCCTGCGACTTTTCAGAGGTGCATGCTGTCGATCTTCTCGGACATGGTAGGGGAGTGTTTAGAGGTCTTCATGGACGATTTCTCGGTCTACGGCGACGGATTCGACTCCTGTCTTGACTGCCTAGACCGAGTACTCCAGCGATGTATTGAGTATCATTTGGTGCTATCTTGGGAGAAGAGTCACTTCATGGTGACTCAAGGGACGATGCTTGGCCACATCATCTCCAACAGGGGCATGGAGGTTGATCCGGCCAAGGTTGATGTCATTAGGAAACTCGCACCGCCGTCCAATCTGAGGCAGCTACGGTCATTTCTGGGGTACGTTGGATTTTATAGGAGATTTATTCAGGATTTCAGCAGGATTGCCCGACCGTTGACTGACCTCTTGACGAAAGACACCGAGTTCCTTGTCGATGGCAAGTGTCTTTCGTACTCTCCAGCAGTGTGTCATTGAGGCTCCTGTCCTCCAGCCGCCTGATTGGTCTCTCCCATTCGAGATCATGACGGATGCCTCCGACTTTGCCGTAGGGGCTGTGCTGGGACAGAGGAGGAATGGAGTTCCATTTGCCATCCACTACGCTAGCCGCACATTGGATTCCGCCCTGCAGAATTACACGGTTACAGAAAAGGAGATGCTAGCTGTAGTGTTTGCCCTGGATAAGTTCAGATCGTATATCATTGGATCTAGAGTGACTTTGTACACAGATCACACCGCCATCAGGTACCTCATGGCAAAGAAGGATGCCAAAGCCAGACTGACTAGATGGATCCTTCTACTCCAGGAGTTCGATATTGAGATCAAGGATAAGCCTGGAGTCAAGAATGTGGTGGCGGATCATCTCTCCCGTTTAGAGCAGCCTGAGGAGACTGAGCAGATTGACCCTATTCGAGATACCTTCCCAGATGAGGCGATTCTTGCTATCGCCTCACTCCTGTGGTACGCCGATATTGTGAACTTTCTCGTTGCTGGGAAAGTCCCACAAGATTGGCCCAGGCAGAGACTTGAGACCTTCCTTGCGAAGGCCAAGTCCTACCATTGGAAGGATCCCATCCTTTACCACGAAGGAGGGGATAGCGTCCGGCGTCGGTGTATTCCTCAGGAGGAACATCATAGCGTCCTCACTTACTGCCACAAGCTTGAGGCAGGAGGACATCATTCTGGGAGGAGAACGGCACAAAAAGTGCTCCAATCCGGCTTGTGGTGGCCTACCCTCTTCAAGGACTCAGATGAGTTCGTGAAGAGGTGTACTGACTGTCAGAGGATGGGCACTTGTGGACAGCGTGATATGATGCCGATGCAACCCATTCACTTCTGTGAGGTTTTTGACGCATGGGGCATCGATTTCATGGGTCCATTCCCTAAGAGTCAGGGATTTGAGTACATTCTGTTGGCCGTAGATTATGTTAGTCGTTGGGTGGAGGCTATCCCCGCCCGAGCCGCTGATGCGAGGACAGTTTGCAGATTCTTGAGGAAGCATATCATCATGCGGTTCGGGGTTCCACGAGTTCTTATTTCTGATGGGGAATCTCACTTCATCAACGACCATGTGAAGGCACTTGCTAGCGAGTTCGGCATAGACCATCGTGTTGCTACACCTTACCATCCACAGATGAATGGTCTAGCCGAAGTGTCGAATAGGGAGATCAAGACTATTCTGCAGAAAGTCGTCCGCCCTAACCGAAAAGATTGGTCACAGCTTTTGGACTCGGTCTTGTGGGCATATAGGACGTCTTTCAAAACACCTTTGGGTACATCTCCCTTTCGCCTCGTGTATGGCAAGCCATGCCATTTACCTGTTGAGCTGAGGCACAAGTCACTTTGGGCAGTTACAGATATTCTGATGGATCCAGATGGTATGGGAGACCAGAGGAGGGCAGAGTTAGCTGCCCTGGAGGAACTTAGAGATGCAGCTTTCTCAAGCAGCCTACATTATAAGGAGAAAGTCAAGGAGTGGCATGATTCTCATATCAGCCACAAGCATTTTGAGATTGGACAGAGAGTTCGGCTGTTTGATGCGAGGCTACGATTATTTCCAGGGAAGTTACAGAGCAAATGGAAGGGACCTTATCTGGTTAGAAAGGTACACGACAACGGTAGCATCGACATATCTGAGTTGTCTTCTGAGAGTACCTTTCGAGTGAACGGCCAGCGGCTCAAGCCATTTCTAGATCATGAGCCGTGGGTCGTTGATCTTGCCCCTATTCATTTTGCGTGAGATGTGGTCTTTGACTCACATCTAATGCATCTCACGCCTGAGTTTCACTGATCTTCTGCCTTGTATAGATCCAGATGTCCATATCACCACATTCTTTAGTCCCACATCCCTTTCTTCATCTTGTGATTATGCTATACTTAGGGTGCACTTTACCCTAAGTATAGGGGGGACGTGAGACCTTTTGAGTATTTCTTTTGTTTCTGTCTACCCCTGTTTTTGCTGCCTATACTTAGGGATATTTCACCCTAAGTATAGGGGGGGGGGGGTTAGACCCTGTACATTCTCCACTCGGTTTTCCCTTAGTGTACAGCCTGCTATACTTAGGATTATTTGATCCTAAGTATAGGGGGAAGACCCGAGACCCTTTTGACTTTTTCATTTCATTCTTCTTCTTTGTATATAGCCTTCCTCTTCACTTCCCTATACCTAGCACGAGTTATGTCTTCTTCATCGCTCTTGACTCTGAGGACATCGTTCGAGCTAAGTATGGGGGGTGTGTATATATTTCATATATACTTTAGCCATAACTCGTACTTTGTGTGAGTGTGTTAATAAATAAAATGGCTAAAAATCACAAAAATTAAAAATTTTCATGTACATAAACTTCTTTTATTTGCACATAAATAGCTAGTGTACAAATTATTTTTGTAAAAATGATTTCAAAAATCTTTTTTTTGTATCAAAATTATGTATATAGTACAAAATTTTTCCAAAATGTTTTGAAAATCAAAAGTTCGCAAAAATATTATGTAAATGTGTGTAAATATCTTTTTGCAAAACTTGCACTTCATGCATCATCATTTCATGATTTCAAAACATTTTTCAAAAATTTTGCATGATTGTAAAATTTGTGTAAATAAGCATCTTTTTGTACATATGTATATAGTTTTTCTGGATGATAGTTGACATTTAAACTAGCCTGGAATCAAATTGAGAAATGGAGCTTGATTAAGATCTTAATCCACCTAACTTCTAAGAGGAACCTTATAGGGCTTAGGCTTAAGGCTTTTTCAGGTCCATGGTGACTTAATTCTTTGAGTCCACTAGGCTATGATCACATGTCATCTCAATGAGCCTAAGTAGAGCACTTAACAACAACACATGACTCATATAGACAATGGCTTTACTTGGACATCAGCACTATGCACCGAGCTCTCTACGGATGAGGTGGTGAGGAGGCAGTCTTCCTTGACTTGGGGTAGCATATGAGGGTAGTACTTCTAGGCGGAACCTCTCTTCTTCTTTTAGTGAAGGAAGTGCGGCTCAACTTGGTCTGGTTGCCATGAGGTCTAACGACGGGAGTTGTGGGTTGCAAGAAAACTTCAAAAGAGGGATAGTCTACTGGCTCAAGAGGAAAAACTCCTTGTATATATGCTGCACATGTATATGTTGTACAGATGCACTTGAAAAAAAATGTGCAAAAAGAAAAGAACTCCAAAAAAGTGGTGGGTCTGAGAGAAAATGATAATCCCACCGGAGTATGTATATAGAGTGCAATAAGCAAAGCTTGGTTTCATGTTCCACCTGTTGTAGCTTGCAGCAGGGAGACTTGGCTACACTGGTCAAGCTCCCAAGGGTACTTGGCTACACTGGCCTTGACCCATTCTCTTCTTCCTCCTCTTCTTGAGCCGGTTGAACTTGAACTTAGAAGGGAATACCCCGCTCCTCGAGGAAAGAGTGGCCAGACTGAGGTCATAGAGTTACCTTGTTGGGGAGGGTTGTCAAGTTGCCATTTCTGAGGTGGAGAGCTTAGACCTCACATTCACAGGACAAGAAAAGATTCATGGTCTTCAGGGTTTGTGATTGATGACTTCTTCTGATATGGAGCATTGAGGAGTCTTGGTTATAGATTAGTGGAACTTAGAGGCTGTTGGGTTTTAGACTTAAGTCTAAATAAGGTTCCGACACATTAATAATCCAAAGATCTGATCGAGCTCCATACCCCAATTTAATGAAGGCAAGTTTAATAATCAACCTTGATCCATGTACATCCTCTTTTTCTTTCTTTCTTTTTCACTTCTTTTTCAAATAAGTGTTTGCTAAGGGACTAGCAAAGTTAAGTATAGGGGGGTGATGAATACCCATTCATCACTCTTTATTCTTATATTTTAGCTACAAAAACCTTTGCAAATGCATGTAGATATATGTAAATACAAATAATTACCAAAAGCATGCATTGTATAAAAACCTATAATTAGCATGTTTTTGTGCAAAAATAAAAGAATAAAGATTAAAAAGAAAAAGAGGGAAATATTTAGAATAAATATTGAGCAACCTAACCCAAGGGAGGGCTCAGCATGGGCCTGACCGCATAAAAGCCAAAGTAGAGGGAGATAGGGGCTCATGAGTGTAAATATTTATGTAAATAAATAAAAATATATTTTCCTCACCCAAAAATATGCTTGTAAATACCTGTATATATTTATAAAGATATAAAAACAAAATAAAAGTTAAAAATCAAAAAGATCAAAAATACCCCTTTCATCATGTACATAAACCACACCTATGTATTTATTTAGCTTTGTAAACATATAAAAGTAATTTTTATAATTTTTGTAAATAGTCTATAGTGTAAATAAATAAAATAAAAACAATGAAAACAAAAACAAAACAAAAATAGAAAAATTAAAAATACAAAAATACATTGTACATATACCATGTATAAATGTATAGATGTATTTATTTCACTTATGTAAATAGATAATAAAAATTTAATAAAAATACCTTTTTATTCCTTGTTTTATTCTATAAATAAATAAAATATAAAATAGGAAAAAATTGTATAAAAATAATAATTAAAAATCCAAAAATCAAAACCCTATATATTGTATATACCTATGTATAGTACATATTATGTATATAGCCTATTTTTATTCCCAAAAATTAATTAAAAATCACTAAAAAATAGAAAAAAATAAAAGAAAAATATTTCATGTTTTGAGTTTTTGCAGATTCGGCCCCTAGCTACCCATATTTGTCACTTCATGATCCAGCCACGTGGCCGAATCCCATTGGGTCCTGGGGATGTTGACCGCCCGGTCAACTAGCCCCCCCAGGACCACTTCCCACGGGTCTGAGCCCTGGACCCGACTTCTCCTATTTCTACCCGCTCGACCCGACACCCATTTCCCTAAACCCCGGCTCCGTTTTGAACCTCCCACACCCGACACCTTCGCCGGGCATCCACCTCGGGATCCGCGCGCTTCATCGACCTACCCGAGCCCGTCTTAGCCGGACCCCTCCAACGCATATAAGCGAGCTCCACCTCCTTCTCTCTCCATCTTTGGTCATTCGCCTTCTTCTCCGGTGAGCTCCAGAGAGCGTGTGAGGTGACAGCTCGCGCCTGAGCCTGTTGCAGCGAGGAGAGGAGGAGTCTTCCATCGATCCGGCGACGTACCCGCCGTAGCTCCGCCACCTGAGCGAGCTTCGAGCCTCGGGCCGAGACGTCCCTTGAGGCCAAGACCGGGAGCTTCCCCAGCTCTGCCACAGTCTCTCCGACCACCCAGGTGACCCCTTAGGCTACCCATTTCCTTCAATTTCCGTTTTCCCCCAAATCGCGCCGCCGCTGTCGTTCGTTGATTCCGACCACCCCGTCGCTCATCTCGATCATCGGAATCCACCCTCACGTTCGCCTTCGTCCGACACACCTTCTCCACCCACTCACTCAACCCAGCTCGCACAGGAGCTGGGAACCAAGCTCCTCCGTCCACCCCCTTCGCCGGAGCTCGCCGTCCCGACGCACCAACCACCTCCACTTCGCCTAACCGGGTCGAGCCAATTTGCCCTCGACCCGTGAGTCTTCTGGTGCTCTTTTCAGGTCGAAACGAGAGCTGTATGAGGCCCTTCGCTACTCAGCCAGGAGACCCAGCTCCGCCGACGCCGTCCGAGCTCCCCGGAGCTTGGCTCGATCATCGGAGCCCACCGGCAGACGCGGGAGCCTTCCGCGATTCTTCTCCGACGTTCAGAAGGCTCCCCGGAGGACCCTAGCGCACGCACGAGCCCGACGAAGCTTGCCGGGGACCTGTTCTTCGAGGACCCTCCATCGCCGTTGATCGACCCCCCTCGCTCCAGTTCTGATCCTGGCCGTCCGCTTGTGGAGCTGCAGATACCGTCCGATCAGAGGAGGTCTGATCTCAGCCGTTGGATCGCGAGCCACCCCGCTTCCAAGCCCTCCGATCGGCCACGTGGCGCGCATCCAACGCCCCCGCCTAATAATGGGTAATTTACCCTTAGCCCCAGTCTTTAGTTTTATTTCGTTTTAGTCCTGTAAATATTAGAATCAGTTGTTTAGTTTTAGGTTTAATTGCATAGAGCCCCTGCCTGTTGTGAGCCACGTGCTTCGTCACGTGTTATTTTGGTGTATTTGCAGTAGATACCCTTGTATTTCTGGATGTTAATGAATGAATGAAGCCTTTTAGATATTTGCACTTATACCCCTGTGCGTAATTTATTTACACATGTGCGATATTTCTTGGGTTATTTGCAGATAAGCCCTTGGACTTTTGGTACCTGTTACCAATAAGTCCTCGGGACTTATTTTTGTTACATTTAGGTCCCTGAGTGCCCCAGGCACGCGCGTGGCGCGTGTTTTGCACAGTGCCCTACCTTTATTTTTGAATAAAATATCAAATCACCTCCAAATCCAACAAAAATTTGACACATGGCTCCTGCCATGGTGTAGGATTTTTGTAGATTTTTGAGGACATTTCGGATTTCATTTGCTATTTTTAAAAATTCAAAAACCTCCATTTTCGACATTGTCTAGTTTGAAAAATCACAAAAAAATATAAAAATTCACTTAAATTCTATAAAAATTACCTACTGTTTGTTTAGCTTAGTTTGATTTTCTAGCCAATTTTGGCTATTTTTCACCACTGGAAAACACTAAAAACTTAAAAACAATCAAAAACCCATAAAAATTATAGTAAATAAATTAAAAATCCAAAAATAATAAAATTGGTACCTAAATTTTCCTTGTCTTATCTACTTTACAGGAAAATTACCTCCAGGCCATTTTGAGGCCCTTAGATATTTTATCTAGGGCTTTTTGGCTCGACTGGACAGTACCCTTTGTTTTTGCTACTGTTTGATTTTTAGAAAATAAAATAAACATCAGAAAATTATCAAAAATTCACCAAAAACACTAAAAAATATAAAATACATAAAAACATTTTTGTTTTAATTTTTGGTTGATTTTTGATGCTTAGAATAATTTGTTAAAGTGTGCTTTTCTTTTGTTTCCTTTTTTTATTAATTACTTAAAAATCCAAAAAAATATAAAAATATTAAAAACCACTAAAAATATTTTCTTTCTTTATTTTATTTGTTTTTACTACTTCGTAGGCCTCTCGGCCAACCCGTGCTCCTTGAGTTCGACCCTGGGTGCTATACCAGGTTAATCACATAGCAGGACCGCTATTTGAGTTTTGATTGATTTTATCTATTTCAAGTGGTTCATTTTTCTTGATACACATTGTCTGATCGCTTGGGTCGCGACGACCTATTTTCAGTACCTTATACCCTAGTGATCGGACACCTGTGTTATCAGTCACCTGAACCCCCCACGAGATCCTCCTATCATCGGACATCTTCGCCAGCCCATCCGCTCATCCTCCTCGTCTGTCAAAACCCTCCACCATCCCAAGCTTTCTCCTCCGCCGGAGGCGGAGGAGGACCCACTAAGGGCTCCGCTTCTTTGCCTCCCTCAGCCCTCCGTTCACCTCAGCTCACACGGACACACACCTCGGCTATCATCTAACCACTCTTGCAGGTGTAAAGACTCCATTGGCCGGAACTCTGGCAGAGACAAGTTCTAGAGCTCCGCCTCCGGTGAACAAGCGTTGACAACGAGCTCCAGACCCTCTTGCAGCTTCCCTGAGCTCAGATCTTCATCGCCAAGCATCCAACGTTCTTCCCCGAACTTCACCGAGCACGGAGAGGTGTGGCGGAGCTCCAGGCCTCACGTCGGAGCTCCAAACGTGCCGCCCGTCTGCGAGGAAGGAGGAGGTGCAGACGCCGTTCGATCTCACCCCACGTCGGAGATCTAACGGCCCATGAACAACCACGCCATCTTCCCGGAGCGTGGAGGCTCGGTGGGACCGAGCCTCGCCCCCACCCGAGCCTGGACTCACGTGCCTCACGCACGTGGGGTTGGGCTTTTTGCATCGGCGCCCTCGCGACTTTGTCATTTTGCATCCAGGTCCTTTCAATCATGTGCTGACCATGTGCATGGGGGGTATTTTTCATTCATACCCTCGCAGGTTCTAATAATTGCAAAAATACCCCCACGCATGTGGGTTATTTACAGGGAAGTCCCAAACTTTCTTTTATTTACATTCTAGTCCCTCCCAGAGACCTGTTTGTTATTTATTTTTTCATGTTTTCTTGCATTTATGCCCTTGACTTCACTCATGTATATCTTGAGCATCCTAGCTCCGATTGAGTCGATTTCAGTGGCGTTTTGAAGCTCATTCTATTGTCTTCTTGATGGCATGCTTGTATTTCAGATTTGACACTACGAGTTTTATTGTATTATTTTATTAGCTAAGTGTCTTTAGTATGATGATTTATATGCCTGATTTTTACATCAGTGAAAGTAGCTTCTATTTGATCATGATTTGACCTTTGATTAATGGATCAAGTATTCTTGTAAATCGAGCATATTTTTGTTGCATTTCATCACATCTATTTGCATGATTAAAAAATAAAGTAAAAAATGCACGTTTCATGATGCATATTGTGGTCTCATCTTCATATGTATTTTTGATCTACGTTTATCCAACCCTTAGTTAAATCAATTTAAGTCCGAATATCACAAGAGAGGCGCGTGTCCCTGAGTTTGACCTTGGTTACCAAGTAAAATATAAATATGATCATTTGATTCTGTTGACCTATTCAATTAAATGGTTTTTGATGGACCGAATTCAGCCTGACTGCAATGACCAATGAGTGTTAATTCCACACCTTTAAAGGGCAGAATTTACGTCCCGTCAGTGTCTCACTCGCATCAAAACCTATAAAGCATGCTGATGGCAACCTATCATCGAAAAATTCGAGAAGAAACTATTGGGATGGAAATCCAACATACTATTTTTACCCTCCCGTGTGGCTCTATTATACTTGTCTCTTATAAGATCAACTATATGCTTGTTTCACTCAAACTCCCCAAACATGCCATCTTGGATATAGATAAAATCTGTTGTCGCTTCTTATGGCTCTGAGGGTCGTCGTAGACATGAAGCTCGTTGAGATCATCCTTTCCGACCATCCTGAAAATGGTGGGTGTGCTGCCTCCAAAGTAGTGGGCATGACTGGACAAACTCTCCAATCTTGAATGTCCCCATAAAGACATGTTCTCAACCCTATGAGGAAACACTAAAAACAAGAATGTAACCCTTTCCTATGTCCTGAGAACTAATGAATTGCCATATATAATGGGTTTGAAACAATACCTTGAGAGAGTTATGTACTCTAAGTCCAGACTCCCATATTCTAATTACCTCCATGGGAAATGTTCCACCTCAAACGCCACCAAGCAACTATACCTCCTTTTATCCCATGATGGTGTGGCCACAAAACTCCATGAAAAGTTTTGGTGTAAATCATTTCGCCCAAGAGTTTCCTTTTTCTTATGATCGGGTAAGCCACTCCAAATTATTGACCCTGGACAAACTATACATATTTAACACTCTGTATGCCTCTATGATGTGGAAACTCAACTCACTTGTTCCTCAAATGCCCATTTATTAAAAAGGGTCATATTATTACTTTGTATTCTGAATTTTGACAAAATCTTAGAAAAAATTGCTATTCAAAATTCATAGTCAAATTCATTCTCCCATAGGGATATAACTGCCGAGCAAGCATCAGTCTAGTGGTTGACTGATTATTCAAGGAAATTTATGTGTTTTATTTAATAGAAAATATAAACAAGGTGATATCAATGTCGTTGCAACCCACAACTTCCCCAATCAAAAATTTATTCAACTAGCAGAAATAAATCAAAAGAGGTAAAATGCTAGAGAATTGTTATTTACATGTATAGTGTGCTTAATCGAACTCAGGGAGGCTACATTATCCAGGGGTTATTAATTAATTAAAATCAATGTAGGTTTTATTCTTTTCCTTTTCTCTTTTGTTATTTTAAAGCCTTTTTTTGCTTTTCAATGATTTTTTTGTAATTTGTAATCTTTAACGTTTTCTGATTTTAAATTTTTTTAATGACTTTCTATTTTGAAAATTTTTATCTTATTAATTTTTAAAAGAAAACAAATAAAAGAAATGTAAAATAAAGGAAACAAAGGTCTTTTTGGTTTTTTAGAAAATAGAAAAATAACAAAAAAATCAAATAAAATCTTTTTGTGTTTTATACATTTTTATTGTTTTTGTGATGTTTGTGAAATTTTTTAGATTTTTTAAGATTTTTAAAATGAATTAAAACTTAAAACAAAAGACAAACAGAATTACGCTACAAATTTTGGATTTTTAAAATATAAAATGGAATAAAAAATACTAGAAATAAATACAAATAAAAAGAAAAATTTTTTAGCTTAAAATAAGCTATTTTATGTATTTTTTTTATTTTTTAATGAATTTTTATGACTTTTAAGTTTTCCATATTTTTAAAATTTTGAGGTTTTCTGAAGGTATATTCAAACCAAATCTTTACTGAAAATAAAACAAATCAAAATACACACTCAATAATTTCTTTAGAATTTTTGAAGTACTTTTCAAGTTTTTGTGAATTTTTAATGCAAATAAAATAATTTTTAGTTGTTTTTGAATTTTTGAAAATAATAAAACTAATTATTTTTCAAAATAAAAATTTAGGCGATAGAAAATTAGTAGGAGCGTAATATATTTTTTATGGATTTTTATGGATTAATTAGCTATTTATTAAGAGAAATTAAAGAAGCAAACATTTAACAACAGAACAAGGACCAAAGCGCAAATATTTTATTTCCTATTATTGTATCAACAACAAAAATAATTAACGCATGGTAGAAAGTGCAATTTATCCATAAAATCTCGTGCGTGTGCATGAGAGATGCATTTGATATGACCTACTTGTAATTATTTTATTCTCAAGAACTAAGCAATAATAAGAAACCATAATCAAATTAATGTAATTATTCCAAAAGCATGTGCTAACACACACGAATCTGTTTAAATAGGACTGTAATGCAAATAAGAAAACACATGAGGGCTCAAATGCAGCTTTTCTCAAAATATCAATTAGACATGCCCAAATAGGGTCTTATTTACAAATAAAAAATAATAGGGTGAAGGTGCAAATTTAACCGAGTAGGCACGTGCGTCACATGCAGATCTGACGCTCCTAATTTGATCATGTGGCTCTGATCCGACGGCTGGAATTTTGAAGAGAACGTGTTGTGGCGATGCAATCTGGCAATCAGCATTCTTGATCTAACGTCGATGGAGCTGTCTTGAAGAACAAGGATGAATGTTAGAGCTGATGAAATTTGATCGGTTGAAAATCGTCCGATCTCCGTCCAGTCCTCCTCCCGATGGTCGTTGAAGGTTCCTGATGCTCTCCTCTATCGATTTGATATGGCAACGAGGTTCGGGTCCTGTTGATTGAGGACTTGGAGCTTCAGATGTGCTGTACGTGAAATGCTACTCCCAGATCCTTGATCCAAGTCCAGATGAAGTCTTGTGCACCCGTACGTTATTTGCTGCTCGGAGAAGATGCTCGGACCAATTTTATTAGCTAAAGTAAGGGGGAAAATGAAGGTGAATGATCAACCTCTAACGAGGTGGTCGGAGATGAGTCGACTTTATCGATTTGACCTAGATCAGATTGATCAGATATGAGGGAATGACGAAGAGATGGTCGGTGATCATGAAGCGATGGTTGGAGTGAAGTAAAATGCAATGTAAGGCCTCCAATCTAACTGATCAGAGGCAGATCTAAAAACTTCTGGTCTAAGCTAAAATCAATTGAAAATTACAAACTAAGTGACATAAATAAACTAAACCTAATCTACATTACTCTATGGTGGAAGTGGATGTATTACGCCCTTGATTTGATGATGAAAGGTCGAAGAAGATGATCGCACCGACGAAGGTTTGGTAGTGCTCAGATCTCGCTCTTGAGCGTCTCTTACACACTCCTGATCTAGGAGAAGATGCTCTGTCACAACATGTCACTCCAGAAACCAACCTCGGGCATAGATTCGTGTAAAAAATGGATTAGGTGGGGAAGATGATATGGGGGGGGGGGGTATTTATAGAGATGAAGCTCCGGTGGAATTCAAAAAGAAGGGGATGCACGAACCGAGGCCAATTTTTGGCGAATTTTATTCAGGCGTGATGTGGCCAAGAAATTGGTGAAATAATCATGTAGAAAAGGGGAAGGAATCAGGTAGGGAAATTCAAGGAAGAAAGGCCGGTCACCAGCTTATTCGGGTCTATAAGAGAAGAAGGGAAGTTGACTCGGGTCCGACCAATCACAAGCCAATCCATATAAGACAATGCACAAAAGGACAAAACAGAATGGATAAATTAGAAATAAATAGAAAATAAATAAAATGCTATCTTAAATTAAAAAGTTTTCTAAATAAATAATGTTAATAAAATAATAAACTTGTTTCTGATCATTTTTTAAAAAATAAATAAATTAGTTAACTAGGTGAAAATAAATAAAAACCTTTATTCATAGGTATATAATGCATATATATACAACAAGTTACTTTTTAATTAATTATTTTTACAAATAATTACATAATTCGTTAATTTGTTAATTTACAAAATAATTTAAGAATTTTAAACATATTTTTATTTTTATTTTATGGGTTAATTAATTAATGCTATGTATAATATATGTACATGGTACCTATACAATAAATACATTATATTAATTTTTTTGTTTTAGGTTTTTTAATTTTTGTTTGCATTTTATATAAATTAAATACGATATAAACAAAGTAGTAAAATTACAATATGATCAAAAATATAAGAACATAAATAAATACAATAAATACAATAAAGTACAATAGAGACAAAGTATACAATAGCACTCTAAAAAGCCACTTTTCACATATTAACTTCGATGTTTATGAAACCTCTTTCATTTTAAAGCTTATTTTTAAACACAATGAGAGTGAGTTCAGCTTATTTTGGGTTTTGGGGAGAAGATATTAATCGGACCAGATTAGCTTTGTGGGTTTTTAGAGTATTATTATTTTTAACATGTACAATGATTCTTCTTACAATTATTTTTATTATTTACATCTTATTTTTGTTACAAGTTATGAGAACAAAATATTTTTTATTTGAGGTTATTTTGATTATAAAGAAAATAGTAGAAGAAATGTACAATATGTGCAATATGTACAATGATGAATATACATGTGTGAAATTATTTTCTTGATTTTTTTGGATGAAGGCCTGATGAATCCTGATGAGCGGCCCGAACGACTAAGGTTAAGTGATATCAAAGGTCATTGCGACCTCAACCACTCAAACCGGGATCAACGAGAAAAATTAAACCACCATAGAAAGAAATCAAATACGAAAACGAGGCAAGCAGTCTTGCTAGTTATTTAACATGGTATAGCTACCAGGGTCGAACACAAGGAGCATTAAATGGAACCTACGAAGTAGTCAGACAATCCAAGAAGGAAAATAAATTTGGGTGGTTTTTAATTTTTAAATTTTTTATGATTTTCTATTAAGAAAAGAAGTAAAGGAAAAGCTAAAAATCAAACTTAAGCAATTATTTAAAGGTAGAGAAATACTCAAAAATTCAAAACAAAAATCCTTTTATGTTTAAAAGTATTCAGATGTTTTTGGGAATTTTATGGTATTTTTCTGATTTTTACATAATTTTCTAAAAATGAAAGAAGGCCAAAAACAACAAGTAATGTACATCCTGGATATAAAGGCAAATTAAAATTATTTAAAATGCCTATAAAATCCGAACAGCAATTTTATGTAAAAGTATAAAATGAAAGCTACCTCCATAAACTGAAAACTATTTTTTTTATTTTTACTGAATTTTTTATAATTTTTATAAAGTTTTTAATCTTTTTCAATTTTTCGGTGTTTTATAAAAGATAATGGAACAAAATTGCTACTAAAATTAAAATAAGATAAAACCAACATATAGATTATAGATTTTCTAAATTAGACATGGACACTTTATAAGGTTTTTAATTTTTAAAAAATATCAAATAACATTAAATCAAGTCATGAAGGTTACTAAAAATACTACACAATAGAAGGAGCTATGTTTAATTTTTGTAGAATTTCCGGAGTTAATTTAATAATTATTTGATAAAAATAAGGGACACATCACACAGAGACCTATATGCAAATAGTTTAAGTCTCTGGGCTAAACAATAACATGAATAAAAAGTCCAAGGGCTTAGCCGCAAAATATTCAATCAATTCCCGCACATGCGTTATACATAGTTCACAGGGGCATAAGTGCAAATTTGGAAAAATTTCAATCAAACATTAACAAGACATAAATCCAGAGCCAAATCTGCAAAAACACCACTACTCACGTGAGCACACGTGTGCCTCCAAGCCAGGAGGACTCAAACGTAATTACCAAAAACTAGAAGGACTAATATGCAAAAAGGTCCAACTACAATATTTATTTATAGACTAAGACATAAAGCAACACAAATGTAGGGTAAAAAGAGTAATATACCCTTGAAGCACGTGAGAAGCGCGTGAAGACACGTTGCATCCGTTGAAAAGGCGAAGGCGTGTGGCTCTGATGGTGTCAGGGGTCAGATCTGACGCTCTAGAAATCGTCTGATCGTGGGGTGCAGATGGAGGCCAGGTCTGGCATCTAACGGTCTGTAAAGGCTACTGTGTCAGCGGTCTGGATACTATCAGGAAGAGCTGGGATGATCCAACAGTGTAGAAGTAGCCTGGATGAACAGCTTGAGGGCGAACTTCATCGGAGCACAGGAAGTGATCCTTAGCTCTGATGGCCGATTGGGAAGCACCGTATGAGCCGTGGAAGGCTTCCGCGTCGACTGAGCGGACCCGATGGAGCAGCTGTCGGTCGGATAGGAGTGACGACGAAGGGGATCTGGGACTACTCCGGCGAGTCTCAGATGGATGGAATCAAGGGTTTTCAGCGTGCTCTTTCACCTGCAAAGGGTAGCTGGGACTCAGGGCGATGCTCCAGTCCAGGTTATTTGGACTCCAATCAAAAGAAGCGGAAGGAGGCGGGTGTTGGTCTCCGGCGAAGATGGTAGGGGAGACCTAGATCCTAATCTCGACGCGATGATCGAGGCTCAGCGTGATCAGGTTGCGTGGAAAGATGAAGGACGAGCGTGCAAAGATATCTGAGCGGTAGGATGTGGGTGACTGGGCTCCGACCGGTTGGTCGGAGCTGGCGGAGCTATGGTGGTGGCATATGAAATATTTGATAAACTACAAAGCTAGGAAAGATTAAAGGGATACCTAAAGGTTCAGATGCGTTCCTTAACTCCAGGTGAGGTGATCGGCGGGGTTATGGCCTTGACCAAGCGGCAGCAAGCGAGGGAGGCTTCTCGCGGCAGAGGTCCGGCCACGAATAGGGAGCGTCGGCTACACGACACCAAATCGACCACCGAAGGTCTCCTACGATGATTGTCACTATGCTGAAGGGTTCTAGGGTATCGGGAAGGGGTGCGACGTTTTACCGACCTAGGGAGGCGGGTAAGAGCTTTTATAGAGCTCCCAGGTAGCTGGAGAAACCGGGTCGAAGCGCGTAAATCGAGGACGATCCGCACCTTCCTACGGATCCATGAGGGTCACTGATCCACGGGGAAGGTGCATGCAAAGATTCGAAGCAAGGGAATGTGTGATCCGCCCGGGATAAATGGGAGAAGGGGGTCCAGCGGAGCAGTCGGGTCAGGTCAAGCCCTGGAAGAGGGGGTTGACCTGAGTCAACGATCCACCGTGGACCAATCAGAAAATTAGATTTACAAAAATATTTACAAATTCAAAAAAATAATAAATTACTTTAAATTAAAATTTGTATAAAATGAAAAATGTTTGTTATTTTTCAAACTATTTTTTGTGATTTTTTTATTTTTATGAAAAATAAATTATTGTATATACAGTATAATGTATTATACACAGGTATAATATACATATGTAATTCGTGCAATTATTTTTATTTTATTTTTCTACAAGAATACCTCAATTTTATATTTTATTTATTTACAACATAATTTTTGGAGTATAACATAATTTTTGTTTTATTTGTATTATGTATTTACAAGTATAAAATAAATAGGGAAGAAGACCTATATACATGTATTATATACAAGTGAGAGAGAATTTTATTCTATTTTTATTTTATTTTTCAATTTTTTTTATTTTTAAAAATATATACAAGGAAGTAAAAACACATTGTTATTTTAATTTTGGCAAAAATAATTTAGGTACACAAATGAGATATAAATACAAGCTATAGTGGCCCTATCTCTCTCTACTTATTTTATTTGGCGATCAAGCCAATGCTTGGCCCTCTCTTGGGGTTCAGGTCACTCAGTATTTATTCTAAACACTTTATTCTTTTTCTTTATTCTTTTATTTTTGCACAAATACATGCTAATTATGAGATATTAACACATGCATGCCTATGGCTAAGTTATTGTATTTACACCTATTTACATGATGCTTGGCCAAGATAATTAAATAAAAGAATAAAGAGTGATGAATGGGGATTAATCAAATCCCTATTCATCACTCTTTACTCTTTTATTTTAGCTAATTATCTTGGCAAAGCATCATGTAAATAGGTGTAAATACAATAACTTAGCAATAAGCATGCATGTGTTAATATTATATAATTAGCTTGTATTTATGCAAAAATAAAAGAATAAAGAATAAAAAGAAAAAGAAAGAAGTATTAGAATAAATACTGAGTGACTCGAACCCCAAGAGAGGGCCAAGCATTGTCCTGGTCGCCAAATAAAATAAGTAGAGAGAGATAGGGCCACTCTAGCTGGTATATATGTATCATGTGTGCACATAAATTATTTTTATCAAAATATAAATAAAAATTAAAATATGTTTTTACTTCTTTGTATATATTTCTAAAAATAAAATAAAAATAAGAAAAGTAAAAATAAGGAAATAAAAACTCTCTCTTACTTGTACATAATACATGTATATACAATCCCTTGTATATTTATTTCATACCTATACATAATTGATAAAAATAAGAAAATGGTTTTATACTCCAAAATTTATTTTGTAAATAAATAAAATATAAAAATTGGGGTATTTTTGTAAAAATACTAAATAAAAAATAGTTGTATAAAATACATATGTATAGTACACATGTATATAATATAATATGTTGTATACAGAATAATTTATTTTTCATAAAAATAAATAAAAATCATGAGAAAATCCATTGAAAAATAACAAACATTTTTTTTAATTTTTATTTTTTAATTTAAATTCATTTACTATTTTTAATATATTTATCTTTCATTTTCCATGCTATTTTGTCGTGTAACGGGTTTTATCCTTATTCTAGCCTGCCCGTGATTGGTCCATGTCTGAATGTTGACTCGGGTCAACCCCCTCTTCCAGGGCTTGACCCGACCCGATCTCTCTGTCGGGCCTTCTTCTCGAAATTCCCTAGGTCAGATCGCGCATCCGTTTGACCTGAAACTTCGCCCATGTCTTCCCCATGGATCCAAGATCCTCACGGATCCCTACGGAAGTGCGGATCCTTCTCGATTCACGCACCCTTTCCCGATCTTTCCAGCCACCTGGGACTGCTATAAAATCTTTCATACGCCTCCCCAGGTCGGCAGCTCATGCCTCATTCCCTCTCGATACCCTAGAAACCGTCAGAGTGGTGACAACCATCTGAGGGGCCTCCTAGTGATTGATTTGGTGCAGTGACGTCGACTCTCCCCCTTCGTGGCTGGAGATCCTCCACGAAAAGCCTCCCTTGCCTTCCGCCGCTTGGTTGAGGCTATAATCCCGTCGACCATCTTCGTCTGGAGATCAGGAACCCATCCGAACCTTCAGGTGAGCTTCTTATCCTCTGCCTTAGTCCATATGATTCCGATCTTTCATTTGTTCTCCACCTTCGCTCCGCCAGCTTCAACCAGTCGGTCAGAGCTCCGTCACCTGCTCCCAGCCACTTCGATCGAACCAACCGCTCACCCTCCAGCTCCTCCCGCAACCTGATCACCCTAATCTTAGCCCATCTAGCCGGGATTAGGTCCAAGATCTCCCTCTATCGCGTTTGTCGGAGATCGAACCCCATTCACATGCTTCTTTGGTTTTCATTCCCAATAACCCATACCGGAGCATAGCTCCGAGTCAGAGCTTCTCGTTGCAGGTCTTGTCGCATGTTGAGAGCCTCCAGACCACCCTCTCCAGAGCTCGCCGGAGCAGCTCCAGGTGCCTTTCACCATCACGCCAATCAAGCCGTCGGAGCTCCCATTCGAGCCATTCACCTGACGCGGACCTGTCCCACGAACACTCCAGTGCTTGCTGATCTTCCATCGTGGCTGAGGATCCCGTCCTTAGCCCCGACGAAGTTCATCTGGGCATTGTTCTTCCGGTTGGGTCCTGTGCCGTTGGATCGACGTTGCCTTCCAGATCCTATCCTGATCGTCCATCCATCCGATGTGTCAGACAGTTAGATGTCAGATCTAACGACCTCGTACTCTCCACGTCTCCCACCATCTGACACCGTCAAATTTGACACCTGACACCCGTAGAGCCGCACGATCGCATCACGCCAGCGGATGACACATGGCCTCCCATGCGCGGCTCACGTGCACCGAGGGTATATTGCTCTTTTTCCCTTACGTTTATTTTAGTTTATGTTTTGGTCTGTAAAATAAAAGTTGTAGTTGAATCTTTTTGCAATATAGTCCCTGTAGTTTCAGATATTTGCACTTTAATCCTTTCTGTCTGAGACACGTGCTTGATCACGTGCATAATGGTGTATTTGCAACTTTTACCTAGAACTTTGTCGGTGTTATGATTTGAATGAATGTTTTCTTAAATTGCAAATATGTCCCTATAAGCATGTTTTTGGTGCATGTGCGGATTTTGTTGGTTAAATTGCAGATTATAACATGTGCATTTATTGCCTATTAATATTTAGTCATGAAACTTAAATAATTGCATTTAGATCCATGTAACCTATGTGTGTTATTTTTAATTAAATAAATATCAAAACTACTTCAAAAATTCCAAAAATTTTAAACTTAGCTCCTTCTAATGTGTAGTATCTTTGATAATTTTTGAGATGCATTTTGATTTTATTGGGCATTTTCTAAAAATAAAAAACCCTAAAAAGTGTCCCTGTCTATTTTGAAAAATCAATTAAAAATAGAAAAATATATTTAAAAATTCTAAAAAAATCATATGTGCTTCCGTTGTCTTGTTTTAGTTTCTATGTGATTTTCATTGCATTTCTTTTTGTAAAACACCTAAAAATTGAAAAAGACCAAAAACCATATAAAAATCTTTAAAAATTCATTAAAAATAAAAAAAAACGAGTTTTCAATTTCTGTAGGTAGTTTTTATTTTATTATTTCATAAAAAAATTATTGCCAGGATTTTATAGGTACTTTAGATATTTTTAAAGTGCCCTTTCATCTCGGCTGCACATTGTTTGTAGTTTTCCTCTCTCATTTATTTTTAGAAAATTATAAAAAAATAAAAAAACTCTACAAAATACACAAAAACATCTGAATATTTTAAAAAACATAAAAATATTTTTGTTTTGAATTTTCGAGTATTTTTATGACTTTAAATAATTGCTTGAGTGTGATTTTTTTTCTTTTTCTCTATTTCTTTTCTTAATAGAAAATCATAAAAAAATAAAAATAAAAAAAATCAGCAAAAATACCTTTATTGCTTGGATTACCTGACTACTTCATAGGTTTCATTCCGTGCTCCTTGTGTTCGACCCTGGTGGCTATACCAGGTTAAATAACTAACAAGACCGCTTGCCTCGTTTTTATTGTTGATTGATTTCATTGGTGGTCTATGATAACCCTAAAATCCCCAAGACCCAGATGAAGGTAATAAGACAAGGGTCGTTGCGACCCGGATCTCAGAGGATGGGTATATCAAGAAAAATCAACCACTCAAAACATATAAAATCAATCAAGCACAAAAGAGAGCGGTCCTGCTATGAGATTAACCTGGTATAGCACCCAGGGTCGAACACAAGGAGCACGGGTTGGCCAGAGGCCTACTAAGTAGTAAAAATAAAATAAAATACAAGGATTTTTTAGTGGTTTTTAATAATTTTTATATTTTTTTGGATTTTTAAAAAGTGAAGAAAATAAAAGAAAGCAAATAAAAGCACACTTTAGCTAATTATTTAAAGCACCAAAAATTAAGCAAAAATTCAAGAAAAATTGTTTTTATGTTTTTTAGGTTTTTTAGTGTTTTTGGTGAATTTTTGGGATTTTTAAGGTGTATTTTATTTTCTAAAAATCAAACAGTACTAAACAGACAAGGTACTGTCCAGGCAGGCCCAAAACCCAAAGATAAAATATTTAAGGATCTCAGAGGGACCTGGAGGTAATTTTCCTGTATACTAGATAAAATAAGGAAAATTTGAGTACCAAAATTATTGTTTTTGGGTTTTCAATTTATTTATTACGATTTTTATGAGTTTTTAGGTATTTTTGAATTTTTAGGGTTTTTAAGCAATGAAAAATATCCAAAATTGGCTAGAAAATCAAGAAACACACAAAGAACAGTAACTAATTTTTTTAGAATTTTTGGGGGTGTTTTTATATTTTTTTTGGGATTTTTATTTCTAGACAGTAGCTAAAATAGATGTTTTTGAATTTTTAAAAATAACAAATAAAATCAAAAATATCCTAAAAAATTCTCAAAAATCCTACAACATGGCAGGGGCCATGTGTCAAATTTTCATCGAATTTGGAGGTGATTTGATATTTTATTCAAAAATCAAAACGGGGCACTGTGCACAGGGACTTAAGTGCAAATACCCGAAGCTCTGGGGGTCCAGGTGCAATTTTCCCAGCAAGTCACGCGCGTGGCGCGTGCCTGGGGCACTCAGGGACCTTCTGGTAATAAAAACAAGTCCTAGGACCTTTTGGTAACTCGTACCAAAAAGTCCAGGGGCTGTTATGCAATTAACCCACTAAAAGGCGCACATGCGGAATAGAAACACTCACAGGGGCATATGTGCAAATACCAGAAAGTTTCTATTCATTCATAAAGCAACTAGAACTACAGGACTAATATTGCAAATAAACCAAAACTACACGTGACGAAGCACGTGGCTCATACATACAGGGGCATAAATGCAAATATTAACAAGCACGAGGTCCAATGTGCAATTTACCCTACGTAAAGAAAATGCATAAAATATTTACAGGACTGACACGTAAAACAGAAACGAAGAGGCGGCCTAAGGTAAATTACCCCTTTATTACGTCGACGGCTGGATGGTGGACGCGTGGCGGATCTGACGGCTCTGGTCTCCGGCGCCTCTCTCCTCTTTCGCACGTGGGCCGATCGACGGCGCAGAGGAGGGCACGTGGACGATCGAACGGTGCTCAAGTGCTGGTGCCTCTCTCCTCTGTGCTAACGGTCCGGATCGACCCTCGAGATGATCAACGGTGGCTGCTCCTTGATGAATGAACGGCGACGATTGAAACTGGAGCTCTGAGGGCTATCGGACGGTGATGGAGGACCCTCGAAGAACAGGTGGCGGCGAGGTTCGCCGGCCTCGTGCGCGTGCTGTGGGCCTCCTCAGCTGCCTCTGAAGATCGGAGAAGACTCGCACTGACGTTCCGCAGCTGGTGGTAGCCTCCGATGGCCCAGCCGAGCCCTGGAGAGGCTCCGGCGAGGTCGACGGAGGGCGAGCTCCTGGACTGATGTTGGGAAGCCTCAGATGGCCTCCTCGTGACCTGCAAAGTAACCCAGAAGCTTCGCGGGTCGAGGGCAAAGTGCCTCGACCCGATGAAGCGGCGTGAAGGTGAACTGTGGGTCGGGGCGAGCGAGCTCCGGCGAGCGGAGGATGGAGGAGCTCGAACCCCAGCTCCTGTGCGAGCTGGGTTGAACGAAGGGGCGAAGAATGTGCGCGGAGAGATGGCGATGGTGAGCGTAGGTTCCGATGATCGAAAAGATGTGCGATATAGCCGGAATCGACGGAACTCGGCGGTACTATGATTTGGGGGTAACTCAAAATTAAGCTAAACAGGAAGGCTAGAAGGTTACCTGGGTGGTGTGGAAGGCTGTGCTGGAGCTTAGGCAGCTCCTGGTCGTTGCCTCGAAGGTCGCCAAGGCCTGAGGCTCGAGCTCCTGCACGGGGCGGAGCACGGCGGCGCAAAGTCGCCGGATCAGTGGTCCGGCCACCCCCTCCTCACTGCTACAAGGGCAATCGCGAGCTGTCACCTCAGGGATCGCTATGGAGGTCACGAGATTGAGGGTGGAGAGCCAAAAGATGCGTGAAAATGGGGGCGGAGCTCAGGCTATATACAGCTAGGGGTCCGGAAAGATGGTGATCGGGCGAGCTCAGGAGCGCGCGGATCCCGAGGGAGCGGCTCCGGCGAGGATGCCGGATGCGAGTGGAGTGATCCGGACCCGGGATTTGGGGGGTTGGCGATCGGGTCATCTGTGGAAAAATGGGAGAAAACGGGTCGGGCACAGAGGACCCGGCTCTGGTGGTCCTGGGGGGGGAGTTGACCGGGGGTCAACAATCCCCCGTGGACCAATCAGAGCCCGCCAAGCTTTGAATTTTTATTTGATTTTTTTGGGCCATAAAATGGCCTAATTTCGAAAAACTTAAAACATGAAAAATATTTATTTTATTTTTCTCTATTTTTTGGTGATTTTTAATTAATTATTGGGAATAAAAATAAGGTATTTACATATTAGGGCTATATATAGGTATATGTACAATATAGGGTTTTTAATTTTGATTTTTAATTAGTTATTTTTGTACATTTTTATTCCTATTTTATATTTTATTTATTTATAGAATAAAATGAGGAATAAAAATATATTTTTATTTTATTTTTATTATTTATATACATAGGTGAAATAAATAGATATATACATTTATATACATGGCATATATACAATATATTTTTGTAATTTTAATTTTGTTATTTTTATTTGATTTTTGTTTTGATTCTTTTTATTTATGTTATTTACAATATATAACATAGAATATTTACAAAAAGTTTCGAAAATAATTTTATTTATTTATAAGGTTAAATAAATAAAGAAGGTGGTCTATGTACATGGTGAAGGGATATTTTTTGTCTTTTTGATTTTTAAATTTTTATTTTGTTTTCAATAGTTTCTAAATATATACAAAATATGTACAATCATATTTTTGGGTGAGGAAAATATAATTTTATTTATTTACAAATATATATACACATGAGCCCCTATCTCCCTCTACTTGGCTTTTATGCGGTCAGGCCCATGCTGAGCCCTCCCTTGGGTTAGGTTGCTCAATATTTATTCTAAATATTTCCCTCTTTTTCTTTTTCATCTTTATTCTTTTATTTTTGCACAAAAACATGCTAATTATAAGTATTTACAAGATGCATGCTTTTGCTAACTTTTCCTATTTACACATATCTACATGCATTTGCACAGGTTTTTGTAGCTAAAATATAAGAATAAAGAGTGATGAATGGGTATTCATCACCCCCCTATACTATACTTTGCTAGTCCCTTAGCAAACACTTATTTGAAAAAGAAGTGAAAAAGAAAGAAAGAAAAAGAAAAAGAGAATGTACATGGATCAAGGTTGATTATTAAACTTGCCTTCATTAAATTGAGGTATGGAGCTCAATCAGATCTTTGGATTATTAATGTGTCGGAACCTTATTTAGACTTAAGCTTAAAACCTAACAGCCTCTAAGTTCCACCAATCTATAACCAAGACTCCTCAATGCTCCAGATCAGAACAAGTCATCAATCACAAACCCTGAAGACCATGAATCTTTTCTTGTCCTGTGAAAGTGAGGTCTAAGCTCTCCACCTCAGAAATGGCAACTTGACAACCCTCCCCAACAAGGTAACTCTATGACCTCAATCTGGCCACTCTTTCCTCGAGGAGCGGGGTATTCCCTTCTAAGTTCAAGTACAACCGGCTCAAGAAGAGGGGGAAGAAGAGAATGGGTCAAGGCCAGTGTAGCCAAGTACCCTTGGGAGCTTGACCAGTGTAGCCAAGTCTCCCTGCTGCAAGCTACAACAGGTGGATCATGAAACCACGCTTTGCTTATTGCACTTATGTACATACTCCGGTGGGATTATCATTTTCTCTCAGACCCACCACTTTTTTGGAGTTCTTTTCTTTTTGCACATTTTTTTTCTTTTTCTTTTTTTTTTCAAGTGCATCTGTACAACATATACATGTGCAGCATATATACAAGGAGTTTTTCCTCTTGAGCCAGTAGACTATCCCTCTTTTGAAGCTTTATTGCAACCCACAACTCCCGTCGTTAGACCTCATGGCAACCAGACCAAGTTGAGACGCACTTCCTTCACTATAAGAAGAAGAGAGGTTCCGCCTAGAAGTACTACCCTCATATGCTACCCCAAGTCAAGGAAGACTGCCTCCTCACCACCTCATCCGTAGAGAGCTCGGTGCATAGTGTGGTTGTCCAAGTAAAGCCATAATCTATATGAGTCATGTGTTGTTTGTTAAGTGCTCTACTTAGGCTCATTGAGATGACATGTGATCATAGCCTAGTGGACTCAAAGAATTAAGTCACCATGGACCTGAAAAGCCTTAAACCTAAGCCCTATAAGGTTCCTCTTAGAATTAGGTGGATTAAGATCTTAATCAAGCTCCATTTCTCTATTTGATTCCCGGCTAGTTTAAATGTCAACTATCATCCAGAAAAACTATATACATATGTACAAAAAGATGCATATTTACACAATATTTTACAATCATGCAACATTTTTGAAAAATGTTTTGAAATCATGAATGATGATGCATGAAGTGCAAGTTTTGCAAAAAGATATTTACACACATTTACACAAGATTTTTGCAAACTTTTGATTTTCAAAACATTTTGGAAGAATTTTGTACTGTATACATAATTTTGATACCAAAAATATTTACACAAGCTTTACACACAAAAGATTTTTGAAATCATTTTTACAAAAATAATTTGTACACTAGCTATGTATGTGCAAATAAAAGAAGATTATGTACATGAAAAATTTTTAATTTTTGTGTTTTTTTAGCCATTTTTATTTATTAACACACTCACACAAAGTACGAGTTATGGCTAAAGTATATATGAAATATATACACACCCCCCTATACTTAGCTCGAACGATGTCCTCAGAGTCAAGAGCGATGAAGAAGACATAACTCGTGCTATGTATAGGGAAGTGAAAAGGAAGGCTATACAATAGAGAATGAAAAGTGAAGAGGATCTCGGGTCTTCCCCCTATACTTAGGATCAAGTAATCCTAAGTATAGCAGGCTGTACACGAAGGGAAAACCGAGTGGAGAATGTACAGGGTCTATCCCCCCTATACTTAGGGTGAAATGCCCCTAAGTATAGGCAGCAAAACAGGGGTAGACAGAAACAAAAGAAATACCCGAAATGTTTCACATCCCCCCTATACTTAGGGTAAAGTGCACCCTAAGTATAGCATAATCACAAGATGAAGAAAGGGATGTGGGACCAAAGAATGTGATGATATGGACATCTGGATCTATATACAGCGGAAGATCAGTAAAGCTCAGGCGTGAGATGCATTAGATGTGAGTCAAAGACCACATCTTACGCAAAATGAATAGGGGCAATATCAACGACCCGCGGCTCATGATCTAGAAATGGCTTGAGCCGCTGGCCGTTCACTCGGAAGGTACTCTCAGAAGACAACTCGGATATGTCGATGCTACCGTTGTCGTGTACCTTCCTAACCAGATAAGGTCCTTTCCATTTGCTCTGTAGCTTCCCTGGAAATAATCTAAGCCTCGCATCAAACAGCCATACTCTCTGTCCAATCTCAAAATGTTTGTGGCTGATATGAGAATCATGCCACTCCTTGACTTTCTCCTTATAATGTAGGCTGCTTGAGAAAGCTGCATCTCTAAGCTCCTCCAGGGCAGCCAGCTCTGCCCTCCTCTGGTCTCCTATACCATCTGGATCCATAAGTATGTCTGTAACTGCCCAAAGTGACTTGTGCCTCAGCTCAACAGGTAAATGGCATGGCTTGCCATATACGAGGCGAAAGGGAGATGTACCCAAAGGTGTCTTGAAAGACGTCCTATATGCCCACAAGACCGAGTCCAAAAGCTGTGACCAATCCTTTCGGTCAGGGCGGACGACTTTCTGCAGAATAGTCTTGATCTCCCTGTTCGACACTTCGGCTAGACCATTCGTCTGTGGATGGTACGGTGTAGCAACACGATGATCTATGCCGAACTCGCTAGCAAGTGCCTTCACCTGGTCGTTGATGAAGTGAGATCCCCCATCAGAAATCAGAACTCGTGGAACCCCGAACCGCGTGATAATATGCTTCCTCAAAAATCTGCAAACTGTCCTCGCATCAGCGGCTCGGGCGGGGATAGCCTCCACCCAACGACTCACATAGTCAACGGCCAACAGAATGTACTAAAATCCCTGACTCTTAGGGAATGGACCCATGAAATCGATGCCCCATGCGTCAAAAACCTCACAGAAGTGAATGGGTTGCATCGGCATCATATCACGCTGTCCACAAGTGCCCATCCTCTGACAGTCAGTACACTTCTTCACGAACTCATCTGAGTCCTTGAAGAGTGTAGGCCACCACAAGCCGGATTGGAGCACTTTCTGTGCCGTTCTCCCAGAATGATGTCCTCCTGCCTCAAGCTTGTGGCAGTAAGTGAGGACGCTATGGTGTTCCTCCTGAGGAATACACCGACGCCAGACGCTATCCCCTCCTTCGTGGTAAAGGATGGGATCCTCCCAGTGGTAGGACTTGGCCTTCGCAAGGAAGGTCTCAAGCCTCTGCCTGGGCCAATCTTGTGGGACTTTCCCAGCAACGAGAAAGTTCACAATATCGGCGTACCATGGGAGTGAGGCGATAGCAAGGATCGCCTCATCTGGGAAGGTATCTCGGATGGGATCAATCTGCTCAGACTCCTCAGGCTGCTCTAATCGGGAGAGATGATCCGCCACCACATTCTTGACTCCAGGCTTATCCTTAATCTCAATGTCGAACTCCTGGAGTAGAAGGATCCATCTAGTCAGTCTGGCCTTGGCATCCTTCTTTGCCATGAGGTACCTGATGGCGGTGTGATCTGTAAACAAAGTCACTCTAGATCCGATGATATATGATCTGAACTTATCCAGGGCAAACACTACAGCTAGCATCTCCTTCTCTGTGACCGTGTAATTCCGCTGGGCGGAATCCAAAGTGCGGCTAGCATAGTGTATAGCAAATGGCACTCCATCCCTCCTCTGTCCCAGCACTGCCCCTACGGCAAAATCGGAGGCGTCCGTCATGATCTCGAATGGGAGAGACCAATCAGGCGGCTGGAGGACAGGAGCCTCAATAACACACTGCTGGAGAGTAGCGAACGACGAAAGACACTTGTCATCGACAAGGAACTCGGTGTCTTTCGTCAGGAGGTCGGTCAACGGTCGGGCAATCTGATGAATCCACGTTTCATCATCTTTATTCTATCATTTTGGCCTTAAAAACCCTAGTAAATGCGTGTAAATAGCATTAATTCATGCATTTTAGCATTCATGCATATGTGTGTAAATATTGTATAAAATACGGTTTTTAATGCCAAAATTATAGAATAAAGAAAAGAAAAGAAAAAGAATAAAATATTGTAAATATTTTATGACCCGAAACCCCGAGACCTAGGCATCTTGATGAATAGGTCGACAAGGAATAAAGTAGGGGGAGATAAGGGCTAAAAATACCAATAAAATTCCTTTTATTTTATTCATTCTTTATTCATTTTGGGACCTATTTTTGGTTCCACTTTTTGTACATCAAATAAAGAAACTTTGTACATGAAAGTTGTAGATAATTTTACAAAGAAAAATACAAAATTGATTTCACAGAAAAATAATGCACAGATAAAAAGTTATGGTCTGAATGAAAATCCAGAATGCCAACTTCTCAGACCCGTATCTAACAAATAAAAACTCCAAATGCAGCGTACTCACCTTTAATTGTATATAGAAGAAAATAATCTAATTAATGGTGGTGGTTTCGCATTTGGCGGAGCTACGGTTTGAAAGTTGACTTTTGGACCCTCATTGTATACTTGTACATATTAAAATATTCAATTATTTATTTATTATTTTTATAATTTTATATTTTTATAATGTTGTAAATAATACTTATAATAATTATGTATTTTAAAATCAGAATAAAAACATCATTAAAACTCAAATAAAAATACTTGTATATTTGACACATAGGCATTATACATACACTTATACCTATATAAAATACACTTCCATTTTATTAAATATATCAATAAAATAAAAGAAAAATATATTTATGTACATAAAAGTATTTTATAATTTTATAAAATAAGAAACAAAAATAATAAAATTAAAATATACAAAATAAAAATAAAAGAATACAATATGTAGATATTATACCTATAAAGGGTATAAAAGTCAACTTGTAAAAATACACTTCCTAAAAATAAATAAAAATCACTATAAAATACTTTATAAAAAAATAAACAATTTTCATTTTATAATAAAAAATCAATAAAATCGTTTTCTATTTTAATTTGATTTTACAAATCTTTTTCCCCAGGTTTTTCCTGGTTGGTCCACGTGGACCAACCAGGGGGCTAGGAGAGTTGACCTCGGTCAACTCTCTGCCCAACACCTGGGCTGCCTGTCAGAATGACTTTTCTTGGATTTCGTGGATTTATGGAGACCACGCCTTGCATTATTTCGAGTCTATTCCTTCACGGGTTTTTCTCCCCTACCATTGAACTTTCACGCCATAAGATTTTCTTGGGGATTGGACTTCTGATGCGCCTTGTGCGCCTCGTGGAAGGTGCCCCCTTGGCCATGGTTTCAAAAAGAGCCCAGCCACCTCCTTTGATCTTTGAACCCCATTTGGACCAAACCATAGCCTCGCCAAGCCCTGTTCAGGACCGGAGTCGTGACAGGACTCCTCCAGCAGCTTGCGCGGCGCTCCGGTGAAGTCGAGTGGTCGGCTCCACCATCTTCGGCCGACCTCGGCCGTGAGGTTCAATCTCCTTCGCCCCGGCAAGTTGAGGTGTTTCGACCCATTTCTTTTAGTCTTTAGATAGCCTTAAGCCCCAGCTCCACCCTTCTGCTTTTAGATCGATTTTTCGTTAAGTATTTGGCATAATCCCGCAATCAAACACCCTCGCCGGAGCCCCTCGAGCTCCGGCCAACCTCTCCTTTCCATTCCGCCATATCCGCACATTTATTTTTGCACCTAAATAGACCTGGGACCGTCTACTGTGGTTATACGTGTTCATTGCAGGTTCCAAGTCTTCAAGGACCCCCTCCTGGGGTCGAGTTTTGCTCGGACTGGCAGCACCTGGAGCTCGGTGCTGCTCCGTGCTCGCCGGCCGTCACCGCCGCTCCCCCACACCCACTGAAGCCATCAATCGCTGGGGAGCGGCCGCGGGGATCTGCCAGGGGTGTCGGGGAAGCCGCAGGTGCGGGGGCGCTCGAGCTTCGGCCGATTGAAGCTCGCCAAGCCCGGGTTCATCGCCGTTCTTGGCGGTTTCTTCGCATCCGTTGGATTGCGGCGTGTTCTTGGTGCGCTACAGGCGTCGTTGGATGAAAGATCTTCTCAGCCGTCCGATTTCTCAATTCCAATCTAATCTGGACCGCGCATTCGAAGGGGTATCAGCCCCCCCATACGCGCCACGTGTGTTAAGTGGATGATCGCGCACCGTCGGATTCGCCCAGCTTGGGTAATTTTGCATCTTACCCAGGCTCTTTTTGTAATTACTGACCACCTTTAAAACTTTCAACTGCTGTTAATTTGTTTTTGTAATATTTGCAATTCAGCCCCACCATTTTGTACATTGACATTCCAGCCCTCCCCAGGCGTGTGCATTGCGCGTGCTTGGGTGGGCATTTTGCGTGGATAGCCTCGTCACTTTTCCCATTAATATTCAGTCCACGAGTTTTCTATTGAGTTATAAATTTTGTTGGAAATTTACACATCAGCCCCCTGCACTTTTTGAATATTGCGAAAAAGCCCCTGTCAGAGTGTAGTTTCCTTATGTTTCTACTAATTATTGCATGCATCTATTAAACCCTAAAAAATCTACAAAAATTAACTTAAGTTCCTGTTGCATTGTAGATTTATGCCATATTTTTATTTTTCGTAATTATTGCATTTTATTAATTATTAAAAATAAAAAATAGCCATTTTTAGTACTGTTTGCATTAAAAAACCCCTAAAAAATATAAAATCTCCTCAGAAAAATCCCAAAAAATTATATTTTATGTCTTTTAGTTTGTTTTAACTCCCAGACCAAAAATCATTAAAAATACAAAACCAAACTCCTAAAAATTGCAAAACTCTAAAAACCTTCATAAAAATTTATAAAATTCATAAAAAATCCAAAAATAGTGTTTTCTTTTCCTAGATTTTCTTTGTTTTATTATCTTTGAGTGAAAATTAATTTGGAGAGTTTTTGTTACTGTTTGCGATTTTATTTCTCCATTTTAGTTTCAGCCTTGTATTTTCTTCACTGTTTTCTTTATTTTGCTAATTAAAAATACCAAAAACATTCTAAAAATTACCCAAAAATCACAAAAACAGTAAAAAAATATAAAAATCCCAAAAAGACTTTATTTCCTAATTTTTGCACATTTTCTCTATTTTTATAAATATCCTTTTCTCCTTTTTATTACATTGTTCTTATTTTCCAATATTGAAAAAGAATATAAAAAATATATAAAATATAAAAAGAAAATAAAAATCAGTAAATTAAAAATCAAAATACGAAAATATAAAATTAAAAATTAAACAAAAAATTTATAAAATTAAAAACCCACAAAAAAATACCATAGTAGACACTTGACCACATTCACACACAAGTACACTTTTGTGCAATTTTGCCCCGATCTAGCCTTTCTGCTCCCTGTGTTCGACCTCTACACATACTTGCACTATACACATCTTGTTGTAGAGTTATAATAAATTTTAACTCCGCACATTTACTTTCATTGCTTGATTTATCTGTTGTGGGTTAATTGTTGTTTGAATCGGGATTTTCGAGCGGTCACCACATCGACTGCGGTTTCGCCTTGTGAAATCGTACGACCGCTTGACTTTTTGGGTTCAACACAATCCTGCTGAAATCCTGAATGAATCTCCTATAAAATCCAACGTGCCCCAGAAATGACCGTAGCTGCCTCAAATTGGACGGCGGTGTGAGTTTCCTAATGACATCAACCTTGGCCGGATCAACCTCCATGCCCCTGTTGGAGATGATGTGGCCAAGCACCGTCCCTTGAGTCACCATGAAGTGACTCTTCTCCCAAGATAGCACCAAGTGATACTCAATACATCGCTGAAGTACTCGATCTAGGCAGTCAAGACAAGAATCAAATCCGTCGCCGTAGATCGAGAAATCATCCATGAAGACCTCCAAGCACTCCCCTACCATGTTCGAGAAGATCGACAACATGCACCTCTGAAAGGTCGCAGGGGCATTGCATAGCCCAAATGGCATGCGTCGAAAAGCATATGTGCCGAAGGGACAGGTAAAGGTGGTCTTCTCCTGATCCTCAGGAGCGATGGCCACTTGGTTGTAGCCTGAGTACCCATCCAGGAAGCAATAATGGCTCTTCCCTGCCAGTCTCTCAATGATCTGGTCAATAAAAGGCAGGGGGAAATGGTCCTTCTTGGTGGCTTGGTTGAGTCTCCTGTAGTCAACACAAACCCTCCAAGAGGTGGGTACTCGTGTAGCGATCTCCTCTCCCGACTCACTGATCACAGTCGTGATGCCCGTCTTCTTGGGCACCACATGCAAGGGGCTGACCCACTTGGAGTCGGAAATGGGATAAATAAAACCTGCACCCCACCATCTTGATATTTCCTTCATCACAACCTCTCTCAGGTTGGGGTTCAGACGCCGCTGGAACTCACGCGACGGCTTCGCCCCCTCCTCGAGATAGATATGGTGGGAGCACACTGATGGACTAATCCCATGGAGATCCGCTACGCTCCATCCGATCGCCTTGCGGTTCTTTTCAAGAACCCCCATCAAACGGGATTCCTGCTCTCCAGTCAACTCGGCGGAGATGATGACTGGGTACATCTCTGGATCGCCCGCAAGGAATCGATACTTCAGCGAAGTAGGGAGCGGCTTCAGCTCTGGAATACTGGGTGCCGGCAAATCTGGCTGCGGAAGAAACTGAGTGAAAGCTGCAAGGTCGGCCGAATCTGCCTGGGAAAGAGAAAGCATACTCTCGCAAACTGGATCGGGAGAAGGCGGCTCAACTGCACTGTCTCTGGTCTGCTCTGCCTCTACCTCCTCCTCATCTATAGGCTCAGATGGACTCAGGTCTGGCATCTGATCATAGCAATCGGCCCAATCAGACTCTGAATCCGAGGGATCTGTATCAGAAACGGTGGCATCAGTACCACCGGAGAACAAGGTGGCCTCAGCACCACCATCACTAATCATCGTGCTGCGATCGAGGACCGGCTCTGCTGCCTCAATGGTATCCTGAACCAGGTCTGTGCTCTCCAGACTCTCCTCTGCTATCATCTCTGCATCAGTTGTGTCTGAAAGTGAGAGGGTGGTCTGTGTCTCAAGGTCTGCCCAAGCTGCCTCATCATCTGTGATCACAAAATCACAGTCCTGGTGGATGTCTGGCTCTGCGTCTGTCAGCTGCTCTGAATCGGTACTCGCATCTGAGCGAGCTCTGAATCTGACTCTATAGTCCTCGACCGTCTCTATTTGTATACTCTCGCCCTGGACGTGAAAGTACACCTTCCCGCTATCATGATCAGTCACCGCCTTGGCTATGGCCAAGAACGGACGACCAAGGATGATGGGGGTATCGGCCACTGACTCAGGGATCTCCATGTCCAACACTACGAAGTCCACGGGGAATTGCAGGCCCTGAATAGTGACGATAACGTCTCGTAATAACCCCTTCGGCCTCTTGACAGATCGATCAGCAAACTGAAGGACCGTCCTGCTCTGTCGAAGAGTGCCCAACTCAAAGCGGTCGAGAAGGGCTGCCGGAAGAAGGTTAATCGACGATCCGCTATCTAGAAGAGTACGGTCGAACCATTGCTCACTGATCTGGCATCTGACATACGGGGCCCCTGAATCTGGCCTCTTGGCTGGCAGTCGGTTCTGGATCGCAAAGCACGTGGCTTTGGTTAGCACATGTATCTCTGAAGTGTGGTTCCTCCTTCTCCTTCTGACGGTAGTCCTCTCTCTCAAAGAACGCTGGAGAAGGGGGATGTGCTGCAAAGCCTCCTGGAGGGTCAGCTGAATGTGGAATCGGTCAATCATGCTCTGGCTGAACTCCTCAAGCTCTCTCTTTTTTGGATCATTTTTCTTCCCCTTCCCCATCTGAAGGGCTCTAGGGAAGGGGATCACTGGGTCCTTCTCAGATGAAGGACTAGGAAAAGGTCTAGACGGTTCAAGGACCGGATCCACACATACATCATGCACCACAGTGGGACCAGAAGAAAGTAAACCTTTTCCTTTATTCATAGCAGAGTTCCGAGATACATGAACACGAGGAAAAACAACATCTCTGTCTGTACAAACACCGGTGGCCTCAGTACCACCACGGGCTGGCTGCTCTGCTGCTGCTGAAGGTAGACGTCGTGCGGCATCAGTACCGCTGGCTGGCTCGGCTGAATGGGTGGCATCAGTACCACCTCCTAGATCTGGTGAAGCGGCGGCCTCAGTACCGCCGGTGGGATCAGCATCCTTGGTGGCCTCAGTACCACCGTCATCGTCTGGAGCGGCCTCAGTACCGCTCTCCTCCTCCTCCTGTGGCGCCTCGGGATGGTGCTCAGATGAGGCGCCGCCGCCTGCTGGGGTCCTACAGCTCCTAAGTGTGACAAATCATCATCAAATAGATCCGAAGAAGTATCATCAAATGGGTCACTAGGAGTGGCTAACTCGGTATGTACTACCTGCTCAGATTTCCTCTTGAGGCTGTTCGGATTGGGCTCTATCTGGGCCGGTATGGCGGCCTTCCCTCTCACCAGGTCCCGCATCTCCTGGCGGAACTCGTCCATCTCCCGTCTGAATGTGGCCTGCTGGTCCGTGAGGAGGCGGGCGATGTCATCCAAGGCGGGGCTCTCGTGGGAGCCCGACGGGTGGCCTCTCTGTGGGTGAGGCTGCTGGAACTGCTGTGGTGGGTAAGAGGGGTAGGATGGAGGGTGCTGCTGGTATCCCTGGTGAGCCTGCTGCTCACGTCTCCAAGACTGTCCCTGCTGCTGATAGGGACGCGGACCGTAGGATGACTGCTGCTGATACGCTGGGGGTTGCTGCTGCGGCTGGTGCTGGTCTCTCTGATGGGAGTACTGCCCTCCCTGTCCTGACGGCTGCTGCTGGGGCTGGGCACCACCACTCCCCCACCTGAATCCGGGATGGTCTCGTCGGATCCCAGGCTGGGGACGGTCGTACCAAATCCCGTTGACATCCATCAACGGCTCGGCATCGAAGGGGGCTGGCGGGAGTACTGCCAGAGGCTGGTCCGGCTGGTAGACCACCATCTGCATCTCTGGAGATGGTGGAGACTGGTAGGTGGGCTGCGGCTGCTGGTACGGCTCCGCCTGTACAAGGTGAACCTGTCTAGGCTGCACGGGGGTGCTGGAGCGCTGGGACGAGCTGCTGCTGCTGCCGGTGTCGCCTCGCGACTGAAGACGGGGCTGAGAAGCCGTCTGTGCCTCCTGTAGACACATGAGCTGTGTCTTCATGTCGCTCAAGACCTGTGCCATCTGCTCCATCTGCGTGATACTCTGGCACTGCTTCTTCTCGATCAGCTCCATGCGGTCCAACTTCTCGCTAATGATACCCATGTCTGCAGCTGACGACTCTGCCTGTGCTGCTGCGGCTGCAGACGAACTGGATGGACCTGCATCCACCCATGCTATCCGCTGGTACTGCACGGGTCCTGGCTGATGTGGCTGGGTCTTCTGAGTATAGAGCCGAGTCTGGGACATCACCATGTAGTTCTCTGCCATCTCCTCAAAAATGGCCCAGACCTGGTCGTGGTCCTTGGCGAAGTAGGACCCGCCGCAAGAAGCATTCACCAGGCCCTGTAGCTCTGGTGACAACCCGCTGAAGAAGCTCTGAACTAGGTTCGGCTTCGTGATGTCGTGGTGCGGGCATCTGTCCAGGAGCTCTCTGAACCTCTCCCAAGCCTCGTGAAACTGCTCGTTGGGGAACATGGAGAAGTTGCTGATCAGGGCCCTCGCTGCATTCGTCCGCCCGAGTGGATAGTACTTGTTCAAGTACTCGGTGCGGAGCTGCTCCCAGGTGTAGACAAATCTCCCCAAATGTTTCAGCCAGGTGGCTGCTCTGTCTGCCAGTGAAAAGGGGAAGGCGATCATCCTGATCGTGTCCTGGTCCACATGTCTGTCGTGGACAGTGCTGCATATCATCAAAAACTCCTGGAGGTGGAGGTGGGGCTCCTCTGTAGCAAGTCCATGGAACCGAGGAAGCATCTACAAGGTGTTCGGGGGGAACTTGAAGTCCCCCACGATAGCTGGAACCACCACCCAATGGTGCATCAGTGTAGATCCGGGGTTGTGCAACTCCCGCATCGGTCTAGGTGGTCCTGCTCCTCCTGCGGCTGCTGCCGCTGCTGCGGCGGCCGCGGCTGCTGCTGCTGCTGCGGCTCGTGCCTGTGCATCTGCATCCGGGATCTCCTCGGGCTCGCTCTGCTGATCTCGCTCTGCTCGGAGCCTCTCCAACTCTCTCCTCATCTCTATCATGAATGCTCCCTGATCGCGGAGCTGCTGCTGGACTGTATCGAGTGATGCAATCAGGGTGGAGTTGATCGCTCCCTGGTCTAGTACAATGTGCTCTGGTCGACGGGAGTGATCATCAGAACTGCCTGCTCCGGCCATATCGACGTCTGCAAAATCAAACGAGCCCAACTCAGGTGCTGTCAAATGTATCAGTCTCTCCTCGGGCTCGTGTCTCTCAGGAAGGTCAGAAAGGGGGTCGAGAGGGAACAGGGTGGAGTCATACTCGGGCTCGGAGAGCGGGTCTGAGCTCTCACGAGCCAACCTAGATGATGAGGTAGACGCGCCCGAAAGCGGTGCAACCAGAGGCTGCCTAAGAGATCGTCTACCCATCATCTTGATCTGGCGAGTAGGGCGGATGAGATCTGGAAAAATTATGATCTAAAAACAAACCCCCGGTTCACCAACGCAACGCGAGCTGAAGACCGTGAAAGTTCGGTCAAATTATCTTGTCAATTTTATTTTGGTGAACACTCAAGATATCAGAGCGCTTACGTGACCTGTTGGGATATCCGCTGCTAACCCAACCGACTGGCCCGCACGGAAGAGTCGGTAATCAGTCGGGTTTAGCAACGGGGGGCTCTACCTAGTGTGCGGGTCACTCTCTCGCGCATACAAACCAAGCAATGAGGGGTTTGCTCTCCCCAAGACAAAATTTTTAGGGTGAGCGAGTTTTAAGGTCAATAATCTTAGCAGTCCCAATTTTATGATTTCACTTTTTTAATATTTTTTTTTCAAAGCAAACAAATCGCCTAACGAATTTTTCGATTCTCCTTATTATTAAGTCAAAAACAGGGGGGAGAAGTCGAAAAAGCCGATGCACGAGAAATCAATGATGCATGCAAAGTCAGAAATGTGTACCTGCCTCCAGCTCTCTACATGCAATATGATCCGCGCATAAAATAAAAGGCAGAAATAAAACTAAGCTAAATGATGCAGCGGGAAGCCGAGTCCTAGACGAGCAACTTCTAGCGAAGAACCGTCTAACCGATCACCGACCTCCAAGCCAAAGGGTCCGGTCTTGGCCCGTCCCTCCCCTGCCCGACAAATCGGGGGTAGGAGTAAGCGCTTTACAGGACGGGCTACGGCACGTAGGCTATGGAGGCTAGCGAGTCGGTTATTTTTATTATTTATTTTAAGTAGGTCCAATTACGGTCTATAGGAACAGATATGTCATTAAGGTGTGTGGACCCTACTTAATTACGTCACAATCACCAGAAAGTCCTAAATCTAGGGGCTCGAGCAAAAACCGCGAAAAACCGGAAAAAAAAACAGTAAGAAAGAAAAATAAAACCGCGAAGAAAGCCGCGAAAAACCGCGCAAGTCCTAATGGGTCCCCCGAGCACACCGGTGCTCGGCGAAACAGACCCGCTACGGTCACAAGTCCAAAAGTGTCCAAGTCCTGTCCATGTATTATTATAATAATAATAATAAATGAAATAAAGTCCTAAGCTATCCTCACCCACTCAACTCTCCCTCTCGCTCTCTCCTGCGGCTTCGTAGAGAAAGAAGCCGCCTCCAAGTTCCTCGGCTGCTCAGACTCCTCGAAAGTCGCCTCCGCGGTCCTCGGGCCCTCGCAAGACAGAGAAAAGAGTGGTCAGACCAGTAAAAATAATCAAATGAAAAGAAAAAGAAATGAAAATACAAGTCAGGGTATATATGCAAAAATGAAAAATAAAATAAACACACAATATAAAACAAAAATAAAAATAAAAGAAAATCAAAATAAAACAAAATAAAACAAAAAGAAACTAGATACAAAAGACGCGAAAAGAAAAATGAAAAATAAAAATAAAAACAAAAAGAACTACTAAGCCGTGCTCCCCGGCAACGGCGCCATTCTGATAACCCTAAAATCCCCAAGACCCGGATGAAGGTAATAAGACAAGGGTCGTTGCGACCCGGATCTCAGAGGATGGGTATATCAAGAAAAATCAACCACTCAAAACATATAAAATCAATCAAGCACAAAAGAGAGCGGTCCTGCTATGAGATTAACCCGGTATAGCACCCAGGGTTGAACACAAGGAGCACGGGTTGGCCAGAGGCCTACGAAGTAGTAAAAATAAAATAAAATACAAGGATTTTTTAGTGGTTTTTAATAATTTTTATATTTTTTTGGATTTTTAAAAAGTGAAGAAAATAAAAGAAAGCAAATAAAAGCACACTTTAGCTAATTATTAAAAGCACCAAAAATCAAGAAAAAATTCAACAAAAATTGTTTTTATGTTTTTTAGGTTTTTTAGTGTTTTTGGTGAATTTTTGGGATTTTTATAAGGTGTATTTTATTTTCTAAAAATCAAACAGTACTAAACAGACAAGGTACTGTCCAGCCAGGACCAAAACCCAAAGATAAAATATTTAAGGATCTCAGAGGGACCTGGAGGTAATTTTCCTGTATACTAGATAAAATAAGGAAAATTTGAGCACCAAAATTATTGTTTTTGGGTTTTCAATTTATTTATTACGATTTTTATGAGTTTTTAGGTATTTTTGAATTTTTAGGGTTTTTAAGCAATGAAAAATAGCCAAAATTGGCTAGAAAATCAAGAAACACACAAAGAACAGTAACTATTTTTTTTTAGAATTTTTGGGGGTGTTTTTATATTTTTTTTGGGATTTTTAATTCTAGACAGTAGCTAAAATAGATGTTTTTGAATTTTTAAAAATAACAAATAAAATAAAAAATGTCCTCGAAAATTCTCAAAAATCCTACAACATGGCAGGAGCCATGTATCAAATTTTCATCGAATTTGGAGGTGATTTGATATTTTATTCAAAAATCAAAAGGGGGCACTGTGCACAGGGACTTAAGTGCAAATACCCGAAGCTCTGGGGGTCCAGGTGCAATTTTCCCAGCAAGTCACGCGCGTGGCGCGTGCCTGGGGCACTCAGGGACCTTCTGGTAATAAAAACAAGTCCTAGGACCTTTTGGTAACTCGTACCAAAAAGTCCAGGGGCTGTTATGCAATTAACCCACTAAAAGGCGCACATGCGGAATAGAAACACTCACAGGGGCATATGTGCAAATACCAGAAAGTTTCTATTCATTCATAAAGCAACCAGAACTACAGGACTAATATTGCAAATAAACCAAAACTACACGTGACGAAGCACGTGGCTCATACATACAGGGGCATAAATGCAAATATTAACAAGCACGAGGTCCAATGTGCAATTTACCCTACGTAAAGAAAATGCATAAAATATTTACAGGACTGACACGTAAAACAGAAACGAAGAGGGGGCCTAAGGTAAATTACCCCTTTATTACGTCGACGGCTGGATGGTGGACGCGTGGCGGATCTGACGGCTCTGGTCTCCGGCGCCTCTCTCCTCTTTCGCACGTGGGCCGATCGACGGCGCAGAGGAGGGCACGTGGACGATCGAACGGTGCTCAAGTGCTGGTGCCTCTCTCCTCTGTGCTAACGGTCCGGATCGACCCTCGAGATGATCAACGGTGGCTGCTCCTTGATGAATGAACGGCGACGATTGAAACTGGAGCTCTGAGGGCTATCGGACGGTGATGGAGGACCCTCGAAGAACAGATGGCCGGCGAGGTTCGCCGGCCTCGTGCGCGTGTTGTGGGCCTCCTCAGCTGCCTCTGAAGATCGGAGAAGACTCGCACTGACGTTCCGCAGCTGGTGGTAGCCTCCGATGGCCCAGCCGAGCCCTGGAGAGGCTCCGGCGAGGTCGACGGAGGGCGAGCTCCTGGACTGATGTTGGGAAGCCTCAGATGGCCTCCTCGTGACCTGCAAAGTAACCCAGAAGCTTCGCGGGTCGAGGGCAAAGTGCCTCGACCCGATGAAGCGGCGTGAAGGTGAACTGTGGGTCGGGGCGAGCGAGCTCCGGCGAGCGGAGGATGGAGGAGCTCGAACCCCAGCTCCTGTGCGAGCTGGGTTGAACGAAGGGGCGAAGAATGTGCGCGGAGGGATGGCGATGGTGAGCGTAGGTTCCGATGATCGAAAAGATGTGCGATATAGCCGGAATCGACGGAACTCGGCGGTACTATGATTTGGGGGTAACTCAAAATTAAGCTAAACAGGAAGGCTAGAAGGTTACCTGGGTGGTGTGGAAGGCTGTGCTGGAGCTTAGGCAGCTCCTGGTCGTTGCCTCGAAGGTCGCCAAGGCCTGAGGCTCGAGCTCCTGCACGGGGCGGAGCACGGCGGCGCAAAGTCGCCGGATCAGTGGTCCGGCCACCCCCTCCTCACTGCTACAAGGGCAATCGCGAGCTGTCACCTCAGGGATCGCTATGGAGGTCACGGGATTGAGGGTGGAGAGCCAAAAGATGCGTGAAAATGGGGGCGGAGCTCAGGCTATATACAGCTAGGGGTTCGGAAAGATGGTGATCGGGCGAGCTCAGGAGCGCGCGGATCCCGAGGGAGCGGCTCCGGCGAGGATGCCGGATGCGAGTGGAGTGATCCGGACCCGGGATTTGGGGGGTTGGCGATCGGGTCATCTGTGGAAAAATGGGAGAAAACGGGTCGGGCACAGAGGACCCGGCTCTGGTGGTCCTGGGGGGGGAGTTGACCGGGGGTCAACAATCCCCCGTGGACCAATCAGAGCCCGCCAAGCTTTGAATTTTTATTTGATTTTTTTGGGCCATAAAATGGCCGAATTTCGAAAAACTTAAAACACGAAAAATATTTATTTTATTTTTCTCTATTTTTTGGTGATTTTTAATTAATTATTGGGAATAAAAATAAGGTATTTACATATTAGGGCTATATATAGGTATATGTACAATATAGGGTTTTTAATTTTGATTTTTAATTAGTTATTTTTGTACATTTTTATTCCTATTTTATATTTTATTTATTTATAGAATAAAATGAGGAATAAAAAGATATTTTTATTTTATTTTTATTATTTATATACATAGGTGAAATAAATAGATATATACATTTATATACATGGCATATATACAATATATTTTTGTAATTTTAATTTTGTTATTTTTATTTGATTTTTGTTTTGATTCTTTTTATTTATGTTATTTACAATATATAACATAGAATATTTACAAAAAGTTTCGAAAATAATTTTATTTATTTATAAGGTTAAATAAATAAAGAAGGTGGTCTATGTACATGGTGAAGGGATATTTTTGGTCTTTTTGATTTTTAAATTTTTATTTTGTTTTCAATAGTTTCTAAATATATACAAAATATGTACAATCATATTTTTGGGTGAGGAAAATATAATCTTATTTATTTACAAATATATATACACATGAGCCCCTATCTCCCTCTACTTGGCTTTTATGCGGTCAGGCCCATGCTGAGCCCTCCCTTGGGTTAGGTTGCTCAATATTTATTCTAAATATTTCCCTCTTTTTCTTTTTCATCTTTATTCTTTTATTTTTGCACAAAAGCATGCTAATTATAAGTATTTACAAGATGCATTCTTTTGCTAACTTTTCCTATTTACACATATCTACATGCATTTACACAGGTTTTTGTAGCTAAAATATAAGAATAAAGAGTGATGAATGGGTATTCATCAGTCTACATTTTCTCGTTGACCCTAGTTCGAGTGGTTGAGGTCGCAACGACCTTTGATATCTCTTAACCTTAGTCGCTCGGGTCGCTCATCAAGGCCCTATCTCCCCCTACTTTATTCCTTGTCGAGTAGGTCAAGCCTTGACCTACTCTCGGGGTTAGGGTCAGCCTGCATTTATTGTATATATACAGTCTTTTTATTTTCTTTATTTTTAATTTAGTTATTTATTTTTTTAGGTTAAAATAATGATAAAAATATAATATTTACAGATGAATGAATATTATTAAAAGCATATATTTATTGACATTTATAGGTATTTTATAAGGGATTTTAAGCTAAAATAAATGAATAGAGATGATGAATGGTGATTCATCATTGACTTGGAAGGAGTGATGTACAAAAATCTTCTGAAGTTCCTCCCATCTATCCTAGAAACTTTTGAAGAGGATGTGGAACTCTTGTTCGATCATTGAAATAGTTGGAGATGCAAGGAGGAGATCGTGTAAGCTCACAAGGCGAGCTACACAATCGCTGAAGTGACCTCTCGCAAAGACCTCTGACTAGATTCAATAATTAACCCACAAAATAAAGAATCAACAAGTAATGCAAGCAAAATGTGGATCAAAATTTATTATACCCTACAATGAATGTGTATAGTGCACAAACAGGTAGGGGTCGAATACAGGGAACAAGGGACATAACACGAATTATTTAAACAAGTAAACAATGCAAATGTATGTGTATATAAGTATGCACAAATTCAATCAATGTGTTGTGGGTTTCTACTTTAATATATTTTTTAAGTAATATTCTATTTTTATTTATAATTTTGAATTTATATTTTAATTTATAATATATAATAGTCTATAAATATGTATATAAGAATATAAATAAAGGTATATAAGGTTATATATACAATATAAGTAATATAGAATATTATACATAATTAATATATAAAAATAAGGAAGTATCCAAAAGAATTGTCTTTTTTATTTTTTAAAGGTTTTAAAATATAATTAGAGTGTTTATAATAATTATTACCAATATAAACCATATATAATACTATATGGGTACATATAGGGTATATAGAGTAATACAATGATAAAAATGGATAAATATAGCCAAAAATTTTGAAATAAATTGGTCTTGAAATATTTCTTTGTTATCTTTAATTTTTGGGATTTTTTTGCAAATTTTTTATATTTCTAAAATCAGAAATTAGATAAAATAATAATTTTTTAAATAGGCCAAACTGATTTGAGAATTAAAATTAACGAGAAGGCTCAAAATTTCTTAAAACTAGTTTTAATACATTCTAATATGTATAAATAAAAATATGGGATATGAAATAATATTTTTGGGAGTTTTATGAATATTTTATAATTTTTTAAGGTTAGTAAGGGTTTGCTAATTTTAAGAGTTTCTTCTGAGATTTTTTATGATTTTTGGTATAGAGTTATAAAATAGGCTAATAAATAGTATTGATTTTTTTAGAATTTTTAGAAAAAGTTTTATAATTTTTTATATTTTCTAAGTCAAATAGGGAAGAAAGTATTTCTATTTGATTTTTTAATAAATAATAGATGCATGCAAAATAACAAATAAAAATTACAATGTGAACAATCAACCAATCATGCACCAACACATATTTTTGTAAATTTTTTAGAGCACATCATCTATTTTTATGAAAAAATAAATCCATAAAAAAAATAAATCAAGCTGGTAGGGAATATTTATAAAAAAAATAATGTCTAGGGGCTAGCATGCAAAATCTCTAGAAGCTTTGAACTGCAACTTATTTTTAGACTAAATAATAAATACAAAATCTGCTAGGGTACGCCTACAAAATGTGCCAAATGTTTTGTACTTAATTAAAATATTACAACACCTTTTACAAAAAAATACGGAGGGGGTTGTTATAAATTTTACCATTGAACGTTCTTTGACCCAATCGTTGTGTCTGCTCCACATGTCTGATATGATGGTCCTCCTTGAGCACCCTTTCTAAGAGAGCCAACGACCCAGATTGGATCTGGGTTGTGTTCTTGATCTAACGATCGGGTGGGGGTCAACGAGAACTCCCGATAAACTGAACTCCGACGAGCTTCAACGTGATAGATCTCCAGCCTCCGGTGACGGATCTTCCTTCTGATAGGCCCAACAGCTTGACAAGCTTCCTCTGCGTGTGCAGATGGTCTCGGCTAAAGAGAGGATGACTGTGGGGCTCGAATGGCTCCATATGACCTGGAGCTACTCCATGTGCTCGATGGGGTTCCAGATGGGTCTCCACGCATGATAATATGCACAAAAATGATCCTTATTTCGAGGGCTATCTCCCCACATGAAGGGTGAAGCAAAAGGGGTCGGGGATTGAATGAAGATGGTGCTCCCGTGAATGGCGGCGGAAGGAGCTCCGACTCTCAGATCCATGATGGATCTGGTTGTAACAATGGAGTGATCGATGGAGAAGGTGAATGGGAAGAGAGTGAGATGGAAATCGAGGCAAATGAATGATTGGATCACGATGTATCAGCCTGGAGCTCAAGCTTTAGGAAATTTGGTGTTTTCAAAATTATGATTAAAGAATGGATTAAACTCTAAATTAAAGGACAAAAATAAATCTAGAACTTAATATATACCTCAAAATGAACAAAGAAGCCTCGACTCGACCAGAGTGGAGAAGGAGGAACCAGCTGGCGGAGCTCCTCCGATGATGATCTTGGATCGCACCTCCATGCCTCCTCCTTGCTACAGAACCTCCAATCTTCGAGCTGTCACCATGAGAAATGGAATGGGATAGCTCTAAGGGGCTAAGAGACATTAGAGAGTGATGAAAATTGGAGGCAGAGCAGGAGGAGCAACTTTATAGGCTGAGAAATGGGGAACTTCGATCGAGGATTTTGGTCGAAGCAAGGACGATCGATGAGATCTTTGCCCACGGCGTGAATTATGGAGATCTAATCTCCAGGAATTAAGCAACATGCCATGGAATAACATTATATCCTTGAGAAGAAAAAAAGGCGAAGATGCGGGCTCTGGTCAACATAAGGAATCCTCTTGTTGATCCATGTGGACCAACCAGAAAATTCCCAGGAAGAAAAGATTGGTAAATCAAAAAAATAATAAATTAATTATTTTAATTTTTATTAAAACACGAAAAGTGTTGTAATTTAATGTAGTATTTTATACATATTTTTATTTATTTTTATGAGGCTTTTTTTGTAAGTTAATATTTACATGTAAGAATATATGTATATATACATGTAATTGGGTATTTTTATTTTTATTTAATATTACACTTTTTATTATTTTGCACATGTATTCTATATATTTTTTATTTATTTAAATACACATTTGAGTACTTCTATTGTATTTTTCTGAGGTTATATGTACAGTTAATTAATTATGTATATATACATTATAAGTATATACATGTATATTTTACATATGTATGTAAATAGATTATTTATTTTGATTTTATTTTGACGGCTTTATTTTATTGTAATTTCTTACATATATTTCAAATAACATTTATAGTTTTATAAAAAATAAAAGAATTTGAAAAATACAAAGAATAAATATATTAAATAAAATATACATGTATATTGCACAATATGGATCCAAAACCTATATTTTGCATCTTAACTCAAATTAGATGATGCCAAACTGAAATATTTTTGCGCAATACATGCACATTTTCTTTATGACATTGAATAAAATGAATTTTGCACAATAACATACTTTATTCCTTATCGACCTAGTCAATGTTAACTTGGTCTCAGGGTTTAGGATTATCCAATATCATTGATGCTTCATTTATTTTTCTTTTCTTTTCTTTATTCTTTTATTTTTTATTTAAATATAGATAATTATATGCTAATTACAGATAAATGTTGAATATAATTTATATAATTAGTAGTATTTACATGTGTTTTGATAAGGATTTAAAAATAAATTGGAAGAATAAAGGTTGATGAATGGCAATTCATCAGCATCCCACGTTAGGAGCAATGGAAACTAGGTGAGCATTTCTAATTGAGCATCCATCATCTCTTTTCAGCTGCATCGTATTATCGATTTATCCCTCTATTTTCTACCTCTTAGGATAAAATTGAAATCGATAACACGATAATTGTTTGAAAATATCAGAAAAGGTGAAAACAAAAAATCTTAAAAGGGATTACTAAACTACTTTATTTTTAAAATAAAAACCATAAAGGATCCATTGTATTGGGTTCATAACGCTAGTGCATGTACTTTTAGTTGAGAGAGGTGCGCCGCATATAAGGATTAGTGCCCACATCCTTGTCTGATTTTTTGCAATATTGTGTTGTTAAAAGACTTACTTGGGAGTGCGGATAAGAGAGATACCTATTGGCACTAACATAAAGTAGGAACTCCTTATTGTATTGGGTTGATTGTGCCCCCTCCAATGTTTTCTATTAGGAAATACGGGTGGAATGGGTATCTTTCAATGGAACCTTAGCAAAGGCCATCGTTTAGTGAACTCTTGGGTTGGGGGTGGCAATATTGCTATTGCTAAACCTTCGCCTTAGGTTATACAATGATTGAGAGTGGAAAATAGTATAGGAGGATTGGCTTGTTGTTACCTCCAATGAGGAATCCTTAAGTCTAACCAAGCATACCTCGACCATGTATCGTTGTAGGGTCTTTGTAACTATTGTTGACAAGATTGCTTGAAAAAAATCATAAATTAGAGAAGATAAAATGCTAGACTCTTACAACATTCATGGGAATATAAACCTACATGGAGTTTTGCCTTGCGTTTATTTGGTGTGTGTGAGTCACTCTGTGACTTTGTCTTCCTCTTTAATCTCTTGATGTGCACCGTTCCACCCCCCCCCCCCCACCTTTTACCAATAAAGATGAGTGATTGGAGTGTGTTTTACTCTAACCTTGTGGGCATATCATTCTCCACTCTAATCGCTAAATCTCCTCGATTCTAAGAGATGCTTCATCGGATCTAGATTTTTCCTCATTTCTATTTCGATTTGGTCTGACATGGGCCAATCTGGATCTTCCTTCCAGTTTGAGGAAGACCCTTCTTTCAAAGCCCATATTTCCCAATTATAACTCATGTCTGATAAGAAGATAATTATTATTTCATTAGATTCCTCAAGTACATCCGAATCGGTAAAACAAGAGATGGAAGATCAAGACAAACAAAACAAGACAACCTTGAGGAAATTAGAGGTAAGCTAAGATTGATGACTGAACAGATGCAAGCTCATGTTGCAACCCATGGGATGGTCACGGTTTAGTTGAACAGAATTATGGCAGAGATGAGTTAATATCTATTGGGCCAGCGCTTCATTTTGATTAGCGAGGAATACAATCCTAGTACCGGGCTCTTGATGAATCTCTATTTCATCACCTTTATTCTTTCATTTTGGCTAAATCCCTAGCTAAATGCATGTATATAACATTAATTTGTGTAAAACAACACTCAATAATTGACATTAAATATTGTATAAATACTGTATTTAATTCCAAAACAAAAAAATAACGGAAAGAAAAGAAAAAGAATGAAGTTTCCAAGACACAGAAAGACCCTAGACCCCGAGAGCCAATCATCATGATGACTTGATCAAAATGGAATAAAGTAGGGGGAGATAGGGCAGAAAAAAATGTACATACAATACATCAAAAACCCTAATTTTTACTCATCAATATTAAGATTTTGGGAACTATTTTATTTTCCTCTTTTTACACATCAAATAGTAAAATCCTCAACATGAACATTGTACATAAAAATACAAAGAAAAATATACAAAATTGATTTCACAGTAAAATAATACACAATGCACCCGAAATATATAGAACAAAAAGTTACATAGAAAACTTCCCAAACTTGTATATCCTCCATATATACTCAAAATTGACCAATCTTATTTTATTGTTCATAAATTTAAATTATCTATCTATTGAAGGTTGTTTCATTTGATTTGAAGTTGAGATGCAAAAGTTGGCTTTTGGGTCCCTATTATATTATATACTTGTATATAATAATCAATATATTTATTTATTTATATTTTTAGCTTCTCCTTTTTTATATCTATAAATATTACATAAAACAAATTTCAATAATAAAAATAGAATAAAACCATTAAAAAATCATAAAATAAAAAATGTATTATACTATATGGGTAAACTATACCTATATTACATTATTATTTAAGTAAACAAACAAATAAAAAATACATTAAAAATGTAAATAAGTAATTAAATAAGTTATAAATATAGAAATAATGTATATAAAATAATAAAAAAATATAATAAAAAATAAAGATAAAATGTTGATAATACAGATATATTTACTTATGTATATACATGTAAATATGAACATCTATTAATCTAGCTTGTAAAACTAATTAAAAATAAGAATAAAATACCACGTAAAATTACAAATATTTTTCATGTTTTTACCAACAATTAAATAATTCATTTACTATTTTTAATATATTTAATAAGGGATTTTAGAATCCCTATTTTCTGGTTGGTCCATGTTGACCAACCAGAACTTAAGAAAGTTGACGCAGTAGGTCAACTGTCCTTTGCACCTGCCTCCCTTGTCAGAGAACCCATGACCCTTCGACTTCACCGATTTTTCCATCTTCCTCCATGGGTCTTCCTCCTCGAGCCTTCCACCCTTCTGCTCCTCCCACTTCCCTCTCCATTGCCCTAGCCCTAGGTTTCACCTACCACCTTCCTCCTTCATGCAAACTCCCCTCGAACATCCCCCATTTCCATGTCTATTGAGACACATGTCCGCACCCTTTTGAGGTTGTAATCCATCTCTCTGACCTATAACCCCAATAGGACCCACTGGGTCAAAGCTCTTGGTGACATCATCAGTCACCTCAGTCTTGTCGATGAGGAAAAGTGCAGATCAGAGATCCAAGCTCCGTCGTCCAGCTCCAGGGAGCTTCATCTAATAAAGAATCAGCGCATGTATGAGATGCTAGCTAAGAAATTTCATTGCTTTTCTTTTCGGTAGCATAGAGTAGATGTTAACTTAAGCAATTAATTTAAATCTTAGTTTAATTTTTGGATTAAAATCACTGGAGCCTTATACTCTAGCCCCTAAATTCCTTGCATTCCGACCATGTTCCAACCTGCTTTCACCTCATATTCGCTCCTCCACACATTCTCCATCATCTGCACCAAGTTTTCCCCTCGATCTTGCGAGGATTGAGGATGATCAGGTCCTCCTCTTTCACCTCCACCGATGACCCCCCATTTCACTCATCCCCCCGTGCATCAACTTCAGGGGTGGGTCAAACACGACACCCTTTCCTCCCTCTTGCTTTTGGCATAGGTACAACATCACAGGAGTGCTTGGAGTTTGATTCCGCAGTTCAACCAGAAGCTTCAGGAGTTTGAAGCTCCATTCCCCCTCCAACGGGGCCGGACTAATTTGAGGAGTCCTGTAGATGTGGAGTGCTTTCCGGAGGGAGCAGAGACCATCAACTAGGACAATAGATGTCGGGCGAGGCCGGAATCGTCGGTCGAAACTCAACTCAGTTGTGTTCCTGAGGTGTTCTTCCAGACGCCTCGAGAGCCGTCCATCAAGATGTAGCTCCATATCCATCCTCTGCCGTTGGATTATAACGGAACGATGTGCAAACGTGTCAGATCAACCACGTGGAGTATGCATCGTCGCTCGATCCGTGCCACTTATGGGGTAAATTACATAGTACACCTCATGTTTTTTGTATTTGCTAATTAGTCTTGTAAATAGTAATTAGTTCAAAATTTGTAAAAATTGTAGTGTACCCCTTGTGCCTATTGGATAGTGCATATAGGTCCAATGATAGGTCACCTCATTTGCCCGCGCGCAAGAGGGGCTTGGTTAAATTGCAAACATGCCCCTTCGGGTCTTTGCATTTATTCTTAGTACTGAAAATTTGTAATTAAGTGTTAAACTTTTGGGTATTTCGAATGGAACATCTTGTAATATACTTTTATTACATAAATGCCCCCACTAGTATTGTAATTATTTATTTGTATTTCTATTTTTTTTAAAAATAGCTCATGCGCTTGTTAAATCTTTGGAAAAATCACAGTAAATGCATGAAATTATGCTTATTCATGTCATGATTTTCGATTTGCAATTTCTTTCTTTTTTCCATTTATTCCCTATTTACCTATAAAAATAAAAAATGTATAAAACCCATCTTAAAAATTCCAAAAAAATAGAGTATACTTATTATTAATATATTATAACTTCGTACCAAAAATCAAAAAAATATAAAAGCAAAACCTTAAAAATTGAAATCCTTAAAAAATTGAAAACCGTAAAAATCTCATAAAAATTAGAAAAAAATCTATAAAATCCAAAAAAATATTTTTTATTGTATAATTTTATTTTTATATAACTATATAATGAAAATAGTTTTGGTAATTTTTGAACTATTTATCTATTTTTAAAACTAAAACAATTCAACATATTAATCTTATTCCTTTTTTTAAATAATTTAAATCAATTAAAATACCTAAAAATTAGTAAAAAAATTATAAGAAAAATCACAAAATAGAGAAAATATTAAAATTACCAAATATTCTATTTTATAAAATTTAACTATATATAGTTATATTTCAAAATATAAAACACTATAATATATATAATATTACTTATATACTTATTATTCATTATTATTTCTAATTATAATCAACTTATATATATTTAAACCCTTAAAAATAAAAAGGATGGTTCTTGTCTAAATTTCCTATATTTTTACATATTTATTTATTATATATATCACGTAAAGTATCTATAATATACATATTACTATATATAAATATATATACTTATGTACTGCTTGGATGACGGGTTACCTGCGGGTTAGGGGAGTTTACCCCCCTTAACCCACATCCCCCTCTCTCCCCGTGGGCCCCACTTTATTCCTTTTTTTAAAAATTAAATAAATCAATTTTACATCATCAATCCTATCAAAAAATAATATATTATACCATCTTATCATATAAAAATTATAAACTACTCCACTTATACTCACTTTTCCAAACTTCAATACAATCACATCACAATAAATACTAACTTTTTAACATCAATACAAACATATCACCCCAAACCCACTTCTAACCCACCCCAAGTTTAACCCTATATCCAAACACCAAAATCCAAAAACGGGTTACCCTCTACCAGTTTAACCCGCCTTAACCCCGCCAACCAAACGCACCCTTATTATATCACTGAAAAGAAATGGAAATTTATAAAATGCAAAAAAATAAAAAGGAATTAAAAATTAAAAATTAAAACATAGTAAAAAAATATAAAACATTGAAATCCATTAAAAAAAATATAATTAAAATCCATAAAAGTTCGAAAAGCAGAAAAAGTAAAAAAAATGTTGTTTATTTTTATAAATAGACTATAACTACCCTATCGCGACTTGCTCTCAATGGCTTGACCCCTAAAGTTGGTGTCTATACACATCTTTATGTACAGTATTGTTTTATCTATATTATGGCTTGATTGTTTGCCTAAATTGATTGATTAAGATCTGAGTACTGTGAGTTCAGTCGATATAACGATTGCCGTATCCGACTTGTCGGACACCGCATACTTTCCAAGACTGGGTGTTAGTATCCTCATCCACCTCTTCAACATCATTCTCATAATTGGATAAGCACCCACAGTTCCAGGAGGAACTAATGCACTCTTTTTTTGTTGTTGCTACCCAAAATTTATGGAAATGCAATGGAGGAACCTTTTACATTCCTCCAAAACTACGAGTTGAGAAGTGATACAATGAACATGTAGAATGTCAGCCAAGAAACAATCCTTATGCTTGCCTTCCCCTTTTGTTTGGAAGACACTTTTAAGGCTGTGAAGAGAAGTCTTTGAGTGGGATGATTTGAGAGACACCTTTTGAGGAAGTTCTATATCATGGGGTGCCCTAATCAGATGCGGTCCCACATTACATCTTTCTATCATCTTCACCATGAAATGATGCATGAAGCACGAGAAACTTTTAAGGACCTAATAGAGAGATGCCTGCACCATGAACTCATGATTGACCATCAATCAATAATGTTAACTTTGTCTCGTTGTAGTATGAGCTAACCGATAGTTGATCAGAACATCGCTTAAATATCTCCATAAAAAGAGTGAGGTGTAAATTTTACACTGGATAAGTCCATGGTCAAACTCAAGGACACGAGCAATTATGTCTATTAACCAAGCTTAAATATCTAAGTCAAGTCATTTGAAGCGTACCTGGGTCAAAAGAAACAAGACTAATGGATGCATGATTTTTTAGGATTTTAAATGCAAATTAGATATATGCCACAAAATGAGAGCGTGATATAAAGAACACAATATATACAATCACAATACAAGTTCCAGAATTAAGTGGTGATAATAATAAATCCAATTACATGTACATTGTGGTCAAATTATTGATTATTAAGCAACCTTTATTCCTAAGATGCATTTAAAGTCCTAACTAATCATGCTCCTTAATCATTAAGGTTCATTTAGCAATCATTCAAGACAATAATGATCAAAATTAAATAAATTAATCTGTAATAAAATAACAAAATGTATTTAGCAAATTATGATACCATTAGTGCATTAAGTGAAGCTAAGATATATTGATGGCATAATAAGTCAATATGAATAGTCAACAAACTTCTCTAACTAATCACTTGAGAACTACCAGTCACATCAGAGAGTGAAATATACATTGATGAAACTCGATTTCATCATTTTAATTTGCAGATATTAACCTCCTAGCTTAGACTAGTGTCAATAAAAATCTAATAAATCATTCTATATATCTGAGTCATTGAATAAAATAAAAATACAAAAATAACAAAGGCAAAAATCGTAGTGTTTTTATACCCTTAAAAACGTTCACAAAAATATTTCTCCCTGCATTTGACCTCGTTTCCGTTTTTGGTCAACATGAAACTTGTAGATCTCATCGAGATCTACAAACTTTCATGTTATGAGTTCTTCCAAATTCCGTTCCTTCTCTCTCTCTCTCTCTCATTTTTTATATTCTTCGTCTGAATAACTTGATTGGGTCGTGTGGCTCTTTTCTGGTTGAGCCATGTGGTCCGCTTCGTTGTCTGCCACGTGTCCCCATTTTTTCCAACGCTCGATCACCTTTGGGGGCTTCAATCGCAGCCGTACGTTCCCGTGTTTGATCTCTGCCCTACGATCAACTCCATCTCATATCCGGGATCACTCATTTCCGCCCGCTTATCTTGGCGACATGTGGCGCTCTTCCTCAACCCACGATCATTCCTCCATAGATGTTTTCTGAGCCCTGCGCGCCCACTTCTCAACCATTGGATCACGAGATCCAATGGGGAGACCTCGTCTCCTACATCCGTACTCCTACTCTCTCCCACGTCCTCCACCTCGCGCACTCGCCCCCCCTTTATTTTTCCCCGTATCCTCAGCCACCCTCGCCACTCTCTAACTGCCCCACGACTAAGACCCATCATTCCTCGCCCTCACGTGCCCCTTAGGTTGCCATATCTCCCTCTCCTTCGCTCCACGTCTCCCACGCAAGTCACGTCGACCACCATCGACTGCTTCAATCCCCCTCTTCAAATACGCCTTCGCCGGCCACCTTCGAACCTGTCCACTTGTAGGTGGGGCTTCGTGTTGAACCCAAGAATCGAGCGGTCTAAATATGTCTCACAGGCGGAGACACAGTCGTTGTGCGACCACACAAAATCTGGAATTCAAACAACAATTAACCCACAACAGAAATCAAACAATGAAAAGCGGTGCGGAGTTAAAATTTATTATAACTCTACAAAGATATGTATAGTATGCAAGTAGTGTAGAGGTCGAACACAGGGAGCAGACAGGTAGAACAGGGCAAAATGCACAAAATGTGTATGTGATGCTTTGTCTATTTATGCTATTTTTTGTGGGTTTTTAATTTTTATATTTTTTATTAAATTTTTGATTTTATATTTTTGTATTTTGATTTTTAATTTTCTGATTTTATATTTTCTTTTTATATTTTATATTTTATATTTTCTTTTTATTTAAATAGAATATATATATAAAGTAAGAAAGAGAGGGATAAAGTATTTATAAAAATAGGTAAAAAGAAGCAAAAATCATGAAATAAAATATTTTTGGTCTTTTTATAATTTTCCAATGTTTTTGTGATTTTTCCAGAGTTTTACTATTTTTTTGGTATTTTTAAAGTCGAAAATACTGAAACAGTGGATAAAATAAAAGGCTGAAACTGAAATGGGGATGAAAAATAGTAAAGAGTGATACCAATTCCCCAAATTAATTTTAAATTAAAGATAATAAAATAAATAAAAATTTAGAATCAGAGATTATATTTTTGGGATTTGTTAGGGATTTTTAATATTTTTATGAAGGTTTTTAGAGTTTTATAATTTTTAGGGGTTTTCTTTTGTATTTTTTAATGATTTTTGGATTGAAAATAAAAGACACTAAAATAGGTAAAATACATTTTTGGGAATTTTCTAAGGTAGTTTATAATTTTTATGGATTTTATAATGCAAACAGTGCTAAAAATGCACGTTTTTGAATTTTTATAAATATGAAAATGTAATAAAAATGCAAAATAAATATATGGCGTTAAACTACAATGCAAGAGGAGCTTATGGTATTTTTTGGTAATTTTTGGGATTTTAGAGATGCATGAAATAAATAGAGGAAATAAAAAGAAAAATCAATCTAGCAGGGGCATTTCTGTACATAGCTAAAGATCCAAGGGCCAGAATGTAAATATTCCAAAAATAATATTACTTGATTAAAAACTTCCTGGACCAAATATAAATACCCAAAATCCCAAGTGTATGTCTACAAAATCGCCAACCCGCACGTGTATGAACACGTGCGCCTAGTAGGGGCAATTCTGTAATCCACAAAAACCTAAGGGGCTTAAATGCAAAAATTCCAGAATTTTATAACTACAAATAAAAGTTTTTGGATTAAGAATAAATATAAAAAATGCCCGGGATTGCTCTGCAAAATTGCCAAGTCACGTGTGTAGCGCACGTGACCTGGCAAGGACCAAAATGCGATATTACAAAATTCTGGGGGGCTATATGTAAAAAGTACACAAATAACATAAAAGCAAAGGAAAGTTTGCTGGCTAATTATCAAATACAAAAATGCTCGGGTGAAATGATGCAAAATACCCAAGCATGCGGATCCGACGGTTGATGATATTTTACTTATGCCACGTGTCGAAGCCTCCCTACGCGATACCTGATGAATCCACATTTCATCATCTTTATTCTATCATTTTGGCCTCAAAAACCCTAGAAAATGCCTGTAAATACCCTTAATTAGAGTATACTAGCATTCATGAATGTACCTGTAAATAGTGTATAAATTACTGTAATTAAAGTCAAAATTATAGAATAAATAAAAGAAAAGTAAAAGAATAAAATATTGTAAATATTTTATTACCCAAAATCCTGAGACCTAGGCATCTTGATGAATAGGTCGACAAGAAAGAAAGTAGGGGGAGATAAGGGTCAGATACCTATACTATTCCATCCATTCTTTATCCATTTTGGGACCTATTTTTGGTTCCACTTTTTATACATCAAATAAAGAAACTTTGTACATGAAAGTTATAGATAAGTAAATAAAGAAAAATATAAAATTGATTTCACTGAAAAATAATGTACAGATAAAAAGTTATGGTCTGAATAAAAATCCAGAATCCCAACTTCCCAGACCTGTATCTCACATATGAAAACTCCAAATGCATCAAACTCACCTTTAATTGTATATAGAATAAAATAAGCTATTTAATGGCGGTGGTTTCACATTTAGTGGAGCTACAGTTTGAAAGTTGAGTTTTGGACCCACATTGTACAATTGTACTGATTAAAATGTTCAATTTATTCTTTATTCATTATTTTTATAATTTTATATTTTTATAATTTTGTAAATATTATTTATAATAAATATGTACATTAAAATAGGAATAAAAACCAAAATAAAACTCAAAATAAAAATATATGTACATAAAATACACAGGTATTATACCTATATACAAACCTATACAATACCTACTTATATTTTATTAAATATACAAAACATATCAAAAAAATAAAATAAAAATATAATTACATGTATAAAAGTATTTTACAATTTTATAAAATAATACACATAATTAAAGAAATTAAAAATACTAAATAAAAATAAATTAATAAAATACATAGGTATAATGTACCTATATAGGACTATAAAGACAACTTGTAAAAATATATCTCATAAAAATAATTAAAAATCAGAAATAAAATACTACATAAAATAATAAATATTTTTTATGTTATAACCAAAATTTAATTCGTTCTTTTTCTATTTTTAATTGAATTATTAAAACTTTTTTAGGACTTTTTCCTGGGTTGGTCCACGTGGACCAACCAGGGGCAGTCGCAGTTGACCTCGGTCAACTGTCTGCCCTAGGTCCTGTAGCCCATGTCAGACCGTGGTTTGACCCCTCTTTCTCATTTTTTTCGAGGCCTATCCTTGCATCATCTCGTGATAATTTCTTCTTGGCTTTTGATCCTCGATCAATGGGCATGCCCGCCCTGATGCAACCCTGGTCGAAGGACCACTGTGCTCATCGCTATGCCTCGTTCTTCCTCCACTGTCCGTCAACCCCATATAACCCACCTCTGATTTCATTTGAATTTTGAACCGCGATTCATCCAGTTCTTCTCCCCTTGGACTCGCTCGAGCATCTTGGAGGTGACAGCTCCAGATCTCCTTTTTCAAGGCGGAGGATCATCACGAGCTGGGCGTGTTCCACCCCCCACCTCCGGTGACTTTCCCGTTGAGGTACATCAACCTCGGGCATCCCCCTTGAGGTGTTTCTCCATTCCATTTTCATCCTAGTTTCATTCCTTGTAATCTTAGGAGTAGTTAGGTCCCCGTTTCGCGTCCAATCATCCATGGAATCACCTATTCGAATACCTCGCCGGAGCGCAACTCCGGCTAAGGATCCGTCTCGTCGTTCCCCTGTCTTTGAGAGCCAGCTGGAGGTCGAGGCACTTTTCCCTCGACCTCCTTAACATTTTTGGCAGGTCTAGGAGCTGCAGCGTATACTGGGTGCGATTTTGAAGACCGGACGAGGTACCTGGAGCCCCGTTGCTCCGCCGACCTCGTGCCACCTCTCCGAGCTTTGCCAGAGAATTTCGCCGCCCTCAGCACCTTGAGGATGACCAGAGGAACCCAACTGACCATTTTGGAGCACTAAAGATCGTCGGAGCAGGAGGATCGAGCCGGAGAAACCTCGTCGCGGTGGTGTTCTTCCCCGTTCGTCCAGCTACCTCCGCAACCGTCGGATCAAGCATGTTCTTCGTGAAGCACAACCATCGTCGGATTGAGCGTTCCCAGCACTGTTCGATCATCGTCCAGATTCTAATATGGGTCGCACATCCACGAAGCGGTATCGTGCAAGGAGGTCACGCCACGTGTCCAAGTGAAGAGCCCTAGCCATTCGATCTCCTTGGCGAGGGGATTTTGCAAGTATACCCCTCACTCTTTTGTAATTTCATTTTAGTCTGTAAACTTTGAATGGTAGTTTAAAATATTTTGTAAAATTTACGACTAGGCCCTCGGACTTTACGTATTTGCAGATAGGTCCTCTGCCACGTCACCTCACGTGACCTGTTCACAGGAGGTGTGGGCTTTTTGCAGGGAGGCCCTTCGCCTTTTGTCTACTCGTTTCAGTGCTCTAAGTTTTGTATTAAGTGTTAAAGTTTTGGGAAAATTGCATGTATGCCCTCGGGCATTTCTGAAATTACATTTGAGTCCTTCCCAGGTGCATGCAAGTCACGCGCCCTGGTGGGCATTTTGCACATGTACCCTCCGGGTTTGGGAATTTGTGTTTGATCCATAAATTCGAATATTCAGTACAATATTTGTTGGAAAATTGCATGTATGCCTTGGATGTTTTAATATTTGCACATATGCTCCTGTCAGGTTGAATTATTTTTGCGTGCTTGTCTGATTTATTTAAGGCATCATTTTAATTCGAAAAATTCTCAAAAATTCAAGTTAAGCTCCTGTTCACTTGCACTTCCACGCCATATTTTTAGTTTTTGATTTTATTGCATTTTCATATTTATTAAAAATAAAAACATGCCATTCAGTATTGTCTAGCTTAGAAAATGCCAAAAAATATTAAAATAGCTTAAAAAATTCCAAAAAATCAACCTACTGTATAATTTAGTCTACTCTAGGGTCAGTCCAAAAACCACTACAAAATTCAAACCAAAACCTTAAAAATTAGAAAATACCCAAAAACTTCCAAAAAATCTAAAAAATTATAGATAACTCCCAAAAATTGCAAACTCAAGTTCTGTAGTTTCCTCTTTTTATTATCTTTATTATAAAATTAGTTGGGAAAAGTGTTGGTGGCTGTTTGATATTTTTCATTCATAGTTTTACTCACATCTAGTAGCTTATTCACTGTTTTCATTTATTTTGCCTTTTAAAAATACTAAAAACATTTTGAAAAATACCCAAAAATCACAAAAACAATAAAAAAGTCATAATAAGACCAAAAAGATTTTATTTCTGAATTTTTGACTATTTTCCCATATTTTTCTAACTATTCTATCCCCTCTTTGATTATATAGCTTATAAATTCCAATATTGAAAAAATATTATAAAAATATAAAAATCAGAAAATTAAAAATCAAAATACAAAATTAAAAATTTAAAAAAATTAAAAAAAATTAAAAACCCACAAAAATAGTTGCATTGCATAGTGTAGACAACATTTCGCATTCACACACACACACACCTGCTTGATCTACCCTGTTTGCTCCCTGTGTTCGAACTCTCTGCATACTTGCTCTATACACCATTTATGTAGAGTTAAAAATAAATTTTAACTTCACATTTATTTCTTATTGCTTGATCTATAGTGTGGGTTAATTGTTGATTAATTACGGTTTATTGTGGGTCGCCACAACGACGTAGTAGTCCCGCCTTGTGTGGACTATTTAGACCCTCGATAAAACGTGATTATCAAATGGCGCCGTTGCCGGGGAGCAACAACGCGTAGATCTCGTTTCTGCTTGTATTGTGATAGCTTGTCTACTTTTTGCAGTTTCATTTATTTGCTTTTTATTTGATATATATTGTTGCTAACCGCTCTCTTTCTTGACTTCTTGCGAGGAACGCGGATCGAGGGAGGAGCTCTCTTCGAGGAGCACCTGCGCACCCACGTGAGGCGACTTGATTGAGCACGAAGGCGGGCTAGGAGAGGATTTTGAAGACAGATCTAGTTTATTTATTTATTGCATTTGTTAATGTAATTTTTGTGAGAGAGAGATTATGTATTTGTAATAATACAGGTACCCCCGGACATTTGACATTCGAGCCTAATTTCCAAGTGATTGTTCACTTGGGGCTCGCCGCGGTTTTTGTCGGATTTCTTCGCATTCTTTTTATTTTGTTTTGTTTTTCAATTTTTTATTTATTTTGTGTGATTGAGCCCTTATCTTTAGGAGTTACTTGCGATAGATTAAGGCTAAACACCTAATACCTTTGCATGTGCATATAGTATCGTTTGGACTTAGTCAAATTTTAAACAGTTGATCATCACCTTCAATGCGTCGTGCCGCGAGCTCTCCCTGCCAAGCGCTTCTCCTGAACTCGATTTGTCGAGAGGAGGAGGGGTGAGCCTAGATCGGACTCTAGGGTTAAGGATTGGTGGTCAACTTGTGGTTCTTCTCGATATAGCATTTTCTTAAACTTAGGGCGATTTCATCGGCTTTGCATTTGCATATAGATAGGTTTCAATTCTGCTGAGCATCTTTGCATGTAGAGTGCTGGAGGCAAGGTGAGCATTTCTCTTTAGCATTGATCATTGATTTGCCGCTTGCATTGCTTTTCTGACTCTCCCTCTGATTTTGCCAACCTAGGTGCTTAAAGGAATTGACTCCTCGATAGGCACGTGCATTTCTCACTAAAAATCAAAAAAAAGTGATAATCAATAAAATTGGGACTGCTAATATTACTTGACCCTAAAATCGACCAAAAAGAAAAATCTTATATTGGGGCAAGTAATCCCCTCATTGTCTTCGTTTTCCATTGCTCGTGCACACACTAAGGTTAGAGCCCAAATCCTATATTCAGCCCCCTAAGTGTTTGCGTAATTTTTGACTTCTCACCTAACTCTAAAACGGAGAAGATAAAAAGACCGCATTTTGCGGTCTCTACCGAGTTGAGTAGGTGAATTGAGGGTTTGTATTATTTTCATTTTTGGTTGTGATTGTTTTGTGTGTGTCCTAGATCGCCTCTGCGCATTTGCGCCTTTTCTTCACTCTCTTGCCTTGATCGTCGTGCTCTCCTAATCATTTTCCTATTGATTTCGAGATGGACCCCTAGAGTGCTTTTTATCCGGACTTTGCGGATCCCTCATTCACTCCAGCTGGTTCACCTCCCTTTTACCAGGAGGATCCCCCTCCTACTTTTTCTGATTTTTGTACATATCCACCTCAGCCGCAGTATCAGACCTCGGACTTCTACCCACCTCCACCCCCACCTGTGTATTATCCACCTCCACCTTCACATCCACCCGAGTCTGACCTGATGGAGTCACCTCCCTCGATCTCTATGAGTGATATCTTGAATCGGATGACAAAGCGCATTGATTTGATGAATGATGATCTTGCTTTCTTGAGGAAGAATCACATTAATGCTCCTTTTGTCGGGGATACGGCTTCACTTGTAGGTGATCATGGGAGCTTGCAATCGCCAAAAATACAAAAAAATGAGAAAAATATAAAAATCCAAAAAGAGTTCGGAAGACACTTGGTCAATTCATACCGTGAGGAGAGAGTCCACTTGCCAGAACCCTTGACCACACAGCCATTCACACTTAGTCCCACCTTTGACCCTGAGGATGCCGTTGTACAGACTGCTCTTGGCATGCCTCGTGTATATGATGATTCCGACTTCCTCCCTTGTATGGAGGAAGTCCAAAAATTCAAAAAATATTATCTGAACCCGAAGTGGTGGCTACTATTCATGAGATTATCCGTGCCCCACTTCAGCAGGCCATGACCCAATCATCTGCTCCTCTTCCCAAGAAGAGAAAGCGGAGGAGCAGATCTGAGCGTCAAATTCTGACCATGGCCACTACCCACGCCATCACACACCGTCCCATTCCCAAAAAGAAGAACACAACTACTCCTTTCATCACTTGCACCATCTCTGACTATACTTGTGATCACACTCTCCTAGACGACAGTGCATCTATTAGCATATTACCCTTCTTGCTGGTACAGTCTCTTCACTTAGGGACTCTCAAGAAAACCAGGATGATCGTACAGTTTGCTGATGGATCTATCAAGAGGCCGAAGGGTATCCTTGAAAACGCTGTCATTTCTATTCAGGGCACGAGCCACCATGTTGATTTTGTCGTGTTGCCCATGGAGACCTCCACAGGGGAGCCATCTTCAATCTTCCTAGGACGACTATTCCTCGCCTCTGCGAGGGTCGTTATCGACTACGGATCCGGAGAGATTCGCTTCCGTCCTGTCGACGAGAGCGAAGGGTCGATCACCACACCCACAGTTGACCAGAGACCTGCACCTGATGCACATTCACCGATTCTAGCTGACTCTGAGGTCTATAACCGATCTGATGCTATTAGAGATGTTTGCTTAGCGACCCCTGATGACCCCGACGAATCCCCCGAAAGGGGAGGAAATCAGAAAGCACAGACCTCACAGTTCCTCCTTCTGGTGTGTGGCGATGTGTTGATGAAATCCGAAGCATATACGTGATTGATCCAATTGAGCGGCGGGCAGATACCAAGACTAGACATGACGGACCTATTTTGACTACTTCCACTAATAAGTCCGTGCCTGGTCCTTCAAAAGTGATGATGATTGAGGTCGGTTATGATGCGAATGTTAAAAATTTTTGGCCTCTTGATGAAAAAGATGATTCAGGTGAAACTCTTGAGGACGATCTGAGTTCATATACTTCCACTAATGATTTCGTGCCTTTTGATTTTGACCTGGACGAGCCCTCGTAGGACGACTCCGATTACACTTCTTCCGAGGATGATGAGTTTGTCCCATTCCACTTTGACATCAGCAAGACTTCCAAGGCCGGACCCAGCCGTACTTCTTCCACTCACCAGTCTGTGCCTTCACACCATAGGACCACCAAGGGAGAACCTGGCCATACTGCTTCCATTGACCAGTTCGTCCCTTTTTGATTTGATTCCACTGAGGGCCTTCACCATGTCGATCCTGATCGGCTTCCGTCCACTGTGGACCCCGATGTCGACATGCACCACACCAGATCCATCCCTCAGCGGTCTCGCAAGAAGGTTAGCTCTCAGCCTTCTTGAACATTTGTAGATCCACCTCTATTGTACATTCTCCTTTGTTCATCTCTGTCTCTCCCGTATTGCTCGTCTACCCATTCCTCGTGTTTGCCTAGCTTAGGGCGTACTTTGTCCTACGTTTAGGAGGGGTGGACGAGTTGAGTGTTCTTTCTTCGTTCTGTGTCATCACTCATGTTGTTGCCTATACTTAGGGCCTCTTTTACCCTAAGTATAGGGGGAGTGGTGTGTACATCCGCTGGTCTCATTTCTAGTCTCATCTCTTTTCTTCTTTTCCTTTTCTATTTTTTTTATCTATCAAAAAGGTGCCGCCCTTGTAGATAGTTTTCCATACTTAGGATGTACTTTGTCTTAAGTATAGGGGGGGCGTGCACCCCGAGTTGTTCTATTCTTTTCGATCCTCTCCATTATCTCCTCTTCTTGTCTATACTTAGGGATATCTTACCCTAAGTATAGGGGGAGACAATCTGAGTACGATCTGTTCATTCCCACCCTTGACCCTCCCTACGTTGTGTACAGTCTGCTATACTTATGATTATTTGATCCTAAGTATAGGGGGGACGATCAACTTCTCATTGATTCATTCATTTATTCCTTTATTCTTTAGACTTGCCTATACTTAGTACGAGTTATGTCTTCTCTTTTCTCTCCAATCTATGAGGACATAGCTCAATCTAAGTATAGGGGGATCGTATATACTATGTATATACTTTAGCCATAACTTGTACTTTCGTATTTTCTTATAATCTGGCTAATAATTCTTTGAAATTCATTAAAAACCTTAATAAAAGGTATTCCATTCCTCAAATTGTTTCTGTATTTACTGATTAGTAAATCAGGTGAAAATGTTTTTTTTTTGCAAAATGATTGAAAAATAGTTTGAAAATCTTTGTGAAACATTTATTGAAAACTATTTTGAAAACATTTTGTTACATGTTTTCAACCTTTGTAAAAATGTGAGGTTTGTAAAAATTTCTTTTCTTTGTGAAATAAAATGTTTGAAAAATGATTTGCAAATGGTTTGAAAAAATGGTCTTAAAAATATTTGAAAAATCTATCTATACTGTTTGAAAAACCTTTGCAAAATGATTTTCAAATGTGTGTACATGTTTGTAAAATGTTTGTAAAAATTATTTTGGACTATAGTTTTCAAAAATTGTTTGAAAAGCTGGTGTCAAATAAGTTTGAGGAATATTTACATCGCACCAAAATCCACTATATATATACTTATAAAATTGATCACTTACCCTTGTAAATTCTTAAAATCCACTTCTTGTAGATATAAGAAGCACTCCCATGTACATATTTTTCACCTAGCTTTTAGCCAAAAACTTTTTGTTTTCAAAAATTCCAAAAACATTTGCAAAATTAAAATCCAAAAACATTTGAAAAATCTTTTTGTAAAATACAAAAAATGCATCTGCATATTCATCTTTATCATCTTTTCAAAAATCCATAAAAAGTTCAAAACCTTTGAAAAGTGCATCACAACAAAATATTTTCTGCATTGCATTTGCATAGCATGAGCATTTTTCGGATTGAGTTTGATAGTTGAACGAGTCTAAGTAAAATCCGAAGATTGGAGCTTGATTGGACCTTAAATCTACCTACTAACAGGAACCTTATAGGAACTGGGTTTGAGGTACTTCAGGTCTAGTTGACTTAATTCTTTGAGTATCACGAGACTTGGTTCAATTGATTCTTGAATGCCTAAGTAGAGTATTTCGGAGCACACGCACGACTCTTATTGATAATGACCTAACTTGGACACCTGCATCTTTCACATGGCTCAACTCAGTTGGAGTGGTGAGGGGATTGGATTTGCCGGTATGAGACGCACACAAGTGGAAACATTTGTCCTCCTCTAGGGAGGGAAGTGCACCCCAACCCATCCAGTGATTAGGAAGTCTAAAGACAGTAGGTGATGAATCCACATTTCATCATCTTTATTCTATCATTTTGGCACTAAAAACCCTAGCAAATGCCTGTAAATAGCATTAAATAGAGCATCTTAGCATTCATGCATGTGTATCATATTAGTGTATAAAATACTGTAATTAAAGCCAAAATTATAGAATAAATAAAGAAAAGAAAAAGAATAAAATATTGTAGATATTTTATGACCCAAAACCCCCGAGACCTAGGCATCTTGATGAATAGGTCGACAAGGAATAAAGTAGGGGGAGATAAGGTCAAAAACACAGTCCAAATACCTATACATTCCATTCATTCTTTATTCATTTTGGGACCTAATTTTGGTTCCACTTTTTATGCAACAAATAAAGAAATTTTGTACATGAAAGTTGTAGATAATTTAATAAAGAAAAATACAAAATTGATTTCACAGAAAAATAATGTACAGATAAAAAGTTATGGTCTAAATAAAAATCCAAAATGCCAACTTCCCAGACCCGTATCTCACAAATAAAAACTCCAAATGTAGCAAACTCACCTTTAATTGTATATAGAATAAAATAACCTATCCAATGGTGGTGGTTTCGCATTGGGCGGAGCTACGGTTTGAAAGTTGAGTTTTGGACCCCTATTGTATACATGTACTGAATAAAATATTCAATTTATTCTTTATTCATTATTTATTCATTTTTATATTTTTACAATTATGTAAATATTACTTATAATATATATGTGTACTAAAATCAGAATAAAATGCAAAGGAAATACAAAAATAAAAATACTTGTATAAATGATACATAGGTATACTGCCTATACATATACCTGTACAAAACACTCTTAGAATTTATTAATTATACATAATAAATCAGAAAAATAAAATAAAAATATATTTATGTGTATAAAAGTATTTTATAATTTTACAAAATAAGAAACGAACATAATAAAATTAAAATATACAAAATAAAAATAAGAAGATGCAATATGTAGGTATTATACCTATATAAGGTTAAAAAGGTAACTTATAAAAATATACCTCATAAAATTAATTAAAATTCATAATAAAATACTACATAAAATTTTAAGCATTTTTTATTTTATAACTTTATTTAAATTCGGCCTTTTTCTATTTCTTATTGAATTTATAATGCATTCACTAGGGATTTTTCCTGATTGGTCCACGTGGACCAATCAGGAGACGGTCCCAGTTGACCCTGGTCAACTGGCCGTCCTTCCCCATGTGCGACGCCAGAGGCTTTGTTTTTGAGCCAATTTCTTGGCTTTTTTCCAGCCAACCCTTTCACTATTTTACCTCACACCCTTCTGCAATCTCCTTCCCCTACCAACCACCTTGCCCGCCTTATGATTTCCTTGGAGATTGCATCACTGAATCGCTCCAGAATCGTTGGTCTTTGGACCCCTGCAACCTCGGGTCAACCCACTTAAAACCAACCCCTCACCTTTCGATTCGAATTCGAGTCCCCTTGGTCCACCCCTCTCCGCCTCTCCAGAGCTCCGAGCACTGCTGGAGGTGACAGCTCCACAGCGCGCTCTTCAGCCAAGGCTAACGAGGTCGAGGGAGCCTCCACCACCTCCGCCAATCTCCGACGTCGAGGTTTGCTTCTTCCTCTGGCTCCGGCCATTGAGGGTTTCCCCCGCTCATTTTATTGCATGCACTTAGTTCCTGTTAGCCTTAGGATTAAAATCCCCCAAAAAAATAGAAGTTCCTTCATCAGATTCGCCCGATTCATCCACTTGGCCGGAGCGCACCTCCGGCCATTCGCCGCCACCTCGCTTCACGCATCCCCGCGACCATCCAAGGGTCCAGGCAGTTTGCCCTGGACCCTTTGACTCTTTTTGCAGGTCAAAGCCAACATGAAAGCGCCTGGAGGCGAGTTTTGAAGCTCGTCGGAGCCAGCGAAGCCCTCCAGCTCCGCCAGCCAACAGCGAGCCCCACGGCCTCCGCCGTGGCATTTTGACGCCCCTGGGAGATAGAAGAGGACCTGAGGAGGCTCCAGCCTCATTTTGAAGACCCAGCCACCGTCGATCTCAGCCGAGATTTGATCCCAGACGTCCACGAGCGAAACGACATCGGCCATCCATCAAGAGCCACGTGTCTAAGTGGTTCGCCATCAGCCGTCGGATCACGCGCCAAGGGTATTTTGCACATGACCCCTTGCGCCTTTTGTATTTAATGTTTAGTATTTAAAATTTCGTCTGTAGTATAAAAACTTTGGGCTATTTGCATGTAAGCCCCTGCACTCCTTTATATTTGCATCCAGGTCCTATGCCACGTCACCTCACGTGACCTGTACACGTGAGGTGGTGGGCATTTTACATTGGGATCCTCGGTATTTAGTGTATTTCATTTTAGTCCTAGCACTATTGTATTCAGTGTTAAACTTTGGGATATTTTGCATACAGAACCCTGACATTTTCTGATACTGCATTTTGGTCCCTGCCAGGCGCGTGCGAGTCACACGCCCTGGTGGGCAATTTACATCGATACCCAAGCGGGTCTTGTAATTATATTTTTGTGCTTTAAATTGAATATCTAGTGTAATATTTTGTGGAAAAATTGCAGTCGTGCCCCTATTGTTTTATCTATTTGCATAAAGGTCCCTGCCAGGTCTTTCAATTGTGTTGTCTTGCTCTATTTAATTAAGGCCGTGTTTTAAATCCAAAAATTCCACAAAAATAGGGTTAAGCTCCTGGACACGTGTACTTTGACGCTATCATTTTAGTTTTTGATTTTATTTTATTTTTATATTTATTAAAAATCAAAAACTTGCTTTTTGTGCACTGTCTAGTTTAGAAAATACCAAAAAATATTAAAACACCTTTAAAAATTCCAAAAAAATTACCTAGTGTCTATTTTATCATCTTTTAGTGTCAGTCCAAAAATCATTAAAAATATCAAAAGAAAAACACTAAAAATTTAAAAACACTCAAAAACTTCAAAAAAATATATAAAATAGTAGAAAACTCCAAAAATCACAAACTCAGTTCCTGTTTGTTCCTCATTTTGTTCTTTTTATTTAAAAAATAGTGTGAAAATTTTTAGATACTGGTTGCTATTTTTAAATCCTATTTTATTCACAGCCAGCACCCTTTCCACTGTTTTGACTTATTGCAGTAATTAAAAATACCAAAAATACCTTGAAAAATCCCCAAAAATTACAAAAATAGTAGAAAATCATAAAAATATCAAAAACAATTTATTTCTGAATTTTTGGTAATTTTTACTTAGTTTTATAAATATTTTACTTTGCCTTGTATTACGTTGTCTTTAAATTCCAATATTAAAAAAAGAAAAAAAAAGAAAAAGAAAAATATAAAATCTAAAATTATAAAAATCAAAAAAATTAAAAACGCACAAAAATTGCTTTGTTTGCTTGCTTAGTGTAGATATATCACACACACACACACACTTTAGCACATTTTTGTGAATTACCCTGCTTGCTCCCTGTGTTCGAACTCTCTGCATACTTGTCACTATACACCATTTGTGCAGAGTTAAAAATAAATTTTAACTCCACATTAGTTCTAAATTATTGATCTTTAGTGTGGGTTAATTGTTGATTAAATACGATATTCACTTGCGAGTCGCCACAGCGACGGTTGTCTCCGCCTTGTGTGAGACACCAATTTAGACCGCAACGAATTTCGCGTTTATCAAATGACGCCGTTGCCGGGGAGCAACAACGAGTAGTTTACATTTTGTTTGTTTGATTGTGATTGTCTACTATAGCTTCATTCCATTTCTCTTACATTTTTGATACATATTGATTGAGTTATCTGACCATTTCTGTTCTTGTCTTCTTGCGAGGGACCGCGGAGCAAGGCGGATCGCCTAGGTGACCCGAAGCAACCTTGGGAAGCGGAGCCGGCTATTCTTTAGCCAAGCCGGCAGGAGAGAGCGAGAAGAGTGAGAGAGAGTGATTAGTTAGCTTTTCTTTTATCTTTGTGAGAGAGTGATTTGTTGAATTGTAATAATACAGGTACATTTGGACTCTTGGACACTTAGACACTACCGGGCCTAATTTCCGGGTGTTTGTTCACCCGGGGGCTCACCGCGGTTTTTATCGCGTTTTATCGCCGTCATTTTCCGGTTTTGTTTTCATTTTTCCTTTCTTTTGTGGATTGAGCCCTTAGATCCTAGGTCCTGCTTGATTCGATTAGACTAGGTCCAAACACACTAATTACCTTTGCATGATCCTATAGATCGTTGTTGGACTTACACTAATTAAACAGTTGGCTAGTAGCTTCCGATCCACGCGCCGCGAGCTCACACCCGAATAAGCGCTTTCTCCTAACTCAAATGTGTTGAGCAGAGGAGGGGTGAGCCTAGACCGGACACTCGGATTAGGAGTTAATAGCTAGCTTGTGGTTCTTCACGCTAGCAGTTGCCTGTTCTAGGACGATTTCTGCTTGCATATCGCCATATAGCATAGGTTTATAAATTCTGCTTTGCATCCTGCATGGAGAGAGATGGGATTCGCTGTAAGTCTTCTTACTTTGCATGCATCATCTAGGCACAAAGGTGAGATTTCCACCTTGGTGTCGACTTGCACGGTTTTTCCGTCTCTATTCTCCCTCTGTTTTTGGAACAAAGTAGGATAAAGGAAAAATACAAAAACCGTTAGGCGCTTGTTTGAATCTACTCAAAAGAAGCGATAACACCAAAAAAATTAAAAAAGGGACTGCTAAAGAAAACTTGACCAAAAATAAAATCTGTAATTGGATTCATTGCTTGGGGAGAGTAACACCCTCACTTGTCTTCAGGTTGCATGGGAAGGTCTCCTTCCAAGTGAGGTGAGCGCTTCGTAAGGATTAGAGCCCAAAACCCAACTTGTGGCTGCCTTGTGTATCGCCTGGATTTCCGAAGTATTGGCGCTACTATCGTACGTAGTCGAGTAGGGCTTGGTCGCCATTGGTGACTCGCTATTGTGTGAGCACCGACCTTGTCCGAAGTACCGAGCTTAGGCCACGCCTTCACGGGTGTGTCTGTCTCACCGGCTGCGTCCGAGTAGGACCTTGTACGCTCACGGGTGATTCCGTTGCGAGCGAGGTCCGAAGTATCGGTTTCGCCTATCGGCTTCCTCCCTCTATTTCTTTGGCTGAGTAGGGATCCAGGAAGGGTTAAAAGGACCTCAAAAAGCGCAAGTTTCAGGTTACACAGGAGGAGGACAAGTACGGGGACACTTTCCTGGCAGTACTCTCTCTCCTATAGGCGTAGCATTCTAAAGACTCGTGATAAGATAAATACCTGAAAACAAGCTAAAATTAACAAGATAAAAGCCGAACCTTCACGGCTTCACGAGTTGAGTTGGTGAATTCACCCTTGCTTGGCGTTTGATTGCTAGATTTATTTAGATCAAAAACACCGCACAATTGTGCACAATTTTGTTGCATATCATCTTCTTCTTCTCTTGCATTATCCCCACTCTTCTCGGATAATCAAGATGATGGGAAGGAGATCTCTTAGGCCGACCTTGTCGGCACCGCTATCTAGCACTCCTCCTTATTCATCTAGGAATACCTCGGAGAGTCCGCTCTCCGAGCCTGAGTTCACATCCACCCTGTTCCCCCTCGACCACCCTTCCCATTCTCCTTCTCTCAGTCCAATCATTTCAGACTTCAGTGCATCACAGAGTTCGGCTCATTCGACAGCACCTGAGATGGCCTCTTTTGCTTTTTCAGAAAATCCAGCAATGGCAGACAGAGGCGAGCACCCAGATGACCACAATCACCCTCCATTCATAATCGATCAGGTGGCCATCAACAATTCCTTGTTAGCGTCCCTAGAGACAATGCAAAGACAGATCCGTGACCAGGGAACATTCATGGGTGATCTGATGAGAGAAATAGCGCAGATGAGAGAGAACCGACCTGGGGGCGGTGGCGGAGGTGGAGGAGGAGGACCCGATGCAGGAGGAGGCGATCCAGACGCTGAGCGACCGCCGCAGACCATCATGAGGGAGCTGCACAACCCAGCTGCATCCCTCACTCACCGGTGGATCAGACTCCCGCCAATCCACGGAGATTTCGAGCTTCGGCCCCACACGATCCAGCTTCTACCCAAGTTTCATGGGTTGCCGACTGAAGAGCCGCACCTCCACCTCCAGGAATTTGAGATGATTTGCAGCACTATCCATGATCGGCTGATGACCGAGGACACCATCAAGATGATCGCCTTCCCGTTCTCTTTGGTTGATAGAGCTGCATATTGGCTCAAGCACCTTGGGCGATTCGTCGACACCTGGGCAGATCTCCGGACCGCATACCTGAAGAAGTATTACCCGCTCGGCCGGACCAACGCAGCTCGAGCCATGATCAGCAATTTCGTCATGATCCCAAATGAACAGTTCCATGAAGCATGGGATCGATTCAGAGAGCTCATCGACCGGTGTCCGCACCATGATATCTCCAAGCCCAATCTCGTACAGAGTTTCTTCTGTGGACTGACACCGGAGCTGCAGGGGCTTGTGAACGCCTCTTGCGGTGGGTCCTATTTCTCCAAGGGAGAAGACGACGTCTGGGCCATCTATGAAGGCATGGCAGAAAACTCCACAGTGATGACCCAGGACCGAGTCTATACACAGCAGAAGCCCCCGCAAGGAGCGGGATCATTTCAGAGGATCGCCCGCATCGATGCCGGTCCCAACACAACGTCGGTAGCCGCAGCCCAAGCTGAATCAGCAGCAGCCGACATGGGCATTATTAGTGAAAAGTTGGACCGCATGGAGATCCTCGAGAAGAAGCAGAACCAAGGTCTTGCTCAGATGGACCTTCTCACCAAAACCATGAGTAGCCTGAAAACTCAAATCCTATGCATTCAGGAGGCACAAGCTCACGCCCAACAGCCTCCCAGGTCACGAGCTGACTCCGGCAGTAGCAGTTCCAACCAACCCTCTACCTCATACCGACAGGTGAATCGTGTTCAGGCAGAGCCGGTTCCACTGCTACAGTACCATCCAGAGCAACCGCCATCTCAGGAGACGCAGATGGTGGTGTATCAGCCGGAGCAGCCACTGGCAGTTCTTCCTCCACCCTCTTTCGAGCAGGAACCGTTGATGGAAGTCAACGGGATTTGGTACGACCGGTACCCTCAGCCCGGGATTCGTCGGGATCACCCCGGATTCCGTTGGGGCAACGGTGGCTCCTCCTCCCAGTAGCAGAATCCTGCCCAAGGACACCAGAACAGCCAGCCACAGCAGCATAACCAGCAGCCCCAGTATGCCCAGCCGCAGCAATATCAGAATGGTCCTCGTCCCGCCTATCAGGGACAACAGTGGAGGCAGCGCCAGCCGCCTCAGCAGTCTTATCACCAGCCTTCCCCCCAGTATCAGCAGCAACACCAGCAGCAGCAGCCCCATTTCCAGCAAGGACAGACATCCGGTTCTCAGGGTCCAGTCTTTGAGAACCCAGCCCTTGATGACTTTGCCCGCTTGCTATCTGAACAACGAGCATCTTTCAGGCAAGAAATGGATGAATTCCGGCAGGAGATGCGGGATATCATCAAAGGCAAAGCCGCCATACCCGCTCAGATCGAACCTAATCCTAATAACCTAAAAAGAAAATCTGAGCAGGTAGAGTTCACAGAGGATACCTCTCCTAGTGAAGATTTGAATGATATGTCTTATTCTTTGAATGATGCTGATTTTGTGACTACTAGGAGCGGTAGGATGCTAGCCGGCGGTGCCTCTTCTGAGCGACAGCCAGATACAGGATCAGGAGCGCCAGAGGAGCAGAGGAGCGATGCTGATGCCGCCCAAGATGATGTTGAGGACGGTGGTGCTGATGCCACCAATGATGGAGATCAGGACGACGGTACTGATGCCGTCGAGAGGCCAAATGCAGACGGTGGTTCTGATGCCACCATTTTGGATGCTGAACCAGAGTGCGGTGCTGATGCCGCAGAGACAGGTGCTAGTGGGGTGCTGAGGCCACCACATCTACTTTTGTTGAGCCACCATCTGTGATGTTGCCACATTTTGTATCTAGAGACTGTGGGAACAAAAACAAAAATAAAAATATGAATAAAGGAAAGGTTTCTGTTCAAATTGTGGATCCATATGTGGTGAATGATGATTATTGTATGGATTCTCCGTCTTCACAGGTACAGGGACCGACTCCTAGTCCTCCATCTGAGGAGGCCCCTACCATCCCCTTCCCTGAGGCACTCCGCCGAGCGAAGGGAAATAAAAAAGAAAATCAAAAAAAGAACCAGCAGGTGGATTTCAGCAATCAGATGATAGACAGATTCCACATTCAGCTGACTCTACAGGAGGCACTTGAGCACATCCCCCTCTTCAAAAAGAACCTGAAAGAGAAAACCACCATCTGCAGGAAGAGGAGAAATCACAGAGATCAGATTCATGTGCTCACTCATTCCACTTGCTGCACCATACAGAACAAGCTGCCAGCCAAGCGACCAGACGCAGGAGCTCCCTATGTCAGATGCGAGATTCAGGAGCAGCAGTTTGATCGTACTCTATTAGACAGCGGCTCTTCAATTAACCTTCTTCCGGCAGCCTTACTCGACCGATTCGAGTTTGGTCCTCTTCTTAGGAGCAGGACAGTCCTTCAGTTTGCTGATAGGTCGACTAAGAGGCCGAAGGGGTTATTGAAAGACGTGGTCGTTACCATTCAGGGCCTGAAATTCCCCGTGGACTTCGTTGTGTTGGACATGGAGATCCCTGAGTCGGTAACTGATGCCCCCATCATTCTCGGACGTCCATTCTTGGCCACAACCAAGGCGGTGACCGATCATGATAGTGGGAAGGTATGTTTTCGCGTAGAGGGCGAAACCATACAGATAGAGACGATCGAGGAAACCAGAGCCAGAGAGTTAGAGTGCTCCGAGCAGTCCAGTGAAGTAGCGCAGATGACAGAGGAAGAGCTAGACATCCACCAGGTTTGTGACTTTGAGATGACTGATGATGAATCCAATTGGATAGATCCTGTGGCACCGACTCTCGCCTTGCCTACAGACTCACCATATCTCATGCTCATGGCAGTCGAGAGCCGGGAGAGCACGTCCCTGGAGGAGGATACATCTGAAGCTGACAGTATTATGATGAGTGGTGCAGATGATTTTCATTCGTGCTCATCTTCTTCTGATCCCTCGGATTCAGACATTGACTGGGACGATTTTGATGATTACTTGCCTTGTCTGATTCCATCTGAGCAGACAACCATGACAGAGTGCGAGCCAGTACAATTTATTGATGATCTAATCGGCCGCCCTTCGTCAGAAATTCATGCAGAGCGAGAGTTCTCCCATGTAGACCTGGTCGCATTTACACAGACATATCAGAAGCCGGATCTGCCACCTCCCAGTTGTCCAGAACGGAAACCTCTACCGCAGTCGTTGAAGTACAGATTCCTTGCAGGAGAACCGGAAATGCACCCAGTCATTATCTCAGCAGATTTGACTGGAGAGCAAGAATCTCGTCTGATGGAGATTCTTGAAAGAAACCGCAAGGCAATAGGATGGAATATAGCCGATCTCCATGGGTTGAGCCCTAATCTTTGCTCCCACCACATTTATCTCGAGGACAACGCTAGGCCGTCGCGTGAGTTCCAACGACGGCTGAACCCGAATCTTCGAGACGTTGTCATGAAAGAAATTTCCAAGTGGTGGAGCGCCGATTTCATCTACCCCATCTCCGACTCTAAATGGGTTAGTCCACTCCATGTGGTACCCAAGAAAACAGGTATCACTACAGTTGTCAATGAGTCTGGAGAGGAGATCGCGACCAGAGTACCGACTTCTTGGAGGGTCTGTGTGGACTACAGACGATTGAATGAGGCCACCAAGAAGGATCACTTCCCGCTACCCTTCATTGATCAGATTATCGAGCGGTTAGCCGGGAAGAGTCATTACTGCTTTCTTGACGGGTACTCTGGATACAATCAAGTGGCCATTGCGCCCGAAGACCAGGAGAAAACGACGTTCACCTGTCCGTTTGGGACTTATGCTTTCAGACGGATGCCCTTTGGTCTATGTAACGCTCCAGCGACATTCCAAAGGTGCATGTTGTCCATATTTTCGGACATGGTGGGTAACTGTTTAGAGGTCTTCATGGATGATTTCTCGGTCTATGGCGACGGGTTTGATGCATGTCTTGACTGCCTAGACCGTGTGCTTCAGCGCTGCATTCAGGTTAATCTTGTTTTATCCTGGGAGAAGAGTCACTTTATGGTGACTCAAGGGACGGTCCTCGGTCATATCGTCTCCAACAAGGGCATGGAGGTCGATCCGGCCAAGGTGGACATCATCAGGAAGCTCAATCCACCGTCCAATTTGCGTCAGTTACGGTCTTTTCTGGGGCATGTCGGTTTTTACCGACGGTTCATTCAGGACTTCAGTCGAATTGCCCGACCTCTTACTGACTTGCTCACCAAAGACACCGAGTTTATTGTTAATGATAAGTGTCTTGAATCTTTTGAGACTCTCAAGAATATGGTTGTTTCAGCTCCTGTCCTTCAGCCACCCGATTGGTCTCTCCCATTCGAGATCATGACGGATGCTTCAGATTTTTCCATTGGGGTTGTGCTTGGACAGAGGAGGGATGGTTTACCCTTTGCCATTCACTACGCCAGCCGGACTTTGGATGCCGCACAGCGGAATTACACAGTGACTGAGAAAGAGATGCTGGCCGTAGTGTTCGCTCTTGATAAGTATAGATCTTACATTCTCGGATCTAGAGTGACCATTTACACTGATCATACCGCCATCCGGTACTTAATGGCTAAGAAGGACGCCAAAGCACGTCTCACCAGATGGATCCTTCTACTCCAGGAATTTGATATCGAGATTAAGGACAAGCCTGGAGTCAAGAATGTGGTGGCGGATCATCTCTCCAGATTGGAGAATCTTGAGGAATCTGAGCCCAACGCACCTATCACAGAGACATTTCCAGATGAGGCGATCTTGGCTGTCACCTCACTCCCGTGGTATGCTGACTTTGTAAACTATCTTGTTGCCAAGACAGTCCCTCAGGGTTGGCCAAGGCAGAAACTCGAGACCTTCCTGGCGAAGGCCAAGTTTTATCATTGGGAGGATCCCATCCTTTATCATGAAGGAGGGGACAGTATCTGGAGAAGGTGCATTCCTAAAGAAGAGCATCATAGCGTCCTCACATACTGCCACAAGCTTGAGGCAGGAGGACATCATTCTGGAAAAAGGACAGCACAGAAGGTGCTTCAATCCGGCCTATGGTGGCCTACTCTCTTCAAGGATTCTGATGAGTTCGTGAAGAGATGTACTGACTGTCAGAAAATGGGAACCTGCAGAAAGAGAGACATGATGCCCATGCAACCCATTCACTTTTGTGAGGTTTTTGATGCATGGGGGATTGATTTCATGGGCCCATTTCCTAAGAGTCAGGGATTCGAGCATATTTTGCTCGCTGTGGATTATGTCAGCCGATGGGTTGAGGCCATCCCCGCCCGAGCCACAGATGCTAAAACCGTTTGCAAATTTTTGAGGAAAAATATCATTTCACGGTTCGGGGTACCTAGAGTCTTGATTTCAGACGGGGGGTCTCATTTCATCAATGACAAAGTCAGGGCCCTTGCAGACGAGTTCGGCATTGACCATCGGGTTGCCACTTCTTATCACCCTCAGACTAATGGTCTTGCCGAAGTATCGAATCGGGAGATAAAGACTATCTTGCAGAAAGTTGTCCGCCCAGACCGAAAGGATTGGTCACAGCTTTTGGACTCGGTCTTATGGGCTTATCGGACTTCTTTCAAGAATCCATTGGGGACATCTCCCTTTCGTCTCGTCTATGGCAAGCCGTGCCATTTGCCAGTGGAGATCAAGCATAAATCTTTTTGGGCAGTTACTGAGTTGCTTCTAGACCCCGAGAGTATAGGAGAACAGAGAAGAGCTGAATTGGCAGCCCTGGAGGAACTTAGAGATACAGCCTTTTCGAACAGCTTACAGTACAAAGAGAAAGTGAAGACATGGCACGATTCGCATATCAGCCATAAACAGTTTGAGCCAAATCAGAGAGTATGGTTGATTGATTCCAAGCTGAAATTATTCCCAGGGAAGTTGCAGAGCAAGTGGAAAGGTCCGTATGTGGTCAGGAAGGTACATGACAATGGCAGCATAGACATATCCGAACCGTCATCTTCCTCTACCTTCCACGTCAATGGTCAACGCCTGAAGCTATATCTAGATCATGATCCGCCGACCATTGATGTTGCCCCCATTCTTCTGGTATGAGATGTGTCCTTTGATTCTGATCATCTGCGTCTCATACATGGTGATCAATTATATCTTCCGCTGTACAGATCCATCTGTTCATATCACTCTGTTGTCTGTTGATTTATTTTCTTATTTTCTTCTTTTCTTCTTTTCCTTTTCTATTTTCTGTATCTATCAAAAAGGTGCCGCCCTTGTAGACAGTTTTCCATACTTAGGACGTACTTTGTCCTAAGTATAGGGGGGTTGGCACCCCGAGTTGTTCGATCCTTTTCGATCCTCTCCCTTGTCTCCTCTTCTTGTCTATACTTAGGGGTATTTTACCCTAAGTATAGGGGGAGACAACCGGAGTACGATTTGTTCATTCCTACCCTTGATCCTCCCTGCGTTGTGAACAGTCTGTTATACTTAGGATTATTTGATCCTAACTATAGGGGGGACGGTCAACTTCTCATTCGTTTGATTCATTTATTCCTTTATTATTTAGACTTGTCTATACTTAGTACGAGTTATGTCTTCTCTTTTCTCTCTGATCTATGAGGACATAGCTCAAGCTAAGTATAGGGGGGTCGTATATACTGCGTATATACTTTAGCCATAACTCGTACTTTCGTATTTTCTTAAATAAATATGGCTATTAATTCTTTAAAATTCATTAAAAATCCTTAATAAAAAGATGTGGTTATTCCTCAAATTCTTTTTGTATTTACTGATTAATAAATCAGGTGAAATTGTTTTTTGCAAAATGTTTGAAAAATAGTTTGAAAATCCTTGTGAACATCTATTGAAAACTATTTTGAAAATATTTTGTTACATGTTTTCAACCTGTGTAAAAATGTGTGGTTTGCAAAATTTATTTTCTTTGTGTGAAATAAAATTTTCGAAAAATGATTTGCAAATGGTTTGAAAAATGGTTGCAAAAATATTTGAAAAACCTATATATACTCTTTTGAAAGCCTTTGCAAAATGATTTTCAAATGTGTGTACATGTTTGTAAAAATTATTTTGGACTATAGTTTTCAAAAATTGTGTGAAAAGCTTGTTTTCAAATAAGTTTGAGGAATACACACATCACACCAAAAATCCATCTTATATATATATGTATAAAATTGACCACTTACCCTGTAAATTCTAAAATACACTTCTTGTATATATAAGAAGCATTTCCGTGTACATCTTTTAACCTATTTTTCAGCCAAAAACTTTTTGTTTTCAAAAAATCCCAAAAACATTTGCAAAATTAAAATCCAAAAACATTTGAAAAATCTTTTTGAAAAAGACAAAAAAATGCATGCATCATCTTTTCAAAAATCCATAAAAATTTCAAAATCTTGAAAACTGCATCACAAAAATATTTTCGGCATTGCATTGCATAGCATTCGTATTTTTCGGATTGAGTTGGATAGTTGAACAAGTCTAAGTAAAATCTGGAGATTGGAGCTTGATTGGACCTTAAAATCTACCTAATAACAGGAACCTTATAGGAACTGGGTTTGAGGTACTTCAGGTCTAGTTGACTTAATTCTTTGAGGATCACGAGACTTGGTTCAATGGATTCTTGATTGCCTAAGTAGAGTATTTTGGGGCACACGCACGACTCTTGTTGATAATGACCTAACTTGGACACCTGCACCTTTCACATGGCTCAACTCAGTTGGAGTGGTGAGGGGATTGGATTTGCCGGTATGAGACGCACACAAGTGGAAACATTTGTCCTCCTCTAGGGAGGGAAGTGCACCCCAACCCGTCCAGTGATTAGGAAGTCTAAAGACAGGAGGTTGTGGGTTGCGATAAAGCTTCAAAAGAGGGATAGTCTACTGGCTCAAGAGGGAAAACTCCCTATGTAAATGCTGTTGTATATAGTATTCAAAAAAAATGTTCAGGCATGCACAAAAATAAAAAGCCTGCAAAGTATGTACAAATGTTGTAAAGCCAATAAGCAAGCTTGAGTTCCAAAGTCAAATATGTGAGCCTGCAGCTGGATGACTTGACTACACTGGTCTTGCATCCCAGGATAGGTAGCTACACTGGCTACCGTCCATTCTTCTCTTCACCCCCTCCTCTTGAGCTAGTTGCCACTTGAACTTAGAAGGGAATACCCCGCTCCTCGAGGATGGAGTTATTGGATTGGGGAATCATTGGGTTGTCTAATGAATACTCATTCATCACTCTTTATTCTTATATTTTAGCTACAAAAACCTTTGCAAATGCATGTATATAGTTGTAAACAGAAATAATTACCAAAAGCATGCATTGTGTAAAAATCTATAATTAGCATGTTTTTGTGCAAAAATAAAAGAATAAAGATTAAAAAGAAAAAGAGGGAAATATTTAGAATAAATATTGAGCAACCTAACCCAAGGGAGGGCTCAGCATGGGCCTGACCGCATAAAAACCAAAGTAGAGGGAGATAGGGGCTCATGTGTGTACATATTTATGTAAATAAAATAAAATATTTTCCCTCACAAAAATAGACTTAAATAGGCTTGTAAATATTTGTACATATTTATTAGTATAAAAACAAGATAAAAATAGAAAAAAAATCAAAAAGAACAAAAATATCACTTTCACATTGTACATGGAACCACCTACATATTTATTTAGCCTTATAATTAAATAAAATTAATTTCCAAAATTTTTGTAAATATCCTATATTATATAGTGTAAATAAATAAAATAAAAACAATTAAAACAAAAACAAAATAAAAATAACAAAATTAAAAACACAAAAATATATTGTAAATATACCATGTATATAAATGTATATATGTATTTATTTCACCTATGTATATGAATAATAAAAATGAAATAAAAATATCCTTTTATTCCTTATTTTATAACATAAATAAACAAAATATAAAATGGGAATAAAATTGTATAAAAATAACAATTAAAAATCAAAAATTAAAATTCCATTTAGTGTATATATACCTATACATAACATATTATGTATGTACCTTATTTTTATTTTGAAAAATTAATTAAAAATCACTAAAAAATAGAAAAAAATAAAATAAAAATATTTCATGTATTAACCTTTTGCTAAATCGGCTCCTAGCTACCCTAATTTTCACTTCTAAGATCCAGCCACGTGGCCGATCCCTATTGGCCCTGGGGATGTTGACCGCCCGGTCAACTACCCCCCCCCCAGGACCACTTCCCACGGATTTAGGCGCCCGACCCGACTTCTGCCCATTTTAGCGCCTAAACCCGATACTCTATAACCTAAACCTCGGGTCCGACTCCTTCACGACACACCGGAGACCCTCGCCGGAGCCTCTACCTCGGGATCCGCGCGCTCGATCGCCCTACCCACGCCTGTCTTCCCGGACCCTCCACCATATATATTCTCAGCTCCACCACCTCAAAGCTCATCTTTGGCCATTCGATTCCACCTCCCGTGAGCTCCATTGCGTAGGCGAGAGTGACAGCTTGTCCCCCGTGGTGTCGAAGCGAGGAGAGGGAGCAAAACCACTGATCCGGCGAAGCTTCGCCGCCTTGCTCCGCCACCAGCAGGAGCTCGAGCCTCGGAGGGAGACACTCCTCGAGGCGACGACCCAGAGCTGCGCAAGCACATCCCCAATCTCACCGTCCACCCAGGTAGCCCCGTCGTTCTTTCTTTTTCCTTAATTTGTAGTTTCCCCCAAATCGTCGCTCCGCCGTCCATCGTCGATTCCGTCCGCATCCGATCACTATCCGACCATCAGGCCTCGCCATAGCCTTCGTCGTCCTCCCGCGCATCTTCTCCGCATACCCATCCAACCCAGCTCGCACAGGAGCTGGGATTCGAGCTCCACCGTCCCCCCTTCGCTGGAGCTCGCCCACTTCGACCCTCCGTTCACCGTTACCCCGCCTAACCGGGTCGAGGCAGTTTGCCCTCGACCCGTGAGTCTCTTGGTCTACTTTGCAGGTGCTTCCAAGCCCGTCTGAGGGGTTGGGTCATTCGGACCAGGAGCTCTTCCTCCGCCGACCTCGCCGGAGCCCTCTAGGGCTCAGCTGGATCATCGGAGTTCACCAGCAGCTGTGGGACGTCATTGCGGAGCTTCTCCGACCTTCACGAGCAGCAGGGGAGGTCCACATCGCACGCACGAGGCCGATGCACTTCGCCGGCCAATTGTTCTTCCGGTATCTTCCCCAACCGTCCGATCATCGTCGCCCTCCAGTTTTCATCTGGGCCGTTCATTCCCAGAGGAGCAGTCACCGTCAGATCTTGGAGCGGTGATCTGGACCGTTCGTTGCACGAGAGGATTAGCCACCCACTCCCGTCACCGTTGGATCCCCCATGTGGCGATCCCTCTGCCGTCTGATCGCATCGAGGACCCCAGCTTTGGAGCGACCCCCGATCTCCACCGTTCGAAGCTCCACGTGGCGTCCTTCCTGCGGTCCGCCTTAATAAAGGGTAAATTACCCATAGGCCCTCCTGTTTCTTTTATTTAGCATTTCGTTCTATAAATAGTTTAGATAGTTATTTAGTTTTTGGGATATTTGCATAGAGGACCTCGTGCTTAGTTTTATTTGCAGTTATGCCCCTGTGTGTATTGTGACACTTGATTCGACACGTGCTTTCTGGTGTATTTGCATTACATGCCCTTGTAGTTCTGGTTGTTCCTTAATGAATGAATACTTTTTAGAAATTGCATTTATACCCCTGTGCGTGATACATTTGAGCATGTGCGGATATTTTTGGGTATTTTGCGAATAAGTCCCTGGACTTTTGGTACCCGTTACCAGAAAGCCCTTGGAACGTATTTTTCTTACATTTGGGTCCCTGAGTGCCCCAGGCACGCGCATCGCACGTGTTTTGCTGGGTTAATTGCACCAGACCCCCCCCAGAACTCTGGGTATTTGCACATAGGTCCTTGTGCACAATGCCCCCTCTTTCTTTTTGAATAAAATAGCAAATTACCTCCAAATCCAACGAAAATTGGATACATGGCTCCTGCCATAGTGTAAAATTTTCGAGGATTTTTGGAGACATTTCTGAGTTGATTTGATATTTTTAAAAATTCAAAAACCTCTATTTTCGTTACTGTCTAACTTTAAAACCCCCAAACAAATATTAAATATTGTCTAAAAATTCCAAAAAAATTGTTTACTGTTTGTTTTATTGTGTTTGACTTTCTATCAATAGGGTTTGTGGGATTTCAAGCACGTGAGAATAAGGCAGGAGCTTTCCGGAAGGTCGACGAGCCAATTTTGGCTATTTTTCATCACTTAAAAGACCTAAAAATTAAAAAACACTCAAAATCATATAAAAATTCTAATAAATAAACCAAAAATCCAAAAATAATAATATAGGTGCCTAAATTTTCCTTGTTTTATTCTCTTTATAGGAAAATTACCTCCCAGCTAATTAAGGGCCATTAGATATTTTATCTAGGCCCTTTTAGCTCGGTTGGACAGTACCTCTCATTTCAGTAACTGTTTGATTTTTAGAAAATTAAATAAATATCAGAAAAATCCCAAAAATTCATCAAAAACACTAAAAATTATAAAACACATAAAAATATTTTTGTTTAAATTTTTGGTTGATTTTTAGTGTATTTAATAAATTGTTGAAGTGTGTAGTTTCTTTGCTTTTCTTATTTTCTTAATATATTAAAAATCCAAAAAAATTATAAAATAATTAAAAACCACCAAAAATATTTTCTTTTTTATTTTATTTCCTTTTTGACTACTTCGTAGGCCACAAGGCCAACCCGTGCTCCTTGTGTTCGACTCTGGTCGCTATACTAGGTTAAATTAATAGCAAGACCGCTATCTTGTTTTCGATTGATTTTATCTATCTTGGTGGTCTATATTTTTCTTGATCGACACGATCGAGTGACCGAGGTCGCGACGACCCTCGTAGAGATACATGATTGCCTTAGTCGCTCGGTATTTTGTTGTCATCAGAATGACGCCGTTGCCGGGAGCACGGCTTAGTAGTTTTTATTTTATTTTCATTTTTGTTTTCGCGGCTTTTCGCGGCTCTTTCAGAGCTCGCGGCTTTTTCGCGGCTTTTGTTTGTATCTTATTTTTATTTTATTTTGTTTTCTTTTCTTTTATTTTTGTTTTTGTTTGATTTTGAGTGTTTATTTTATTTTGCATTTTTGCATATATACCTTCATTTCATTTTCATTTATTTTTTATCATTATTTGATTATTTTGGTCTGACCACTTGTCTCTGTTTCTTGCGAGGGCCCGAGGACCGCGGAGGTGACTTTCGAGGAGCCGACGCAACCGCAGGACTTGGAGGCGGCTTCTTCTGTACGGAGCCGCAGGAGAGCGAGAGAGAGAGAGAGAGAGAGAGAGTTGAGTGGGAGAGGTTTAGTTAGACTTTTTATTTTTATTCTGATTATTATTGTAATAATACAGGTACTCAGAGACTTTGGACTTGATTAACTTAGCGGGTCTGTTTCACCGAGCACCGATGTGCTCGGGGGACCCTTAGGTATTTTTCGCGGCTTTTTCGCGGTTTTGTTTTCTTTTCTTTTTATTGCCTTTTCCGGTGTTTACGCAGTTTTTATCGAGCCCTTAGACTTAAGATTTTCTGTTTGCTTGTGCCGTAATTAGTAGGGTCCCCACACTTAATTATCTGCCTGTTCCTATAGTGCGCTTAATTGGACCTATTAATAATCAATTAATAAAAATAATTGATTCATCTCCTTAGTAGCCCACGTACCACAGCCTACCCCGTAAAGCGCTTTCTCCTACCCCCGATTTGTCAGGCAGAGGAGGGGTAGGCCAAGACCAGACCCTTTGGCTTGGAGGTCGGTGATCAGTTAGACGGTTCTGCGACTAGACTTGCTCATCTAGGACTCGGTTTTCATCGCTGCATCATTTAGGTAGTTTATTTTCTGTCTTTACATTTATGCGCGGATCATATTGCATGTAGAGTGCTGGAGACAGGCACGCCTTTCTGACTTTGCATGCATCATTGATTTATCGTGCATCGGCTTTTTCGTCTTCTCCCCCCTGTTTTGGATTAAATAACCAGGAGAACCGAAAAATTCGTTAGTCCTTTGTTTTTATTAAAAATAATTAAAAAGAAAAAACCATAAAATTGGGACTGGTTAAAACTATTGACCCTAAAAGACACTTCACCTAAAAATTTGTCTTGGGGAGAGCAACCCCCTCATTGTTTGGTTTGCTTGCGCGAGAGAGTGACCCGCACCCTAGGTAGAGCCCTCCGGTGCTATCTCCAGCTGACTACCGACTCTTCCGTGCAGGCCAGTCGGTTGGAGTAGCATCGGGTATCCCAACAGGTCACGTAAGCGCTCTGATAGATTGATTGTTCACCTAATAAAATTGGACAAAATAATTAGACCGAGCCTTCACGGTCTTCAGCTCGCGTTGCGTTGGTGAACAGAGGGGTTTGTATTCTGATCATAGTTTTTCCAGATCCCACCCGCACTACTCGACCAGATCACGATGATGGGTAGACGCTCTCTTAGGCAGCCTCTGGCTACACTGCTTTCGGACACGTCTACTCAGTCATCTAGGTTGGCCCGCGAGAGCCGAGACCAGTTCTCCGAGCCCGAGTACGATTCCGCCCTGTTCCCCCTCGACCCCCTTTCTTTCGGTTCTGAGAGATATGAGCCAGAGGAGAGACTCACAGATTTGACAGCACCTGAGTTTGGCTCGTTTGATTTTGTAGACGCCATGGCCGGCAGTTCTGAGGATCGCTCCCGTCAGCCTGAGCACTTCGTATTGGATCAGGGAGCGATCAACTCCACCCTGATCGCCTCGTTAGAGACCACCCAGCAGCAGTTGAGGGATCAGGGAGCATTCATGCTCGACATGAGGAGAGAGATGGAGCAGATGCGAGCAAAGAGAGCAGAGCGCGAGCAGAGGAGAGAGGGACCGAGGATCCCAGAGGATGCTGATGCAGCAGCCGCAGCAGCAGCCGCAGCAGCCGCAGCCGCCGCAGCCGCGGCAGGAGGAGCACCACGACCGATGTGGGAGTTGCACAACCCCGGATCGACGCTGACGCACCACTGGGTAGTACTTCCAGCCATCGTGGGGGACTTCAAGTTCCCCCCGAACACCTTGCAGCTACTCCCTCGCTTCCACGGGCTCGCTACTGAGGAGCCTCATCTCCACCTCCAGGAGTTTCTGATGATTTGCAGCACTGTCCATGACCGTCAGGTGGACCAGGATACGATCAGGATGATCACCTTCCCCTTTTCCCTAGCAGACAGAGCAGCCACCTGGCTGAAGCACTTGGGAAGGTTTGTTTACACCTGGGAGCAGCTCCGCACCGAGTACTTGAACAAGTACTATCCACTCGGGTGGACCAATGCAGCGAGAGCCCTCATCAGCAACTTCTCCATGCTTCCCAACGAGCAATTCCATGAGGCATGGGAGAGGTTCCGTGAGCTGACTGACCGATGCCCGCACCATGATATTTCGAAGCCCAACCTTGTGCAGAGCTTCTTCAGCGGGCTGACACCAGAGCTCCAGGGCTTGGTGAATGCTTCTTGTGGCGGGTCTTACTTCGCCAAGGATCACGACCAGGTCTGGGCCATCTACGAGGAGATGGCCGAGAACTATATGGTGATGTCCCAGACCCGGTTGTACACTCAGGGCAGACCCCAGCAGCAGCCAGGACCCGTGCAGTACCAGAGGATAGCACGGGTCGATGCCGGTCCATCCAGTTCATCCGCAGTTGCAGCAGCACAGGCAGAGTCGTCCGCTGCGGATATGGGTATCATCAGCGAGAAGTTGGACTGCATGGAGTTGATCAAGAAGAAGCAGTGCCAGGGCATCACTCAGATGGAGCAGATGGCACAGACTCTGAGCGACATGAAGACCCAGCTCTTGTGTCTCCAAGAGGCACAGATGGCTTCACAGCCCCGTCTTCAGTCGCGAGGCGACACCGGCGGCAGCAGCAGCTCGTCCCAGCGCTCCGGCTCCTTTCAGCAGCCTAGACAGGTTCACCTTGTACAGGCAGAGCCGTACCAACAGCAGCAGCCCTCTTACCAGTCCCCACCATCTTCAGACTTGCAGATGGTGGTATACCAACCGGATCAGCCTCTGGCAGTACTCCCACCAGCCCAGTACGACGCAGAGCCGTTGATGGATGTCAACGGGATTTGGTATGACTGTCCCCAGTCTGGGATCCGACGAGATCACCCCGGATTCAGGTGGGGGAGTGGAGGTACCCAGCCCCAGCAGCAGTCATCCGGTCAGAGAGGGCAGTATATCCAGCAGAGGGATCACCAGCAGCAGCAGCCCCCAGCCTACCAGCCACACCAGCAGTCGTCCTTCGTTCCTCGTCCCTATCAGCAGCAGGGACAGCCTTGGAGACGTGAGCAGCAGGCTCACCAGCAGCACCCGCAGCAACATCCTTCCTCTTACCCCTCTCAGCAGCAGCAGCACCAGTTCCAGCAGCCTCATCACCAGAGAGGCTACCCGTCGGGCTCCCATGAGAGCCCCGCCTTGGATGACATAGCCCGCCTCCTCACGGACCAGCAGGCTACTTTCAAACGGGAGATGGACGAGTTCCGCTAGGAGATGCGGGACCTGATGAGAGGGAAGGTCGCCATCCCTGCACAGATAGAGCCGAATCCGAATAGCCTGAAGAGGAAGTCTTAGCAGGTAGTTTTCACTGAGCATGCCACTCCTAGTGATCCATTTGTTGATACATCTTCGGATCTGTTTGATGCTGATTTTGTTGCACTTAGGAGCGATAGGACACCAGCAGGCGGCGGCGCCTCGTCTGAGCTACACCACGAGGATACATCCGGGGCGCCACATGAGGAGGAGAGCAGTACTGAGGCCGCACACGATGATGATGGTGGTACTGATGCCACCAAGGATGCTGATTCTACCGGCGGTACTGAGGCCGTCGCTTCACCAGTTCGAGGAGGTGGTACTGACGCCACCAGAGTAGCCGAGCCAGCACGCGGTACTGAGGCCGCGAGACGTCTAGCAGAGCCAACCCGTGGTGGTACTGAGGCCACCGGTGTTCATTTTGAGAGAGATGTTATTTTTCCTTTTGTGGATGTATCTCAGAACACTGTTTTGAATAAAGGAAAAGGTTTAGTTTCTTCTGGTCCCACTGTGGTGATTGATGTATGTGCGGATCCGGCCGTCGAGCCGTCTAGACCTGTTCCTAGTCCTTCATCTGAGAAGGACCCTGTGATCCCCTTCCCTAGAGCCCTTCTGATGGGGAAGGGGAAGAAAAGAGAAAAAGACTCAAAAAAGAGAGTGCAGGAAGAGTTCAACCAGAGCATGATCGACAGATTTCACATACAGCTGACTCTTCAGGAGGCTTTGCAGCACATCCCCCTTCTTCAGTGATCTTTGAGAGATAGGACCACAGTCAGGAGGAGGAGGAGGAACCATCATTCAGAGATACATGTGCTGACGAAAGCCACGTGCTTCGCAATCCAGAACCGTCTGCCGGCCAAGAGGCCAGATTCAGGAGCCCCGTATGTCAGATGTCAGATTAGTGAGCAGATGTTCGACCGGACTCTATTGGATAGCGGATCGTCTATCAATCTCCTTCCGGCAGCCCTTCTCGACCGCTTCGAGTTGGGCACTCTTCGACAGAGCAGGACAGTCCTTCAGTTTGCTGATCGATCTATCAAGAGGCCGAAGGGGTTGTTGCGAGACGTTATCGTCACTATTCAGGGCCTGCAATTCACGTTGGACTTCGTAGTGTTGGACATGGAGATCCCTGATTCAGTGGCCGATACCCCATCATCCTCGGTCGTCCGTTCTTGGCCACAGCCAAGGCGGTGACTGATCATGATAGCGGGAAGGTATACTTTTGCATCGAGGGCGAGAGTGTACCAATAGAGACGGTCGAGGACTACAGAGCCAGAGAGAGCATGCTCAGAGGCCAGCACAGACACAGAGCAGCTGACAGATGCTGGGTTAGACATCCACCAGGACTGTGATTTTGTGATCACAGATGATGAGGCAGCATGGGCAGACCCTTCAGCACAGGCCATCCTCTCATTTCCAGACACCACTGATGCAGAGATGACAGCAGAGGAGAGCTTGGAGAGCACAACCCTGGTCCAGGATACTACAGAGGCAGCAGAGCCGGTTCTTGACCGCGACACGGTTTTTAGTGATGGTGGTGCTGAGGCCACCTTATGTGATGGTGGTACTGATGCCACCTTATTTGATGCAGATCCCTCGGATTCAGAGTCTGATTGGGCAGATTGTGATGACCAGATGCCAGACCTGAGTTCACCTGAGCCTATAGATGAGGAGGAGGTAGAGGCAGAGCAGATCAGAGACAGCACAGTTGAGCAGCCTCCTCCAGATCCAGTTTGCGAGAGTTCGTATTCTTTCTCCCAGGCAGATTTGGCAGATTTAGCAGCATTCACGCACCTTCTTCCGAGGCCAGATTTGCCTGCACCCAGCTGTCCAGAGCTGAAGCCGCTCCCTACTTCGCTGAAGTATCGGTTCCTTGTGGGCGAACCTGAGATGTACCCAGTCATCATCTCCGCCGATCTGACTGGAGAGCAAGAATCCCGTTTGATGGGGGTTCTTGAAAAGAACCGCAAGGCAATCGGATGGAGCGTAGCAGATCTCCATGGGATTAGTCCAGCAGTGTGCTCCCACCATATTTATCTCGAGGAGGGGGCGAAGCCGTCGCGTGAGTCCCAGCGGCGACTGAACCCCAACCTGAGAGAGGTTGTGATGAAGGAAATATCAAAATGGTGGAGTGCAGATTTCATTTATCCCATTTCTGACTCCAAGTGGGTCAGCCCCTTGCATGTGGTGCCCAAGAAGACGGGCATCACGACTGTGATCAGTGAGTCAGGAGAGGAGATTGCTACACGAGTACCCACCTCTTGGAGGGTCTGTGTTGACTACAGGAGACTCAACCAGGCCACCAAGAAGGACCATTTCCCCCTGCCTTTTATTGACCAGATCATTGAGAGACTGGCAGGGAAGAGCCATTATTGCTTCCTGGATGGGTACTCGGGCTACAACCAGGTGGCCATCGCTCCTGAGGATCAGGAGAAGACCACCTTTACCTGTCCCTTCGGTACATATGCCTTTCGACGCATGCCATTTGGGCTATGCAATGCTCCTGCGACTTTTCAGAGGTGCATGCTGTCGATCTTTTCGGACATGGTAGGGGAGTGTTTGGAGGTCTTCATGGACGATTTCTCGGTCTACGGCGACGGATTCGACTCCTGTCTTAACTGCCTAGACCGAGTACTCCAGCGATGTATTGAGTACCATTTGGTTCTATCTTGGGAGAAGAGTCACTTCATGGTGACTCAAGGGATGGTGCTTGGACATATCATCTCCAACAGGGGCATGGAGGTTGATCCGGCCAAGGTTGATGTCATTAGAAAACTTGCACCGCCAGCTACGGTCATTTCTGGGGCACGTTGGTTTTTATCGGAGATTTATTCATGATTTCAGCAGGATTGCCCGGCCATTGACTGACCTCTTGACGAAAGACACCGAGTTTCTTGTCGATGACAAGTGTCTTTCGTCCTTTGCGACTCTCCAGCAGTGTGTGATTGAGGCTCCTGTCATCCAGCCGCCTGATTGGTCTCTCCCATTCGAGATCATGACGGATGCCTCCGATTTTGCCGTAGGGGCAGTGCTGGGACAGAGGAGGGATGGAGTCCCGTTTGCTATCCACTACGCTAGCCGCACATTGGATTCCGCTCAACGGAATTACACGGTCACAGAGAAGGAGATGCTAGCCGTAGTGTTCGCCCTAGATAAGTTTCGATCTTACATCATTGGATCTAGAGTGACCCTGTACACAGATCACACCGCCATCAGGTACCTTATGGCAAAGAAGGATGCCAAGGCCAGACTGACTAGATGGATCCTTCTACTCCAGGAGTTCGACATTGAGATCAAGGATAAGCCTGGAGTCAAGAATGTGGTGGCGGATCATCTCTCCCGTATAGAGCAGCCTGAGGAGTCTGAGCAGATAGATCCCATTTGTGAGACCTTCCCAGATGAGGCGATCCTTGCTATCGCCTCACTCCCGTGGTATGCTGATATTGTGAACTTTCTCGTTGTTGGGAAAGTCCCACAAGATTGGCCCAGGCAGAGGCTTGAGACCTTCCTTGCGAAGGCCAAGTCCTATCATTGGGAGGATCCCATCCTTTACCACGAAGGAGGGGATAGTGTCTGGCGTCGGTGCATTCCTCAAGAGGAACACCATAGCATCCTCACTTACTGCCACAAGCTTGAGGCAGGAGGACATCATTCTGGGAGGAGAAAGGCACAGAAGGTGCTCCAATCCGGCTTGTGGTGGCCTACCCTCTTCAAGGACTCAGATGAGTTTGTGAAGAGGTGTACTGACTGTCAAAGGATGGGCACTTGTGGACAGCGTGATATGATGCCGATGCAGCCCATTCACTTCTGTGAGGTTTTTGACGCATGGGGCATCGATTTCATGGGTCCATTCCCTAAGAGTCAGGGATTTGAGTACATTCTGTTGGCCGTGGATTATGTTAGTCGTTGGGTTGAGGCTATCCCCGCCCGAGCTGCTGATGCGAGGACAGTTTGCAGATTTTTGAGGAAACACATCATCACGCGGTTCGGGGTTCCACGAGTTCTGATTTCTGATGGGGGGTCTCATTTCCATCAACGACCAGGTGAAGGCCCTTGCTAGCGAGTTCGGCATAGACCATCGTGTTGCTACACCTTACCATCCACAGACGAATGGTCTAGCTGAGGTGTCGAATAGGGAGATCAAGACTATATTGCAGAAAGTCGTCCGCCCTGACCGAAAGGATTGGTCACATCTTTTGGACTCGGTCTTGTGGGCATATAGGACGTCTTTCAAGACACCATTGGGCACATCTCCCTTTCGCCTCGTATATGGCAAGCCGTGCCATTTACCTGTTGAGTTGAGGCACAGGTCACTATGGGCAGTTACTGATATACTCATGGATCCAGATGGTGTAGGAGACCAGAGGAGGGCAGAGTTAGCAGCTCTGGAGGAGTTGAGAGATACAGCTTTCTCAAACAGCCTACAGTATAAGGAGAGAGTAAAGGAGTGGCATGATTCTCACATCAGCCACAAGCATTTTGAGATTGGACAGAGAGTATGGCTGTTTGATGCGAGGCTTCGTTTATTTCCAGGGAAGCTACAGAGCAAATGGAAGGGACCCTACTTGGTCAGAAAGGTACACGACAACGATAGTTGTCTTCTGAGAGTACCTTTCGAGTGAACGGCCAGCGGCTCAAGCCATTTCTAGATCATGAGCCACTGGTCGTTGATCTTGCCCCTATTCATTTCGCGTGAGATGTGGTCTTTGACTCACATCTAATGCATCTCACGCCTGAGTTTCACTGATCCTCCGCCTTGTATAGATCCAGATGTCTATATCACTACATTCTTTAGTCCCACATCCCTTTCTTCATCTATTGATTATGCTATACTTAGGGTGCACTTTACCCTAAGTATAGGGGGGATGTAGGATCTTTGGGTATTCCTTTTATTTCTTTCTACCCCTGTTTTGCTGCCTATACTTAGGGATATTTCACCCTAAGTATAGGGGGGGTAGACCCTGTACATTCCCCACTCGCGTTTCCCTTAGTATACAGCCTGCTATACTTAGGATCACTTGATCCTAAGTATAGGGGGAAGACCCGAGACCTTCTTGACTTTCCATTTCATTTATTCGTCTTTGTATATAGCCTTCCTTTTCACTTCCCTATACCTAGCACGAGTTATGTCTTCTTCATCGCTCTTGACTCCGAGGACATCGTTCGAGCTAAGTATAGGGGGTGTGTATATATTTCATATATACTTTAGCCATAACTCGTACTTTGTGTGAGTGTGTTAATAAATAAAATGGCTAAAAACATTAAAAAATCACAAAAATTAAAAAAAAATTATGTACATAAACTTCTTTTATTTGCACATAAATAGCTAGTGTACAAATTATTTTTGTAAAAATGTTTTCAAAAATCTTTTGTGTAAAGTTTGTGTAAATATGTTCTTATCAAAATTATGTATATAATACAAAATTTTTCCAAAATGTTTTAAAAATCAAAAGTTTGCAAAAATCTTGTGTAAATTTGTGTAAATATCTTTTTGCAAAACTTGCACTTCATGCATCATTCATGCATGATTTCAAAACATTTTTCAAAAATTTTGCATGATTGTAAAATTTGTGTAAATAGCATCTTTTTGTACATATGTATATAGTTTTTCTGGATGATAGTTGACTTTTAAACTAGCCTGAATCAAATTGAGGAATGGAGCTTGATTAAGATCTTAATCCACCTAATTTCTAAGAGGAACCTTATAGGGCTTAGGTTTAAGGCTTTTCAGGTCTATGGTGACTTAATTCTTTGAGTCCACTAGGCTATGATCACATGTCATCTCAATGAGCCTAAGTAGAGCACTTAACAACAACACATGACTCATATAGACAATGGCTTTACTTGGACACCAGCACTATGCACCGAGCTCTCTACGGATGAGGTGGTGAGGAGGCAGTCTTCCTTGACTTGGGGTAGCATATGAGGGTAGTACTTCTAGGCGGAACCTCTCTTCTTCTTTTAGTGAAGGAAGTGCGTCTCAACTTGGTCTGGTTGCCATGAGGTCTAACGACGGGAGTTGTGGGTTGCAATAAAGCTTCAAAAGAGGGATAGTCTACTGGCTCAAGAGGAAAAACTCCTTGTATATATGCTGCACATGTATATGTTGTATAGATGCACTTGAAAAAAATGTGCAAAAAGAAAATAACTCCAAAAAAGTGGTGGGTCTGAGAGAAAATGATAATCCCACCGGAGTATGTATATAGAGTGCAATAAGTAAAGCTTGGTTTCATGATCCACCTGATGTAGCTTGCAGCCGGGAGACTTGGCTACACTGGTCAAGCTCCCAAGGCTACTTGGCTACACTGGCCTTGACCCATTCTCTTCTTCCTCCTCTTCTTGAGCCGGTTGAACTTGAACTTAGAAGGGAATACCCCGCTCCTCAAGGAAAGAGGGCCAGATTGAGGTCATAGAGTTACCTTGTTGGGGAGGGTTGTCAAGTTGCCATTTCTGAGGTGGAGAGCTTAGACCTCACATTCACAGGACAAGAAAAGATTCATGGTCTTCAGGGTTTGTGATTGATGACTTGTTCTGATCTGGAGCATTGAGGAGTCTTGGTTATAGAATAGTGGAACTTAGAGGCTGTTGAGTTTTAGACTTAAGTCCAAATAAGGTTCCGACACATTAATAATCCAAAGATCTGATCGAGCTCCATACCTTAATTTAATGAAGGCAAGTTTAATAATCAGTCTTGATCCATGTACATTCTCTTTTTCTTTTTCTTTATTTCTTCTTCACTTCTTTTTCAAATAAGTGTTTGCTAAGGGACTAGCAAAGTAAAGTATAGGGGGTGATGAATACTCATTCATCACTCTTTATTCTTATATTTTAGCTACAAAAACCTTTGCAAATGCATGTATATAGTTGTAAATAGAAATAATTACCAAAAGCATGCATTGTGTAAAAATCTATAATTAGCATGTTTTTGTGCAAAAATAAAAGAATAAAGATTAAAAAGAAAAAGAGGGAAATATTTAGAATAAATATTGAGCAACCTAACCCAAGGGAGGGCTCAGCATGGGCCTGACCGCATATAAACCAAAGTAGAGGGAGATAGGGGCTCATGTGTGTACATATTTATGTAAATAAAATAAAATATTTTCCCTCACAAAAATAGACTTAAATAGGCTTGTAAATATTTGTACATATTTATTAGTATAAAAACAAGATAAAAATAGAAAAAAAAATCAAAAAGAATAAAAATATCACTTCACATTGTACATGGAACCACCTACATATTTATTTAGCCTTATAATTAAATAAAATTAATTTCCAAAATTTTTGTAAATATCCTATATTATATAGTGTAAATAAAAAAATAAAAACAATTAAAACAAAAACAAAATAAAAATAACAAAATTAAAAACACAAAAATATATTGTAAATATACCATGTATATAAATGTATATATGTATTTATTTCACCTATGTATATGAATAATAAAAATGAAATAAAAATATCCTTTTATTCCTTATTTTATAACATAAATAAATAAAATATAAAATGGGAATAAAATTATATAAAAATAATAATTAAAAATCAAAAAATAAAATTCCATTTAGTGTATATATACTTGTACATAACATATTATGTATATACCTTATTTTTATTTTGAAAAATTAATTAAAAATCACTAAAAAATAGAAAAAAATAAAATAAAAATATTTCATGTTTTAACCTTTTGCTAAATCGGCTCCTAGCTACCCTAATATTCACTTCTAAGATCCAGCCATGTGGTCGATCCCTATTGGCCCTGGGGATGTTGACCGCCCGGTCAACTACCCACCCCAGGACCACTTCCCACGGATTTAGGCGCCCGACCCGACTTCTACCCATTTTAGCGCCTAAACCCGATACCCTATAACCTAAACCCCGGGTCCGACTCCTTCACGACACACCCGAGACCCTCGCCGGAGCCTCTACCTCGGGATCCTCGCGCTCAATCGCCCTACCCGCGCCTGTCTTCCCGGACCCTCCACCATATATATTCTCAGCTCCGCCACCTCAAAGCTCATCTTTGGCCATTCGATTCCACCTCCCGTGAGCTCCATTGCGTAGGCGAGAGTGACAGCTTATCCCCCGTGGTGTCGAAGCGAGGAGAGGGAGCAAAACCACTGATCCGGCGAAGCTTCGCTGCTTTGCTCCGCCACCAGCAGGAGCTCGAGCCTCGGAGGGAGACACTCCTCGAGGTGACGATCCAGAGCTGCGCAAGCTCATCCCCAGTCTCACCGTCCACCCAGATAGCCCCGTCGTTCTTTCTTTTTCCTTAATTTGTAGTTTCCCCCAAATCGCCGCTCCGACGTCCATCGTCGATTCCGTCCGCATCCGATCACTATCCGACCATCAGGCCTCGCCATAGCCTTCGTCGTCCTCCCGCGCATCTTCTCCGCATACCCATCCAACCCAGCTCGCACAGGAGCTGGGATTCGAGCTCCACCGTCCCCCCTTCGCCGGAGCTCGCCCACTTCGACCCTCCGTTCACCGTCACCCCGCCTAACCGGGTCGAGGCAGTTTGCCCTCGACCCGTGAGTCTCTTGGCCTACTTTGCAGGTGCTTCCAAGCCCGTCTGAGGGGTTGGGTCATTCGGACCAGGAGCTCTTCCTCCACCAACCTCGCCGGAGCCCTCCAGGGCTCGGCTGGATCATCGGAGTTCACCAACAGCTGCGGGACATCATTGCGGAGCTTCTCCGACCTTCACGAGCAGCAGGGGAGGTCCACAGCGCACGCACGAGGCCGGCGAACTTCGCCGGCCAACTGTTCTTCCGGTATCTTCCCCAACCGTCCGATCATCGTTGCCCTCCAGTTTTCATCTGGGTCGTTCATTCCCAGAGAAGCAGTCACCGTCAGATCTTGGAGCGGTGATCTGGACCGTCCGTTGCACGAGAGGATTAGCCACCCACGCCCGTCACCGTTGGATCCCCCACGTGGCAATCCCTCTGCCGTCTGATCGCATCGAGGACCCCAGCTTTGGAGCGACCCCCGATCTCCACCGTTCGAAGCTCCACGTGGCGCCCATCCTGCGGTGCGCCTTAATAAAGGGTAAATTACCCTTAGGCCCTCGTATTTCTTTTATTTAGCATTTCGTTCTGTAAATAGTTTAGATAGTTATTTAGTTTTTGGGATATTTGCATAGAGGACCTCGTGCTTAGTTTTATTTGCAGTTATGCCCCTGTGTGTATTGTGACACGTGCTTCGACACGTGCTTTCTGGTGTATTTGCATTACATGCCCTTGTAGTTCTGGTTGTTCCTTAATGAATGAATACTTTTTAGAAATTGCATTTATACTCCTATGCGTGATACATTTGAGCATGTGCGGATATTTTTGGGTATTTTGCGAATAAGTCCCTGGACTTTTGGTACCCGTTACCAGAAAGCCCTTGGAACTTATTTTTCTTACATTTGGGTCCCTGAGTGCCCCAGGCACGGGCATCGCACGTGTTTTGCTGGGTTAATTGCACCAGACCCCCCAGAACTCTGGGTATTTGCACATAGGTCCTTATGCACAGTGCCTCCTCTTTCTTTTTGAATAAAATAGCAAATTACCTCCAAATCCAACGAAAATTGGATACATGGCTCTTGCCATAGTGTAAAATTTTCGAGGATTTTTGGAGACATTTCTAAGTTGATTTGATATTTTTAAAAATTCAAAAATCTCTATTTTCGTTACTGTCTAACTTTAAAAACCCCCAAAAAATGTTAAATATTGTCTAAAAAATCCAAAAAAAATTGTCTACTGTTTGTTTTGTTGTGTTTGACTTTCTAGCCAATTTTGGCTATTTTTCATCACTTAAAACACCTAAAAATTAAAAACACTCAAAATCATATAAAAATTCTAATAAATAAACCACAAATCCAAAAATAATAATATAGGTGCCTAAATTTTCCTTGTTTTATTCTCTTTACAGGAAAATTACCTCCCAGCTAATTAGGGGCCCTTAGATAATTTATCTAGGCCCTTTTAGCTCGATTGGACAGTACCTCTCATTTCAGTCACTGTTTGATTTTTAGAAAATTAAATAAATATCAAAAAAATCTCAAAAATTCACCAAAAACACTAAAAATTATAAAACACATAAAAATATTTTTGTTTAAAATTTTGGTTGATTTTTAGTGTATTTAATAAATTGTTGAAGTGTGTAGTTTCTTTGCTTTTCTTATTTTCTTAATATATTAAAAATCCAAAAAAATTATAAAATAATTAAAAACCACCAAAAATATTTTCTTTTTTATTTTATTTCCTTTTTGACTACTTCGTAGGCCGCAAGGCCAACCCGTGCTCCTTGTGTTCGACCCTGGTCTCTATACTAGGTTAAATTAATAGCAAGACCGCTATCTTGTTTTCGATTGATTTTATCTATCTTGGTAGTCTATATTTTTCTTGATCGACACGATCGAGTGACCGAGGTCGCGACGACCCTCGTAGAGATACCTGATTGCCTTAGTCGCTCGGTATTTTGTTGTCATCATTGTCGTACTGTAGAAGTCAGTTTCTTTGTCATTCTAGTTGGGGAGAGCCACCATCACTTACACTGTACGAGTCAGACTCATAGTCGTAAGAGTTTGCGTATGAGTTGAAGTATTTCTGACCTGGCTATTGAGGAGACTTGGACAGAGTTTTGGGATTCTCAGGGACTGTTGGATTTCAAATTCGGTTCTCACTAAGGTTCCACCCGCACTAAAATTCCAAAGGTCTGACTTAAGCTCCAAACTTTGATTTTGTAAAGACAAGTTTGATCATTAAACTTAACCCAAGTTCTTCTTTTTCTTTTCTTTCTTTTTCTTCTCTGCACTTATTGTATAAGTGTTTGCTAGGGACTAGCAAAGGTAAAGTATAGGGGGGTGATGAATAACATTTCATCATCTTTATTCTATCATTTTGGTCTCAAAAACCCTAGCAAATGCCTGTAAATACCCTTAATTAGAGTATATTAGCATTCATGAATGTACTTGTAAATAGTGTATAAATTACTGTAATTAAAGCCAAAGTTATAGAATAAATAAAAGAAAAGAAAAAGAATAAAATATTGTAAATATTTTTATGACCCAAAACCCGAGACCTAGGCATCTTGATGAATAGGTCGACAAGGAAGAAAGTAGGGGGAGATCAGGGTCAGATACCTATACTATTCCATCCATTCTTTATTTATTTTGGGACCTATTTTGGTTCCAATTTTTATACATCAAATAAAGAAACTTTGTACATAAAAGTTGTAGATAAGTAAATAAAGAAAAATCAAAATTGATTTCACTGAAAAATAATATACAGATAAAAAGTTATGGTCTGAATAAAAATCCAGAATCCCAACTTCCCAGACCTGTATCTCACATATGAAAATTCCAAATGCATCAAACTCACCTTTAATTGTATGAATAAAATAAACTATTTAATGGCGGTGGTTTCGCATTTGGTGGAGCTACGGTTTGAAAGTTGAGTTTTGGACCCACATTGTACAATTGTACTGATTAAAATATTTAATTTATTCTTTATTCATTATTTTTATAATTTTATATTTGTATAATTTTGTAAATATTATTTATAATAATTATGTACATTAAAACAGAATAAAAACCCAAATAAAACTCAAAATAAAAATATATTTACATAAAATACACAGGTATTATACCTATATACAAACCTATACAATACCTACTTATATTTTATTAAATATACAAAACATATCAGAAAAATAAAATAAAAATATTATTACATGTATAAAAGTATTTTACAATTTTATAAAATAATACACATAATTAAAGAAATTAAAAATACTAAATAAAAATAAATTAATAAAATACATAGGTATATGTACCTATATAGGACTAAAAAGACAACTTGTAAAAATATATCTTCATAAAAATAATTAAAAATCAGAATAAAATACTACATAAAACAATAAATATTTTTTATGTTATAACCAAAATTTAATTCGTTCTTTTTCCGACCGGACGAGGTACCTAGAGCCCCGTTGCTCCGCCGACCTCGTGCCGCCTCTCCGAGCTTCGCCGGAGAATTTTGCCGCCCTCAACACCTTGAGGATGACCAGAGGAACCCAGCTGACCATTTTGGAGCACTAAAGATCGTCGGAGCAGGAGGATCGAGCCGGAGAAACCTCGCCGCGGTGGTGTTCTTCCCCGTTCGTCCAGCTGCCTCCGCAACCGTCGGATCAAGCCTGTTCTTCGTGAAGCACATCCATCATCGGATTGAGCGTTCCCAGCACCGTTCGATCATCGTCCAGATTCTAATCTGGGTCGCACATCCACGAAGCGGTATCGTGCAAGGAGGTCACGCCACGTGTCCAAGTGAAGAGCCCCAACCGTTCGATCTCCTTGGCGAGGGGATTTTACAAGTATACCCCTTGCTCTTTTGGAATTTCATTTTAGTCCGTAAACTTTGAATGGTAGTTTAAATATTTTGTAAAATGTACGACTAGGCCCTCGGACTTTAGGTATTTGCATACAAGTCCTCTACCACGTCACCTCACGTGACCTGTTCACGTGAGGTGTGGGATTTTTGCAGGGAGGCCCTTCGCCTTTTGTCTATTTCATTTCAGTGCTCTAAGTTTTGTATTAAGTGTTAAAAGTTTTGGGAAAATTGCACGTATGCCCTCGGGCATTTCTGAAATTACATTTGAGTCCTTCCCAAGCGCGTGCAAGTCACGCGCCCTGGTGGGCATTTTGCACTTGTACCCTCCCAAGTTTGGGAATTTGTGTTTGATCCATAAATTCGAATATTCAGTACAATATTTGTTGGAAAATTGCATGTATGCCCCTGGATGTTTTAATATTTGCACATATGCTCCTGCTAGGTTAAATTATTTTTGTGTGCTTGTCTGATTTATTTAAGGCATCATTTTAATTCGAAAAATTCTCAAAAATTCAAGTTAAGCTCCTGTTCACTTGCACTTCCACAACATATTTTTAGTTTTTGATTTTATTGCATTTTCATATTTATTAAAAATAAAAAACTTGCCATTTCAGTACTGTCTAGCTTAGAAAATGCCAAAAAATATTAAAACACCTTAAAAAAATTCCAAAAAAATCATCTACTGTATAATTTAGTCTACTCTAGTGTCAGTCCAAAAACCACTACAAAATTCAAAACAAAAACCTTAAAAATTAGAAAATACCCAAAAACTTCCAAAAAAATCTAAAAAATTTCCCTCTTTTGACCTCATCTGAGAATACAGACCAAACATAGTGATTTTGAAGAAGAAAAAAGAGGTAGCCTTTCCCAGTGGATTTTCCCCGTGGATGAAAGAGTGAAAAAGAAGGGGAGAACCATATTGGAAAGACTTTCCCAGGTCCCCAAAAAAGCCATTCCAAAATGATCTTATCTAGTTTGAAATCAAATGTCAAGCGAGGGGATACTCGAAAGCTGATCTTCCCTGTGTTAAGCCTGCTTTTTCAAGGCAGGAAATAGCTCCTTGGGTCATCCAAATAAAAATACCAAAAACATTTTGAAAAATACCCAAAAAAGATAAAAACAGTAAAAAAATCATAACAAGACCAAAAAGATTTTATTTCTGAATTTTTGACTATTTTTCCATATTTGTCTAAATATTATATCCCCTCTTTGATTATATAGCTTATAAATTCCAATATTGAAAAAAATATATTATAAAAATATAAAAATCAGAAAATTAAAAATCAAAATACAAAATTAAAAATTAAAAAAAATTAAAAAAATTAAAAACCCACAAAAATAGTTGCATTGCATAGTGTAGATAACATTTCACATTCACACACACACACACACTCACACACACACACACAGACACACACACACCTGGTTGATCTACCATGTTTGCTCCCTGTGTTCGAACTCTCTGCATACTTGCTCTATACATCATTTATGTAGAGTTAAAAATAAATTTTAACTTCACATTTATTTCTTATTGCTTGATCTATAGTGTGGGTTAATTGTTGATTAATTACGGTTTATTGTGGGTCGCCACAACGACGTAGTAGTCCCGCCTTGTGTGGACTATTTAGACCCTCGAGAAAACGTGATTATCAATACCCCTTCGGTTGAATGGCTGGGATTAAATCCCAGGGCAGAGATCTACGGTCGAGAGCGAGCGAAATCCAACGAGAGCTGCACGCCAGGATGAAGGTGGCTCGATCGGACGGCTGTCAGGCCATCAAGAAGAACACCTGAAGAACGACGCACGACGAGGGTTAAATCGGAGATGTTGTACAGCTCCGACCGTCTCAGGGGTCCCTCCGAGCCGCAAAACCTTCCAGATGACTTCCCTGATCTTCTGGAGCCTTCAAAATGGCGTGAGTTGCGATGAGGTGTTGCCACGATGTATGGACAGGCCTGCTGCTCCAGGTGCTCCTTCCAAGATCAAAATGGGGCGCAAAATCCCCCTTCCGGCCCTGCAAACGAAAGGAAAGAGCGGCAGGAAAAACGTGGCAGAAACCTGGCCTTTATTGGCAAAATATCGGCGGTGTGGAGTGGTGAAGGTGGTCGCCGGAGCTCAAGAGCTCCGGCGACGTGCTCGATAATGGGATCTACACTAATGACTTGATTAAATGCCAAGATAAATGCAGGAAATAGAAGCTAGGACTACAGCTAATTAATCAGCAAAAATGGATAGAAAGAGACCTCGATTGGATGTGAAAACCAAGAGATGGAACCTCGACGGCCAAGGTCGGAGATGGGGGGTGGAACGCCGCCTCGGCCTTCGCTCGGCCGCGCTTGAGCTGCTGGAGACCTCCCTGTCACCATGGTCAATCCGGAGCACGCCCAAGGGAGCCAAAGCTGTGGTCAAGGGGGTTCAAAAACTCAAAGAAGGTGGTGGGTGGTTTTTGAAGAATATGGCGAACAGGGCGAGAAGATCGAGGTCTAACAGGTGGATCAGCGATCCAAAGCTCGAAAAAACACTAGGGCGTGTAAGACCATTCATCTAGGAGCAAAAGTCGTGAAGACCATATTACGAATCTGTGAAAGATCAGCCCGCAAAAAATCTATGAAAACGGGTTCACCCGCAGGTCACGTGGTCACAGACATGGGGTCAAGGAGTTGACCCCCTATTAACGGATGGCGTGGCCTGATTGGGCCACATCATCCGCAAAAAGATAAAAGTTAATTAAAAATCTTGTAATTTAAATTAAAAATAATAATGATTTAATTAATTTTAGGTTATTAAATAAAAAATATTTATTATTTTATGAGTTATTTTATGATGATTTTTATTTATTTTTTAGAGGTATAGAAATACAAGTTACCATTTTAGGCATGTACAGGTATACGTATCTATATATTTTAATATTTTATTTTTATTTTGTATATTTAATTAATTTATTTTTATTTATTATTTTATAAATTTATAAAGTATTTTTATAAACTTAACTATATTTTTATTTTATTTTTCTGAAGTATTTTGTACAATTAATAAAATAGGAGTATTAAATATACAAGTGTACTTATATGTATTATACCTATATGTTATATACATGTATTTAATTTTTGTATTTTATTTATGTTTTTATTCTGATTTTAATGTATACATATATTATAAATAATATTTATAAAATTATAAAATTATAAAAATATAAAATTATAAAAATAAAGAATAATAAATAAAATGAATATTTTAATCTGTACAAGTATACTATAGGGGTCCAAAACTTAACTTTCAATCCGTAGCTCCGCAAAATGCGAAACCACCTTCATTAAATAGCTTATCGAAAATTAGATACAATTAAAGGCGATTTTGATGCGTTTCGAGTTTTTATTTGGGAGATACAGGTCTGGGAAGTTAGGATTCTGGAATTTTATTCAGACCATAACTTTTTATCTATACATTATTTTTGAGTGAAATCAATTTTGTATTTTTCTTTATTTATTTATCTACAACTTTCATGTACAAAGTTTATTTATTTGAAGTATAAAAAGTAGAACAAAAAATAGGTACTAAAATGAATGAAGAATGAATTAAATAAAAGGTATTTTTATTGTATTTTGGCCCTTATCTCCCCCTACTTTATTTCTTGTCGATTTAGTCATCGAAATGCCTAGATCTCGGAGTTTCAGGTCATAAAATATTTACAATATTTTATTCTTTTTCTTTTATTTTCTTTATTCTATAATTTTGGCTTTAAAAATCGTATTTTCTACACTATTTACACAATAATGCATAAAGGCTAAAATACCCGAATTAACAGTATTTGCACGCATTTACTAGGGTTTTTAAGGCCAAAATGATAGAATAAAGATGATGAAATGTAGATTCAACATCCCCCTATACTTGTCTTTGCTACCTAGCAAACACTTATCAATAAGTGTAGAAAAGAAAAACAAAGAAAAGAAAAAGAAGAAAGATGGAATAAGTTTAATTATTAAACTTGTCTTCATAAAATCAAACTTTGGAGCTTAAGTCGAACCTTTGGATTTTAGTGCGGGCGGAACCTTAATGAGAACCAGATTTGAAATCCAACAGTCCCTGGGAATCCCAAAACTTTGTTCAAGTCTCCTCAATAACCAGATCAGAAATATCTCAACTCGTACGCAAACCCTTATGACTATGAATCTGACTCGTACAGTGTAAGTGATAGTCGCTCTCCCCAACTAGAATGACAAAGAGACTGACTTCTCCAGTATGACAGCCCAATGATTCCCCAATCCAATAAATCCTTCCTCGAGGAGTGGGGTATTCCTTTCTAAGTTCAAGTGGCAATCAGCTCAAGAGGAGGAGGTGAAGAGAAGAATGGACGGTAGCCAGTGTAGCTACCTATCCTAGGATGCAAGACAAGTGTAGTCAAGTCAACCAGCTGCTGGCTCACATAATTTGACTTTGGAACTCAAGCTTGCTTATTTTCTATACAACATATTCACATACTTTGGTAGGCATTTTATTTTTGTACAGGCCTGGCTTCTTTTTTTTTGGAATACTATATACATCAACATTTACATAGGGAGTTTTTCCTCTTGAGCGAGTAGACTATCCCTCTTTTGAATCTTTATTGCAACCCACAACTCTCCTATCTTTAGATATCCTCATCACTGGACGGGTTGGGGTGCACTTCCATCCCTAGAGGAGGACAAGTGTTTCTACTTATGTGATTCTCATACCGGCAAATCCAACCCCCTCACCACTTCAACTGAGTCGAGCCAAGTGATAGGTGCATGTGTCCAAGTTAGGTCATTATCAATAAGAGCCGTGCGTGTGCTCCGAAATACTCTACTTAGACAGTCAAGAATCCATTGAACCAAGTCTCATGATCCTCAAAGAATTAAGTCAACTAGACCTGAAGTACCTCAATTCCAGCTCCTATAAGGTTCCTATTATTAGGTAGATTTTAAGGTCCAATCAAGCTCCAATCTCTGGATTTTACTTAGACTTGTTCAACAATCAAACTCAATCTGAAAAATGCTAATGCTATGCAGAATGTAGAAAATATTTTTGTGATGCAATTTTCAAGTTTTTGAACTTTTTATGGATTTTTGAAAAGATGATGCATATGCATGTTTTTAGTATTTTGCAAAGGGTTTTTCAAATGTTTTTGGATTTAAATTTTGCAAATGTTTTTGGGATTTTTGAAAATAAAAGATTTTGGATAAAAGCTAGGTACAAATATTTACACGGGGATGCATCTTATATTTACAAGAAGTGGATTTTAAGAATTTACAAGGGTAAGTGATCAATTTTATAACTATATATATAAAGAATTTAGGTATGATGTATCTATTCCTCAAACTTATTTGCAAAAGGTTTTTTTTCAAATAATTTTGAAAACTATAGTCCTAAATAATTTTTACAAATAAATTTTACAAACATGTATACACATTTGAAAATCATTTTGCAAAGGTTTTCCAAAAAGTATAGATAGATTTTTCAAAATATTTCTGCAACCATTTTTTCAAACCATTTGCAAATAATTTTTTAAACATTTTATTTCACATAAAGAAAATAAAATTCTTCAAACACAACATTTCTACAAAGGTTGAAAACATGTAACAAAACGTTATCCAAATAGTTTTCAAAAGATTTTCACAAAGATTTTCAAACTATTTTTCAAACATTTTGCAAAAAACATTTTCACCTGATTTATTAATCAGTAAGTACAAAAAGAATTTAAGGAATGCTCACATCTTTTTATTAAGGATTTTAATGAATATTAAAGAATTATTAACCATAATTATCAGGAAAATATGAAAGTACGAGTTATGGCTAAAGTATATACGTAGTATATACGATCCCCCTATACTTAGCTTGAGCTATGTCCTCAAAGATCAGAGAGAAAAGAGAAGACATAACTTGTACTGAGTATACACAAGTCTAAAGAATAAACGAATAAGAGATGAATGAACGAATGAGAAGTTGACCATCCCCCCTATACTTAGGATCAAATAATCCTAAGTATAGTAGACTGCATGGACTCTTTGTTGCATATCTTGAGCATCCGAGCTTCGTTTGAGTCGATTTTAGTTCCACTGCGAAGCTTGTTTCTTTATCTTTCTGTTGGTATAACTATCTATCTGTTTTGACACTTTGAATTTTGTTGATTAATTCTAATTACATCATGTCACCTGCTTAATGATTTTATGCCATTAGTTAACTTGTCAATGTATATTGCTTCGTAAATCAATTCTAAAAGTGCTCATATATTAATTTCTCATTGATTTTATTAAATTAGGGCATACTTGCATTCGTCATCATCTGCATCATGTTGCATGTAAAAAAATCAAATAGAAATTGTATGTCTGCATTCTCTGCATTGCATATCATATGTGTGCATTTTGTCCTATTAGTTTTGTAATCCAACACTTAATCTAGATATTAGGAGTCCAAATAGGTACTTAAGAGGCTCGTGTCCCTGAGTTCGACCTTGGGCCTGCCCAAGTAAAATGAAATCGACTGCTTTGATTTAATCGATGAATTTTCAAGCGATTTTTTATGGATCCGATTCAGTCGAATACAACACACTAATTCGATGTAATTAAGAGGCCGAATTTAAGGAGTCATAAGCCATATTAAGGTTAGAAATTTAAAATGAGACTGAATTCACTTATTTTGGATATTAAGTCCTCAATATATTAAGTAATGAATCCAAGGACTAAAATGCAAATATTAATTAAAATTACATAAAACATCACATTTCAGTCCAAAATAGATTAAATAATAATAAGAAAGCCATAGGGGCTTATATGCAAAATATCAAGAATGTATGGATGTAGATGCGAATAAGGAAACCCGACGAGGCTATTCTGTAAATCTCCCAGGGCGACATGTGCGGGTCCTGATCCTCTTTGCTTCGGTGCAAGGCTCGGGTGGCTCACCAGGCTTGGGCTACATCAGGTGTCTCAGGTTTCGACTTGGTCCCACCGAGGCTGCAACTATGGAACGTAGCCCCGACTCTATTCTAAGTATCGGTATGCAACAGAGCCTCGAATCTATTCTAGGTTGTAGGATCAAATTAAAATGATTTGATCCAACAGTAATTGTAGCTTAGTGCAGGAGCTCTCGGATCCAACAGTACTCGTTGGCTCTCCTCCTCGCACGAGAGTGCAAGGGATGGGTTCTGGTAACCTCACCGTTCCTCCTTCATGCTCCTAGGACCTCAATGAAGGTTGAGCAGATAATTTGAGTCCTAGCGAAGTAGAGTAAGGGTCCAGGAAGCCTCGGAGATAACCTGGTCCTTGTATGGACTCCTCTTCAGAGGTGGAGGAGCAAATCAGAGAAGTTGTGTGAACTCCGATCAATGAAGTTTCCCTGTGGCATTTAGAGGTAGGATGAGCCCCCAATTCTAACCATTAGATTTCAATCTCAAAAAATAGGAATTATATTCATAGTGGAAAGAAAAGAAATTTGGAAATTATAATCATTTCTAAAAATAGTATACGTTTATGAAAAGAGGAAGGCTTGGGAATACGATTCCAATGTTACTGAAATGTGATCAGATATTACCAAGGAATTGTTGAGAAATACTAAACCTATTTTAAGAATTATTGATGAAATGTAGAGAAATTACCATCAAAGAATTACTAAAGGTATAAGTTATTGGTAACTTCATATAAGTTACTTGTACTTTCATACAATTTACTAAATCTATGATATCACTTACTTAAGATTTGATATATATTACCGAAGCTGTCTATAGAGTTGCTTTACTAAAGTTATGATATTATTTACCGAAGATTGAATATTTATTACTGAAGCAATCTATATAGTTCATATTTACTTCTAACTTCATATAAGTTACCAAAGCTATGATATCACATTTACTTATAACTTCACATAAGTTACTAAATTGTGATATCACTTACGGAAGATTGAATATTTATTACTGAAGCAATCTATATAGTTCGCATTTACTTGTAACTTCATATAAGTTACTAAAGTAATGATATCACTTACTGAAGCTTAGATATATATGATATCACTTATTGAAGCTTAGATATATATTACCGAAATCTCCGAAGATCATTTAGTGATGAAGTGTGCATAGGGTCCATTAAATAAGCCTTATACAAATTTACAGAGAGAGAATGTCCTTCTCTGTCTTGGTCCCTCAATAGAATTATGCTAAATACATACTATTGCAATTCCATGCAATTTATCTTTTTCATTTCCATTTACTTCTTAAAAATATTTTCTAATAACAAATATTAATTCCTTCTTTTTTTCCTCTACCTCTTTAATCCTAATACATTACTTTGTTTATTATCTTGTTATATATAATTACGTTATCGTACTAATATCAAGTCATAATTCATAATTGATATTAATACCGTAGATACATTCTAGAATTACGAGCTTTAAAAGCCTACTTAAAATTTTAGGATATCAAAGAGAGTTAACTATAATCAACTTGTACATCTGTATTAATTCTCACAACTGAACCGAACTAGCCGGTTAAATCGGTTAAATCAAGAATCAGAGGAAAATGGTCTAACCATTCGATTTTTATTTAGAAAATAAAAACCAGTCAAAATCTGGTCGGACCAATTGAACCAAACCATCAATCTAATCATTTATTTTTTTGATAAAAAATAATTTCCAATAAATTAATAAAATATAAATTTTTCAGAATTATTCATAATCTAGTCTTATTCTAACCCATAGTATACATTTATCTGTTCTCCTTCACATGTGTCAATGACTCATTAACGTTTATTCCGTCCTGCCATATGAGCAATACCTCTCTCTTCCCACATTATGTATGTCTTTGTCCACTTATAACAATAAAAATTGAAGAAAATATTATCATAATCATTCTATGAGAAGTAATAAATTAACAACACTTGTCGTTAGTTAGAGTTTAAATAATTTTAAATTATTAGTTTTTTATATCATGTATATGTATTTATATAAATTTCACGAAACATGTTTATTATGGCCTTTCAAGTTTTTTTAAGAATATTTATACCCCTAACTTTTAAGCAACTTCACTTGTGCTCATATATTTTCTTAAATAATTCACAATATCTTCCTTATGTTGGTATAAAATGGGAGTACATGTGTACTAATAAATGGCCACTACTATTGATTTTGTAAAAATATAGGGGACACATGCAATTGTAATGAAAATAAGGTATACATATTATTAGAAAAACTTGGAAGAACAAGAGTAAATAAGTCCTCGAAAAATATGGTGTAATATTTTTTGCATTTATTTGTATGATATACCGGTCTAACTCGGTTCGACTTGGTTGAACCATGCGAACCAAACCAACAATACAACGGTTCGATCTTTTCCGGATTTTTTGAACTGTTGACGTCATTACTGGTTCAACCAGTCGATTTCATTGGTCCAACTATAAAATTCAATAACCGATACATGTCAGGTTTGATGTCCGATTCGATTTTAAAACCATAAATCATAACCGATTTTGGATTCTTTAGATAGTGGCACATTCAAGAATTATGAGCTTACTAAAACCAGCTTAAAATGTTAGAATATCAAAGAGAACTGACTATAATTGTAACACCCATACCCTCAAAGATAGTCTCACATCTAAAACTCAAAAAGTGTGAGAGTGGGTTATAAGTGGTGGGGAATACTACTTGACATCTTGGGCTTAAGCATTTTGGGTGGTTGTCAACGGATCCATTTGGGCCCGAGCCCAACAAGTTGTCAGGGTCAGTTTTCCTCGATAACGGATCGGGGACCCAAGCCCAGGACGTTACAAATGGTATCAAAGTCAATTTCCCTCTGATAGTGGAATGGGCTACCCGAGAGGTGGAGTCACCCCTACAAAGAGATGGGAGGAAATGGCTATTCGGAGTGTGCAGCTGCCGCTATTACTGGGAATAAGTGATGGATCATGTCACAACGAGGATGTTGCGAATATAAGTGGGGGAGGTTGTAACACCCATACCTTCAAAGATAATCCCACATCTAAAACTCACAAAGTGTGAGAGCGGGTTATAAGTGGTGGGGAATACTACTTGACAACTTGGACTTAAGCATTTTGGGTGGTTGTCAATGGATCCATTTGGGTCCGAGCCCAACAAGTTGTTAGGGTCAGTTTTCCTCGATAACGGATCGATGACCTAAACCCGAGACGTTACAATAATGTATATATACTTCTCCATTAAACATTGGACCGGGTCCATCTAACTATATGCCACATGTCTTATTAACCCACTCAAAGCAGCCTATAATGTGCCGCATTATAACCCCTTCCTATCTATTCTGTCCCTCTATAGAGCATATTAAAAATAGATTACTTCAGCTTCATGTAAATTTCTAATTTATCTTTCCATCTACTTCTTTAATACCTTTTTACTAATACAAATTAATCCCTTCATCAATATTCTACGTCTTTAATCTCAATACATTCTTTACTTTATTTATTATAGCGTCATGTATAAATACGCTGCCTTACTTGATATCAAAGCATAAGTGATTTTGAATTCTTTTAATAGTGACACACTTTAGAATTATGAGCTTATTAAAGCCCTCTTAAAATGTTAGAATTTCAAAGAAAATAAATTAATCCACTTATACTTAGGGGTCAGAAAGATCTCAAGTTCAATATTCGTTTAGGTTTGGCTCGATAAAAATTCGATTCAGATTCAGTTCAGAAATAAATGAATTGAACTTGAACACAAATTTAAGCTCGGTTAAATAAACGAACCGAACTTAAAAATCATAGGTTCGCTCATGTTCGATTCGTTAAAAGCTCGATAAACACACACACACACGTTTATTTACAAATCTTTATCCGCATAAGTGGATCTTATTTTGAGATAAGTAGATTTTATTCCATAATAAGTGAACCTTGTCTGGAGATAACGAATATTTATGCGATAAGTATGTTTTATCTCGATATAAACTATCTAAAAATAAATAGTCACATCCATCGTCTATACTCTAGTACTTTTCCCTTATTTATCCTCAAATCAACAGAACAAGTATAAACCTTACTTATTGCATATCCCCACATTATTCAGTATCATCATCTCAATGGATATAAAAATATATTATGATTATACTATTTCAAAGAGACGAATCCTTATTAATCTATTTTTTTTCAAAGATGAATAAGAGTTGGATAAAGAAAAAACTGAATGAATGTTTATTCTAATTATAGACACACATATGTATATTTCAATTTCTTTTCTTTTCACTCCCTCTTATTATAGAATTCTCAAGTTCGATATTCACTTAGTTCGATTCGTTTAAAAAGGTTCGATTCAGATTCAGTTCGAAAATAACACACTGAACCTGAACACAAGTTAGGCTCGATTAAATAAATGAACTGAACTTAAAAAATATAGGTTCGCTCAGATTCGGTTCATTTACACCCCTACTTATACTTCAACCCGAAACTGCCCTCATCTATCTGCCACATATCACCCCGTCTACGATCCACATGTCAACCCTTCCCTCCCTCTACGGAATATGTTAAGAATGGATTACTTCCTCTACATATATATTTCTTCTTTTCTTTCAGTCTACTTCTTAAATTCTTTTATATTAACAAATATTAGTTCCTTCTTTTTATACCTCTTTAATTCTAAATTTCTAATACATATTATACTTTGTTTATTAACACGACATATGTAATTACATTGCCTTACTTATAAGTTACAAGTAAGAATTGATTTTTGAATTTTTTATGCATTGATAGAATTTATAATTTTGAGCTTATTAAAACTTTCTTATAATGTTAAAATATCAAAGAGAATAAAGTATAACGTACCTATCCTTGTGTACTAAACCTCGGACATGTGCCCGTTTGTTTGCCACATGTCACCCATTCCAACTCCTCTCTGAAACCATTTAAATCCAACACAGCCTCAAATGCGCCACATGTTAGAATGACCTCTACCTCTCTATTCTCTATCTCACCCCCACATAGTATATACTAGTTGAAGATGTTTGGACAAAGGAGCCTAACATCCAATCTTGGAGGAGCCTGCAGTGTCTAATAAGTCGGATCCAGCAATCATTGTATCGGCCCTCTCTCGACATTCGGCTCGTGAACAATCAATTTAGAAAATAACCAACCACAATGTATAATAATTCAATGCAAATGTGTGAGTTAATTTTTTTTATTTTAACTCTATGAACTATGTGTATAGTGTATAAGTGTAGAGTGTCAAAATACAGAGAGCAAGTCATGGATAGGGTATTTATTGTCTATTAATAAACATAAAAAAAGATAATAAATACATTTGCAATTTTCTGTTTTTTTATTTTGTAGGTTTTGTATTATATTTAATTTTTATGGATTTTCTATTTTTTTATGTTTTTTTACATTTTAAAAATTTACTTTATTTTTTACATTTTTCTAATTTTTAATTTGTTTTTATTTTTAAAAAGATAATATATATTTATATATAATAACAATGACATTATAATGTATATAATAAGTATTATATTGGATATATATAATATGTAGTAAATATTCGTAAATAGATACATGAATAGTTCTTTTCATTTTTTAAACGTTTTAAATATATATTTAAGGTACTTATAAGTAATAATACTAATAGTAATTATAAAAGTAATATAATATATAGCCTGGATAGGGTTTTATATTTTTGACATATACTTATATATACTCAAAATTTTCAAAACAAAAGGTGTTTGTGTTTTTAATATTTTTCTCTATTTTTGTTATTTTTCTTGAAATTTTACTAATTTTAGGTATTTTCAATTGATTTAAAATGTCAAAACAGTGACTTAAAATACTAGGCCAGATTATTTTGGGTTTTATAGGATTTATGCTAAATTTTCTAGGGTTAGCTAGGTTTTTCAAATTTTATTGTTTTTTTATTTTTTTGTGATTTTTGGTCTTAACTTATTTTTTTGGAACTTTTAACATTGATTTTATATTTTTATATTATTAAAGTTAAATAGGGAATAAATATCCCCTAAATGATTTTTAATAAATGGAAAAATATGACAAAATGCTAAAATAAAAATATGACATGAACAAGCATAATATAAAGCATTTAATAACATTTTCCAAAAGTTTTACAAGAATGTGAACTATTTAAACAAAATAGAGATACAACAAAATAGATAAAGGTCTAGCAAGGGTATTTTTTTTAAATAAAATATATGGGATTGCATGCAAAAGTACCCATAGTTTTACACTAAATTACAAAATTCAAGTACTAAATAGAAATACAAGGAACCAAAAGAGGTCCCTTGCCATTTGCACACCTCATGTGGGCCGCCAGGTGAGGTAAGCTGGCATGGACCTCGATACAATAAACAATAAGTACCAAGAGATCCATGCAATTTTCACATGAATTTTAAAATAAACTTAATATTTACAGGATGGGTTTGTAAATACAAAAAGGCGTGAGGGTTACTAATGAATTTACCCACTAAAGGCACACTCTCGGGCGGCTGAGCTGCTTCCACATGGCATGATCTACATCCGAGATGTGAGACCGGTTCGTCTTTGAACAACAACCGAGATTAGATCTGGATCGAAGTCTTCATTTAATAGTTCTCGAGGGTTCACACCTTAAGAACTCGGCTCCATCGAGCTTTGATGTGATTCTGCACACCTCCAGCCTCTGATTGTCTCATTGATGGCCTCCTTCTCTTCCTGGTGGCCTTTCATGCCTGAAAGACTCTTTAAAGGTGTCCGGTCCCCATTGAAGGGGGCCTGGAGGTCCAATCCGCCAGGAGCTCTATTAAGAGTTGGGATGTCTGCTCTAGATGACTTCTTCGATCCGGTTCCTGCACAAAAACAAAGAGGGGATCGAGGGGGTCTTCCTCGACCCCAATGGAAGTTGTTGCACATGGTGGATGAGGGAGGTGAACAAGGTCCAACGAAGGCGGAGGTGGTAGACCTCGATGGCTCAGACCCTTGAAGGATCCGAGGTGAAGATGGATGGAATCGATGGAGAAACGAGTGGGAGAGATGATGGGATGAAAATGGTGGGTCGAAACAGTAGAGTCATGGTGGATTTGGGGCTAGAGCCTAGTACTCCAATGATTTTGAATCTTAAAATTAAACGTAACTAAAGGCTAATTAATGAAACTAAAGCTACATCTAAGATACTTGAAAGAAATGCAAGAGAAAAAGGGTACCTAGCAGCTCAGAACTAGCCCGAAGGCAAAGGAGCAGGAAAATCGTAGAAGATGGTCTCGGCTGACCTAAATCGCCTTCCTCCAACTTTATCCACGCCTTGATTCAAAGAGCTACACCTCCATGTCATTAAGGGAATCGATCATGGGTGAATCTTGGGTTTCAAAGGAGTAAAAGGGATCAAAATGTCAAAAGGGAACGGAAGTTGATTCATATACACAGGCAAGGGTGGAGGTTTCGAGGGGAGTTGGCGTGCGAGAGAGATGAAGCTGGTGAATAGTACACTACAGGCGGGTGGCTCTAAGGGGACGGTCAAGGACCGTCCTCTTTGTCGCTATAACCGTCCCTTCTGATCATCGGGGACGGTCTCACAACCGTCCCTTCTGCCACTGTCTCATTTACTTAGATGGGACGGTTCTCGCAAACGTCTCTTCTAATAAACCATTGGGGATGGTTGAAACCGTCCCCTTACAGATTACCATTGGGGACGGTTACAACCGTCCCCAGTACCTCAACTAGTAAGGACGGTTGTGACCGTCCCCATCGTAGAAGCATGGGGGACGGTTGTAACCGTCCCTAATGGTTTGCAACCATTTCGCGACGGGCACAACAGGCCATTAGCGACGGTTTAAACCGTCCCCATTTGGTCCAACTAGTCGATATCGGAGACAGTAGACCGATGTCAACCATTGGGGACGATCGTAACCGTCCCCCCTTGAGACGCAGAGGGGACGGTTGTAACCGTCCCCTCTGTTGCATAGAGCTAAATGGGACGGCAACAGAAGACCATTCACAACGGTTTGAACCGTCTCTTTTGGTCCCTCTGACCACTAAAATGGGACAGAGGGTGTTTGACATTCTGAAGGGACGGATAGAACCGTCACTATTGTCTATTAAAGGGGACGATCGCAACCGTGCCATCTCGTTTGGTTGTCAATGGCGACGCCAACAGAAACTTATAGGGGACGGTTTTAACCGTCCCCATTAGTCTTTGAAATGCAAAATTGCGTCCCGTGAGCTATCCCCAACAGGGGGAACGTTTCTGTAACCGTCCCCAATAACCCCTAGCTGGGAAAAAATACTAGATTCATTGTATTTTGTTCATGCTCCCTCTGCGAAATCAAATATCACAATCCATATACTCAAAAATTCAAGATGTAAATACAACACTTTATAGATATAAAGAAATTGTTTGTCAATTCTACATAGTCTTATGACTAATAGAAATATTACAATAAAATATTCAGAAAGAAACTAAAATCACTACAAGCATTGTTATCTACTCGAATCCTTCACTCTCGTCGCTCTCCTCCTCACTCTCCTCATCGTTGTCGAGACGTGTTGGTTGTACAGGTGGCGTGGCTTGACTTTGAAGACGGCTTATAAAGGATATGACATTCGTCATTTCCAAACGCATCCTTGCCTTTACCTCCCGCAACTCCCTCTCCATCTCTATTTCTCTCTGGCTCCCTTGCGAGGAAGAGTGCGACCCGCTTGCACCACCCATTCTGTACCATGTACGGATCGTTTCTCCATGTCCTCCGCAACGGATGTGTCCACTGTGTTCCGGACCAGTGACTTGACGGAATGCATCATCGACCGACAACGGGGGAGTGCTCGTCCCTTTGCTGTCTAGTGAGGAGGTGGTAGAGAGCCTAATCATTTCTTCCTGCATGTATAAAAATTATAAATATTGTCAATATAATGACTTAAGTCATTATATAAAGTAAAAATGAATATTATTTACATGAATTGGTGTGTAGGCGTCATCAACCCACTTCACTTCTCCACCTAAATCCCGGCTCTTTGACCCAGCAAAAACCTCTATACGGGTCATTTCTCGTTCGTTATCCCTCAACTAAAAAACACAGTAAAGAAGTTTTTAAAATCAATTCTGCACTCAAACTTAATAATTCTAGAAATTGTTTAAATACTTACAAAGTCATCCTTCAATTGGTTGGTGTTCTTCCTTCCCATCTTATGGGTGGACCGGAAGCCTTTGGATCGATTCGCCGTATTTTTAGTAGAAATCGACTGAAATTAAACAATGTTAGTACAAGTATAAAACAAATATAAAGTAAACATTTTACGTACCGCGAATTCCTCACTGGACCAAAAATTAATCAACTCCCTCCATTATTCTGGTGTAACATCAGGTGGGACGTTCTGCACAAGCTGCTCATATGGAATCTGGGGGTTGTAATACTAAAGATGGAAAATTAAATATCGTTAATCTTAAATCTTCATAATTAAAAATATAAATATCTTCGTACATTCGCCTTTATACGTTTCTTGTATCGACGCAACAACTCAGCAGCGTGGGAGAGAATCTGGAAATCGACAAGGACATTTCGTTCCCATATAAAGACAGTCTTATACAACAAATATAACAAACATTAGTATAATAACTTAATAATAAATGGTTTTTTGATTTTAAAATACCCAAAATCAGACAGTATGGCAGCCTTGACAACATAAGGAAGCTGCCGAAAGTCGTGGGTAGTGATTGGGACGCGCGCACGAGCAACCTGACCGAGGTAGCTCTGAAACTCCGTGGAGTTCTCTCTCACCGCATCTCCGCCAACAATACGCACATGCAACGTCTGCTCGGGAGCAAGATGATCCAAAAATCTACACTGAGACGGTCCACGTCGTCTTGGGGTACCTCCACTACCTGCATCAGAAGAACCTCCTTGTGGCTGCTGAGGAGGTTCGAGAACCTCCCGAATACGTCTAGGTCTAGGAGCCATCTCTGAAATTCAAAAGGAGTTATTTCAAAAAAAATACATTTAGATAGATGACAATAAAATCAATTATTTGAAATTTAAAATTAAAAAAACATTACCGGATATTGCTAGTACCAACGTCGTTGTCTAATACCTCATGGAAAAAATCACTGGAGTTATTTTGGTATGCAATGTCATTGTCTAGTGCATCTTCCTCTTCGTTTACATCGAAGAAATCTCTCGGTGTTGTCCTAATAGGTATAATCCATTCACTAACTGAGTTATCTGGAACATAAAAGACCTGTTCGACCTGACTGGCAAGTGCATACGGCTCATTGGTTTGTAACCGATCTGTTTGCTTTAAAGAGAGAACTTCATTTCTATCCTTCTTGTAACCTAATCCAACTCGACCCACATCGAACCAGATGCAATGAAATAGAACACACCTTGCATCATGTGTAAAACTGATTTCTAGTATATTAATAATCTCGTCATAGTATCCGTCACTTTCAGCATTGAGATCGGCCTTCACTATTACTCCAGAAAGCTGTGATGCTTTATTTTCATAAATTGACTTTTTTCGAAATCTAAATCTATTAACGATATAACCGGAATGTGATACTACTAATGAGTATGGACTCCTGTGGACTATATCGAGATTCGTACTCCACCGTTCATCTTTGGTAACTTTTAATAGTTCAATTTTATCCATGAACCATTTCAGAAAGTCTTATTTGCTAGTGGTTGTTGACTGAAACTCTTCAAAAAAAGCATCAACCTTGTCTACTTGCATAAAATATAATAATGAATAAGGTCTCTTTCATCGTCTGAAATACTACGATGGGTACTCTTTAGGATAGCTCGTCTATTTTGTTGAAAAATCCAAAGTTTGTTTGGATCTTCTGTCCATAACTCACCATCATTATTTCGATCGAACCGATCGAATGTAATACTCTTGCCATCATCCATATACATGTCACAAAATGTGATACATTCTTCACATAAATATCCCTCGGCAATGCAACCTTCAGGTGCAGCTTTATTAAACACCATATTCTTTAATTTCCGTAAGTATCTTTCAAATGGATACATCCCTCGATACTGCACAGGACCACATATCCGAGCTTCGCTAGCAAGATGAATAATTAGATATACCATTATATCAAAAAATGTAGGTGGAAAGAGCTGCTCCAGCTTACATAAAGTGATAACAATATCTGTCTCTAGTCTGAACAACACTTCCGGATCTAAAGTCTTCGAGCACAGGACTTTAAAAAACTGACTGAGTTCAATTAGTGGCTGCAAAACATCAGGATGTACAACTCCTCTGATTGCCAACGGGAAATGAATATGCATCAGTACATGACAATCATGACTTTTTAATGATGATATCTTTCTTTCCGTCATATTTATGCATCTGCTAATTTGAGAGGAGAATCCATCAGATACTCTAATTGATTTAATAAAATTGAGTATCTTATCTTTGTCAGCACTGGATAAAGTATACACTGCTTCGGGAATTATTACTTTGGAATTGTCTGATTCAATCGGATGTAATTCGGGTCGGATACCCAACTGTATTAGATCACGTCTGGCTCGCAAACTGACTTTGGCATTACTAGAAATATTCAAAATTGGAAGAATATTTTCCATAACATTCTTCTCTATATGCATCATGTCCAAGTTATGATGGACCTATAAAGTATGCCAATAGGGTAGCTCCTGAAAAAATATACTTTATTTTCACCATCCACCGATTGCCTTCCTCTTAAATAACCGGCCTAGAGAGTAGTTGCCCAAATTTTTTTGTTCCATCCACATTGTGCTTCCTGATCGTCGATTCAAACTTAACCGACGTCCAAACGACTGTCCATCAAACTTGTAATTATTTTCACTTCGTAACCATCAATGACTTACCGGTAAGAAACGACGATGTCCCAAATAACAATGTTTCATACTCGCACTTAGCCATGTCGAATGTGTTTTATACATACAAACCGGACATGCGAGTTTACCTTTCGTACTCCATCCCGATAAATTGGCATATGCTGGAAAGTCATTAATTGTCCACAATAAAGAAGCACGCATTGTAAAGAATTCTTTCTTTACCGCGTCATACATACTCACTCCAGAGTTACACAGAATCTTTAGTTCGTCAATCAACGGTTGCATATATGTATCTATCGCATTACCTGGCCCCTTAGGACAAGGTATCAGTAACGACATCATTATAAAGGAAGATGTCATTGACATCCATGGTGGCAGATTATATGTAACAAGTATCGCAGGCTAAATAGAGTAACTCGTACTCATATTTCCGAATGGATTAAAGCCGTCAGACGCAAGACCCAATCGTACGTTTCTTACTTCTTCAGAAAACGATGGATACATTTCATCAAATTTGCTCCACTCCCCTGTATCCGATGGATGTCGCATAACACCGGTTACATCTTTCTTTTTGATATTACTGTGCCATATCATCATTCTAGCTGTTCTTTCGTATGAATATAATCGCTGTAGTCGGGGAATCAAAGGAAAGAACCGTAAAATCTTCTCCGATTTTTTCCTCTTCGAATCATTACCAATATTCTTATATCTGCTACTTTTTCAGTCAGGACATGCATCTAACTTTGAATAATCCTTCCAATATAAAATGCAGTCGTTCGGGCATGCGTCAATTTTCTCGTAGTTTAGTCCAAGTGCACGAAATCTTGACTTAGCGTCCTTCCAGTCCTTTGGAAAGTTTTCTGGATTATTTAATAATGTCCTAACCAACTGTAAGACATCTGTCATTGTAACCGCTGTACACCGATTCTTCACTTTTATCTTAAACATCTCTAGAAGAAAACGTAATCGAGATATTTTGACTCCTGAGCATAATGGCTTCTCTGCATCTTGTATTTTTTCAAGTAAGGTATCCGGAAGTGAATCCATCATTTCATCGGTGTCATGTCCTCGAATATTATCTACCATCTCAAATATAGCATCACGGTCTTGTGATTCAGAGACATCTCTTTCAGTATCACCTTGGACATTACTATTTTCTTCTAAAATAACTCCTTCACCATGATATGTCCAATTCATATAATGAAACCAAAAATCATTTAATATCAAATGCTCGTAAACTATGGCTCGATTTTGGGTCAAAGTATTTTTGCATCTTATGCAAGGACAATGTATCCTATCTCCTTCACCTCCTACAATATGATAGTGCGATTCATATCGAAAAGCCCAATCTAAGAATCTGATAACTCCTTTGTTATATGTCTGATAGTCATCGAATCTTTTGTTCATCCAACTTTTGTCCATTGCCTAAAGGTAAGATCCAAAGTTAATTAGAATAATGTTTGGTAAGTTTCAATAATGTATGTTAGGTTATATTTTTTTTGATCCTCTAAACTAAACTATTAAGCAATTAACTAATATTTTTTGATCTAACTATATTTTTGATCTAACTATGTTTTTCTTCCTCTTAAGTAAACTATTTATCAATTTAAAAAACTACATTACAAATATAAGCATCCATATAACCTCTACTTTACAAAGATTAAACTATACTTTAAAAAACCTATACAATCATAAGCAAGCATAATATATTAATAAATTACTAAAAAATTAAATAAAAAACTTACATCCAAATAAGATGACGAAATCAAGGCGGAGGGAAGTGGGCGACCGGGCGGAGGACGATGGACGGACGGAGACGGGCTGTGGTCGGGTGGGGCCTGAGGAGGAGGACGATGGGGCTGAGTGAGCGAGAGGGCGGAGGCGTAGGGCAAGGCGGCGAGTGGGAGGGGGTGGAGGGCGGAGGAGGAGGGCAAGGGGGCGAGAGGCGGAGCCGGAGGGCGGAGGAGGAGGGCAAGGGGGCGAGAGGGTGGAGGCGGAGGGCGGAGGAGGAGGGCAAGGGGGCGAGAGGGCGGCGGCAGAGGGCGGAGGAGGAGGGCAAGAGGGGCGACGGCGCTGTGGAGGAGGAGGAGGAGGAGGGAGGACTTCGAGTGGTCGAATGAGGGAGATGGATTCGCCGGAGATGGGTATATGACCATCGGGGACAGTCGTTCAACCGTCTCTTTTAATAATAATCGGGGACGGTTATAAGTGGACCGTCCCCTCTAGTTGGTTTTATGGGACGGTTACGCAACCGTCCCATAAAACTACTATAGGGGACAGTTACAACCGTCCCTTTTAATAATAATCGAGGACGATTATAAGTTGACTGTCCCCTCTGGTTGCAGATATTTCCATCAACGCCAATTAGATTGGTTTTATGGGACGTTTGTCTAACCGCCCCATAAAAACAACTATAAAGGATGGTTGTAACCGTCCCCTATAGTTTCGTATAGCGATGGCCACAGTACAGTAACGGGGACGGTTATGACCGTCCCCTACAGGCCCCGGTAGATAAAAAACCAACCTGGGGCTCTGCTCATACGGGACGGTTATATAACCGTCCCTAAATGTCCTATTAAAGGCGACGGTCATAGTTGCCCGTCGCTAGAACACTACAGAAGGGACGGTCAGCATACAACCACCCCCTACAGTAGTATAGGGGACGGTCGCTCTATGACCATTCCCAATAATCGTACCCAAAGGCCGTCCAGTTTGTAGTGGTAGGGCAATGGTGAGGTAGAGGGAGGTATGGTGAAGATGTTCAGTGAAGGGATCGAGGGACATTAAGTCCTATATCTCTTCCAAAAAATGGAGAAAGTTAGAGGTCACGAGACCTCTAATAAAGGAGGTGCTGGGTGATAACGAGGGAAATCGAGGGTCGTACGGTTTCACAAGGCGAAACCACATTCGGTGTATTGACCGCTCAAAAATCCCTAATTAGTCAACAATTAACCCACAATCAAATCAAATAATGACAAGCAAAAGTGGAGTTAAAATTTATTATTAACTCTACATAAAAGATGTATAGGTGTAAGTATGTAGAGGTCGAACACAGGGAGCAAGGAAGGATAGGTCAAGCAAGTGCAACAATGTGATTGTGATAAATGTGTCTACAATACGCAAATATTTGTGGGTTTTTAATTTTTAATATTTTTTTTAAATTTTTTATTTTATATTTTATTTTTATATTTTATATTTTTTATAAATAGAATATATAAATACTAGAAGGAAAGAGGTGGTAATATATTTATAAAAATAAGGGAAAATGCTCAAAAATTATTAAATAAAATGTTTTTGGTTTTTTTATGTTTTTATACTGTTTTTATGATTTTTGGGGATTTTTTTGAATATTTTTGGTATTTTTAAAAATTAAAATAAGAGAAAACAATGAATTAACTACTGGCCGAGATTCAAATGGGAGTGAAAAATATCAAACAGTAACAAAATTTTCCCAAATTAATTTTAAAATAAAGATAATAAAATAGAGAAACTTCAGGAACAGAGTTTGCATTTTTAGGGTTTTTCTAGGATTTTTTAAATTTTTTAAAGTTTTAGGGTATTTTCTAATTTTTAAGATTTTTATTTTGAAATTTTTAGTGATTTTTGGACTGACACTAGAAGACACTAAAATACACAATATATAATTTTTTAGAATTTTCCAAGAAGTTTTGCTAATTTTTATAGATTTTCTAAGATAGACAGTACTAAAAATACATATTTTTTATTTTTAATAAATATGAAAATGCAATAAAAATGCAATGCAAAAATATGACGTGAATCAGCAAGTAAACAGGAGCCTATGCTAATTTTTTGGTAATTGTTGAAGTTAAAATGATGCATGAAATAAATAGAGAAACCATACAAAAATACACAGCCTGGTAGGGGTATAAGTGCAAATAGACAAACATTCAGGAGCAAAAGTGCAAATTTCACACAAAATATAATACTGAATATTGCATTTAATGGACCAAACACAAATAATCAGACCCGCAAGGGTTCACCTGCAAATTACCCACCGGGACGCGTGACTAACATGTGCCTGGGAAGGATATAACTGTAATTTCCAAAAATCCCAGGGGCTTCAATGCAAATATTCCAAAAATATTACACGTGATCACAAAATGTCTGGACTAAAATGAAATAAGAAAACCCTGAGGGGGTTCTTGCAAAATGCCCTTCACCTCACGTGTACTGGTCACGTGAGGTGACGTGGCCAGGACCTAGGTGCAAATATCAGAAGTTCAGGGGCCTACTTATAAATATTACAAAACTTTTTAAACTACCACTGAAAGTTTATGGACTAATTAGTAAATACAAAAATGTGCAGGGTGAATAATGCAAAATACCGCTCGCTGTGCGATCCAACGGTGGAGGGCTTCCCACTTGACATGTGGCGAGCCCTCGCTGCACGATGATGGTTGGGCTCCAACGACTGTGATTAGATCTCCCTCGATGATCGAACGGTGGGCACGTGGGGAGATCTGATGGTGGCTGTGCCTTCTGGGATACCCTCAAGATCTAACGGCGGAGAAGCCCGATGGACGAACAGGGAAGAAGGCTCGCAGAAGCGAGCTTCCTCCGACGATGGCGTCCTCCGGCGGTCCTATTGGCTTCAAAATGGGTCCCGAGGCTTCCTGCGGTCCTCCTCTGTCTCTTGATGGCTCCAGAACACCTCGGCGGTGGCCGAGGCTCGCGGGGGAGGGTGGCGGAGCTGGGAAGCTCCCCTGAGCTCCGGCGAAGCACAAAATGAGCCCCAGGCTCGAGTCAAAGTCCTTTAACCTGCAAAAAGGCGTGGGAGGACCTAGGGCGAAATGCCTGGGTCCCGCGGTGGCGAAATGATGGCGAAACGACGAGTGGCGGAGCTCGTCCAGAGGAGCGCTCCGGCAAGGTTGATGTGGAGGATGATTTGAGCGATGAAAGTGGAAATTTCTTGATGGCTTTTAATCCTAAGGATACAACGAGTAAAATGCGAAAGAAAATAAAGGGGAATAGGGTAGCCTCAACGGTGGTGACCGGAGGGAAGGGGGTACCTCGACGTCGGCGAAGGCAGAGGTTATGGAAGCACCTCAGGCGTCGGTCGACCCGCCCGAAGGTCGCGAAGGGAAGCTGTCACCTTCTCCTCGCGATAGAGCACGAAAAGGGGAGCTATTCCTATGGAAGAGGCGTTCAAATTTGAAAAGAAAGTCGGGGCTCCATTATATGTGGTTTGACTCGATGGTGAAGAGGCACCAAAGACCAAGGGAGATCGGGCAAATCGATGGACCTCTCCCCCAAAAAACGCAAGGGCGTGATAGACCAAGGATCGATGGACAAAAGTCATGAGGGAATCGATCTCAAAAAGTGCAAGATGAAGTATGTAAAAATCGACAAAAACGACGACAAACCGAGGTTTGTCAGGTGGACAGGCGGGGAGGACAGTCAGTTGACCGAGGGTCAACGCTGACTGCCTCCTGGTTGGTCCACGTGGACCAACTAGGAAAAACCCTGCGAAAAATAATTAAAAATTCGTTTAAAAATAGTAAATGATTTTATTAATTTTAGCTTATTAAATGAAAAATATTTGTTATTTTCTAAAAAATTATATGGTGATTTTTAATTATTTTTATGAGGTTTAATTTTACAAGTTGCTATTTTAGGCCTTTGTAGGTACATATACCTATATATTTGACTAATTTATTTTTATTTTGTGATTTTAATTTATTTATTATAATTTATTATTTTATAAATTTATAAAATAATTTTATACACTTAATTAAATTTTTATTTTATTTTTATGAAGTATTTCATACACTTAATAAAATAAAAGTATAGTTTATGTAGGTATATTTATAGGTATAATACCTATGTATTTTATATACTTGTATTTTATTTTATGCTTCTTTTATGTTTTTATTCTGATTTTAATATACAAATATATTATAAATAATATTTATAAAATTATAAAAATATAAAAATACAAAAATAGTGAATAAATAATAAATTAAATATTTTATTTTGTACAAGTATACAATGAGGGTCCAAACTCAACTTTCAAATCGTAGCTCCGTCAAATGCGAAACCACCACCATTAAATAGCTTATTTTTAATTATATACAATTAAAGGTGAGTTTGATGCATTTGGAGTTTTCATTTGTGAGATACGGGTCTGGGAAGTTGGGATTCTGGATTTTATTCAGACCATAACTTTTTATCTGTACATTATTTTTGAGTGAAATCAATTTTGTATTTTTTTATTTAATTATCTACAACTTTCATGTACAAAGTTTATTTATTTGAGGTATAGAAAGTGGAACCAAAAATAGGTCCTAAAATGAATAAAGAATGGATGAAATAAAAGGTATTTTTATTGTATTCTGGCCCTTATCTCCCCCTACTTCATTCCTTGTCCACCTATTCATCAAGATGCCTTGGTCTCGAGGTTTCGGGTTATAAAATATTTACAATATTTTATTCTTTTTCTTTTCTTTTATTTATTCTATAATTTTGGCTTTAATTACAGTATTTTATACACTAATTACATGCACATGCATGAATGCTAAGATGCTGTAATTAAGGGTATTTACACGCATTTGGTAGGGATTTTGAGGCCAAAATGATAGAATAAAGATGATGAAATGTGAATTCATCACGGGGGCGTACAGTTGACTGGGTGGGCAACAACGCCAGGCTCTGGTTGCTCCACGTGGACCAACCAGAAAATAAGGTTGCTAAAATCCTTTATTAATTGATTTAAAATTAGTAAATGATTTATTTAGTTTTTTTATTAAAACATAAAAAATATTTGTAATTTTATCTAGTAATTTTAGGTTATTTTATTTATTTTTACAATGTTTTTTATTAGTTTCCAATATTTACATGTATATACATAGGTATATACACTTGTATTTAGTGCAGCTTAATTTTTTTGTATTTTAGATTTTATTTTGATATCTACATAATTTATATACTTATAGGTTATTTAGTTACACTTTTACATATTTTTGTTGTATTTTTTTGATTTCATTTATTTATTTAAAACATTATGTATATGTATTATCTATGTATAGTTTACCTATGTATTATAATACATTATTTATTTAATGAATTTTTAATGGTTTTATTTTATATTTATTATTAAAATGTGTTTTGTATAATATTTACAAATATAAAGAAATTAAAAATATAAAGATTAAATATATTGATTATTATATACATGTATACAGTACAATAAGGACCCAAAATCCAACTTCTATATCTTAACTCCAAATTGAATAAAACCATCTTCATTAAATAGATAATTAATTTGATGAACAACAAAGATGTGTTTGATCAATTTTGAGTCAGTATGGAGGAGATACATATCTGAGAAGTTTTCTTTATGGCTTTTTCTTCTGTGTGTCCCAGATGCACTGTGTATTATTTTTCAATGAAATAAATTTTGTATTTTTCTTTATATTTTTATGTACAATTTTCATATAAAGAGTTTATTGATTTGAGGTATACAGATAAGAAAATAAAATAGGTCCCAAAAGCCTATTTATTATTATCACATCAAATTAGGATTTTTAAGTGTGTACATTATACAATTGGTTGCCCTATCTCCCCATACTTTATCTCTTGTCAACCCAGTCATCATGATGTCTGGGTATCGGGGTTTGGAGTCACTCATTGCCTTTGACACTTTATTCTTTTTCTTTTCTTTATTTTATTTTTTATCTTGATATTAAATACAATAATGTATACATTATTTGTTGTCAATTTATTGAGTATTATTTTGCATAAATTAATGCTATATACATGTATTTAGCTAGAGATTTAAGGTAAAAATAAAAGAAAAAAAGGTGATGAAATGAATATTCATCAATATTACAAATAGATTACTCAACTACATGTAAATTTCTCCTTTTTCTTTCCATCTACATGCTTTCTTATTAACAAATATTAATTCCTTCTTTTTTATTCCACCTTTCTACTTTGTTATCACATAATATATAACTACATTACCTTAATAATATCGAGTCAGAAGCCATGCAGATTTCTCCTTTTTCTTTCCATGTACTTCTTAATTTTTTTCCTCTTTAAGAAATAGTAATTCCTTCTATTTTATTCTACCTTTCAATCCCAATATAGTTGTTATCACATCATATATACCTTACTCTTTTAACAAATCATTATATATATATATAGAGAGAGAGAGAGAGAATGAAGGTCCTTCTATGATTAAGTCAAGCCCATGATGAGAGCCATTTGATTTAGATCTAAAGGTTCATCCATCTTCTTATTCGAAAGAACATGTTGATCATCCCAATTCACATTAATTATCAATTTCATTTAGTGTTTTAAATACTATTTTTAGATCGTCTAATTTTAACATTCTTTGGAAATATCCTGTTTAATTAATACGTAATTTTATTTTTCAGCCGACATCATTCATGATAAATGATTTGTAAACTCCATTGTTTTGTTGTATGGTAAATTTTGTATGATTTTGGCAAAGATAAAATTATAATATGTCAACTATTTTTATGTGTCCAGATAATATTGTTTGACAATATTATGTGTCCATCTAAATTTTTGATCCCTTTGTAAATTAACATGGTTCTTTGTGATTTAAACTGCATATTAGAGTCTATTTATTTATAGAGGTCGGGGAAGCTGTTTTGAGTAACAGTCAAGTTGGTTGTTACACAAGGCAGTCCCCACATTCTTTTTATTTTTTTCGAAAATAAAATCATGTATATTCATCTATATATCCCTCCTACATGTCATTCAAATTTCGTGAGAAACATAAACTCATATGCCCTCCATCTAGAACAGGTCGATTACAACAAATTTCAGACCGTTAAAAATTATCTGTTCTAGATGAAGGGCATAGGAGTGTCCGTTTCTCACGAAATTCCAATGACATGTAGGAGGGATATATAGATGAATATACATGATGGAATTTTTTGAAAAAAATAAAAAAATAAGGGAAATTACTCCGTGTAACATCCTACTTGGCTATTATACAGTACAGCTTCCCTTTGCTCTTATTTATATTCATGTTTCCTATATTGTAATCCAAAAAATACGCATCAACTATTTTCTAGAATGTAACATGATTTTTTTAAAAAAAATACGAATTTATAAAATAGTATATTACGTATATAATATGTCAACCAACTATATAAATTAATAACCAATTATGTTAAAAACGTAAGCAATTTTGTATTGCAGCATTAATAAAGGATAACGATGATGGTGGCCCCTCCATGCCCACCTTCACTCCCCTATTCCCTTTAGCACCTCAGTTGATCCCATCTCCCATCCGTCGTGATGCCTCCCCATAAAGCTTCGCATCTCCTCTCTCCCATAGGACGTGGCACTTCTACGTGCATCTCCGCCGCTTCCCTATACGCTATGTTGTGGTGCCTCCATGCGCTCCATCGTTTCTCCATTCTCCCCTCCATCATGCGTGATGGACTCATCTCCTTTTGAACTGGCGAGCCCTACTTCTTAAGCATTCTATGTCCTCCATGTATCGACCCCTTCCACATGTCACTAGAGGAGAGAAATTTTGATTTTTCGATTTGAATATTAAACTGATTTGAACTTTGAATATGCAATTGATTTGAATTTGAACACGGTCTGTATTTAGAGGGTGTGAAATGATTAGAATAGATTTTCAATCAATTAATATAATATATATTATCTTGCCTTTAATCACCATCATGGGATTGAAACTAGATTGTCGAGATTCTGAACCTTCTTTGTACATTGAAGGACCTAATCTTTTATAAGCGGGTTTTTCCGCTGAGCCTTGAGTCCATTATCATCATGAGCGGAACCATGAAGTTTATCCGAGGGGACCAAGTATACATCCATCATGTATAAGTAAAGAAATGAAAAAAATGTATTTTCGAATCATATTTTTTAAGCAGAGTTAACAATTTCAAATGTGATTTTTAAAATTTGATAAACTTACCATTTAAATGTTATTTGAATTTTTCAATAAGGTATAGAGTATTTTTTTCCAGTAGTGATTTTTTAATAGTTTTAGTTAAAAAATTTATATTTAAAAGGAAACAACAAAATTTATTCATGTACAAAGAGAATTATAAATAATGGGAGAGATAAATGAGTCCCAATATCATTTTATAACAAATTATACTTATAATGTTAATATATTTAATGTGAGTAGAAATAATTTTTTAACAAAGAAAGGATGAAATTAATTTGTTAAACAAAAGAAAGGATGGAGAGAGGTAAAGTGAGTATAGCAAATTTTTAAACAAGAAACACAAGCATGGGATCGAACCCAGATTCATTAAGCAAAGGAAACAACACTTTGTCAGTGAAGCATTAAGCATTTAGTGATTGTATTATACATTCTTTATTCTATATTTAAATTTTGAGCAGGGTGATATCAAAATTTAACAACATTATATAAGAGAAATGTAATAATTAAGGAGGGACCATAGCCCCCCTAGGTTATATGCTAGTTCCCCCTGATTACAATTATAATGAGTACACTGATTTGTACTAATATTTCTATCATTTTGATTAAAATACTTATTGATTTATAATTGCTATATTATATTCTTATTATCAGCCGTCATTTTCACAAAAAAAATAAACCTAAAAAAATATAAAATCATCATTCATAAGAATATAAAAGACATCAATACTACAAATACTAAACTTTAAATTGATATAATCATTTCATGTTAATTTAATATTTTCTTTTCATGTAAATATTCACTAGTAGTAAGAATATGTATAGGGGAGTTTACCAAAGAGGGGGGAGAGAAAAAATTTACCTAAAATGAGGACGATGCAAAAATATTTCTCAAAATAGGTATATATCGGCAAATCATTTACCATTTCATGTTCCGCACGCGCACTACAAGGAAAACAAGTTGTGGCTACATAATTATACGTACGGATGTGAGGCTTGTGGCTACAAAATTGGGCTCTGCCCACAACACATCGTAGCAAGTAGCTGTAGCTACAAGTCTCATAGTGAGAGTTCTCTAACCACGAATATGTCGTGGCCACTACAAGTGACCACAGAACTTGTCGTGACCCTAACTCTTATATGAAGATTTTGGCCACGTAATTATAGTTATGAGAAATTAGTGGTCACGGAATTATCGTGGCCACAGGTTTTCGTAGCCACATTCCGTGACCACAACTCATTTTTTTGTAGTGACGGCAAACGGTTTGTCGTGCTACATGGACGGACGGGAGGGGGTCGGTGATGAATCCACATTTCATCATCTTTATTCTATAATTTTAGCACCAAAAACCCTAGCAAATGCCTGTAAATAACATTAAAAATACCATCTTAGCATTCATGCATGCACATATAAATAGTGTATAAAATACTGTAATTAAAGCCAAAATTATAGAATAAATAAAAGAAAAGAAAAAGAATAAAATATTGTAAATATTTTATGACCCGAAACCCCGAGACCTAGGCATCTTGATGAATAGGTCGACAAGGAATAAAGTAGGGGGAGATAAGGTCAAAATACAGTATAAATACCGACACTTTCTATTCATTCTTTATTCATTTTGGGACCTATTTTTGGTTCCACATTTTACACATCAAATAAAGAAACTTTGTACATGAAAGTTGTAGATAATTAAACAAAGAAAAATACAAAATTGATTTCACTGAAAAATAATACATAGATAAAAAGTTATTGTCTGAATAAAAATCCATAATCCCAACTTCCTAGACCCGTATCTCACAACTGAAAACTCCAAATGCAGCAAACTCACCTTTAATTGTATATAGAATAAAATAATCTATTTAATGGTGGTGGTTTCGCATTTGGCGGAGCTACGGTTTGAAAGTTGAGTTTTGAAAATAAAACCATGTATATTTATCTATATATCCCTCCTACATATCATTCAAATTTCGTGAGAAACAGAAACTCATATGCCCTCCATCTAGAACAGATCGATTACAACAAATTTCAGACCGTTAAAAATTATCTGTTCTAGATGAAGGGCATAGGAGTGTCTGTTTCTCACGAAATTCGAATGACATGTAGGAGGGATATATAGATGAATATACATGATGGAATTTTTTGAAAAAATAAAAAAATATGGGAAATTACTCCGTGTAACAGCCTACTTGGCTATTACACAGAACAACTTCCCTTTGCTCTTATTTATATTCATGTTTCATATATTGTAATCCAAAAAATACGCATCAACTATTTTCTAGAATGTAACATGAAATTTTTTTAAAAAAATACGAATTTATAAAAGAGTATATTACGTATATAATATGTCAATCAACTATATAAATTAATAATCAGTTACGTTAAAAACGTAAGCAATTTTGTATTGCAGCATTAATAAAGAAGAGGATGGTGGCCCCTCCATGCGCACCTTCACTGCTCCCCTATTCCCTTCGGCGTTGGTGGTGGCGCCTCCACGCGCACCTCCGTTGCTCCCATCTCCCATCCGTCGTGATGCCTCCACATAAAGCTTCGCATCTCCTCTCTCCCATAGGACGTGGCGCTTCCACGCGCATCTCCGCCGCTTCCCTATACGCTATGTTGTGGTGCCTCCATGCGCGCCATCGTTTCTCCATTCTCCCCTCCATCATGCGTGATGGACTCATCTCCTTTGGAACTGGGGAGCCCTACTTCTTAGGCATTTCATATGAAATCAAGGGGAGGAATAGCACCAGAAAGGTGGAGGAAAAGATCAGGCAGAGAGGAGCAGCGAGAGTGAGTCGGGCGAGAAGACATGGAAGATTTGATGTCCGGAGCTGAGCATCTTCTTTTCGCTGGTACCAAGCTTTTCCTCTGCAAGGGTCTTGTGCAGTAATGAGTAAACCCCCTACAGGTAGTCCTCCATTGTCGTCAATGGGGACCCACAAAGCTTTCGAGAAGAGGGATAGTCTTGTATGTAAGACTATATGTGATGGTGTTTCCCTCTACACACCACATGCTACTTTGGAGATGGAGTAGATCCTCTTCCACATGATGTGGATGTCCTCCATGTATCGACCCCTTCCACATGTCACTGGAGGAGAGAAATTTTGATTTTTTGATTTGAATATTAAACTGATTTGAACTTTGAATATGCAATTGATTTGAATTTGAACACGGTCTGTATTTAGAGGGTGTGAAATGATTAGAATAGATTTTCAATCAATTAATATAATAAATATTATCTTGCCTTTAATCATCATCATGGGATTGAAACTAGATTGTCGAGATTCTGAACCTTCTTTGTACATTGAAGGACCTAATCTTTTATAAGAGCGGGTTTTTCCACTGAGCCTTAAGTCCATTATCATCAGGAGCATGAATTTTATCCGAGGAGACCAAGTATACATCTATCATATATAAGTAAAAAAATGAAAAAATGTATTTTCGAATCATATTTTTTAAGCAGAGTTAACAATTTCAAATGTGATTTTTAAAATTTGATAACTTACCATTTAAATGATATTTGAATTTTTCAATAAGATACAAAGTATTTTTTCCAATGGCGATTTTATAATAGTTTTAGTTTAAAAAATTCATATTTAAAAGAAAACAACAAAATTTATTCATATACAAAGAGAATTAGAAATAATAGGAGAGATAAATGTGTCCCGATATCATTTTATAACAAATTATACTTATAATGTTAATATATTTAATGTGAGTAGAATAATTTTTTTAATAAAGAAAGGGTGGAATTAATTTGTTAAACAAAAGAAAAGATGGAGAGAGGTAAAGTGAATATAGCAAATTTTTTAACAAAAAACACAAGCATGGGATCGAACCCTGATTCACTAAGCAAAGAACACTTTACCAGTGAGCATTTAGTGATAGTATTCTACATTGTTTATTCTATATTTAAATTTTGATAATGACGATATAAAAACTTAACAACATTATATAAGTGAAATGTAATAATTAAGGAGGGGCCATAGCCCCCCTAAACTATATGCTAGTTCCCCCCTAATTACAATTATAATGAGTATACTAATTTGTACTAATATTTCTATCATTTTGATTATAATACTTATTGATTTATAATTGTTATATTATATTCTTATTATCAACAGTCATTTTCACAAAAAAAATAAACCTAAAAAATATGAAACGATCATTCATAAGAATATAAAAGACACCATTACTACAAATACTAAACTTTAAGTTGATATAATCATTTCATGTTAATTTAATATTTTCTTTTCATGTAAATATCCACTAGTAGTAAGAATATGTATAGGGGAGTTTATCAAAAGAGGGGGAGAGAAAAAATTTACCCAAAATGAGGACAGTGCAAAAATATTTCTCAAAATAGGTATATATCCGCAAATCATTTGCCATTTCATGTTCCGCACGCGCACTACAAGGAAAACAAGTTGTGGCTACAGAATTATGCGTACGGATGTGGGGCTTGTGGCCACAGAATTGGGCTCTGCCCACAACACGTCGTAGCAAGTAGATGTACCTACAAGTCTCATAGCGAGAGTTCTCTAACCACGAATATATCGTAGTCACTACAAGTGATCACAGAACTTGTCGTGTCCATAGCTCTTATATGAAGACTTTGGCCACATAATTGTAGCTATGAGAAACTAGTAGCTACGGAATTATCGTGACCACAAATTTTCGTAGCCACATTCTGTGAGCACAACTCATTTTTCTTGTAGTAACGGCAAACGGTTTGTCGTGCTACATGGACGGATGGGAGGGGGTCGGGAATCTAAATTTTGAGCGATGATGCAACTTTTCGCCGTCCATATGGCACGGCAAACCGTTTTCCGCGTATGGAATATGAAGCGGCAAACGGTTTGCCGATATACGTCCATTGTGAAAATTATTTTCAAGCCATATCCATTTTAGGGAATATTTTGCAAAATTAATACCTGAAGATTAATATCGAGACATGTAATCCATGCTGCTAATATGTGCCGACGTAATTGGAATCTGAGCATCCAATGAGTGATCTCTATTATTTCGTCTGTTTGTCGTGATATGATCACTTGATGATGTGCTTTAGAATATCGGCGTTCGTAATCTGCAACCTCGGCTCCACCAGGAATCGAATTTTTTTTCTCTCTTTCCAATCGATTGTGGATTGATTTCTTTGTTGGATTTGCCACTCCGGTTTATCCACGAATTTTAATGATCGTGCTTTATTGATATTCTTCCTGTTTTCAGCAAGTAGTTTATATCAGCATAATTCATCTGTAAAAGTTAAGCTCAACATCCATCGTAAACAGCCTTTTATTTAGTGGATGAACGATACCATCTTTCAAATTAGTGTATTTTTTTATGTTGCTTTTTTTTATTCGGAGGTAGTTAGAAATATTGCAATAAGGGCACACGTCAATCATTCGTAATCATCTGTAAGAAGCTTAACCAAAATAAACTCTCTTTTGACAAAGTTGTATACAGGATATTATTCTTCAAAAGAGGTCAAGCAACCATTGAAAGGGAGAGGTCTCGTCCATATTAATTGACGTAGAGAGTCGTCATGCACGTCCACGTTGGAAAGAACTTTATATGTTCGATTGGTATTGAGAACATTTATAACGGATATCATAGAAATGTGTCAACAGGAGCCTTCATGGATTGTGACAATTTAAGTGAATTAATGTTCAGCGCATTTATTCATGAATATCTTTGTCTTCAATCATATATAAAAGCTTTGACATCATTGGAGACATACGATGGTGCATTAACAATCAAATGAGATTATTCATAAGCAGCTACTCTCTTTGGAAGAAACCCGGTGGTTCCTCCATTTAAACCATGATCTTAACCCCAAAACAACTTAAATGCCAGATTCGAACTAACTTAGGGTTAGCATTTAACCCGAGTTCATTTCATTGGCGTAAGCACATATCAAACCAGCCCCAAACCTAAACTATCTACACAAATATATCCTTTCCTCGAGTGTCAAATGCCCCTAGATCTTAAAACTTTCGTTGAGACATTCTTTGAAGACTGAACTTGTTTATGATTTGAATATATTTTGTAAATGGATCTTGGCTGACTTAATTTTTTTTGAGAGAATGAAGGGTAGAGTCTCAAGTTGGGACCCACCTATGCAATATATATATAGGGGACCTTTCAAATGAGGTGGGGGCTTTTCTGAAATTGTAAAAGCCACTGCGAATTTAGTAAAACTCAGTAACAGTTTTGTAAAATATAAACTGCACATTGTAAAAAAATGAATTTTGTAAAATATAGCATCTAAATTCAAATCAATATTTCCATCCATTATAATAATATTTTCATAATTTTATTTCACTATACATGTTGTGTTAATATTTATTATTATATATATGAAACAAGAAATTGTAAAATATATTAGAAAGATGCCTAAATTGAGGGTGGCTCACCATATATATGGTGAGACCCCGCCTCATTTGAAGTTTCTCCTATATATATATATATATATATATATATATATATATATATATATATATATATATATATATATATATATATATATATAAGGGATGGAATTTACATTACATTATTCTACACCCCCATGTTCCAAGAGATACATAGCACCCTACAATGTTCAATAACATTCTCCGAGTAGAACAGCACTCCCCTAAATAGCGTATCATTTCTACCGCACCAGATCATCCAAAGGACGTCGAAAGAGTAGGAGGCCTCTGCACGCCCACCCCCACACTCCGATCTAATGCAGTTCCAAATGGTAGAACCACTCTCCACCCTAATCCAAGGAAGGCTAGCATCTCTCCAGACCCACGCCGAGTGTGAACAAGAGAAGAAAAAATGGTCCAAATCTTCCACCCTCTGCTGCATCTGTCACATTGGCAATCATCCTCCCCTAGTAAATGGTCTCGATGACTCTTAGTAAGAATTCTCCCAAGGCTAAACAACCACATGAATACCTTGACTCTACTAGGGACCCTGCTCCTCCAAATGATGCTAGCATCCAGTTAGATATCTTTGCTCCACTGCCCCTCCTCGCTAGTGAAGAAACGGTAGGCCTTCTTCATCGCGAACATGACATCATCCCACACCCAATGGCCCCGACCAGCCAACAGACCCTCCACCTCCGCCAGCTCACCCCGCAATCTAGTGAGCTCTCCAACTCTTCGCATTGAGAGCATTGATGTGAATTGAAAATTCCAGACACCCTGCACCCGCATACCGTTGACCACCTCCTCCCTTCCGAGAGTCAAACTAAACAAACTAGGGAATCTCTCCCTCAGCACGCCTTCGCCCGTCCAGTCATCAAGCCAGATGTTGAAGCTTTCCCCATTCCCCAATACTGAGTGCATTTTGGCAGTCAACTATGGAATGATCTTCGTGATCGTCTGCCACAGTAACAAGGGAGCCCGAGTATGAGTGGCCTCTAAAGATGGAGTAACACCGTAGATCTTCTGCATCAACCAACAAATAAGATCCTCCGACCGCCCCCATATCCGAGCCACCCACTTCGCCACAAGAGCCTTATTAATCTCCCCCAATCTCACAATCCCCAAGCCTCCCAACCTCTTCGTTGAAGTGACCTTACACCAGTCGGCCAAATGAAACCCCTTTCTCACATGCCGCCCATCAGACCAAAGAAACCGCCTCATCAGAACCTCCATCCTTGTATGAATCCTAATAGTTAAAATTCTGGTGGAGCAAAAAAAGATCGGCATGGCAGAAAGAACATGCTTCAACATCACTGCTTTCCCACCCTTAGATAACGTAGCTGCCTTTCAGCCAGCCGAACGACCCTCCAACCTTGCCATAACGTGCCTCCTATCACAAGCCTGAAGCCGCCTCGCCACGAGTGGAAGCCCCAGATACTTGATAGGCGGAGCGCCAATAGGGCACCCCAAACCGCTTGCCGCCGGCTGAGCCTCCTGCTCGAACATCCCAAAAGGCACCACCGTGGATTTATACCTATTACTTTGGAGGCCAAAAATGTCCGCGAATATGTCCACAATCTTTGTCGCACGTCGAAAGCTGTCCAAATCTGCTCCCAGGAACATCATAGTGTCGTCAGCATATTGCAACAGTGGAATCAAGACTTCCCATTAACATAGCTACCACACCAATCCCCATTCGTCGCCAACTGCAACAGAACCGCTAACGCGTCCGCAACAGACCTCCCCATTAGCTGACTTGATTAAAGATTGTTATGCTATAATTAGGACTCGTTTTACGTGTACTCTTATGTATGCGTATTTTAGAGTAAGGCATGGATTGCTTGAGTTTCGGTTGATGTATCTCTGATCTATCGTATTAACATGGTTGAATTAAGTGAAGTCCAAAGCCATCTTCTTGCATTTTGACATCCATTTCTGCTTAATTGGCATTCCATAATTCTCCTCTGCTTTTTACACAAAACCCCTTAAAAACATAAGAAAGAACTAAAACCCTAGAAAACACTTCATTTGTAAGTAACCACAACATTAAAAACCACCACTTGTGTATGCATTAATTACCCCCACACTAGTAAATAGGTAGAAAATTCTTTATCTTCTGAAGCGTTTTGATGTAATTAGTTTCATATAAAATGTACGACTAAAGGCGATCCGTGAATCAAAGCGCTATAATATTACATTTATCTCCTTAGTTAGGTTGGCATGTAATATAAATTCACTTTTTTATACCCATAATACACTTACTGCAAAGCTTTATAAAGAATAATGTATGGAATTATATTAAAATTCTTAATTTATAAAACACATGATAAACATGACTATGAACATTATCAAAGCTATAAAAATCGAAGCATGGCGGCTGCCTCCCACTTCAAATGGGAGCAAGTGGAACCCATCATGGGCCTCAGTACTCCCCCTCTCTCACCGCCACACCACGATCTCCTCCCCTCTCCGACATGTGTGACAGCCGCTTCGTGGGAGTCCTCCTTCTCCGCTGCCGCGCGTGCTCCGCCGTCAAGGGCCGAGCACAGCCAATGTCGAAGAACTCCTTTGCAGCTTTATTCTTTTCTCTAGTTTTAATTTTATTTTATTTTACCAAATTCACCTTTGAGATATTGCAATATCAGATATGCTCTTTTTTTTGGAATTTCTGTTGTGCTCTCAACTTCTTTCCGTTACCCATCCGGTTAGAGATGTCAATCTCGGTCTACCCATTGGGTACCCGATCCGAACCCGCTCCATTTAAAGACCTGAAATCGCCCCATTTACTTTTGGACGGGTTTGGGTTTTTAATTGACTACCCATGCGGGTATGGGTTTGGGATTACCTTGTGGGTACCCGAAACCGAACCCGCCCCAAACCCGAATAAAAAATATATATAAAGATAGATGTTTATGTTGCATTTTAATCAAACTAGACCCAAATCCATTTCATATCTAATATGTATCGATCTACATGTATAAATATCCAACTCAATTTTCTCCTCTCCATCCATTTATTCATATTCAACTAACGTTTTGTATCTTTATCTTTAATAAATAAAAACTATCAACACAAAATAGTTAAACACTTAACATATATAAACATTTAATATTCTCTATATTGCACATTTTTATGAATCACCATATTACATGATCTCACTTTATTTCGTCCATCTGTGAAAATCTTGTGTACATTTATAAACAATTTAAGATTTACCATGTCAAAGATATGGGTACCCATTGGGTACACGGGTATCCGACGGGTATATGGGTACCCGCTAGAAATTACATGTTTAATAAATGAGCGGGTATGGGTAGTGATATTATAAATGTATGGGTTTGGGAATAGTAATACCCGCCCCAAACCCGACCCGCTGACATCCCTACATCCGGTTAATTGTCGTCCATCCTAGTCTCAAACGGACATTATCTATTGGGACACAAGGGCTATAACATTGAATACATACGTTACGAAAGCCCAACATCATCCTCCACCCCCCTCCACCTCGTCGGCCCCCATTCTCCAACACCCCTCCTCCTCCGCCCCCTCCTACTATAACGGTTGTTCCCCCCCACCCCCCACCCCCCCCCACCCCCGAACTTTTCCAACCCAAATTTCTTTTATTTCCCCAATTAATAGCATGGATTTTATTCTAAATTTAATGGTATTACTATCCATTGATTGCCCTTTCTAAAAGCATAAAATCCAATAAACATCTTCCCCTCCCTCTCACGTCACTTGCCTTGCAATTTTGTGAGAGAGAGAGAAGGAGAGAGGGAGACTTAGAGAGATATCTCACCGAGGGAATCGTTCGGCATCGATTCAGTAGAAGAGATCAACGGTTAGGAAGCAAGGAGAAGACGTAGCGGTAACTACTAGATATGAATCCATCAATCTTGAGGTATGTGTCAAACCCCTTTAGGCTCGAACCAAGTAATATCATTTCACATCGTCGATTGAAAGTAAGGTTCATTACTGATCATGCTCAACAGTAAATATCAGAGTTGAAATTCTGACATCTTTAGTTAAAATTGAAGAATATACATTTCTTTTTGTATAAATAGATTTTGAGATAAACATAGATCGATGTTTGATCATTGTATCATCAATCATGGATTTTTCATTCTCACTAATTGTTGAACCAACATTTTAGTTTCTGAGAGATTTTTATTGACGACGATGAGATTGTGATTATAGAAGCCACGCACAAATATTTGCTGACTGTGAGGATCTACCTTCCAACGGAATGCTCTTTTCATGGTGTATATGTTCTGTAGCATAAATCGAAGAGGAAGAAAAGCGTGAAAGTTATTCTGCTTGCTAGTATTTATATAATTAACTAAACAAACATAAAGTAGATTATATATCATGGGATATTAGTATCACTCAAACTTTATTGTGGGAATCAATTAACTCCAGAACGTGTACAATCAGGTAAAGGATAATGGAGTCATTTGGGGATCATAATCTTGTCAATTTTCACCTATTAGTAAAAAGATACAATATTTACGTATATGATATAATGTTAGTTAGTGTGTGATTCTAATTGATTAATATGTTATAATATACACTAAGATCCTAAGTTTATATGGTGGAATCCACATGATGTATATTAGTTCAAGTAACTATCTTGTATCATGTCATGCGAACCTAATTCAGGGATACTCGAGATTAATGATATTACTTTAGAGTAAATATATGATATTCTTAGATTATATCTAAGTGCTAATACCAGGGACTGAATAATTGTATGAAACTTATAAATGTTCAATTGTCTAGCTTATTGTGATAATTGAAGCTATCAAGTTATAAAAGGTGACATTAAGATTAGTGGAATGATAACAGTAAACGGAGATAAGAGCTACACCTGATGGTGGGAGCCACCTTTAGAGTCCAATTATCGTAGGTATAAAGAGGGTCAACGCCTTCCGGGGTCGTGGGTTCAAGGAATCGTCTGAGGCGAAAGATAAGTCATCTATAATTGTAGCTACACTGTCATATAAGTCATGTTCATGGACCGCTCGTGCATGCGGTAAAGTCACTAAAGCCAGCAAAGCCACCAAAGCCATTAAGGATTTAATAATTAAGACAACTTTAATCATTAAACAAATCAAGTATATATATACAGTTCAAAACTTGCTAAGGTATATGTGTGCAGCTATGACAATATTTTGGTACTGTGCAAGTGTTATAATTGTAAGGGGCATATGCGCAACTACAGAAGATTCCAGGGGTAAAAGTGAAATATGAAAATGTTAAGGCGTATATACAAATATGGCAAACTTTAAAAGTATATATGTAATTATGGTTTCAATGAACGATTTCGGAAGGAGTACCTTTCGTGTGCATGTTTATGTGAATTATGAGTTGCATAATGATAGTATATGAGAACAAGTTAGTATCATAAGCAACAAGATAATTATGCAAATTGTATAAATATGTTGATAAATGATTGCATGGAGGAGGTTATGCTTTCTAACAGTTTAAAATATCACAGGAAGACTTATTTTCCGCGCTAACCGGCTTGATCCCCAACTCGGTACATACTGAGCGTTAGACTAATAATATGTGTTGTTTTTTCAGGGGAACACGAGGTTTGCTTACTTGTTAGTTCAAGGCAAAGTATCCATCCTCGTGAAGTTGAAACAATATAGATCATTGATGGCTTGATTTCGGAAGGATGTTATGTCCACTAGAATTTTGATTTTCGCTAGTTTTATTGTTGGTCCTTTTGCAATGTTACCCGTGTTGGAGTTGTAATAAGAGAACTTTCATGTTGACTGAACTATAGTTAAAATATTATATCTCTCTGCTCATTGATTACCATGCAAGTTTTCGATAACGGTTCGGTCAGCCTGACCCATTCCGCTATAAATGATATCAGAGCTAGAGTTCCTCTGGGCATAAGATATCCACAATTTATATTGACCTAGGATCTGGATTTGTAGAGAGAATTAGCCTCACAAAGTAACTCATTGACTTTGTCGATTTTGAATCAGATGGCTCCTCATTGTGCAATTGAATCCAATGGAGACCGCGAGTCATTGACAAGTCAAGAGACCCTTCTAGACATGCAATGACACATATAGAGCTAATGGCATTGATGGCTCAACAGTAGAAGAACCACCCATCGAGCGTAGGAGGACTTACCTTAAAAACATTCATCCAGCATGATCCACCGACCTTCAAGGGTGAGCATGAGCCAGAAAAAGCCGAACACTGGCTTTGAGAGATGGAAATGGCTTTTGAAGCGATTGAATTTCTGAAGGAAAAAAAGAAATTTTTGAGACTTTTCGTCTGTGAGATAGCGCTAAGGAGTGATGGTCTTTGTGTAAGGGATTTTATTTCTCAGGGACTCCAGTCATCAAGTGGGATGATTTTATGGAACGTTTCTCAGAGCGTTACATCCCTGAACATGCTAGGGGTGTTAAACGCAAAGAGTTCATAAATATCTGGCAGGGAGGTATGTTGAAGAATATGTTGTATAATTTCAACAATTAGAGAAATATGGAAAAGGTATTTGCATAGATGAAAAGCAATGAGCTAGGAAGTTCGCAGAAGGCTTGAATACATGATTGAGCATTAAAGTGCTCACTAGGGATCCTACGACCCTCTCTGAGGTGGTAACAGCAGCTACATAGATTGACGCAACTTATTGGAGGTTGCATCAAGTAAACCCTCGGAAGCCTCACAAGCCAAGCCACAATGACAAGAGGTGTCACGCTGCGATAAATGTCAAGAAGACAAGGACCGATGAAGCTCCAACAAACAAGAAGTACACATTGAATGTATGTCTACATTATGATAGAAGACATCAGGACGAGTGCTACAAATTGACAGGAGCATGCTTGAGGTGTGGAGAAAAGGGTCACTTCGTGAAGGATTGCAAGAAAGAATTCAAGGATCAGAGGAAACCATTCGAGCAGAAGAAGACGATACCGGAAAGGGTGTTTGCCGTTACACATAAGGATGTAGAGGATGCTTACACAACTATGGAAGGTACCCTTCTCATTGCAAGTCATTTATGCCATGTTCTTTTTTATTCTGGAGCTACTCATTCGTTTATTTCAAGTTCTTTCGCAAGAAAACTGAACTTAGAGGCCATTGAGCTTCTTATACACTTACAGTTCTTCACCAATGGGTGATATTAGCGCAACATGTATGTACTTAAAGGACATACCAGTTATGATAGGAGACACCCTTACTGCTAATTTGATACTATTGTCCATCACAATCTGTGATGTTATCTTGGGCATGGATTCGTTATGGGAGAACTATGTCGCAGTTTATTGTATACCAAATCATAAGGAGATAGTCGTCTGATGCACTAGTAAGAATGGTCGACTGGTTATCTCTTCTTTACAAGAAAGCCAACTATTAACCGAATGTTGCACCGCATACTAGCTAGTATAATTAGTAATGAATCATCACATGCACGTCTTGAAGATTTAGATGTGGTACGAGATTTTACCGATGTATTTCCAGACGATCTTCTTGGACTACCTCCTCATAGAGAGGTGGATTTCTTAATTGATGTTATACCCGGAACGTCACCGATATCCAAAGCTCCGTATAGAATGGCTTCTGCGGAACTTGAGGAGCTTAAGAAGCAATTACAAGAGCAACTAGATAAGAGATTTTTATGTCCCAGTGTTTTTCCATGGGGAGCACCTATCATCTTCGTGAAAAAGAAAGACGGGTCTCTGAGACTCTACATTGATTCTCGAGGTCTGAACAAAGTGACTGTGAAGAATAAATACCCCTTACCTCGGATTGAAGGTTTATTTGATCAGTTGCAGGGAGCAACAATCTTCTCAAAAATCGATCTTCATACGGGTTACCATCAACTCCGTATAAAAGAGTACATACCGAAGACCACATTCAGAACGAGGTATGGCCATTATGAATTCATGATCATGTCGTTTGGTCTTACTAACACACATGCAGCCTTTCTGGAGCTAATGAATAGGATATTCCAAGAATACCTTGATAAGTTTGTCATCGTGTTTGTGGATAACATTTTGATATATTCATCTAATCTGGAACAACACCAAGTGCACCTACAGATTGTGTTCGAACCCCTGCGACAATATCAGCTTTACGTAAAATTTTCTAATTGTAATTTTTGGCTAGATAAAAAGCTGCATTTCTTGGTCATGTGGTATCCAAGGATGGAATTGAGGTAGATCCAGCTAAGGTAGAAGCTGTGTGAATTGGAGTCAGCATAAAAATGTTTCTGAGATCCGTAGCTTCCTTGGCTTGGCTGGATACCATCGGTGTTCCATTCAGAATGTTTCAAAGATATCACTACCATTAATGAAGCTCGCTTGAAAGGATGTGAAGTTTGTATGGTCTGAGGAGTATGAACGGAGTTTTCACGAATTGAAGCAAAAATTGACTACGGCTCTAATCTTGGCTTTACCGCCAGGTAGTGGAGGATTCTTAGTGTGTACAGATGCATCAGGTACGGAACTTGGGTGTGTCCTTATGCAGAATGAGAAAATCATTGCTTATGCCTCACGACAACTAAAACCACAAGAGAGGAACTACTCTACTCATGATTTGGAGTTAGCAGCGGTAGTCTTTGCTCTTAAAATTTGACGTCATTATCCTTACGGTGAACAGTTTGAGGTGCTCAGTGATCATAAGAGACTCAAATACATTTTCTCTCAGAAAAAATTTAATTTGAGGCAGCGACGTTGGCAATAGTTCCTAAAAGATTATGATTTTCCCATCATTTATCATCTTGGAAAAGCAAACGTCGTTGCTGATGCATTAAGTAGAAAGTAGGAAGGCAAACTAGCTAGCATAGAACTTCAATGGAAGATGATGAATGATTTCAAAGACCGGAATCCTTTCTTGAGTGGTGCAAGAATGGTATCATTAGCGGGCCTTAGAATCCAACCCAAGATAATTGGGAAGATCATGACAAAACAGAAAATAGATGTTGATCTTCCTAAAATGATAGAGGCGTCTAAGAAAGAAGGTTCTGATTTAACAATCGCAATCGATAGAGTTATAAGGTGTCGCAATAGATTATGGGTTCCGAGTAATGTTGAGTTGAGGTAGGAGATTATAGATGAATCTCACATATTGATCTACACTATTCATCCAGGCACAACAAAAATATACAAGGATCTGAAATGGAATTTCTAGTGGCCAAAGATGAAGAATGACATCGCATATTTTATTTCTCAATGTCTGGTATGTCAGCAGGTCATGATTGAACATCAGAGGCCAGTAGGCCCTGTTCAACCCTTAGAGATACCTGAGTGGAAGTGGGAACATAATGATGTACTTTGTTACAAGTCTACCCAAGATCAAGAAGCATTATCATGACACCATATGGGTGATTATTGATCGATTAACCGAATCAGTGCATTTCTTACTTATCTGTCTGGATCAATCAATAGACGGTCTAGTTGGATTGTACGTGAATGAAATCGTCAGATTACATGGTGTTCCTACATCAATTGTGTCAGACCGAGACACTAGATTCACATCTCATTTGTGGAAAAGTTTCCAGATGCTATGGGAACTCTATTGAAGTTTAGTAATTCATTTCATCCGTAGACTGATGGTCAATCAGAAAGGTCCATCCATACACTAGAAGATATGTAGAGATCTTGTGCTCTGGATTTTTCAGGTAGCTGGGACAGACATTTTCCATTAGTAGAGTTTGCTTATAATAACAGTTATAATTCGAGCATCAAAATGGCTCCCTATGAAGCATTGTATGGAAGACATTGCAGATCACCCTCATGTTAGAGTGATGCTGGGAGAAGCATATTTTGGGACCAGAGCTAATCCAGACCAGCAAGTAAGATATTTAGCTAATCAGGAAGAGATTGTTGGCATCTCAAAGTAGGCAGAAGTCATATGCAGATCGTCATAGAAGGGAGTTGAGTTTCGCAGTTGGAAATCATGTGTTTCTAAAGATTTCTCCAACCAAAGGAGTATTGTGATTCGACAAGAAAGGGAAACTTACTCCTATATACATAGGATCTTTTAAGATTCTGCAACGAATCGGAGAAGTGGCGTATCATATTGCATTACCACTGCAATAATCGAAGCTACACGATGTATTCGATATATCTATGCGAAGGAAGTACACCCCTAATCCTTTGCACGTGATGGAGCATGAGGTTCTTAATATTCAGCCGAATCTTACTTTCAAGGAGAAACATATCCGCATAGTTGATCGTAGAAACCATCAGCTTCGTCGACACATAGTTCCGATGGTCAAGGTCCTCTGGCAGCATCATCAGAAGGAGGCGACCACCTAGGAACTAGAGAGTGAAATGCGCGAGAAGCATCCATGACTTTTCGGTATGATCATTTACTAAGAAATTTCGAGGACAAAATTTTTTAAGGAGAATAGATGGTAACGGTTGTTTTTTTCCTAAATTTTCCAACCCATATTTTCTTTTATTTCTCCATTTAATAGCATGGATTTTATTCCAATATTTAATGGTATTTATAGCCATTGATTTCCCTTGTTAGAGGCATAAAACCCAATAAATATCTTCCCTTCGCTCTCACATCACTTGCCTTGCAATTTTGAGAGAGAGAGAGAGGAGAGAGGGAGAGTTAGAGAGATATCTCACCGAGAGAATCATTCTCGTCTCAGAGAACGTCGGCGTCGATTCAGTAGAGGAGAGTGATGGTTCGGAAGCAAGGAGAAGACGTAGTAGTAACAAGTAGATATGAATCCATCGATCTTGAGGTATGTGTCAAACCCCTTTAGGATCGTACCACATAATATAGTTTCACATCATTGATTGAAAGTAAGGTTCATTACTGGTCGTGCTCATATATTACATGCCATAAGATATAATAGTACATGTAGTAAATATCGCGAGTTGAAATTCTGACATCCTTAGTTAAAATTGAAGAATATGCATTCCTTTCTGCGTAAACATCTTTTGAGATAAACGTAGATCGATGTTTGATCATCGTCTCATCAATCATGGAATTTTCTTTCTCACTAATTGCTGAACCAACATTTTAGTTTCTGAGAAATTTTTATTGACGATGATGAGATTCTGATTGTAGAAGCCACGTGCAAATATTTATTGATTGTGAGGATCTACCTTCCAACCGAATGTTCTTTAATGGTGTATAGGTCTGTAGCATAAATCGAAGAGGAAGAAAAGCATGAAAGTTATTCTGCTTGCTAGTATTTATATAATTTACTAAACAAGCATAAAGTAGATTATATATCATGGGATATTAGTATCACTCCAACTTTATTATGGCAATCAATTAACTCCAGAACGTGTACAATCGGGTGAAGGATAATGGACTCATTTGGGGATCATAATCTTGTCAATTTTCTCCTATTAGTAAAAAGATACAATATCTACGTATATAATATAATATTAGTCAGTGTGTGATTCTAATTGATTAATATGTTATAATATACACTATGATCCTTAGTTTATATGGTGGAATGCACAGGACGTATATTAGTTCAAGTAACTAACTTGTATCATGTCATGCAAATCTAATTCAGGGATACTCGAGATTAATGATATTACTTTGGAGTAAATATATGGTATTCTTAGATCCTATCTAAGTGCTAATACCAGGTACTGAATAATTGTATGAAACTTATAAATGTTTAATTGTCTACTGTTAACAAGTGTTAATTTGACTTGAATCCTAACCACTTGTTGGGCAACTGATGTGATTGATCTGTATCCTGACTTCTGATTGGCTGAGAGCTGTTGGGTTAGGATTGCTGACATGTCTGATCTGCGTCCTTCCTTCTGATTGGCTGAGAGCTGTTGGGTCAGGATTGCTGACAAGTCTGATCTGTGTCCTGCCTTCTGATTGGCTGAGAGCTGTTGGGCCAGGATTGCTGACATGTATGATCTGTGTCATGTCTTCTGATTGGCTGAGAGCTGTTATGCCATGATTGCTGACATGTCTGATCTGTGTCTTGTCTTTTGATTGGCCGAGAGCTGTTGGGATGGATTGCTAAATATATATGGTATTCTTTTGTTGCAGTATAAAAAGGGCCCTAGAGCCACCAGATACTGCAATCCTCATTCTGATCTTGTTTCTCATCTTATATCTGTACCTTCTCAGTACCATCTGTATTACATTTTTCTCCATATAGTGAAACCGATCGCCACCGTCCAAGGACGTATCCCATTTACGGGTGAACCTTGTAAATCTTTGTGTTTGTGTCTTGCTTATTTGATCGTGTTTGTGTTTGTTTGCTTCCACGATTCGCAACAAACTGGTATCAGAGCTTCAGTTTCCGTCAAGATCATCCAGCAAGATGGCATCACACAATCTGAAGATCGAGAAGTTCACGAGGAAGAATGGATTCAGTCTATGGCAGATCAAGATGCATGATGGAGTCATGAGGACTGTGACAGAAGTAAGACATGTTCCTGATCTGAGAAAGAACCTAATATCTCTTGGAGTCTTGGACTCTAAACGATACAGGTATAACACTGAAGGTGGAGTCATGCATGTTGCCAAAGCTGGGGTTGTTGTCATCAAGGGCAACAAGCAGAAGACCTTATATGTCTTGCAAGGGTCTACAGTTCCTGAGAGTAAGTTCAAGCATTGTTTGGACTTGCTCAATATCGACAGATGGCAGTAGCCCCAATGAGGGGCTGGCGGCGGTGCGGTGAAGCTTGGCGAAGCTTCTCTGAGGAGAAATTTCAAGGTGAATATTGTTTATAATTCCTTGATTCCTGTTATCTGAATTTTAAGTGGTGAATTATAATAGTGGTTAATTCTGCTATATGAGAATTCAACTCCGTTGGAGTCTAGCAGTGGTTAATTTTGCTAGTGGAGAATTCAACTCATGATGGAGTAATAGTAGTGGTTCATTCTACTATATGAGGATTCAATTCAAGGTGGAGATTGTTAATTTGACTTGAATCCTAACCACTTGTTGGGCTGCTGATGTGGTTGATCTGTATCATGACTTCTAATTGGCTGAAAGCTGTTGGGTTAGGATTGCTGACATGTCTAATCTGCGTCCTGCCTTCTGATTGGCTGAGAGCTGTTGGGCCAGGATTGCTGACAAGTCTGATCTGTGTCCTGCCTTCTGATTGACTGAGAGCTGTTGGGCCAGGATTGCTGACATGTCTGATCTGGATCCTGTCTTCTGATTGGCTGAGAGTTGTTGGGCCATGATTGCTGACATGTCTGATATGTGTCCTGTCTTCTGATTGGCTGAGAGCTGTTGGGATGGATTACTGAATATATATGGTATTCTTCTGTTGCAGTATAAAAAGGGCCCTAGAGCCATCAGATATTGTAATCCTCATTCTGATCTTGTTTCTCATCCCATATCTGTACCTTCTCAGTACCATATGTATTACATTTTTCTCCATATAGTGAAACCGATCGCCGCCGTCCAAGGACGTAGCCCATTTACGGGTGAACCTTGTAAATCTTTATGTTTGTGTCTTGCTTGTTTGATCGTGTTTGTGTTTGTTTGCTTCCGCGATTCGCAACAATAAGAAATAACTTATTGTGATAATTGAAGCTATCAAGTTATAAAAGGTGACATTAAGATTAATGGAATGATAATGGTAAGTGAAGCTAAGTGCTATATCTGATGGTGGGAGCTACCTCTAGAGTCCAATTATCGTAGGCCTAAAGAGGACCAACGCCCTCCAAGGGTGTGCGGTTCAAGGAACTGCCTGAGGCGAAATATAAGTCCTCTACTGTTGTAGCTACACTGTCATGTGAGTCATTTTCATGTACCACTCGTGCATGCGGTAAAGTCACCAAAGCTAGCAAAGCCAGCAAAGCCGTTAAGGATTTAACAATTAAGACAACTATAATCACTAAACAAATCAAGTGTGTATGTATATATAAATGTACTAAACATTGTCCCACTATAAGTAGGGTCGGCTACATGGATTCTTGTTCAAATCCATGTTGAAAGATTCAACTATTTTTTATGCTGGCTGTCAACCACCTAACGCAACCCCTGCAAGAGTGGGATTTGAATCATAATCTTTTGTGTGGTAGACAATCTCTCTCTCTCTCTCTCTATATATATATATATACAGTTCAAAAATAGCTACGATATATGTGTACAGCTATGACAATGCTTTGGCACTGTGCAGGTGTTATGATTGTAAGGGGCATATGCGCAACTACAGAAGATTCCAGCGGTATAAGTGAAAAATATGAAAATGTTAAGGCGTATATGCAAATATGACAAACTTTAAAATTATATATATATATGTATGTATGTAATTATGGTTTCAAGGAACGATTTTGAAAGGAGTACCTTTTGTGTGCATGTTTATGTGAATTATGAGTCGCATAATAATAGTATATGAGAACAAGTTAGTATCATATGTAACAAAATAATTGTGCAAATTGTATAAATGTGTTGATAATTGATTGCATATGATGAAATCAGAATGACGTATAGGGATATAGTGATGAATATCAATGTTGATATTTTTCAAAAAAAATAAAAATATATGCAGAAAAAATGAGATGGGAGCAGTCCATTGACCGCTCCATGAATCAGCCCCATTTTCCCTATATAGACACACACATATATAAAAGATATATAAAAGAGAGTATGACGTTTTGCAGCTTAAAAACTTATGCATGTTTTCCATACTGTCCCCTTAAGTGGAGAGAGATATTAGCTAAGAAATTTCCAACCACATCTTCCATAGCTTCTCCACATCAAGATTATGGCTGCACTTCCGGAGATGTCAGGCCGCCCGTCACTTGGTTTTATTGACCATTCCAGCACCTATCTAAGTCAAACGAGAATCATGTATTGAGATTTTGAAGAACACGCATGCTGTGATTATTTCCTAATTTATACAGTTGGATCTTCTCACCCAAGTTGGAGTGCAGTCTGCTGCTGGGTATGCTGGTGGTTGGGCTCCATTATGTTGACTTGCAGGAAGTTGCGAGAGTCGTACTGCGGCGTGGTTTCATACTCAGTCGCTGGCATCATGTTCATGTTCTGCGGGGATCTCTCGTTTTCCGCTATCTGTTTTTTCATCACAAGGATTCAACCTACTTAAGTATACTAGATTTGAATAAATCAGCAACTGGCAGAAGGAAGAAAATCAGAAATGATCAAAACAGCTCTTTTTTATTGGGTTTTTAGCATTGGTATAATCCCTATGATAATGATGGTCTGAGAATGGAATCACTACAGGTATATGCTTCCAATAAGATCACATTAATGGCATTTCGTGGAGGTGCTGCCATGAAAATAATGCATACAGAAGAACATGAGAAAAGAATGCAACCTTTGCTCGCAAGTAAATATTATCATTCTGAAGATCCATCTCCTGCACATTGAAGTACCAAACCAAATGAGAGAAAAAATGAAACTTATGTTAATATAAAAAGTGTATGCTATCAGAGAAGTCCACTTATATTATATACTTTTGACTACCCCCCACCCCCCCCCCCCCCCCACACACACACACAATTCATTGTACAAAAGTTATCTGCACAGCAGTCAGTAGGTTTCACCAGATGACACTTAATTTAGTAGGAATGTTGATTGGGCATTCAGGAAGATATACATGATTATATCTTCAAAAAATCAATGAATATCTGATGCAATTTGTCACTGTGAGGGCACTGATATGAGGGCAAGTGAGTACCCTTTTCTGCATGAACTCTATTTCAGCATGCAGCAATTCACCCTGCAGGTGGAAACATGAACAGTTGGTTAAGCTGGAATATCTCATAATGTAATTAGTTTATAGAAGCAATGATGAAGAGCGAAATCTAAGTTTGGAGAAGTTGCCATACATGCAGTTGATTAATTATAGCAGTGTAGAAAAATTGGAAAGCAAGAGAGACGTATATATAAACAAAGGCTTAATTACCTTCTTTGATCTGATTCTCTGTATGCCCTTCTCCAATCTGGTCTCTATCTGTCTCAATTCTCTTAGGCTCATGGATGATACCGATTCACCCAGCAGATTTCTGAAATTACAATATCATTATCTTATTCAAAAGTTCGAATATTTGTAGCATTTGATGTTCATGTTTAGTTGGTTCTCTCTCTCTCTCTCTCTCTCTCTCTCTCTCTCTCTCTCTCTACCTGTTGGCATTCTGAAGAACACTGATCTGCTGCCTCAGTTTTGATGCTTCTTGCTGGTAGTACTGTCATTAAAAAATTTGGAGGAAAATATATTGGCTAAGAAATATATATTGCACTCGATTACACTATAAGTAGGTGAAAGAAACATCTTACATCTGAATTGCATGAGAAATAATAAAGAAGCGTAAGAGGGCAAAACCATAAAATGATTTTTTTATTAAAATGCACGACATGCGTCAGACTGAGTTAGGTCTTACTTATATTTGTTTGACCATTTATTTTTCTTAATTTCTCCATGATAGGTTGATACTTGATAGACATCTTTTAAGGCTAGAAAAACTTAATTTGTTAAAGACTAGTAAAACATTGGTATCATTTCTTGCGATTTGTTGCTAAAAAAATTCTTATTATAAATCGATCCTTATGCACGTGGGCCTAAAATCTTCCACCTACTTACGAATAAAAGTTTACGGCAAAAATATATAATTAAAAATGAATAATAGGATTCCTATTAGGAACAAGACAACATCTATTTGGTAACAAGTTTGGGTTTTTTTAGTAACCTTCTTTTAACATGTTCGAAAGATGGGTAACTGATGAATCTCCATTCCATCACCTTTATTCTTTCATTTTGACCTCAATTCCATAACTAAATGCATGTATATAGCACTAATGTGTACAAAATAGCATTTAAATATTGATATGTAAATACTGTGTAATTACATGTATTTAATTTCAAAATAAAATAATAAAGGATAGAAAAGAAAAAGAAATGAAGTGCCAAAGACACTAAGTGATCCTGACCCTGAGACCAGGTCAATATTGACCAGGTCGATCAGGAATAAGGTATAGGGAAATAGGTCAGATTAATTGTACATAAAATACTCAAATCCCTAGTTTTTATTCATCAATAAATAACTTTTTAGACCTATTTTATTTTATATTTATACCTCAATATGTATAGGGAGATACATCAGATTATTTGAGGTATTTTTATACCCCAAATAATAAAACTCTCATTATGGAAGTTGTACATAAAAATAAAAAGAAAAATACAAATTTTTTCACATAAAAATAATATACAATGCACATGGGACACACTGAACAAAAAGCTGCAAACAAAACTTTCCAGACTTGTATCTCCTCCATACAAACTTAAAATTGACAAACTCACATTTATTATTTATAAATTTTAATTATCTATTTAATGAAGGTGATTTCATTAAAAAATAAAGTTAAGATGCAAAATATGGCTTTTGGGTCCCTATTATACTCTGTACTTGTATATTATATTCATTATATTCATTCTTTATATTTCAACTATTGAACCAGAGTAATGGATTATTGAACCGGGGTGACTATTTTCCACCCAAGCAGTGATAATGTTCCCATTGAGATGATTCAAGTCCCGAAGACAGCAAAATCTACAACAGACAAGAGCGATCTTATGCCACATAAACCAGACGACTGTGACTTTGTGGCAGAGATCAGAGACACAAACTTCTTCTTAGATGAAGATTGGACCTAGGAATTCCTCTCCCCTGAGGGAGAACTGGAAAGCGCAGTCGAACTTACTGATGTCTTAGATGATGAGAATATTTTTGATGTGCTTGTTGAGATATTTGCTTATCCATCCATGTCTGAGCAAAAAGGAATCATTGAATATTTTTGTAAGACATTTGATTTAAAGCCAAAAGTAACAACGGTAGATAGCTTATTGTCGAATGATCTGACAACAACAACAATTTCAGATGTTACCACCGAGCCGATTCAGACCCCACTAGAGCTCAAACAATTACCAGCGAACATGAAGTATGCCTTCCTTGCGGGTGAGCCAAACATGTACCCGGTCATTACAGTTGACCGAAGATCAAGAATCTCGTTTGTTTGAGGTTCTTGAGAGAAACCACAAGGTGATTGGCTGGAAAATAATGGATCTCCATGGGATCAACCCGTCACTTTGCTCGCATCACATCTATCTTGAAGAAGGCAGCAAGCCTTTGCAAAAATTCCAGGGGAGACTAAACCCTAACCTCGAGGAGGTTGTGATGAAAGAAATTGTGAAATGATGTAATGCAAGATTCATATATCCCATCTTCGATTCTAAATGGGTAAGTCTGTTACATGTGGTTCCCAAGAAATACGGGATCACTATTGTGAGGAACAACAAGGGTGAGGAGATTATGACCAAAGTACTGATTTGCTGATGCGTCTACGTTGATTAAAGATGCTTGAATTTAGCCTCCAAGAAGGACCATTTCCTGCTTCCCTTCATCGACCAAATAGTTGAGAGACTAGCCACGAAGGAGTATTTCTACTTCTTGGACGGGTACTCTGGATATAATCAAGTTGCCATTGCTCTTGAGGACAAAGAGAAGACTACCTTCACAGGTCCTTTGGGACATATGCCTTCAGAAGGATGCCCATTCGATTGTGCAATGCACCCGCCACATTTCAAAGTTGTATGTCAGTTATATTCGCAAATATGATTTGTACTTTCCTCGAGGTGTTCATGGATGATTTCCCGATCTACAGAGACAACTTTGATCAATGCCTTATATATCTAGATCGAGTATTACAAAGATGTTGAGAAGTCAACATGGTGCTCTCGTAGGAGAAGAGTCACTTCATAGTGACCGAAGGATTTGCGATGGGTCACGTCATCTCCTAGCATATGCCTTCAGAAGGATGCCCATTCGATTGTGCAATGCACCTGCCACATTTCAAAGGTGTATGTTAGTTATATTCACAGATATGATTTGTAGTTTCCTCGAGGTGTTCACGGATGATTTCTCGGTTTACAGATACAACTTTGAACAATGCCTTAGATATCTATACCGAGTATTACAAAGATGTTGCGAAGTCAACATGGTGCTCTCGTAGGACAAGAGTCACTTCATAGTGACCGAAGGATTTGTGATGGGTCACGTCATCTCCAAGCATTGCATGGAGGGGTGAATCTCCATTTCATCACCTTTATTCTTTCATTTTGGCCTTAAATCCCTCTCTAAATGCATGTATATATCATTAATTTGTCAAAAAAAGCACTCTTTAATTTGTATGAAGTGATGTATAAAATACTGTGTATTTATTGTATTTAAGTCCAAAATTAAAGAATAAAGGAGGAAAAGAAAACAAAGCGAGACACCATAGGTGTTGAGTGACCATAGCCTTCGAGACTTAGTCATCATGATGACTTAGTCGACAAGGAATAAAGTAGGGGGAGACAGGGCAGTGAATTGTACAGAAAATACAGTCGGAAAATCCTACAAAAATAAGCCAATAATGACCTTTTGGGACATATTTTATTTTTTATTAATTACACATCAAATCAATAAACTTACACGAAAGTTGTAGATAAAAATATGTCAAAAAATATATAATTGATTTTACATAAAAATAATACACAGTGTACTTTTTATACTCAGAATAAAAAGCCAAAATCCAAAATTGCCAGACTCATATCTTCTCAAAATCACGTTTAATTATATATAACTTTTAGTATGCTATTTAATGAAGGTGATTTCATTCAATTTGGAGTTAATATGAAAAAGTTAGGTTTTGGACCCATATTGTATAGTATACCTGAATAAAATAATCATTTTATTTATTCTTTATAATTTTTATATCTTTATATTTTTATAATTTTGATTATGTATATTATATGTACATATTTAGAATAGAATAAAATCCCAAATAAAATACTAAAATAAAATAATATACAAAATTAAGTAGATGAATATACAATAATTATACTTATATAATACGTATACATATTTATTTAAGTGTACAAAATACAACATAAAAATATAACAAAAATACATTTATGTATATAAAAATAAGTGAGAAATATATAAATTAAGAAAATAAAATTATAAAATAAAAAATATAAAATAAAATTAAAATAGATAAAACATAGGTAAATATACATATGTTTATACCCTTAAAAAGTAACTTGTAATAAATAAACTTGTAAAAATAAGTAAAAATCATATTAAAAGTCTACATAAAATAATAAATATTTTCCTATTTTTTAGCTAAAAATTAGTTCATTTAACATTTTTTATTGAATTTATAAACAATTTGTGACCATCTTTTTCCTAGTCGGTCTACGTGGCCCAACCAGGGCCTTACATTCGTTGACCTAGGTCAACTGTACCCACCCCCATCTGACTCATGTTAGAGTCACGAGTAGCCCTCTTTCGCCAAATTTTCACGCCTCCACCCTTCCTCCTTTCGCCTCGGGCCTCCCACTATCAAGTAGCCCACGCGGTCCTCTCCCTCGCCGACCACTCCATCTTCACCTACCACCATCCCAGATCGCGTAATCATCCCTCGAAAATCATCGAAAATTCACCTATGATTATGACAACCTCGCCCCTTTTGCCTTTTCGATCCCTCTGGAGTGTTTCTTAGCCCCTCAGTCTGTGCGTAGGATCGTGGCTTGGTGACAGGAAGCCGGTGACGTCCAGCTGCAGCGAGGAGGAGTTGTAACGGAGGAGATCCACCCATCACCAACGAGCTTCGCCGGAGGTTCTGCTTCATCGATCTACAGTCGATTCGAGGCCATTTTATTCTGCTTTCTGGGTAAAATCGTAGTAGTAATGTTCATTTATGCAACTCATTTCACGTTTAATTGCTCTATCAGCTTTAATTTCAAACATCCTTAAATCTCAGGAGCTTGGGCTCCAAGGCTACTTCGACTCATCAGAACATCCCAATTCGTATCACTGTCATTTCTCGACATGACCTCCATCGGAACCCCTTCGGTTCGACGCGAATCGAAGCAAATCGAGGTCTCCTTCCTCCACATCGTCAGAACCTCACCGCCATTCGATCCACGAGGCTTCGTGCCTCAATTTTTGGGCCGAGGTGTTCCCCTCGAGCCGCCTAACGTTTTGGTGCAGGTTAACTCCTTCGAAGACCTATTAGGAGCCCGATCGAGTCCTGGATTCAAAATTTCAAATGCATGCTATGAATTTGATTTTTATATCTATCAATCTTCTAGAATTTTAAAATTTTACATTAATATATAGATTGAAAAAAATCAGTACTCGTTAATGAACATGTTTTTCTTCATACATATTAAAATTGTATTCAAACGTTTCATTTACCTTAAAAAATATAAAACTGTATATTTATATTTTCAATTTGAGTGGAACAAGTATATTAAGCAATAAATGCATAAAGTTAGATATTAATATATTAACCTTTAAATTATAAGTTTTATTTTATACAGATGCTTTTTATAAAAAAGTGCAAAATACGATAATTTATCATACACAACAAGTCTCTAGGAGGTATGTGATTTAAGGGGTAGTTGGAATCAGTACGATTTTTATTGTATGGACGATTCATAAATTGTGATCTTAAAAGAAGTAAAAAGTTAACGATATTCATGTGAAAATTATAGAATATGCAATTCATCATTCAAGACTATATATCTATATAATAGATAATTGCAATAATAAAAAAATTTATTACATTCAATTCATTATCTGGAGGAATAATTTAATATCATCGACGTAATATGATAGATCGAAGTCGGCAATAATATAACAACTCAATCCACGAAATCATTTCTAAAAAAAATTATTGAAACCGAATCGGACCGGTCGATTCAGTCGATTGAACCAATGAATCGGGTCCGGACTGTTTCGGTTAATCGATTTTCACGATTTGAGTCAAATTGACAAAATTTTGGTTCAACCACCAGCCCGATCAACTATTTACAACATTATTTAATAAAGTTCAATCGAAATTGATCCACTCAACTATAATTCAAATTTGAGTTTATATTAAAATAACAATAGCTATCATAAGTGTTGAAGTCCTGGAATCTTGTAACTTATTAGAAAGTACTAACCAACAACTCCTACTCAACTTTTTGAAAATGATTGGATAATAAGTATAATCAAGCTATTATTATATTAGAGTATTTAATTCAAACATTATTTATATCTTTATGAGTAACATTTAATGTTTCATAATCAAGAAAATATTTTATGTATAAAGTAAGATATTTTATTTTTCATTTATTATATATTTTACTCGTTTCAACCATTTTTTCCTTACCGATTTGGTTAGTCCAGTTTCAAAAAATATTGGCATCATCATTCGGTTGAATCGGTTTGATTCCATGGTATAATCGATCCAACCTTTTTGTTGGGATTTCTGGTTCGGTTTCAAAAATCTTGCTGCTAAAATTGATCTAGATAATTTATGTTTACAGTGCTAAATCATTTCTAAAGCTCATTTCTAATTCATTTATCTGCATACACACCTAAGAAAGAGTGCATATGACATTGGTCGCTGAAAAAATAATTTCGCAAAGAAAATTAGTCGTCACTTTATATTCCATAGATGATGATATAGTGACATTTTTTTCAAAAAGAATACAAATACAGACTCATTCGTCATAATGTGTTTTTCTTTGTTTCTAATGTAGTTATGAGATTTATCATTTATCTGCACTATTGTTCCTTGGGGAACTTCTGAGGAAAGGACTCAAATAACCAATAGCTTCATAATCGTTAAAGCAAAGATATATGAAAAAAATGATTATGTTTTATAGGCATAAGTATAACCTGTGCATTGGCCTCAGCAACTGTACCGGTATTGGTGCTATCAGTGCATGCCTTTTTGTATCTGTCAATAGTTGACCTCACACTGCACATAGAACATCACATGTTAATATCTGCTATTAATTTATCTGCAATATTATCAGGTCAGCTAACAGATATAAGATAAATCTTTGAAATAAAGAAAGTACATATGACTGCAAAGTTTTATCTTCTCAAATATTTACTATGCCATCTGATTAGGCATTTGCACTGTCTAATGTAGAGAATCTCCAAATATCGAACTAAAGATCCATCTTAGAATAAAATTTTGCATCGAGGAGAGAAAATTAAATGAAAAGCAAGAAAAGGAATATAAGGAAGAAAAGGAACATCTGGGGAACCCGCCTAGCGACAATTGGTACTTATATTTACAATCTGATTAGGATCTGTTTACCGTTTACCTCTATATATAATTATGTATTTAGGATAAGGTGTGATCAATTATCTTAGAGTCTCAGTCTGAGAAAGATGTGGCTCCTTGGTGGTTAGCCCGTGAAATCTGGGCAACAATTGAATCGTCTGAGAAGGGAGCTTGAAGTCTCCCAGAATGGCAAGAAGCTGAATCCAACGGTGCGTCAGAGTTGCACCAGGGTTATGCAACTCTCTCATCGGGCGGGCTGGTCGGACTGGCTCCTCCGGCTTTCCTCCATCTCCCCCTCTTAGCTCTGGAATATCACCTCCACCGGTTATGTTCTGCTCTCCTCTGTCTGCTCAGGGTTTATATCATGTACCTCAGTTTTTCATCATAGCGGAACCTCTCTTTCCCCGTGGCCCTTTCTCCATCGCACCGGTGTGATTTTTCCACGTAAATCATATGTTCTCCTTGGACTGCTTGTGCTTTTGATCGTGTGCTTGGATCATTCTTCACACTTTTCCTAATCTATTTAAATTTAGGATGTTATTTTCCTAGAACATCTCTCTCGGGCAAAATGATCTGCCTCTTCTACTCGGATGTTTCTTGAGATGGACTGCTCGTGTTGTTTTGTTGTCTACTAGTCCCTTTTACTTTTTACTTTGCATATGATATGTACGATCTACCACGTAATAGATCGTAAAGGGATGACAATTGAATAAAGATCGTCAAAAAAGTCCGAGCTCGATAGGATTCACTAGAGCTTGGTTTACTAAGAAGCACATGAGGTCTACTCAATAAGCAACTGAGTTGAGCTTGAGATAGACTTCGAGCTCGATAACCTTGCTAAGCCAAGTTCGAGCTAAGCCACACTCGATTTTGGTCACTTCATAAGATAACTCACGTAGATCCATGCATGGTTTCAATTCTTTTCGTTGTTTAGTGATTACAAACACATATGGGTATGTACCGATATTCGCTCGGATCGGACACCAAGGTCCGATCTTAGAGGGCATGCGGTGTCCAACAGATTAGATCTGTCAATCATTGTATTGATCGCTCTCACAATGCGCGGTACCCAATCCAAGTGATACAACAACAATTAACCCACAAATTAATAGATAAATCAAAAAAATGAATGTGAGCTAAAATTATTATATAACTCTACAAAAATGTATATAGTGACAAGCAATGTAGAGGTCGAACTCAGGGAGCAAACAATGTTTAGGTTAATTATTGGTTATTTATTTCTAATTAATAATAGTTATTTGTGTATTTTTGTTATTTTCTACCTTTTCTTGTATTTATGTGAGTTTTTAATTATGATGACTGGGTCTCGGGGTTTAGGGTCACTCAGTGTCTTTGACATTTCATTCTTTTTCTTGTCTTTTCTTTATTCTTTTATTTTAGAATTTAAGGCATAATTAATACAACATTTTATAATGTATTTTGTACAATTTACAGAATGCTTATTTTGATAAATTAATGATATTATACATGTATTTAGCTAGGAATTTAAGGTCAAAGTGAAAGAATAAAGGTGATGAAGCAGTTCCCACCAAGTTGGTAGAATAAATGTCATATGAAATTAGAATGGTAGGAAAGCTGAGTTGGATCACCTCTGGAAATGGGGATGTGTTGCATGTGTCTTGGTACCAAGTCATCTTATTTTGCACAAATTAATGCTATATATATGCATTTAACTAGAGATCTAAGGCTAAAATAAATAAATAAAGGTGATGAAATGAAGATTCATTGGGCCCTCCAAGACCAGATGTTAGGATTTGCTCATCGTTTTGTTAACAATTTCTCACTTCTCAAATAATCAGCAATCTTTTAGCCCTCACTATTATAATAAAAGTATAAGATAGACTCTTGTAACTTGGATCGACTTTTGAACCTCTCATGATCTGAAACATGAGCTCTTGATCGCAAGCATATAAACTTTATTACTTATTGCCTTATTTGTCAATCTCCATCGAGGCTCATTCATAGCCATGAAGTAGTCTCTTCCAATGTGATGGTTTTCCCTTTATAGAGCAACATTGTCACAATACAATCATAGGGAAGATGGAAAAGAACTCAACAAGATCAACACATTATTCTACTCCTTGCAGAAATACTTTCCTTTCTTTTTCTCCTACTAGAGTGTAAGCATCTTCGTTAAAGCTATGTTGACTTCATTCAAGTGTGACTCCATCTTTTTCATGTTGATCATCTTTAAATCATACCACCTCTTTACCAATAGTTGATTTGGACTTGCATTATATCTCGAGCTTCTTCCAACCACGCATCTGATCATTTAATTGGATGACTTCATTAGAGGTGTTATTCACTAACAATAGATGTATTGACTATTTATGAGATTCACCATCTCATTCTACTCTTCCCTTTTATCCTCTCTAGCTTTTTCTCTACAGCCTAGAGAATTTTTTCAAATCTTTCATATTGTGGTATATTAATTACTCATGGTGTTAACTGTACTAAGAATGATCCAACCATTGATATGAACTCATCCATCAGATCTACATAGTGCAATGCCATCTTCCTCTAACTTGAATCACTTAACACGTTGATTGGATTACATATCCACTGATCTCCTCGAAAACGATGAAAATTAGATCACTTTGCAAGATCTGAAAAATCTGAATGAAATCCTCCTGATCCGAACCTTCCGACTCATCCAGAGCATAAAGAAACCTCTATCTGGAGCCCCGGATCTCCCCAAACACACTCATGGATCATAACCATAGATTACTCACGGCTTCTGAGGAATGCTTACATGTTGTGTTGTGTCCTCTTGTTGATGTCAAACACTGATCTAAAACTAGTTATGGGAAAACAACATACACATCAGATCTTAATCCCCACGGAAGACTGTAAAAGAAGAAGATACATCATATGATTTTGGTCAGTTACATCTAATGACTACATAGGAAGAAAATCCACTATGAATAAAAACAATACAAGCGAACTTCTATTTCTCGTACTGTGCCATACCTTTGTGAGAGTTCTTCCTTGTCTCAACAGGCATATCCAGTGAGTTTTTTAGAACAACCAAAACTGGACGGTCGCATCCATAATGGTTTTTTTTTAAAAGCAAGAGGGTGAAGTCCCAAGGCGGGACTCACCCCAGAAATTATATTAAAAGCAGATCAAAATAGATACATAATGGTTAATTGTAACATCCAGGTAGAAAATCTACAGATCTCTAGCACCGATATTACGCAGGCAATACTTCTCTTTGAAATTCTTAATACGATTACGTCGAACTCATCAGTCTCTGACACTAGTTTAATGCTTCATTTTTATATGCTTGCATGTATTTTGGTGTTGCTCAATATCAAATCTTAGACCAAATCATCAAAATCTTTTCAAAGTTGGGATGTTTTATATGTAACTATTCATTTTGTCCCGACAACGCTTCAGTTCATCCATGCTCATCATATTTTGCTTATGAAAGCAAAAGTATGATGCAGCATATGTTGGTAATTTTATTATTGTTATTTGCTTATTTAAAAACATGTTATTGTTTATGATATGGGATAATGCTAAGATATGCAGATATTATCTCATGGAAATTGCGTTGGATCTCGCATTATCTTTTAATAATTTACTAAACAGTACTACATTTATCATATACCAAAAACATATCATTTCTTCACACTGTGATTGGTACATGGATTCTCCATCACCCTGATCTAATGAATCTTGGCTGTAAGCAGCTCTGCTATAAAGTTACGACCTTTATATTCTATCCTACTGCCCTCTCCATCCTTTCAGAAATTTCTCACCAGGCAATTTATCTTGGTTTTGAGGCTAATGGCTCTTGCTTGCGGTGTGGAGAGGAGGTGGAGGATGCTAATCACTTATTTTTTCTTTGTTCCTCTTCGAGACAAATCTGGGCAGGGGTCAACTTACCTGCAGTTGCATCCTCAGAGATTATAGAATTTAAGGAGTCCATTGGAACTCGCACAGTGGCTGAGAAGCAGAGTGCAACATCTATTCTATGGGCAATTTGGTTGGCAAGAAATGGAACTATCTTTCGTGGGAAAGAATCTGTATCGAAAGTGTAATAGAGCATGCCAGACACCTATATGGGTCTTCCTCTTTGTAACCTTGTACCTAACTTGTGATTATAAAGTTTTTTGGGTGTCTACCTTCACGGTTTGACACCCTTTTTCCTTCAAAAAAAATTATCTTGGTTTTGGCACTAAAAACTTAGGGTGACATTTGTGTCATTTATATCTACCTTGAACTATCTTAATCATGTTACTTAGGACAATCTATGTAGATTTCAGAGGATAGTCCTCATTATATTAATCACAGACAAAAGTTACACGTCAAGATGAAGAAGAAAATCTTATCCCCTCTTTCAAACAGTATATAATATAACGGCTGCAATTATCATGAAGTCATGTATTGATCAGTTCTATATTTCTGTGTGGTAAAAAGTGCATGAGTGCAGAGAATATCTGCCAGCAATATCATACCACGTAACATTCACGAAGGTCAACAAGAAGCTAATGACAAAAGCCGATAAACTTAATCCCTTAGTTTGATTTATATCAGTCATGTCTTGTGTGAAATACAAAAGCCCCAAGATAATGAATAACAGATTTCCCCCAAAATAAGGTCAATAAACTCCAAGAAAATGAAGTACCAAAATCATGTTTCATATTACTTCGAGATTAGAAAGCAAGGTAAAATCCATGGAAGAACAATATTTGTAGTTTTATGGCTTGCAAGTCACAGTGACAAGCATCGCATAAAAAAAGCTAAATAAAAATAAAGAAAATATTTTTTCAGGTTCAGTCAAAAAATGCAAATTGTATTTTCATTTCTTCACACAGTCGCTTGCCAAAGATCGAGTATTAGTCCTCCAAGAATCACTAGCCACCAAAAATAAGGGGAAAAAACCAACTGTTCATCAATATATTTTTATGAGAAAAACTGTTCAAAACGAGTACTATGAACACAAACCAAAGAAACATGCCACTTCCCAATGTGCAGACACCCACTCTCTCTCTCTCTCTCTCTCTCTCTCTCTTTAACAGTGCCCATAGCTTTCCTCTGTTGCTCTCTCTCATTCTCCAGTTCTCCAACCTTAATTCCCTCCAGCGCCCCCATTGGTTCCCACCTGCCACGTAGGCACGCGATCCCAACACATGATTGGCCGCTGCCTTCGCCTCTGCCACGTGGACATGCAGAGCTTTACCCAATGGCCAACTTAAGTGGCCTCGCTCACCCCATTGCCCAAAGCCCTCCTCTCGTTTGTCCATTTCTAACACATGAAGGCTGATGAGGCTGCTGTTCCTGTTGCTGCTGTTGCTGTTGGTGCAGGTCGAAGTACACCTTCTTCCTATTGGCTGATCTCCAGTCCTCTCACCTTTTGTTCTTATTAATTAATTTGTCTAATCTCCATCCGTGCATCTTCCATGGGAGAAATGGACATTAGGGTTTGCTTCGCTGTCTAGAATGCGGGCATCACTGGGTTTTTAGCCTTACTATAATTCCTTCACCAAAAATACGTTTTTTTCTTAATAGCATTCCAGTGATACAGTTAAAGAGTAACGGATTTATGGGCTTCTTTTATTGGGGATTATAAGGGTTTTTCTTGTTGTTCAGAGTTTTTATTTGAAGTATAACATGAAAAAATGGAATCTGGTTTATAAATTCCCCTTACATATTTAATACAGTTTTTTAGAAAATTGGTTTTTTTGCAGAAAAAAATCTGAAGGAATGGTGGCATGAAGAACCAATGCATTTTTTAGAAAAAATATCTGGCAGTAGATCCCAAAATGAATATAAGTGTCTCTTTCCACAAAAAAGATTAAAAATGGGTCGATTTTTCTTGTGTATTTTGCTCCTATTTTCTGAAAAGAACAAGTCTATGATGGGTGACATAAACATGAAACGTTGGTTTAGACGGATAAAGAGGTGCCCTCAACCACTTAATACATACAGTTTCCTCTTTCCCTTTCCTTTCAAGACTTCGTCCATCAAATCCATATGGCAAAAATAGGGATTACTTCTCCTCATGAAAAGGAAAGATAACTTTCTAATTCCTTCTTTAAACATCTGCTATTAATAAAAATAAAGGAAATCGATGATTTGACTAATTGATGAGGCAAAAGAAAAGAAAACTAGGGTTTTGACAGTGCGATGTGTCAGGAGCTTAAGGATCTGGAAAGATTTCATGGCACTTCCATCCCAAAGATGTGAACATGTAACAAAAAAGAGGGAGGTGTTGAAACAGGCAGCATAAGTTGCAGGGAAACCCTAACCCTAACAAGTCGTCCGCAAAGTGTTATTGATGTAATGGCCTGATAGGGTTTAGTAGGAGCTGCAGTGACATCTACAGAGAAAGAGCAGTGACGTGTTGACAAAGAAGCTGAGCAGTACTTTGGTTTAAGGTTTGGGCTAATGGGAGTGTGACAGCTCTGTGAGAGCAGTCTTCTCCACACCCCCATTGCTTTTGATGGGTGACGTGAACATCAGAGAGACAGGAAGGCTTAGAGAGAGAGAAAGGAAGAAATGGCTCCTGCAGATTAGAAAGAGAGGGAGAGAGAAAGAAGGAAGGAAGGAAGGGAAGGGTGGTGTGATGCTGCAGGAGGGTGGACATGGGGGAAAGGAGCAAATCCAAGCCAAGCTGGAGGGCCATAGATATCCCTTTCTTACATACCAATAGCAATCCCCTCTCCTCTCTCACTACACCTAATGACCACACTTTCCATTTCCTCCAAAAACAGATCTGACCATCTGTGTTTCTCACTCTAACAAATTCCCTCAGAAATGGAAAGTGGAGCTGCATTCTGAGCAACCCACTAAAGAAGGAAACACCACAAAATCTAATGCAACACCCAAAAACCGAATGGCAGATCGCTAGATCAGCCCAACGTGCATGATGTCATAGAATCAGCAACAACAATAATAATCCAATTTCCACACAAAAAGACCTAAAAAAAGGAGATATTCGTAATTTAAAATTTACAGATGAAAGCATCAAGGCGACGAACCTGCGGTTGGCGTACTCGTAGAGACGGCCACGGCTGGAGAACACTATGAGGGCCACCTCGGCGTCGCAGAGCACGGAGAGCTCGTACGCCTTCTTGAGGAGGCCGTTGCGGCGCTTGCAGAAGGTGACCTGCCTGTTGGTGGTGTTTTCTATCCTCTTTATCTCGATCTTTCCGCGGCCCATCTTCTGGTTCTCCAGCTTTGCTTATTTTGTTTGCTTCTTTCCTTAATCTGTGAAACCGGAGAGAAAAAATGGCACACGTTGTAAGCTAGAAAAGGCATAGTTTGCAAGGAAGAGGGTGTGCCCATCTGCGATCTTACATGAAGATGAAAGCTCCCCTCTTTTCTTTCCCAAAGGGAAGGGATCAGATGCAGTGAAAACGGGTATGCAGTCGTGCTGCTTTAAAGATTGGAGGGGGAAAGTGAGGATACTTTTGTGGGTCTAAGAACTGGGACTTGTTTTGTTCATGGGAATGATGATGATCTCTAGTGGAGCTTTGAGCAGTGGGGGCGATGCTCTACTTCTTCTTGTGCTCTCCTCCTTTGGGTTCCCTTCCCTGCCCTCTTCCTATCTTTTGCTGCTGAGACTGAAAGGAGAAAAGGACAGGATATAATCTTGGGAAGACCCACTTCTAGAGAGAGAGAGAGAGAGATTGGAGGACGGGTCTAGAGAGAGAGAAATTAGGATGAGGGAGTAAAGTTGATATTAATGGAGGGGGGGAATAGGACATGGCAAAGAGGTTGCCCTCAATTATTATGCTTAAAGGATGTGGAACTGTGGAAGGGCTCTCTTGTTCTCATTCTTTCCTTTTTATTTGTTTTCGTTCCCATTTTGCGATATTTTTTCCATTTCCATTGGTAGCAAAAACTCCACTACACAGAAATGAACCCTAACCAGAGATGAACCCTAACCCCTCCCCGCCCCCACCACAGCCCCCGCCCCCTCCGTGCCCCCTCCTTTTGTTCTTCTAATATTTGGACTAACAGTTGCCAGCTTCTGGGACTGCCTCGACCGAACAAGTCGAATTTGCTTGACATTCTGCATTGGATTGTTGACTGGCCTGATGGAGAGATTAGGAAAAGATCGGGCACGGCTCTTGCTGCAGCGGTTCACTGCATCTGGGCTGAGAGAAACAGAAGATGGACAAAGGGCTCTCCATTGTCTACCGCTGCTATCATCAACTCCATTGTCCAGTACTGCCGAATACTTATGAGGAATTTTGAGTTTTTGTTTTGCCTCAAATCCTCTTTTTTCTATTGCACCTAATTTTGTCCCTATATCTTTCTGGGATGCTGTAATAGTGGCAGATTGCCCCCATGTAAAAGTTTATACTTACTGAATACATACCTCTTACTTACCCAAAAAAAAAACTCCACTACACAAAACACATCAAAAGCTAACTACTTTCTATGGTTGTTCTTCCTCTTTTTAGAGACTTTGTTGAGTAGAGATGGTTGGGATTAGGGTCAGGGATAGGGTCTTCTATGTGAAGTCATATATGGGACTTTCATACTCTTTTTCCTATGTATGTTGTTCCCGAGGATGGTGACTAGTTGTTGAGGATGCCTAACTATTATCTTCGGAATATCTTTGCCTGTGGGAAGTTTGGTTTGACAGAGCAATGTGAGGGAGGCAAGCATTTTCCTAACACATCCTATATGTCTTCTCGTTCGGGGTTAGGTCTGAGGGGGTTCACTTTATCTCAAAACTAGTATAAAAAAATATAATAAATCCATGATCAATGCATAAGGATTTTCATAATTTATAGTGATGAACAAAGAGGGGGTGCTTCAGCTATGTAAAGAAGCTTGAAGAATCTTAGGAAGAACTCTTGTTTTAGAAAAAAAAAATAAGTGGAAATCTCATATCTTACCTTGATACATATATTGATTAGTAATTGCGTTTAATAATTCAGATGGTTGGAGTTTAAATCGTCAAGATCCATTAGAGAATATGGCAGATCTCAACTGGGAAAAATAAATTAGAACGAATGATCCATGCATATTTTGGATTTAAAGAGAGAGAAAAACCAGATCTGTATATTGAATATGAAGGTTAAGATAAAGTCTCCGTGAAGCACGTTACCATATTGAAGTCTCGATCTCTCTCAAATGTTCGTATGGAGGTTATTATATCTCATCAAGCACCATGTATGCAAACAAGCACGAAGAACACTAGCTTTAAGGCGGAAAATCTTAATAAAAGGATAAGAACTATGGGTGTACCATATACTACAACAAATGAGACTATAATAATGATCTTGTCTCAATCGTTAGGGAAGCAGTACATTCCTTAATGGTCCAACTGGACTGTTAGGGATCATTTTTTCTAAATCCATTAGGGAATATTATCATTAATGGTTAACAAGCCATTACGCTATCGTTTTCCTAATGGCGGGCAATAGTTAGGCAACAATTGGGAATGCTAAATGATTCTAAAACCGTTCGTGAAGCTTTTAATAATATACCAGCACTAGATCATAGCATCTCCCGTACAAATGAACAAACACACACATATACATATACATATACATATACATATATACATACATACATACATACATATATATATATGGGGGAAAAGGAGTATGCTCCCTGATTGTATCTAATTTATATGCTCCCACCCATTTTCCCCTGTATTTTTTTTATTTTTCTGAAATGAAACATATTGGAATTTAGATCAAAATATGTCACCATGGTGTAATTAAAAATTCGATTTAATTCAAGACTTCTATCTCCTACATCAATTGTGTCAAATTTTAATGGTCTCAGAATTGCTGAAAAAGACCCCCTCCAGATGGAGGGCATAGGAGTCTTTGTTTCTGACGAAATTGGAATGCTATGTTAGAGGGATATAGTGATGAATTTACATATTAAAATAATAAAAAAATGTGGGAAAAATAAAGGTGGGAGTAGCCTCATTAAATAGATATATAGGAAGCTGGGAGCCTGCACCCGGGGGTGTAGGTAACTCCCTGCACCCGCCCTTTTTTCTCATTATTTTTTGGTTTTTTCGAAAAAAATCTTTGGGGGATTTACTTAATATATTAAAGGGAATATGTGTTTCAAGTTTTATGCAAAACAAACATTCCTAACATGTTCATCTAGAATGTGTCGTTTTCAGCAATTCTAGACCGTTAAAATTTGATGATCTTGACGAGGATCATAAAAGTCTTAAATTAAGTTGAAATTAGAATGACACCATGGTGATATATAATGATCTAATTACCAGAAGGTTTTATTTCAAAAAAATCATGAAAAAATGGCACGGATGTAGGTAGTTACCTACACCCCTGGGTGTAGGATCCCTTTTCTCATATATATATATATATATATATATATATAGGGGGCCTTTCAAATAGGACGCAGTCCTTCCTGAGTTCAGGAAGGCCGCCCCTTTTTTGTATAAAAACGAGCACTTCAGTAGAATACGTATACAGTTTATATTATAGGTGTACATTATAAATACAAAGCTGCATACAAAACTATGTATTATAATACAAACATTAAAACTGCGCGTTATAATACAAAACTGTACATGTATTCTACCAAAATCATCCTGTTTTATACAAAAAAGGGGCTGGCCTTCCTTAACTATGGAAGGACTGCGTCACACACACACACGCACACGCACACGCACACGCACACGCACACGCACACGCACACGCACACGCACACGCACACGCACACGCACACGCACACGCACACGCACACGCACACGCACACGCACACGCACACGCACACGCACACGCACACGCACACGCACACGCACACGCACACGCACACGCACACGCACACGCACACGCACACGCACACGCACACGCACACGCACACGCACACGCACACGCACACGCACACGCGCACACACACACACACACACACACACATCCAGGAAGGCATCTCATTTTCATTCATATATACAATATATGCATTCCATGAAATGATGATAAGATATATAAATGCACACATACTTGAATACATGAAAGAAATACATGAAAGAAAGAGTTATATAGGCTAGATACATTCAATTAAGAATCTCCCCGTGAGGTCCACAACCCGTCCCACTCCTTGCAAGGGTCCATCTCCACCGATTCACCCCGATTTGATATCCTTGCTAGAGAGATCACATCCTTTCCAGCGAGATCGACGCTACCTACAAGGGCATACGTCAAATCTTTACTCCAAGCAAGCAACGAGCTTGGCCTCAAGTCCACGAACCATACAAGCTTCAGTCCAAGGTGATTCAAGCCAAAAGTTCAAGATATGCTCCACCCACCCCCTCGCACTTTGGTAGACGTCGAAGTATCCACGTTCCCGATCTTTTCCTTGGAAATTTTGGTGGAACGTGATGCTGCTGTGATTGAGCTCCTTTTGAACTCCCATATTTGATTCGCTGGAGGATGTGGGAGTGACATGGTCAGGTCCTTCGTACGAGCGCAACGATGATATTCTCGAGCCTTGAAGTCATCTCCATAGGCAAGAGGAGCTCAAGGAGATACTCCACGCAGACCATCTGGAGGTTTGCAAAAACAGGAAGGAGGCGGAGCAGGTGGGTCAACACTGTAGCTCCTCCCTTGCGCTTCCTCCAGAAGACGAGTCCATCGATCGAGGGTGATGTAGGCGACACGTGGAGCCTTCCTCTCCCTCGATCTGAAGAGGATGGTATTTTACAGAACGTGCCCCACTATTTTTGTATTTTATTAAAACATCCAGGCTAGGGGCCGGACTCATCGAAAGCACTCAAACACTTTTTTGCATAATTGCAAACAAGTACCAGATGGGTCCATTTAATACTAAAACATTAGTTTTTATTTGCATTTCACTCTAAAATATTGCAGAAGTCCTATCTCCCTTATTTCTTAACATTTTTACATGATTTCAATTTTGTTGAGCTTGTATTGAATGGAACCATTATCGGAATAAGTTTCATGAATACTGAGTAATATTACATGGTTTATCTAGAATTAGTCTTGTAAAATGGAAGATTTTGACTACAAAATTATTTTTAGATTATTTTGTTAATATTTGGTCTTATGAAATTCAAAATAGGGCCTCATCACTTAGGACGTGTTTGGTCACCGGATTAGCATGGGTTAAACTGGGAAATGATAAATCGTTTTTTTTTTGTATTTTGGTGTTCAGATAGAGGGTTAGGGGGTTGATGTTATTGTATTAAAGTTTGAAAAAGTGAGTTGTTATTGTGATGTGATTGTATTAAAGTTTGGAAAAGTGAGTAGAAGTTGAGTAGTTTATAAACTTTAAATGATATGATGGTATAATATATTATTTTTTGATGGAATGGATGAAAGAAAAACAATGTATTTAATGTTTAAATAAAGATTGAAGTGTTTGCCCCCATAAGTGAGAGAAAACGGGGTTTTGGGGGTAAACCCCCAAAGGGGGTTGACCACCAATCCTATCAGCACCTTAGAGAATAAAACCCTATGCTCGATTCCAATTCATTTATGATTTAAAAATTCCCTTAACTTAATTCAATGATTTGTACTAAGCTCTATATATAATATTTGAATGTTTCATGTTTATCAAATATTTATTTATATAATGCCTATTTAACATAAATTTTATTTGGTAATATATTATTCTATACCAAAAAAACCTTAGTACAGAAATCATTCTAATTCAATATTTTGTCGAATACTTTCAAAAAAATCAGGAATTGTATACCTCATTTTGACCCCGATGTTGAAGAGATCGATGAGAGGTGTCTAATATCTAGTCTTGGAGGAGCATGCGATGTTCGACAAGTCAGATCCGTCAATAGCAGCATCGGCCCTCTCTCGGCTCTCGACACGTGGATCGATCAATTCACCAAACAATCAACCCACAATGTATGATAATGCAATGCAAATATGTGACACAATTTATTTTTATTTTAACTCTACAAAATATGTGCATAGTGTATAATATATAGAATGCTAAACCACATAGAGAAATGTGTATAGACTAATTATTGTCTATTAATAAAAATAAAAAACAATTATTTTTTATCTTTTGGCTTTCTTGGATTTTATATTTATTTTTGTGGATGTTTATATTTTGTAGTATGTTTATGTTTTTTTTCCATTAATTTTTATTTCTTTTTAATTTTGCAATTTTTAATTTCTTTTCATTTTAAGAATATAATATATGTATATATAGTAATATGTATATTATAAATACTATATATGATATATATATATATATTATAGATAAAAATGCCAAAATATAGGAAATATATACAAGAACGATCCTTTTTCTTTTTTAAGGATTTTAAATATAAATAGGGAAATTAAATTATTATTATAATAATAAATATAGAAGTAAATATAAGATATATAGTATATATATCATCTTAGATTTTTAGATATATCTATATATACTCAAAATTATAAACTAAAATGTTTTTGTGTTTTTAATTTTTCTATATTTTTGTGATTTTTCTAATATTTTCTGCTATTTTTGTGTATTTTTAAGGTATTTAAATATATAAAACAATAACTATAATAAATAGGCAGAGTTGTTTTCGATTTTAAAAATATATAATACATTCAAAAATTCCCAAAAACTATTTTTATATGTAGTATGTAATATAAAGAAAATATGAAATAAACACATATATTTTTGGTTTTTCAGTAAATTTTTACTTATTTTACAATCTTTTTTTTATTTTTCAATTTTTAATGTTTTCCTTTTACAATTTTTTTATTTTTTGTCCGGAGATATATAATATAGTAATATATACTTGATAATTTTTTGAAATTTTTAAGATAGGTTTTATATTTTTGTATTTTTTTCTATAAATAGGGGAAATATAGCTCCTAAATAATTTTAATAAATAGAAAAATGCAAGAAAATACTAAATAAAAATATGGCATGAACATGCATATTAAGCATCTAAAATATTTTTCCTAAAATTTTTAAGGCACTGGAGCGATTTAATAAAAATAAAGAAGCAACAAAATAAATTACAATGCTGGTTGGGGTATTTATGCAATAAAAATATACTACATGGAGTTCCATGCAAAATATACCTAATTATAACACTTAATTTACAATTTATTGGACTAGATATAAATACAAGGAGTTAGGAAGGCTTCCTTCCAATATATAAGAAAGGCAAGGTCCTCTAAGAAAAATTTACAGAACAATTTACAGGGTACTTAATATTTACCGAACCAAATATAAAATACAAAAAAGGACATGGGCAACTTAGATATTTACCCCACTTAAGGCATGGGATCAGGATGTTCTTCATGTGCCCCATGACTGATTTAGCAGGTCCTGATCGCACCATTTCGACTAAATTCAAGGGGCTAGATTACATCTGGGGTCTCTCCTCGATTCGATGGTTATGGAGGGCAATCGAAGAACTCAAAAGAATGGTTGCTCAGACGAACTTCGATCATTGATTCTGGCCATTTCCGGCGTCCTCCTTCGTATCTGATGGTCCAAAGGGTTCTTGGAACTCCTTCGCGTATGCAGGATGCATTAAATCAATCCATAGAGGTCGTAGTTGAGCTTCAGGTTGTCTCCAAGTGGTTCATTAAGGCCCGCCCAAGTCTTGCACAACGAAAAAAAAGGCTCGAGGCGTAGATGCTCGACCCAAGGTTGAAGCTTGGCAGCAAGGGAATCTAACGCATGACCTTTTATTGTCCACAAACACTTGCTAAAGCCATATTTAGAGCAAGATGCATTCCTGACTATTGTTGACTTTGTACAAGTAAAATTCTTGAATAAGATCTCATTGCTTCAACAGCTTTAGTGGAGCCGGACATTGCTCCCAAAAATATCTTTGATGAAATTTTCTTCTTTTTTCTTTTTGTTTTCATTTTCAATTCTTTCATTCTTTCATGTTGCCCTCATCTCATTCATCAGTGCTATACTTAGGATGTGTTTTGTCCTAAATATGGGGGATAAGCGCATTCTGGTTATTCATTATTCGTTCTCTCACTTGTCTCTCAATTTTTGGCATTAAATCTACACTTAGGGATATTTTACCCTAAGTATATAGGGGACAAGTCGACTACATTGATTTCGTAAATTTTGGATCCTCGTTATCTTATTTTATCTGCAGTCTTCTATGCTTAAGATTAGTTGATTCTAAGTATATGGGGGATGACCAACTTCTCATTTTTTATTTAATCATTGTAGTATAGGCTTTCCTTTACTTAGAACGAGTTATGTCTTCTGTTTTCTATTTGACCTTTGAGGACATAGCTCAAGCTAAGTATAGGGGGTATGTATATGATGTATATACTTTAGCCATAACTTGTAGTTGCGTATTTTGAATAATATGACTAATATACTATATGGAAAGTAATATAGAATTGATCAAATGTACACAATACACTATAAATATGTAGAAAGAAATCAAAAAAATCTTTATAAATATAATCAATAAACCGATTTAAAAATATTTTGTGAAATGATTTGAAAATTGGTTGGAAAATTATTTGAAAAATCTTTTGAAAATAGTTTGGAAAAATTTTATGAAACATTTTCAAACCTTTATAAAAATCTATTTTAAATGTTTGCAAAATTATGTTTTATTTATTTGAATAAAATCTTTTAAAAATTCAATTTGCAAATGATTTGGAAAATAGTTACAAAAATATTAAAAATTCATCTATATTGTTTGAAAAATCTTTGCAAAATGATTCTCAAATTTTATAAATATTTGTAAAAACTATTTGAAAAATAAATTTGTAAAAAGGTTTAAAATATTTTCAAATTATGTGTGAGGAACTTGTACATAATTTGAGGAATTATAACCCTAACACAATTCTATATAAAAATCCATAAATAACCACTAAATTAATCTTTGTAAAAACCTAGTGTAGATTCTTAAACCCAAGTCCTATAAATAACATGTGCACTCCCGTGTAAATATCATTGGGCCCATATGGTATCTCATACACATTCCGACGATTGTCCAAGCAAATAAGTCAACTCCAAAGTGGATCTGTTGTGCGAAGAGTGTTATGAACCGTGGCCACCTGTCTGGTTGGTGGGGTGGGTCCCCCGTTGTGGGTAAACGAGAAACCCAACTGTATGAACCGGTGGATTAGTTCCTCCCCCTATGTCGATGATTTTGATAAGATATAGGATTTTCAGAAGAAAGAAGAATAGTTCAATGATCGGTGGTTTGATTCCCTAAAGTTCATCCATTCATTCTTCATATTGGCATTCTGATTGTGGTGGGAATTCTAATTCCTCTTCCTATTCTTTTGTAGTCATAGTTGAGGAAAAGTTTGTATCCTCCTCTTAAGTGGGAAACTCAATGTCTCTTCTTTTCCAGTTCGAGGTAATGCTGGCATCAAGGTCTGTCAGTGAGGAAGCGTGACCAATATCAAGTAAAGGAAGTTTTATTTCTATTTTATCTAGGTAAGATAGTCTTCATGTGCTTTATAAGTTCTTTCTTTAGAGGCAGTCATCGTGGAGCGCCTCTGCCCACTGCCCCCCCATTCCAATGCCTCCTTCCTTGTCACCTCTCTCATCATTGCTTCCCAGAAAGCCTCCTAGGAAGAGGCATGGGAAGCTCACCCGAAGGGTGTCGTTGACGCGACCAAGGAAGTAGACACTCTTTCTGCCATCCCCTGCTCCAAAAAAATCCTACTTAGGGGACAATATATATTAGTACATAATTCTTTCGTTAACCTTTATAAAAACCCCTAAAATTTTCAGAATTTTCAAAAACACATAAAAATTTGCAAAATATTTTCAAAATTGCATAAAAAACTTGCAGAACATTCAAAAGCCCATAAAAAGTTCAAAATCTGAAAATGGCTTCGCAAAAATATGTTATTGCATTATACATAGCATCTGCATTTTTTGGAATGATCAAGACAATTTAGTAACTCTACAATAAAGTCTAAAGATTGAAGCTTGGTCTAGACCTTAATATACTTAATTTAAGAGGAACCCATTAAGGACTGGAATTGGGATACGCCAGGTCACCTTGACTTAATTCTTTAGGTTCCTTGAGACTATGTTCATAAGTCGATCCAATGTGTCTAACTAGAACCAATCATATCATCCGTACGACTCTTGAGACAATGGCTTTGACTAGAAACCTCACACTTAATAATTAACTCAACCTAGATGGATTGTTGAAAAATCTTGAAGTCTAAGTCAGCACGATGCTAGGATACTTCGTCAAGGGTGGCTCAGGAACCATTCTTGTGGATTGTCAAAATCGATACTCTAATCCACTTCTTTCGATAGCCATGATATCTAAAGACTGGAGAATGGATTGAGACAATGCTTTGGATGAGGAATGGTCTACTGGCACAACTTTTTCCAAGACCCCAAAACAAGAGCGAACCAAAAGACTCCATATCCGTTGGGGCACAAACAAGAATGCAGAGCAATGAAGAGCAAAGAAAAATCCAAAAATAAGCCTACACCAAAAATTCCACAAAAAATTAATCTTCCAAAAAAGCTTGCTTCTTGGTGAAGACTCGATTACACAGGCCGAGCTTCACAAGAGAATAAAACTACACTGGTCCATTCCCACTTCGTTTCCCATTTCTTCTAGCTTCTCTCTTTCTTAGTTGTGAAACTACCAGCACCTGACCTTAGAAGGAACTATAAGTCTCCACAAGGATGAGTTACTAGAGAAGCACACTCCTTAATAGTTCAGTGGTTTGTCTGGGAAGAGCTGAAACATTCACGCACATGGTTCTATCATTTCAAGGTTGCGAGAGTATGCGACTGAGAGGATGGTTCTGACTAGACTATGGATTGAACTTGATAATAGGATTATGGAACCTAAGGGATGTTGTGTCACACTTCCTAACCTAATGTGGTTACAAACAAATCAAGAATCAAAAGGTCTTAACTGAGCTCCAAACTTTGATTTTATTAAGACGAGCTCAAGAGTAAAAAAATGTTTCAATTTTTTTCTTTTTCTTTTCATTATTTTTATTTTTCTACATTTATTGCATAAGTGTTTGCTAGGGACTAGCAAATGCAAGTATAGGGGGATGAGAATCTCTAGCTAAATGCATATATATAGCATTAATTTCTGACTAAATGCATGTATATAGCATTAATTTCTGGAAAATAACACTCAATAATTCACATAAAATACTGCATAAAATATTGTATTTAATTCCAAAATAAAAGAATAAAGAAAAGAAAAAGAATGAAGTGTCAAATACATTGAGTGACCATAGTCCCCAAGATCCAGTCATCATGATGACTTGGTCAACAAGTAATAAAGTAGGGGAGATAGGCCGACCAATTGTATAGAAAATACACTCAAAAACCCTGATTTGATTTGACAATAATAGGTCTTTGGGGATCTATTTAATTTTCTTATTTTTATACTTTAAATAAATAAACTTTGAATATGAATATTGTACATATAAACATAAGAAAAAATTCAAATTTAGTTCATTGAAAAATAATGCACAATGTGCCCAGGACAGATAAAATAAAAAGTTATAAAGAAAATTTGCAAGCATGTATCTTCTCCATACAAACTCAAAATTCTTCAAACTCACTTTTATTGTTAATAAAACTAAATTATCTATTTAATGTAGGTAGGTTTCATTCAATTTAGAGTTAAGATGCAAAATTTGGCTTTTGGGTCCTCATTCTGCAATGTACTTGTATATAATATTCAATATATCATTCTTTATATTTTTAACTTTCCTATATTTTTATAAATTTCTAAATATTATTTAAAATACATATACATAATAAAATTAAAATAACACCAATTAAAATATATTGAAATATTAAAGCTATTTAATATATATATATATATGTAAGGTATAGCTACAATATGCATATATAATATGCATACATAATTATTTAAGTACATCGATAAACTCAGAAAATTATACTAAAAAATCTAAATATGTATCTAAATACGTTGTAAATATATAAAATGCATGTATATATCAATAAAATATAAAGTGTGAATTTAAAATAAAATATACAAAATACAGGTATATTTGCCGATATATACACATGAAAATATGAACATCTAATAAATTAACTTGTAAAAATAAATAAAAATCAGAATAAAATACTATAAAAATTATAAATATATTTCATGTTTCAACCTTAATTCGATAAAAATAATTTCGATTTAAAATTTATTTACAAAATATTTTCCTAATTCTTCTTCCTAGTTGGTCCATGTGGACCAACCAAGATGCAAGGACCGTTGACCCCAGGTCAAATGTCCTTGCACCCGCCTCCATTCTACCAGATCGTCTGGAGCCCCCGACTTCTCCATTTTTCCATAACTGCTCCACGCCGCCATCTCCCTCAAGACCTTCCCACTTGCAACCCTATGATTCGTCACCCTCGTCCATGCCTTAGCTCCCACCAACTACCGTCCTCTCCCTCCTCATCTTCTTCCTTGTTTTCCCCTTCACCACTTGTATAAAATCGGAGCTCCTCCTTACTTTTTGGTTTGGATCCTCCATACCCACCTGCAACCCCAATAGGTGCCCCCTATCGAGTCTTGAAGATGACAACTTCAATCTCTAGGCATTGTCAGCGTGGATAAAGATGTGACGAGGTGCGATCCAAGTTTCTAGCGAGCTTCTTTTGCTCCAATCTCCCAATCTTATTGAGATGCTATGTATGGTTAGTTTAATGATTTTTTATTCCCTTAGTCTAATTTAGTATTTAATTTCATCTATTAGCGTGTAGTTTAGGATAGTTTTAGGATTCAAAATTGTCGAAGCCTTAAGCTTTGGCAACAAATCCATCATGCTCTACCTATATTCGACATGCCTTTCATCTCACCGTTGATCCTCATCACATTCTACACATTTTCTCCTTGTTAACTCTATGATCATGCATGTGCATCAAGATGGGTTGGAGTTCCCTCCTCTACCTCCGTCGGAGCTCCACTGACCTGCTTCCCCCTTGTGCTATCAGCTTTAAAAGAGGGTCTGTCGAGACCCTCTAGTTGTCCTTTGACTTTTAGTGTAGGTCCGCGATCACGAAGACCACCAGGAGCTCCACCTCGACACTTGAACATGAGCTTCAGGTAGCTGAAGCTCTAGGGCTCCTCCGACGAGCCCTAGACACTTTTGAGGATACCTGCAGACGTGCAAGGCTTCCAGGAAGACAAGGAGCTACTCAGTCATGAAGAAGGAGGCCAGATGGAGGAGAAATAAACGATCGAAACTTTCCAGAGGTGAGTTCTTCGGGTGTTAATCCAAGCCACTTCCCATCCGTCCGATCAAAGGCGTGACCCAATTATAATATGGGTCGTTAATTAAAGACGAAGCGGTACACTGCAGCTGTCGTTCATCTTGACACATAGAGCGCCCCCTCCCCCCCCCCCCCCCCCGATCATGTGCTTTTAAAGTTGTAAATTATTAAGTGAACCCTCTACCTTTTTGTACTTTTAGATTATTCCTGTAAATATTTAAATACATATAATATTTCGTGTAAATTTTGTAACTGGAACCCCACACACTTACTGTAAATTGCACCTAGTTCCTATGCTAGGTCATCTCAGGTGGTCCCCCGTATGAGTTGGCAAATTGCAAGGGTACTTGCCGGGTTCCCCTATTTGTGTTTAGTCTTAGAATTTTGTAATTAAGTTCAAAACTTTTAGGTTTATTTGCATGTGCTACCTTGTACTTTTTTTATTTTGCAAATATACCCCAACTAACCCTGTAAATTAATTTATATCTTTTATTTTTTGATTAAATAACTCCTTTGCTTGAAAAATCATGGAAAAATTATAGTTGTGCACATTCATGCCCTAATTTTATTAGCATTTACTTGTCTTTTTTTCATTAATTAAAATTGATTTAGGAGTTATTTAATTCCTATTTAGATATAAAAATACAAAAAATAGAAAAACTTATTTAAAAATTCTAAAAAATGTATATTATATATTATAATATAATATAACTCCAGACTAAAAATGAAAAAAATATAAAAGAAAAACCTTAAAAATTGAAAAAAACCCACCTAACCCTAAAAAATAGAAAATTTTATTTAAAATTAAAAAAAATCTTCTATATATTTTTTATTTATATTATATACTACATATTAAGAAAGTTTTGAGAAATTTTGGACTTATTTTTTTAAAATCTCAAAACATTTCGAACTATTCATTAAATCCCTGATTTAGAGTATTTTAGACTTTAAAAATACCTAAAAAATACAAAAAAAACTAAAAATAGAGAAAATATATAAATACAAAAATGGTTTATTTTATAATTTTTGACTACTATTAGCTATATTTATAAATATAAAATCCTATATGGCTATATATACAAATATATACTTATATACTTATTAATAAAATTATTATTATAAATACTTATAAATATATTTAATATCTTTAAAAAATAAAAAGGATTGTACTTAATTACATCTGGTTAAAACCAAACCTTACCCCTATCTATCATCGTAGAAGCAGTTCATTTGAAAGATTATTGTTCTCAGGTATCCAATCAATTAAGCCTCCAAACCCCAAATTAACTATTAGCCCGGGAGGAAGCCCCTTTTAGGCTATCTAGCTTCACTCGCTCGCTCAATTCGCTTGGACAATGTTTAGTAGACAATGAATGGAGTGCCTTGAACAAGATAAGGTTATAGTGGCTCTTTTTTAAATCTATCACCTCACGTGTCCGTGAACAAGAGGGAACTGGGTATTTTGTACCTAATCCCATGGGTTTTATTTATTTAGTTTTAGTCCTTATTTTTGCAAATTAGTGTAATATTTTTATTGGAAAAATTGCATTTGGCCCCCTAGAATTTGTACTAATTGTAGAAATACCCCTCTTGGTATATATTATAGGATATATTTTGCATAAATTACATTTTTGGCTCTAATCTTTTCTAAGGGGTTCGGCTTTGGTCCATGAACTTTAAATATTAACATAAATATTCATATAGATTATGTTTTCTTTTTGTGGATTTTATTTTGTTAACAATATCTCCACGCCTCTAAAATTTCATAGAAAATTCCCATAGTTACCTGAGATCTATATCTATTAAATATATTTTTGTTTGGGTATTTAAGAGTTATTTTCTATTTATTAAAAATCAAAATCCGGGCTATCTATCCCTATTTGCATTTAAAAATACATAAAATATAAAAATATTTTGAAAAATATCTTAAAATTTTACATTTTATTTATTTGCCTATTTTGCTTCTACCCACCAAAAATCCCTAAAATAGAAAAAAGAAAAACACTAAAAATAAAAAAACTCCACAGCCTTGATAAAATTATTAAAAAATCCAGAAAATAAATTAATGTTATTTCTATTTCTGAATATTATCTACTATAAGTATTATATATTAAATATAGTTTTATAAAATTTTTAAAGCTTTTAGCTATTTTTAAATTCCAAAACAATTTGTTTTATTTATCTTACTCCCCTATTTTGCCTAATTAATTCAATTAAAATTACAAAAAAACAAAAATTATAAGAAAAATACCAAAAAAGCAAAATATAAAAAAGCAAAAAACATTGTATTTTATGATTTTTGAATTATTATAGCTATATTTTTAAATTTAATAGCTATCTATATATACATCTCTACATATACTTATATTATTATTACTTAGTATAAAAACTAAAAATTAAAAAAATAAAAATAAAAATAAAAATTATAAAATTTAAAAGGAAAATTTTATAAAATAAAAAATTTAAAATATTAAATAATTAAAAATTAAAAAAAATACAAAATCTCTAAAAAGCTCAAAAACAGTTATTATCTTTTTAGCCAATTTTGTTGTCTATTCCCTTTTCTCCCTGTGTCCGGCCCCTATTGTACTTGTCCTTTGTACATTTTATTTTAGGGTATAATAAATTTTGATTCACGCTTGTTTGCATTGACTTTTCTATACATTGTGTGGGTTAATTATTGATTGATACCGGATCTCGTAAGCGGATGCCTCAGTGACTTTTTAACTTCGCCCGTCGTGGGGATATTATTTTAGACCCTCGAAAGATCTGTATCCTCAATGAGGCACCACGTGAGCTGACTTGGCATCATATCAAAAGGCAATATTCGATACAAGTAGGGGTTCCTTTGCAAATTTTACACTTAATAATATATTCAAGGGCATTTTATAATTACAAAAAGGTGGAGGGGGTCCTAAACAATTTGCCCCTTTAACGTCCCCAAATTGGGCCATTGTTTGGCTGCCACCACGATGATCAAATGATCGATGGCATGTACTACTTCGGCTTGAACGAAGGCCCCAGATTAGATCTAGACCTGAGTCTTGATCGGACCTTCTTCAATGGTCCGAGATGAACAACCCAAGAACACGTTGGAGTCGAGCTTTGATCGTCACGTTCTTCTCAATCCAGCATCCCGTCCTCAATCTGACAGTGACTCCGTCTTCCTGCGGTTGCTCCGCATCTACAAGTGGTCTTCGATGAGCTCTAGGTGCAACGATGGTGGATCTAAAGCTCTTTCTTGTCACTCAACTAGGAGTTGATGTTCCACATTGATTCGAACCTCTAGGGGTCCTCAAGACCTGGGTCCTGCACAAAAAGACTCGATGGCTTGAGGCAAGTCTCTTCGACCAAGAGTTGATGCTTCTGAGCAATGAAATGGAAGGGGTGGTGAGCTTCCGGTGAACGATGGAGGATCGAAGCTTGAGTATCCGAATCCTTGCAAGATCTTGGTGGGGAATATGGGAAAAATGTGGAGCAGATGTGGAGGATACGAATGCAACTGGAATTGAGGCAGATTACATCGAGCTTGGGGTGAATTTTTGCCTTGATCTTGAGCTCCAAGTCAAAAGGGGTTTTTAATTCTACCTAATTTAAGCGCTAAAAACTAAAATTAAAAGATGGAAATGAAACTAGAACTAAAGCTTATCTAGAAAAGCTGGAAAGAGGCCTCGATTTGGTCCGAGGACAAAGAGACAAAACTGACTAAGGGCTGCTCCAGCGATGGGCTGAATCGACTCCGATGAACCTCCTCCTAGCTGCACAATGGTAGGGATTGCTTCCTCCATAAAGCCTTCACTTCACGTACGATATGAGGGGCTAAGATGCTCTCCAGAGTGATTCGTGCCTAAAAAATGGTGGAAAAGATTTACTTGTAGGCTGATGGAGGGACGATGTTTGAGGAGGGGTTGCGTGTAAAGATAAAGGGGTTGGTGAGAAGCATGGGTTCAGTGAGGGAGAAGGGTGTGCGGGCTGCAGAAGGGTGAAGGGCTCAAGGTGAGGGGATGCATGGAGGTGGCATGATAAATCAAAGAAGATGGTCTCCCCGTGAGTTCTGACACGGAGACGACCGAAGGAAGTACAGTTGACCAAAGTCAACTTTTCTGGAGTCATTGTTGGTCCACATGGACCAATCAAGAAAAAGAGATCCAAAAACTTTATAGAATCGCTAGAAATTAATAAATGAATTAATTAATTTATGGTTAAAAATTATTTATAATTTTATGTAGTATTTTATTCCAAATTTTATTTATTTTTACAAGGCCATTTGTTATGTGTTAGTTTTTACAGATGCCTATATATGTAAATATGCATATCTTTCAACTATTTTATTTTTAATTTTTATTTATATTTTACTATTATATACATGCATCTTATTTATTTATAACTTATTTAATCACATATTTGATATTTTTACTTTATTTTTCTGGATTTATTTACATACCAAATAATTATTATATTATATAGGTATATATAAGTACAATTCATATATGTATTAAAGTATCTTATTTATTTTATTGTATTTTTAATAGTTTTATTTTAATTTAGTTATGTCCATGTATTTTAAATAATATTTACAAATTTATAGAAATAAAAGAAACCTATGGTGGATTATTAGCTAGTAGAGCTGAAGAATTGGCATAATGAATGCAGTTGTAGGCTCCCTGCAAACTGAGTGAGGGTTGGCATTTCCCATCTTCATTCTCCCATTGGTTAAGGGAAAGGAGAGAGAACTACTCTCAGTGATCGGGATTGAATTGACAAAAACTAGAACTCCCTACCATGTATCCAACCATAAGAAAGCATTTTTCGCTCAATCGTGGATAGAGCTAGAATATATATAGGGGTTAGGAAGGTCCCGGATTCATCGCACGCCCTAACTTATTGGTTTAGTTGGAGAGAGGAAGAGGCTCATTCCCTTCTTCAGGACTTGCTTTGAGCTTTGAGTGCCCGCGAGCCGAGTTTCGTCATTGTTTTCACCATCGCGAATTCGCCTCTTTCATTCCTCGGAGGAAAGAAAACGGAGGAGTTGACTACGGGGATAGGCCTCTCTGAGTCAAAAATGCAAAAGTTGTTGCTCGGTATTGGCAAAACCTTGCAAAGCTATTTTCCCTCAGGAGCTGTGATCAAAGTCCCAAAAAAACATCTTTTTGAATAGTAGACTTTTCTCTCATATATTATCCCATTTCTCATTAGTGGTTTAAGCGTGTAATTGCCCTTTTCCCGGTGCGTGGAGCCCCACCCAAACGAGGAAGGTGTTAGTGCTTGCTTTCTCATGGAGTGTAGGAGGAGATCTCTACCCCTCATTAATAGATAGTCTCAATGATGATATCAGAGAACAATTACCTAGACTTCTCAGTGATGCTATTTATCAAAGCCTCACAGTTTTGGTTGGGCACAAGCGGGTGTCCGAGCCGAGACGACTACGGAAGTCTTTTTAGGGGGATCCGCCTAGCAACTATACATCGTATATATCAACTAGGCTTGATATTACTGCTTTCCCGCTCACTTCGTAGCCAAGTCACCAACTCTCCTTCCTTGCGTCAGCCACCAACAAAACTATAGTATAGTGAGTGACCTTCCCGCTAACTTTGCGAAAGGAGCGAGTCAGCTCAAAGAAATTGTGTAGTTTATGAAACTATAGAGGGTTCTCTTAGGGTTATGAGATGAGCCCCATTGAAAGGATGATGGGGATTTGGATAAGATCTTTAGTTATGTCTATGTCAAGGATTATCAAATCCACTGGAAAGTCAAAATCACTAACTTTGGCCTCAATTAATCCCCAATAGTTTTATTGATCGGTCTGCTAATTGTAGTAACACCGATGATCATTCGATATTTTCAAACCTCTCATAGATAGCGGTGGGAAGGAGATTAATACTTGCCCCTAGGTCTAATAGAGCCCTATGTGATTCCACTAATTTTTCAAGAGATCAATTCATGACGAAGGATCAAGATTCGCCTGAAGACTAGAATTTAGATGCACATACGGGGCAAATGTTGTTCCGTAGACAGACGAGTTGTATCCTTTTCCTCTGAGAATTTCAAATTATATATTGGAATAGGAACTCCCCCTATATTATATATTTTGTGGTAATAAATCGAAAAAAATGCTGCAAATAAATAGGCAGACGTCTCTCTAAAGCTCTCCCAAGATGAACGGGTGGGGGTGTTCCAGAGGGGGACTATACTCAACTCATCTGAGCCGCATGTGTTGTGTTTAACGATCGATTTTTGTGAATAATATAGCACAAGAATGGAAACCTTGGAAATCTCATCGGACGGTCCCATCAAGTTGGGGCTCACATCTCTCCAAAAACCTCATATTCTAGGTCACGTCTCCAAGTCAGGGCTCCAGTGTAAGCTATGTATACGAGCATTCAGGACCTCGACTCACTTAATAAAGGACGGTCGGAAGCTCCCTGGGTCAGATTGTCGACATGTCACACCGGGCGGGTCTTTCCCAAAGTAGCCCATCGCTTCAAACATGCAAGTCGAATCTCTTTCCAGAATAGCAAAAGGCTTGGCTTTCAGCTCCTGAGTAGGGACCTTCTGTCATTCCCCTATTGAGATGCTGATGCGAGTCTTTGTCCTTTTCCCAAGAAGAAAGCTATATGCGAATAGTTCTGAAGAGAGAGTCCTTGGAAGATGAAAAAGTTCGCACCCAAAAGACACCAAAGGATAAGTCCAATAATACCACTCACTGGTAAATAGCGTAGGACTTCTTCGTGAATCGGATGGAAAATGGCAGAATCCGAGCTATCGCGATTCAGGTCGAGGATCGACGAACACAAAGATGAAACCTATGGAAAGTGCCTACACCTAATGGCTTAAGCCGCTATTCCCATTTCCTCGCTGACCCATCATGAGAAAGGTACATTGTTAGAGTGAATGTGCTCGCGCTCTGCTCCTTCGACTGATTGTTCGCATCGGATTTCAGGTTCTCTACTGCACTCCTGTCCATGATAACTTCTGCAGATTTGCGTGAACTAGCCCTCCAGCATGATCGAACCTTTTCAGAACTGGTTAGGAATGGGCGCCACTATCCCAGCCCAGATCCTGCTAGGTTCTATTGATCATGTCCCCTTCCTGTTTGACCTCTTGGGGCATCAGCTTGACTCAATCGACGCCCACCGGTCCGACGTCTTTCTCTTCTCGTCCCGGGTCATAGTGAGGCGGAGGTGCGTCCACAGAAGAGGAAATAGCAATGCATCTTGCTCAGCAGGCCTAGCTTGGAGTGGGAGTGTTGCGGGGGTAAGGTCAGGAAAGTGGCCTAAGAGAGGAAGCAAAACCGGCAAAGCTAATATGCGTCAGAGAAAGCGTTGAGGGGTTCGGGTAGGGCCTCATTGCAGTGTCCTAGCATCTATCTCTGACTTCCCTTCCACCTGTATATGGAATGTGTAAGGATGATGAGATGTCCTCCCACGGAGAAAAAGCAGTAAGAGGGACTTTCTGGTGACGGGGGTTTCTAAAATGCAAAAAGAGAAGAGTAGATCAGGGAATAGGTGGGAAGAATGAGTGCGTGGGCAGGGACCCCCTTTCCCCTCACCCCTTCCCTCGCAAATGGTGTGGCTCAGTAAAGTCAGGCTTGGACTGAGAAGAGAAGTGCGGGACGAGCATCTAGGTCCTTTCTTTGACCGGGCCTATTAATATAGATGTACGAGAAGAAATTCTTAATAAGACTCTCTAAACTGACTATACCCGCAGGTGATAGAGCCTGAAAGGGGGGCCTAGCTCCTAGGGGGTCTCATAGCTATTCCAATATATCCGTCGATTATCAGACCTTTCCATGCCAATTTCTTCTCTCCTCTATTGAGATCAAATAGTTTGAAAGTCTCTGATCGGTGGGGGCAGGATTCGAACCTGCCGTCTTCAGGTCATGAATCCGATGAGTCGACCAATTCCTCTACCCCGCTTGGGATCTCAGGGCCGCTTCGCCCCCCCGTCCCACGGACCCCCAAGCCCCAACTTGTACTTCCGATCGGACTGATGACTCAGGGCTGAGGAAAAATAAATTGATGAATCGAAGCTCTACCTGCGAGTGCCATGCTCACTTAATCACTAAATAGAGTATGGTGTGCTATCACTTCGTTTCGTCGAATTGAAGAAGAACCTCTGCCGGCTAGGAGCGAAGCCCCAAATTGAATAATAGCGGAGAATGAATCACGGAAGCTGTAATATCGGTCTATCGGCATTTTTCTATTACAACCAAGATCAGCTAGTAGTCATTTAGGGCATCAAAGACGCGTATAAAGAGGGAGGCCGAAGATACGGGGAGCTCACCGGTTGATTTCGAAAACATATGATTTTATAGAAGCAGCCACCCAAAGAGTGTGTAATAGCTCACTGATCGAGCGCTCTTGCACCGTATAAGTCAAAAAGCAAAAAGGGGCTAAGCTCTTCCCAACAGTGAGTATAAAAGATGTGGGATGTCAAAAAGTGTCAACTATATATGAGGGTTGCCTTCCTCCTTAGAGGGAAGCGCACGCGCAAGCAGGTGTGGATGAATTGGAATAGCTACGAGAATGTCGGCTTGAGTAAGGCAAACATTGGTGAGAATCCAATGCCCCGAAAACTGGGTGGGTCAATAAAGGGCTTCATTATGATTTTCCAATTTGTCAAAAATCTGATATATGTTTCGAATAAGTAGAGACAATAAAGGATTCTGTATCAGTCTCGGTATGCCTTTCCAGCTGCTGATGAATCTCCATTTCATCACCTTTATTCTATCATTTTGGCTTTAAAAACCCCGGCAAATGCATGTAAATGACACCAATTTATTCATAATAGCATTCATTATTTGTTGCACTAATTGTACATAGAATAAGGTTTTTAATGCCAAAAATATAGAATAAAGAGAAGAAAAGAAAAAGGAATAAAAGATTGCAAATATTTTATGACCCGAACCCCAAGACCAAGGCCAGCATGGAGTTGGTCGACAAGGAATAAAGTAGGGGGGATAAGGGCCAATAGTATAATAAATACCTCATTTATTTATTCATTTATTTATGCATTTTTGACACCTATTTCGTATATAATTATTCATTCATCAAATAGAGAAACTTTGTACATGAAAGTTGTAGATAATAATATGAATAAAATTACAAAATTGAGTTTGTACAAAAATAATACACAGTGTGCATTTTATACACAGAATAAAAAGCCAGAATCTCAACTTCACAGACCCAGATCTTGCAAATGAAAACTCAAAATCCCCAAAATCACCTTTAATTGTATATAGCTTTCCAAGAACTATTTAATAAAATTGGTTTCATAATTTTTGGAGTTCATCTGTGAAAGTTAGGTTTTTGGCCCTCATTGTATATAGTACTGATTAAAATATTCATTCTATTCATTATTTATTATTTCTATAAATTGATAATTTTAGAATCTTGTAAATAATATATATATTATACATACATATTGAAATTAGAATAAAACTCAAAAAGAATGTGTGGAATAAAATAAGCTTATGCGCACATAGGCAAAATACCTAGGATGTATAGATATATAAAATAAAAGGGGATTTCAGTATGTTATTCTTTATTCATCTTTATTTTTATAATAATGTACATATTACATATAATTTATTAAAAATACAAATTCAAAATAAACCAAATAAAATCCATTAAATAAATAAAAGATATATAAAATATAGGTAAAATATATTAAAATACCTACATACCACATACACCTATTTATTTAAATATGTAAATAAACTCGTAAAAAGTAAACAAAAATATATTTATACTCACAAAAATAAGTTATAAATAAATAAAATACTTCAATAAATTAATAAAATGAAATAAACAAAATAAAAAATGTAAATACTTGTAAATATCTTTATACATACACTTTTAAAAATAAAAGCGTAATAAAAGACATCAAAAAAATAAATAAAATTCCCAAATAAATGCTTCATTATTTTAGGAACATTTTTTTATTTTATAAGCAAAAAGTAATAAAATCATTTATTATGCTAAAAAATTCATTTCAGAATAAAGGGGCCTATTTTGTCCGTTAGCGGCCTACGTGGACCAATGAGGAGTCAGCCCTCGTCGACCTCTGGTCAACTGTCCCATCGTGACCTGGCGCCTCTGAACCATGCTTTTTTCATAACTTGCGACATTTTTCCTGGGCGTCTCATCCCTTATTTTCGCTCGTCGCCTTCACGAGATCTGTGGAAGGACCATCCATCTATCACGCATGATTGTTGGATCGAGGAAATGATCATTGTACTCGCCGGCATATGCGTGCCAAGTAGGGCGCCCAGAATGTGTATAAATAAGAGCCCTTGACCTCCTCCACAAAGTTGGCCAATTTCCATCCACCCAAAAGCCTTGAATCCGTTCCTGGGAGGTTCCTTGTGACAGGAGGAGCATTTCAGTAACGTGAATCGGTCGGAGGAGGGGTAAATTTTGTCGCGGCGGATCTCCGGCGTCCGTACTGCTCCCTGGAGGCCCCCAGGTATAAGAGTTGTTCTTTCTTGCTTTTTAGGCAGATTTTAGTTCCAGCATTTCATTCCCGTTCTCAGTTTAGCTTCTAGATCAGTAGAGTAGCGTAAAATAGCTAAATCGAAGTTCACCGGGGCTCCGCTCTGGCGACCTTCTTCACCGTGATACCCACTGTTTCCGATCGCCATTTTCACCTCACTTCGTTCCCCATCATTTTCTCCATCTTTCGACCGTATTTGTTCAACCAAGGACCCCCAGTCCTTCCGAATTGGAGCTCCACCTCCGCCTATCGTCGGAGCTCCTCTGCCTCACCCCATCTTGTACCCAAGCTTCAAAACCCAGGGTCGAGGAGATAGCCCTCGTTCCCCTGGTTCTTCCTATGCAGGTTACACGAAGCAACGATGCCCTTTGGACTCGATTCGATCCAGGAAGAGGCTCCTGGAGGTCCCGACCTTCATCGACCTCGCCTGGGCTCCTTGGACCTCCAGGAGCCATGCCAAGACCACCGGAAGATGCGGGACGCCTCCAGCTACGATTAGAACATCTCAGACATGATGGGGAAGCATGGAGGAGCCCATGGTTCAAGATCGAAGCTCACCCAGTGCGAGTTCTTCCCGTGATCTTCTAGACACCTTCATCGCCGTCTGATCAGGAGGAGCGTCCCAGATTGAACGAGAGTCGTCGGATGAAGCCCAACCATCACCGTCCGATCCGTGAGGCGGATCTAATCAGAAGCCTTCATCTGCGAACCGGTACCAGCCGTCGGATATGCGACGCGTGGCATGTGAAATCAGCTCCGCCGTCCGTCCGAGCCCACTTAAAGGGTAAATTTCACATATGACCCCCCACATTTTTGTATTTAATTTTTAATATTGTAAATAAAATAGCAAGTGTAAATAAAGTTGTAATTTTTGCTGAAGGGACCCTGAACTTTATAGAATTACAAATAGGTCCTTCCGCGCCTCACGTGCAGTCCCACGTGAGGCGCGGGACACTTGCATGTAAACCCGGGCGATTTTTATAAATTGTAATTTAGTTCCAAAAATTAAAATTAACATTTATTTCTGTAGGTATTTTTGCACAGTGCCCCCTGAGATTTATTTTATTTGCAAAAATGCCCCTGCCAGGCCTTGTATTTTTATATGCTTTGTCTATTTATTCCATACATTTATAAAACCTCAAAAAATCCTTAAAAATTAATGTAAGCTCATGTTTAGTTGTGCATTCACACCATATTTTTGCATTGTGTTTTTGTTGCTTTTTAGCATTTATTAAAAATCAAAAATATGCATTTTAGATACTATCTAGCTTAGAAAATACAAAAAAATATTAAAACACCTTAAAAATTCTAAAAAAATTTACCTACTGTATATTTTATCATACTTTAGTGTCAGTCCAAAAATCATAAAAAAATTTCAAAAGCAAAACCTTAAAAATTAGACATCTTAAAATTTCAAAAAAAATCTATAAAATAGTAGAAAAATTAAAAAAAGCAAACTCAGTTCTTGTAGGTTCTATATTTTATTATCTTTATTTTAAACTTAATTTGGGAAAATTTTGATATTGTTTGGTATGTTTCATTCCCATTTTAATTTCGGTCAGTAATTAATTCACTGTTTTCCTTTATTTTGCCATTTAAAATGCCAAAAATATTTGGAAAAATACCCAAAAATCACGAAAACAGTAAAAATTATAAAAAGACCAAAAATATTTTATTTCATACTTTTTGACTATTTTTACTTATTTCTATAAATATGTTCTCATCCTTTTTCTTATATTATCTATTTATCCTATCCTATTTATAAAAACAAAAAATTATATATAATATAAAAAGAAAGTATAAAATCAGAAAATGAAAAATCAAAATACAAAATTAAAAAAAATAAAAAAATAAATAATATAATAATATTAATTACCCACATAATTAGGATTCATACAAGGATGACTCTGATGTATTTGAACAAGGTGGGCTACCCAATTTTATTGCTCTCTGTGGTTCGACCTCTACATGCTTATACAATATGCATTTTGTGGTAGAGTTAATAAATATTAATTCACAATTTTGGGACTTAATTGACTTATTCTTTAATGTGGGTTAATTGCTGATCAACTGGTATTTTGTGAGCGGTCGCCTCAGCGACACTATATTTTGGCCCTCGTAAAATGCCCGTTATCATATGGCGTCGTTGCCGGGGAGAAATGAGCGTAGCCTATCACATTTTGTCATTCTTATTTCGAAATGTATTTATCATTGATTTTGTGAGCAGCTATTTCTCTGTAATTGATCACCATACATGATTTATTTATTTATTGTGATTAATTCCTTCCTGCTTTACTTCATTGATTAAGCTATACTAATTCAATCTCTTTGTGACTTTGTTGCGAGGGCCCGCCACACGAGGATGGTTTCTTAGGAAGCCAAGACAGCCGAGCTTGGAGGAGGTTGGTCTTCACTTCATGACCAGCTGGAGAGAGCACCAAGGACGCAAGGGGATGAGAATTAGATAGGCCTAGAGCAAGTAGGATCATTTTTGTAATTTATGGTGAGAGAGAGAATTTTGGCATGTAATATAATCTGGACTCTACTCTTCACAACGAGGTCCAGTGCCCGGGTGTCTGTTCACCTGGGGGCCTCGTCGCGGCTTTCTCGTGTTTTCCGCTTTATTTTCTTTATTTCCCGTTGTTTTGAGTTTTCCGCCTTTATTTTATTTTGTTTTATGTGCATGGAGCCCCTAGACATAGGCTTGCTTGATCGAGTAGACTAGGTCCCAACACCCTAATAATATTGCATGCACCTATAGTACGATCTTGGACTTAGATCAAACTCTAAACAGACGTTTCACCACCTTCAAACCTATGTGCCGTGAGCTCTCCCTGCCAAGCGCTTCTCCTGAACTCGATGTGTCGAGAGGAGGAGGGGTGAGCCTAGACCGGACTCCTGAATTGAAGAGCGGTGATCGACTTGTGGTTCTTCACGATAATAGCAGCTAATGTTTAGGACGATTTTGTCGCTTGCATACTGTCATGTAGATAGGTTTAAAAATTCTGTTTTGCATACCGCATGGAGAGAGCTGGGATGCACTGTAAGTCTTCTAACTCAGCATACATCATTCGGTTCAATGGTGAGATTTCTATCATGGAACCACTTACACGGCTTTTCCGCTATCTCCCTCTGATTTTGAGCACCTAGGACTTAAATAAAAATATACAAAAGCATTAGGCGCTGGTATGAAAACAGACTCAAAAAAAGTGAAAACCCAAAAATTAAAACAAGGGGACTGCTAAATAAACTATGACCTTAATTAAAATCCGTAATGGACTATCATTGTACTGGGTTCACAAAGCCCTCATTGTTTTCAGGTACCTTTGGAGGGGGACCAAAACCCTACTCCATGAGCGAGGCACGTCCCATAAGGAATAGAGCCAAAATCCTAGTCTGCAACTACCTTGTGTATCTTCTGGATTTCCGAAGTAATGGCGCTTCTATCGTACGTGATCGAGTAGGGCCTTGTCAGCGAATGGTGTTCCCACCTTGTGTGGAACATCGACTTGGTCTGAAGTACTGAGCATAGGCCACGCCTTCACGGGGGTGTCTGTCTCATCAGTTTGCATCCGAGTAGGTTCTTACACGCTCACGGGTGATTCCGTTGCGAGCGAGAACCGAAGTATTGGTTTCGCCTATCGGCTTCCTCTCTCTATGTCTTTGGCTGAGTGGGGATCCAGGAAGGGTTACAAGGACCTCAAAAAATACAGACTACAGGATACAAAGGAGGAGGACAAGTACGAGATTCTTTTCTGGCAGTACTCTCTCTCCTATAGGGTTAGCGTGCTAAGGACTTGTTAAAAGAATTACCTGAAATAACAACTCTAAAACTGAAAAGATAATAAATAGCCGAACCTTCAGGCTTCACATGGAGTGAGTTGGTGAACCCAATTTTGTATTGTGTTTGTATGGATCTAGAATAAGGTTCAAAGATCGAGTCCCATGCCTTTGCGCAAAATTTGTTGTGTCATTCTCCTTTGACCACCCCGCTCACCCGAGCCTTTCTACTATTTTGCACTCCTTTTTATCCCTCGTTGACCATTGTATCCTTCTTCCAACATTCGATCCTCTTTTGTGCTTCATGAAGTTGACCAATGGGTGGTTTCCATCAAGACCTCGCCGACAACCACATCGATTCCATAGACTCAACTCCGCTAATAAATTCGAGGCGATTCCCGAGAACCCGATCCGGACTTTGCGGATCGATCTCCAGACTCCTCGTTTTCTACCTTTCTCTTGACCACCCAATATGCTGGGATCACTTTTGTCCCACTTTCGCCGTTGTGAATGGGAGTCGATTACAGTCCACATCTTGTTCTATTCACAACTTGCTGGGGTTGACCTGAATTCCAGCTTCATCATGACAGCTGTACAATATTGTAAGTGGTCTGATCAGGACTCTCTAATTCTGCAGATAGAAGACAGACCAAGCCTTGGAGACTACTCCGGAGTTCATTTCGTCAGATTCAGACCCTGATATGGCTCCTCAAGGAAAGGACAAGGGTCAGCAGCCACCCCAACCAGAAGGACAGTTGCCAGATCAGAATCAGGTTAATGCACAACTGTTGGCATCTATCTAGGCCATCCAACAGCAGCTGACAGAGCAAGCCCTAGCACAGACAGCTTTTCAGGATATGTTGAACGACGTGATGAACCGAGCCGAGGGAGGAGGAGGCAGAAGAGCAGGTGGAGGCGGAGGTGGAGGTGGTGCTCCACCTGACGATGACGAGCCAGAAGGTGGGAGACCCAAGCCTACACTAAAAGAGACGTACAATCCTGGAGACAACCAGATGACCGAGTGGATCCTCATTCCACCGGTACACGCTCACTTTGAGCTGAAACCCCAGTTCCTTGCTCTTCTCCCTGCATTCCATGGAAACACCAGTGAAGAGCCGTACATCCACATGCAGCAGTTCTCACGCATTTGCCGCACCACTCACTATCCTAATGTCCCTTTGTACATTGTTAAAATGATGGTGTTCCCCTTCAGCTTACAGGACAAGGCCCTCTATTGCGTCAACCATCTGGGGAAGGTTGTGACAACCTGGGAGGAATTGAAGTCAGCTTTCCTGCATAATCGATCAGCTCAATCAGATGCGAGCCAGAATCAGCAACTTCTCCCAAGGAGCCCACGAATCTGTACATGAAGCATGGGAGAGATTCACCGATCTGCAGGAGAAATGCCCCCATCATGAGATACCGAAGACCAGTCTGGTCCAGCACTTCTTTGGGGGCCTGAACATCGAGAGCCAAAGGCTCGTTGATGCGGCCTGTGGGCGTTCGCACTTTAACAAGGATGAAGACGTGGTCTGGCAGATATTCGAAGAAATTGCAGAAGGAGAGGTCGCCCTCTCTTCATCCAAAGCATATCAGAAGCAGCCTCAGATCCTCCAGAAACAAGTACACATGGCAGCGTCCCGAGAGGCGGAGAGAGATGAGATCTCCAACCTCAGTATCATCGGAGGCCATCTCTCAAAAGTCGATATCATTGAGAAGCGATCACAGGACCTAAAGAAACTTGCTGTGATCGAGAAGAGGACCCAGAATTTAGACAAGCTTGATCAGATCACCAAGCAACTTGAACTGTTGGTGGGCACCATCAACTCTGTTCAGTCAGCAGCACCATCAGAAGCTCTAGCTGAGAAGAAGGACGAGCAGCAACCGCAACATCAGCCTAAGCCGAGCCAGCAGCCACCCGCAGTCCAGCACGTGTACTACGTGCAGGCGCCCGACCAGGGCCAGCTGCAGCAGCAGATGGTTGTGTACCAACCAGAGTTTCTTTCAGGATCCGATCCAGTCTTCCCACCACCACCCCTGATTCAGGAAGTGAACGAGGTATGGAGTAATGAACCACATCCGACCCGTCCTATGGGACAACCTCAGGGCCAGCCACTTGCCAACCGGCAATACCATCAACCTCAGGGTGGTCGTTTTGGACAGTTGATGAGCGAGACCCGAGCGAACGAGGTAAAGGTACTGAAATAGGTCGTTGCGACCTCTAACACTCGGGGTCACTCAATCAAGAAAAAGATCGAACCGCAAAAGAAATCAAAGATCAAAATAAAGCGAGCAAGCGGTCCTAGCTATGTGATTAACCTGGTATAGCTCCCAGGGTCGAACACAAGGAGCACGGATTGGCCTAGGGCCTACGAAGTAGTGAAAATGAAATAAAAATAAAAGAAAATGTTTTTTAGAGGTTTTTATGAATTTTTATATTTTTTTGGATTTTCAAATTATAAAGAAAGTAAAAGAAAGTAAAATCTAGGCAACTTCAACAATTTATTAAACACACCAAAAATAATGCAAAAATTAAGGAAAAATTGTTTTTATGTTTTTTAAGTTTTTAAGTGTTTTTGGTGAATTTTTGAGATTTTTCTAATGGGTAAATTATTTTCTAAAAATCAAACAGTGCTAAACAGGAGAGGTACTGTCCAGCAAGGCTTGAAACTCAAAAATAAAATATCTAGGAGTCTCACTAAGCCCTGGAGGTAATTTTCCTGTGATCTAGAAAGAATAAGGAAAATTTAGGCACCTTAATTATTGTTTTTGGATTTTTAAATTAATTATTATAATTTTTATGAGTTTTTGAGGGTTTTGCAATGTTTAGGGTTTTTAAGTGATGAAAAATAGCCAAAATTGGCTGGAAAATCAAACAACAAGCAAACAACAGTATCTAATTTTTTTATAATTTTTGGGGGTGTTTTTATATTTTTTTGGTATTTTTAAACCTAGACAGTAGCTAAAAAAATAGGTTTTTGAATTTTTAAAAAGACTAAATGAAATCAGAAATGTCCTCAAAAATCCCTAAAATTTCTACAGCATGGCAGGAGCCATGTGTCAAAATCTCATTGGATTTGGAGGTGATTTGATATTTTATTCAAAAATAACAAGGGGGCACTGTGCACAGGGACGTAAGTGCAAATACCCGAGAATCTGGGGGCCCAGGTGCAAAATACCCAGCAAGTCACGCGCGTGGCACGTGGCTGGGGCACTCAGGGGCCTATTTGTAATAAAAACCTTCTTCTTGGACCTTTTGGTAACTGGTACCAAGAAGTCCAAGGGTATGGTTGCAAATATCCCACTAAAATCCGCACATGCGTGAATAACAGGCTCACAGGGGTATAAAAGCAATTACCAAAAAGTTTCTATTCATTACATAACAACCCAGAACTACAGGGAAAGAAATGCAAATAACCCTAAACTACACGTGACGACGCATGTGGTCTCATACAAACAGGGGCATACATGCAAATCTAAACAAACACGAGGTCCACAATGCAATTTACCCTACGAAAATAAAGTTCTAAAAATATTTACAGGACTAAGACGAAAAAGACAAACTAAGAGGGGGCCCTAAGTAAATTACCCCTTTATTCGTCGACGGCCAGATGCGCGCCACGTGGAAGATCGGTCGGCTCTGGATGGGGGGCGCGTCTCTTCTTCAGCTCGGGGGCTCGATCGACGGTGGAGGCGAGGACACGTGGGAGATCGGGCTGTTCTGGGCTCAGGTACCTCTCTCCTCTGCTGCGAACGGTCCAGATGAGCTCCTCGGAGTGATCGACGGTCGCTGCTCCTCGGAAGATGGACGGCTGAGATCAAAACTGGAGCGGAGGCGTCATCGGACGGTTCTGGAGGATGGTGGAAGAACACGACGCCGGCGAACTTCGCCGGCCTCGTGCGTGAGCTGTACTCCTCCTCAGCTGCTCCTGATGATCGGAACGGGTCCGCGGTGAAGCTCCGCAGCTGGTGGTGGACTTCGATGGCCCGGCCGAGCCCTGGAGGGGCTCCGGCGAGGCTGGCGGCGCGAAGCTCCTGGCTGGAATGTAAGAGGGGCTCAGATGCCTCCCGTTGGACCTGCAAAGCAAACCAAAAGCTTCGCGGGTCGAGGGCAAAGTGCCTCGACCCCAAGAAGCGTCGTGAGGGTGAACGGTGCGGCGGGGTGAATGAGCTCCGGCGAGCGACAGGTGGTGGAGCTCGACTCCCAACTCCGGGGCGAGTTGGGTTGAACGAGTGGGCGAAGAACGTGCGTGGGGGAACGGCGAAGATGGTAGTGTGCTCCGATGATCGAGATAGTGTGCGTGATGGTCGGAATCAGAGGAACACAGCAAGGAGTCGATTTGGGGGGTAACTTCAAATTAGACTAAACAAGAAGGAACGAAGGTTACCTGGGTGATGCTGGAGACTATGCTGGAGCTTAGCTAGCTCCTGGTCCTTGCCTCAAGGGTCGTCAACGCCCGAGGCTCGAGCTCCGGTTGAACGTCGGAGCACGGTGGCGCGAGGCAGCCGGATCGATGGTCCGAGCACCTCCTCCTCTCTGCGACACCGGCAAATGCAAGCTGTCACCTTGCTGGTTGCGATGGAGGTCACTGGAGAGAGAATGGGGAGCCAAAGATGACAGTGGAGAGCGGCGGAGCTCGGGATATATAGTGCTAGGGGTCCGGCTAAATGGGAGTCGGGCACGAAGATCGGAGCGCGGATCCCCATGCAAACCTCCGGGCGAGGATCTCGGATGTGCGCAGATGGATTAGGACCCGGGGTTTGCGTGATTAGCAGGCGGATCGAGCAGGGAAAAAGCAATGAAATCGGGTCGGGCGAGCGGACTCGGGCTCTGGTGGTCCTGGGGGAGGTGTTGACCGGGGGTCAACAATCCCCCGTGGACCAATCAGAGCCCGCCAAGGTTTCATTTTTTATTTGATTTTTTTGGGCCTTAAATGGCCGAATTTTCAAAAACTTAAAACATAAAAAATATTTGTTTTAATTTTTTCTATTTTTTTGTGATTTTTAATTAATTTTTGGAAATTAAAATAAGGTATTTACATATTATAGCTATACATAGGTATATGTACAATGTAGGATTTTTGATTTTGATTTTTAATTAGTTATTTTTATGCATTGTTATTCCTATTTTATATTTTATTTATTTATAGGATAAAATGAGGAATAAAAGGCTATTTTTATTTTATTTTTATTATTTATATACATGGGTTAATTAGTTAGTTATATACATTTATGTACATGGTATATATACAATATGTTTTTGTGTTTTTTTTAATTTTGTAATTTTTATTTGATTTTTGTTTTAATTTTCTTTATTTAATTTATGTACATAGAATATTTACAAAAAGTTTTGAAAATAAATAACTTTATTTACAAGGTGAATTAAATAAGGATGATGGTCTATGTACAAGGTGTAAGGGTATTTTTGTATTTTTGGTTTTTAAGATTTTTATTTTGTTTTTAATAGCTTATGAATATGTACAAAATATATACAAGTATTTACAACATATTTTTGGTTGAGGAAAAATATTATTTTATTTATTTACATAAGTATTTACATATGAGCCCCTATCTCCCTCTACTTGTGGCTTTTATGCGGTCAGGCCCATGCCGAGCCCTCCCTTGGGTTAGGTTGCTCAATATTTCTTCTAAATATTTCCCTCTTTTTCTTTTTCTTCTTTATTCTTTTATTTTTGCACAAAAACATGCTAATTATTTATATTTACAAGAATGCATGCTTTTGCTAATTTTTCCTATTTACACATATCTACATGCATTTGCATAGGTTTTTGTAGCTAAAATATAAGAATAAAGAGTGATGAATGGGTATTCATCACCCCCCTATACTATACTTTGCTAGTCCCTTAGCAAACACTTATTTGAAAAAGAAGTGCAAAAGAAAGAAAAAGAAAAAGAAAAAGAGAATGTACATGGATCAAGGTTGATTATTAAACTTGCCTTCATTAAATTGAGGTATGGAGCTTAATCAGATCTTTGGATTATTGCTGTGTCGGAACCTTATTCAGACTTAAGCTTAAAACCTAACAGCCTCTAAGTTCCACTACTCTATAACCAAGACTCCTCAATGCTCCAGATCAGAACAAGTCATCAACTACAAACCCTGAAGACCATGAATCTTTTCTTGTCCTGTGAAAGTGAGGTCTAAGCTCTCCACCTCAGAAATGGCAACTTGACAACCCTCCCCAACAAGGTAACTCTATGACCTCAATCTGGCCACTCTTTCCTCGAGGAGCGGGGTATTCCCTTCTAAGTTCAAGTACAACCGGCTCAAGAAGAGGGGGAAGAAGAGAATGGGTCAAGGCCAGTGTAGCCAAGTACCCTTGGGAGCTTGACCAGTGTAGCCAAGTCTCCCTGCTGCAAGCTACAACAGGTGGATCATGAAACCAAGCTTTGCTTATTGCACTTATATACATACTCCGGTGGGATTATCATTTTTTCTCAGACCCACCACTTTTTTGGAGTTATTTTCTTTTTGCACATTTTTTTTTCGAGTGCATCTATACAACATGTACATGTGCAGCATATATACAAGGAGTTTTTCCTCTTGAGCCAGTAGACTATCCCTCTTTTGAAGCTTTATTGCAACCCACAACTCCCGTCGTTAGACTTCATGGCAACCAGACCAAGTTGAGACGCACTTCCTTCACTAAATGAAGAAGAGAGGTTCCGCCTAGAAGTACTACCCTCATATGCTACCCCAAGTCAAGGAAGACTGCCTCCTCACCATCTCATCCGTAGAGAGCTCGGTGCATAGTGCGGTTGTCCAAGTAAAGCCATAATCTATATGAGTCATGTGTTGTTGTTAAGTGCTCTACTTAGGCTCATTGAGATGACATGTGATCATAGCCTAGTGGACTCAAAGAATTAAGTCACCATGGACCTGAAAAGCCTTAAACCTAAGCCCTATAAGGTTCCTCTTAGAAATTAGGTGGATTAAGATCTTAATCAACCTCCATTTCTCAATTTGATTCCAGGCTAGTTTAAATGTCAACTATCATCCAGAAAAACTATATACATATGTACAAAAAGATGCATATTTACACAATATTTTACAATCATGCAAAATTTTTGAAAAATGTTTTGAAATCATGAATGATGATGCATGAAGTGCAAGTGTTGCAAAAAGGTATTTACACACATTTACACAAGATTTTTGCAAACTTTTGATTTTCAAAACATTTTGGAAAAATTTTGTACTATATACATAATTTTGATACAAAAATATTTACACAAGCTTTACACAAAAGATTTTTGGAAATCATTTTTTACAAAAATAATTTGTACACTAGCTATGTATGTGCAAAATAAAAGAAGATTATGTACATGAAAATTTTTTAATTTTTGTGGTTTCTAGCCATTTTTATTTATTAACACACTCACACAAAGTACGAGTTATGGCTAAAGTATATATGAAATATATACACACCCCCCTATACTTAGCTCGAACGATGTCCTCAGAGTCAAGAGCGATGAAGAAGACATAACTCGTGCTATGTATAGGGAAGTGAAAAGGAAGGCTATACAAAAGGAGAATGAAAGGTCAAAAGGTTCTCGGGTCTTCCCCCTATACTTAGGATTAAATAATCCTAAGTATAGCAGGCTGTACACGAAGGGAAAACCGAGTGGAGAATGTACAGGGTCTACCCCCCCTATACTTAGGGTGAAATGCCCCTAAGTATAGGCAGCAAAAATAAGGGTAGACAGAAACAAAAGGAAAACCCGAAAGGTCTCACATCCCCCCTATACTTAGGGTAAAGTGCACCCTAAGTATAGCATAATCAAAAGATGAGGAAAGGGATGTGGAACTAAAGAAAGTGATGATATAGACATCTGGATCTATGTACAGCGGAGGGTCAGTAAAGCTCAGGCGTGAGATGCATTAGATGTGAGTCAAAAGACCACATCTCACGCAAAATGAATAGGGGCAAGATCAACGACCCGCGGCTCATGATCTAGAAATGGCTTGAGCCGCTGGCCGTTCACTCGGAAGGTACTCTCAGAAGACAACTCGGATATGTCGATGCTACCGTTGTCGTGTACCTTCCGAACCAGATAAGGTCCTTTCCATTTGCTCTGTTGCTTCCCTGGAAATAATCTAAGCCTCGCATCAAACAGCCATACTCTCTGTCCAATCTCAAAATGTTTGTGGCTGATATGTGAATCATGCCACTCCTTGACTTTCTCCTTGTAATGTAGGCTGCTTGTGAAAGCTGCATCTCTAAGCTCTTCCAGGGCAGCTAGCTCTGCCCTCCTCTGGTCTCCTATACCATCTGGATCCATGAGAATGTCTGTAACTGCCCAGAGTGACTTGTGCCTCAGCTCAACAGGTAGGTGACAAGGCTTGCCATATACGAGGCGAAAGGGAGATGTACCCAAAGGTGTCTTGAAAGACGTCCTATATGCCCACAAGACCGAGTCCAAAAGCTGTGACCAGTTCTTTCGGTCAGGGCGGACGACTTTCTGCAGAATCGTCTTGATCTCCCTATTCGACACTTCGGCTAGACCATTCGTCTGTGGATGATACGGTGTAGCAACACGATGATCTATGCCGAACTCGCTAGCAAGTGCCTTCACCTGGTCGTTGATGAAGTGAGATCCCCCATCAGAAATAAGAACTCGTGGAACCCCGAACCGCGTGATGATATGCTTCCTCAAAAATCTGCAAACTGTCCTTGCATCAGCGGCTCGGGCGGGGATAGCCTCCACCCAACGACTCACATAATCGACGGCCAACAGAATGTACTCGAATCCCTGACTCTTAGGGAATGGACCCATGAAATCGATGCCCCATGCGTCAAAAACCTCACAGAAGTGAATGGGCTGCATCGGCATCATATCACGCTGTCCACAAGTGCCCATCCTCTGACAGTCAGTACACCTCTTCACGAACTCATCTGAGTCCTTGAAAAGGGTAGGCCACCACAAGCCGGATTGGAGCACTTTCTGTGCCGTTCTCCTCCCAGAATGATGTCCTCCTGCCTCAAGCTTGTGGCAGTAAGTGAGGACGCTATGGTGTTCCTCCTGAGGAATACACCGACGCCAGACGCTATCCCCTCCCTCGTGGTAAAGGATGGGATCCTCCCAATGGTAAGACTTGGCCTTCGCAAGGAAGGTCTCAAGCCTCTGCCTGGGCCAATCTTGTGGGACTTTCCCAGCAACGAGAAAGTTCACAATATCGGCATACCATGGGAGTGAGGCGATGGCAAGGATCGCCTCATCTGGGAAGGTCTCTCTGATCGGGTCAATCTGCTCTGACTCCTCAGGCTGCTCTAACCGGGAAAGGTGATCCGCCACCACATTCTTGACTCCAGGCTTATCCTTGATCTCAATGTCGAACTCCTGGAGTAGAAGGATCCATCTAGTCAGTCTGGCCTTGGCATCCTTCTTTGCCATGAGGTACCTGATGGCGGTGTGATCTGTGTACAAAGTCACTCAGGATCCAATGATATACGATCTGAACTTATCCAGGGCAAACACTACTGCTAGCATCTCCTTCTCTGTGACCGTATAATTCCGCTGGGCGGAATCCAATGTGCGGCTAGCATAGTGTATCGCAAATGGTACTCCATCCCTCCTCTGTCCCAGCACTGCCCCTACGGCAAAATCGGAGGCATCCGTCATGATCTCAAATGGGAGAGACCAATCAGGTGGCTGGAGGACAGGAGCCTCAATCACACATCTCTGGAGAGTAGCAAACGACAAAAGACACTTGTCATCGACAAGGAACTCGGTGTCTTTCGTCAAGAGGTCAGTCAACGGCCGGGCAATCCTGCTGAAATCCTGAATGAATCTCCTGTAAAATCCAACGTGCCCCAGAAATGACCGTAACTGCCTCAGATTGGACGGCGGTGTGAGTTTCCTAATGACATCGACCTTGGCCGGGTCAACCTCCATGCCCCTGTTGGAGATGATGTGGCCAAGCACCGTCCCTTGAGTCACCATGAAGTGACTCTTCTCCCAAGATAGCACCAAGTGATACTCAATACATCGCTGGAGGACTCGATCTAGGCAGTCAAGACAAGAATCAAATCCGTCGCCGTAGATCGAGAAATCATCCATGAAGACCTCAAGGCACTCCCCTACCATGTCCGAGAAGATCGACAGCATGCACCTCTGAAAAGTCGCAGGGGCATTGCATAGCCCAAATGGCATGCGTCGAAAAGCGTATGTGCCGAAGGGACAGGTAAAGGTGGTCTTCTCCTAATCCTCATGAGCGATGGCCACTTGGTTGTAGCCCGAGTACCCATCCAGGAAGCAATAATGGCTCTTCCCTGCCAGTCTCTCAATGATCTGGTCAATAAAAGGCAGGGGGAAATGGTCCTTCTTGGTGGCTTGGTTGAGTCTCCTGTAGTCAACACAAACCCTCCAAGAGGTGGGTACTCGTGTAGCAATCTCCTCTCCCGACTCACTGATCACAGTCGTGATGCCCGTCTTCTTGGGCACCACATGCAAGGGGCTGACCCACTTGGAGTCGGAAATGGGATAAATAAAACCTGCACCCCACCACTTCGATATTTCCTTCATGACAACCTCTCTCAGGTTGGGGTTCAGACACCGCTGGAACTCACGCGACGGCTTCGCCCCATCCTCGAGATAGATGTGGTGGGAGCACACTGATGGACTAATCCCATGGAGATCTGCTACGCTCCATCCGATCGCCTTGCGGTTCTTTTCAAGAACCCCCATCAAACGGGATTCCTGCTCTCCAGTCAACTCGGCGGAGATGATGACTGGGTACATCTCAGGATCGCCCGCAAGGAATCGATACTTCAGCGAAGTAGGGAGCGGCTTCAGCTCTGGAATGCTGGGTGCCGGCAAATCTGGCTGTGGAAGGAACTGTGTGAAAGCTGCAAGGTCTGCCAAATCTGCCTGGGAAAGTGAAAGTGTACTCTCGCAAACTGGGTCGGGAGAAGGCGGCTCAACTGCACTGTCTCTGCTCTGCTCTGCCTCTACCTCCTCCTCTGTAGGCTCGGGTGGACTCAGGTCTGGCATCTGATCATAACAATCGGCCCAATCAGACTCTGAATCCGAGGGATCTGTATCAGAATTGGTGGCATCAGTACCACCGGAAAACAAGGTGGCCTCAGCACCACCATCACTAATCATCGTGCTGCGATCAAGGACCGGCTCTGCTGCCGCTAAGGTATCCTGAACCAGGTTTGTGCTCTCCAGACTCTCCTCTGCTGTCATCTCTGCATCAGCTGTGTCTGAAAGTGAGAGGGTGGTCTGTGTCTCAAGGTCTGCCCAAGCTGCCTCATCATCTGTGATCACAAAATCACAGTCCTGGTGGATGTCTGGCTCTGCGTCTGTCAGCTGCTCTGTATCGGTACTCGCATCTGAGTGGGATCTGAATCTGGCTCTATAGTCCTCGACCGTCTCTATTTGTATACTCTCGCCCTGGACGCGAAAGTACACCTTCCCGCTATCATGATTAGTCACCGCCTTGGCTGTGGCCAAGAACGGACGACCAAGGATGATGGGGGTATCGGTCACTGACTCAGGGATCTCCATGTCCAACACTACGAAGTCCACGGGGAATTGCAGACCCTGAATCGTGACGATAACGTCTCGTAATAACCCCTTCGGCCTCTTGACAGATCGATCAGCGAACTGAAGGACTGTCCTGCTCTGTCGAAGAGTGCCCAACTCGAAGCGGTCGAGAAGGGCTGCCGGAAGAAGGTTAATCGACGATCCGCTATCTAGAAGAGTACGGTCGAACCACTGCTCACTAATCTGGCATCTGACATACGGGGCCCCTGAATCTGGCCTCTTGGCTGGCAGTCGGTTCTGGATCGCAAAGCACGTGGCTTTGGTCAGCACATGGATCTCTGAAGTGTGGTTCCTCCTCCTCCTCCTGACTGTAGTCCTCTCCCTCAAAGATCTCTGGAGAAGGGGGATGTGCTGCAAAGCCTCCTGGAGGGTCAGCTGGATATGGAATCGATCAATCATGCTCTGGCTGAACTCCTCAAGCTCTCTCTTTTTTGGGTCAATTTTCTTCCCCTTCCCCATATGAAGGGCTCTAGGGAAGGGGATCTCTGGGTCCTTCTCAGATGAAGGACCAGGAAAAGATCTACGCAGTTCAAGGACCGGATCCACACATACATCATGCACCACAGTGGGACCAAAAGAATGTAAACCTTTTCCTTTATTCATCACAGAATCCTGGGATACATGACCATGAGGAAAAACATCAGATCTCTCTTTACAAACACCGGTGGCCTCAGTACCACCACGAGTGGGCTGCTCTGCTGCTGCTGCTGGAAGACGTCTCGCGGCATCAGTACCGCTAACTGGCTCGGCTGCTGCTGGGGTGGCATCAGTACCACCTCCTGAATCTGGTGAAGTGGCGGCCTCAGTACCGTCGGTGGGATCAGCATCCTCGGTGGCCTCAGTACCACCGTCATCGATTGGAGCGGCCTCAGTACCGCTCTCCTCCTCCTCCTGGGGCGCCTCGGGGTGAAGCTCAGCTGAGACGCCGCCGCCTGCTGGGGTCCTACCGCTCCTAAGCGTGGCAAAATCAACATCAAACAGATCTGAAGAAGTATCATCAAATGGATCGCTAGGAGTGGCTAACTCAGTATGTACTACCTGCTCAGACTTCCGCTTGAGGTTGTTCGGATTCGGCTCTATCTGTGCAGGTATGGCGGCCTTCCCTCTCACCAAGTCCCGCATCTCCTGGCGGAACTCATCCATCTCCCGTCGAAAGGTCGCCTGCTGATCCGTGAGGAGGCGGGCGATATCATCCAAGGCAGGGCTCTCGTGGGAGCCCGACGCGTAGCCTCGCTGTGGGTGAGGCTGCTGGTACTGCTGCGGGTGAGAGGGGTAGGAAGGAGGCTGCTGCTGGTGCTGGTATCCCGGGTGAGCCTGCTGCTCACGCCTCCAAGACTGTCCCTGCTGCTGATAGGGACGAGGAACGTAGGACGACTGCTGCTAGTAGACTGGGGGCTGCTGCTGCGGCTGGTGATGGTCTCTCGGCTGGGAGTACTGCCCTCCCTGTGCTGACGGCTGCTGCTGGGGCTGGGCACCACCACTCCCCCACCTGAATCCGGGATGATCTCGTCGGATCCCAAGCTGGGGACGGTCGTACCAGATCCCGTTGACATCCATCAACGGCTCTCCATCAAAGGGGGCTGGGGGTAGTACTGCCAACGGCTGATCCGGCTGGTAGACCTTCATCTGCATCTCTGGAGATGGTGGTGACTGCAAAGTGAGCTGCGGCTGCTGGTACCGCTCCGCCTGTACAAGGTGAACCTGTCTAGGCTGCACTGGGGTGCTGGAGCGCTGGGACGAGCTGTTGCTGCTGCCGGCGTCGCCTCGCGACTGAAGACGGGGCTGAGAAGCCGTCTGTGTCTCCTGGAGACACATGAGCTGTGTCTTCAGGTCGCTCAAGACCTGTGCCATCTGATCCATCTGTGCTATGCTCTGGCACTGCTTCTTCTCTATCAGCTCCATGCGGTCCAGCTTCTCGCTGATGATGCCCATGTCCGCAGCTGACGACTCTAACTGTGCTGCTGCTGTGGCTGCTGCGGACGAACTGGAAGGACCTGCATCTACCCGTGCTATCCTCTGGTACTGCACGGGTCCTGGCTGATGTGGCGGGGTCTTCTGGGTGTAGAGACGGGTCTGGGACATGACCATGTAGTTCTCTGCCATCTCCTCAAAAATAGCCCAGACCTGGTCGTGGTCCTTGGCGAAGTAGGACCCGCCACAAGAAGCGTTCACCAGGCCCTGTAGCTCTGGTGACAACCCACTGAAGAAGCTCTGAACTAGGTTCGGCTTCGTGATATCGTGGTGTGGGCATCTGTCCAAAAGCTCCCTGAACCTCTCCCAAGCCTCATGGAACTGCTCATTGGGGAACATGGAGAAGTTGCTGATCAGGGCCCTCGCTGCATTCGTCCGCCCGAGTGGATAGTACTTGTTCAAGTACTCGGTGCGGAGCTGCTCCCATGTGTACACGAATCTCCCCAAATGTTTCAGCCAGGTGGCTGCTCTATCTGCCAGTGAGAAGGGGAAGGCAATCATCCGTATGGTATCCTGGTCCACATGTCTATCGTGGACAGTACTGCAAATCATGAGAAACTCCTGTAGGTGGAGATGGGGCTCCTCTGTAGCCAGTCCATGGAACCGCGGGAGCATCTGCAAGGTGTTCGGGGGGAACTTGAAGTCCCCCACGATGGCTGGAACCACAACCCAATGGTGCATCAAGGTAGATCCGGGGTTGTGCAACTCCCGCATCGGTCTAGGTGGTCCTGCTCCTCCTGCGGCTGCTGCCGCTGCGGCGGCGGCCGCGGCAGCTGCTGCTGCTGCTACGGCTCGTGCCTGTGCCTCATCGGGGTCCTCGGGCTCGCTCTGTGCATCTCTCTCTGCTCTGAGCCTCTCCATCTCACGCCTCATCTCTATCATAAAAGCTCCCTGATCGCGGAGCTGCTGCTGGACTGTCTCTAACTGTGCGATCAGGGTGGAGTTGATCGCTCCCTGGTCCAGTACAAAGTGCTCGGGACGGGAGTGATCGTCAGAACTGCCTGCGCCGGCCATCTCGACGTCTGCAAAATCGAAGGACCCCAACTCAGGTGCTGTCAAATGAATAAGTCTCTCCTCGGGCTCATATCTCTCAGGTCGGTCAGAAAGGGGGTCGAGGGGGAACAGGGTGGAATCGTACTCGGGCTCGGAGAGCGGGTCTGAGCTCTCGCGAGCCAACCTAGATGATGAGGTAGACGCGCCCGAAAGCGGTGCAGCCAAAGGCTGCCTAAGAGATCGTCTACCCATCATCTCGATCTGGCGAGTAGGGCGGATGAGATCTGGAAAAACTATGATCGAAAAACAAACCCCCGGTTCACCAACGCAACGCGAGCTGAAGACCGTGAAAGTTCGGTCAAATTATCTTGTCGATTTTATTTTGGTGAACACTCAAGATATCAGAGTGATTACGTGACCTGTTGGGAACCCGATGCTCCCAAGAGACTGGCCCAATCCTAAAGCTAGATCTTTCCCAGCCAGTACAAGCTGCGGACCGTTTACCGGCTACCCGATCAACCTGATCTGTTAAGGATGTCACGGCCCGCTTTACCGGGTACCGGAGAGATCCTCACTGGAGAACGACTAACTCTAAGACTAGTAGTCTAACGGAAGTTCAGGCGTGGCTCTATCCTAGTGTGCGGGTCACTCTCTCGCTCAAGCAAACCAAACAATGAGGGGGTTGCTCTCCCCAAGACAGAATTTTTAGGGTGAGCGTGTTTTAAGGTCAATAGTCTTAGCAGTCCCAATTTTATGGTTACACTTTTTTAGGTATTTTTCAAATCAAACAAAACGCCTAACGAATTTTTCGGTTTCTCCTGGTTATTAAGTCCAAAATCGGGGGGAGAAGACGAAAAAGCCGATGCACGAAAAATCAATGATGCATGCAGAGTCAGAAATGCGTACCTGCCTCCAGCTCTCTACATGCAGAGTGATCCGCGCATAAAATAAAGACAGAAAAGTAAACTAAGCTATATGATGCAACGGTAAAAAGCCGAGTCCTAAGACAAGCAACTTCTATTGATCGTGAAGAACAATAGTTAGTTAACTGAATCGAGTCCGGAGTCCGATCTTGGGAGTCACTCGGTGCCCGCCACAACGGGTCCTGCCAGCGCTGTATGTGACTCCTAACGGCACGTGGTCTCAAATCCAATTAAACTAACTTTTTTAGTGAATTTTAGTAAGGTCCAATTACGTTCTATAGGAACAGATATTCTATTAAGTGTTGGGCCTTAAAAATCTTACGTCACAACCAACAAAAATCCTATGTCTAGGGGCTCGAGCAAAAACCGCGAAAAATCCGGAAAATGACAGTAAGAAAAGAAAAAGAAATCCGCGTAAAAAGCCGCAAAAAAGCCGCAGGTCCTAATGGGTCCCCCGAGCACGCCGGTGCTCGGCGAAACAGACCCGCTACGGTCTAAGTGTCTAAAAGAGTGTCCAACAGTCTCAGAGTCCTGTATTATTACAATTAATAATAAATGAATAAAATTCTATCCTACTGCCTCACTCCACTCAACTCTCTCCTCTCGCTCTCTCCTGCGGCTTCGTAGAGAAAGAAAAGCCGCCTCCGAATGCCGCGGCTGCACCGGCTCCTCGAAAGTCGCCTCCGCGGTCCTCGGGCCCTCGCAAGAAAACAGGAAGAGTGGTCAGACCAACAAAATGATCAAATAATACATGAAAATAAAAGCAAGGGTATATGTGCAAAAATGGAAAACAAAATAATCACACAAAATAAAACAAAAATAAAAACAAAAGAAAATCAAAATAAAACAAAATAAAATAAAAAGAAAATCGACACAAAAACCGCGAAAAGCCGCGAGCTCCGAAGAGCCGCGAAAAACCGCGAAAACAAAAATGAAATAAAAACTCAAAAACAACTACTAAGCCGTGCTCCCCGGCAACAGCGCCATTCTGATGAGCGAGACCCGAGCGAACGAGGTAAAGGTACTGAAATAGGTCGTTGCGACCTCTAACACTCGGGGTCACTCAATCAAGAAAAAGATCGAACCGCAAAAGAAATCAAAGATCAAAACAAAGCGAGCAAGCGGTCCTAGCTATGTGATTAACCTGGTATAGCTCCCAGGGTCGAACACAAGGAGCACGGATTGGCCTAGGGCCTACGAAGTAGTGAAAATGAAATAAAAATAAAAGAATATGTTTTTTAGAGGTTTTTATGAATTTTTATATTTTTTTGGATTTTCAAATTATAAAGAAAGTAAAAGAAAGTAAAATCTAGGCAACTTCAACAATTTATTAAACACACCAAAAATAATGCAAAAATTGAGGAAAAATTGTTTTTATGTTTTTTAAGTTTTTAAGTGTTTTTGGTGAATTTTTGAGATTTTTCTAATGGGTAAATTATTTTCTAAAAATCAAACAGTGCTAAACAGGAGAGGTACTGTCCAGCAAGGCTTGAAACTCAAAAATAAAATATCTAGGAGTCTCACTAAGCCCTGGAGGTAATTTTCCTGTGATCTAGAAAGAATAAGGAAAATTTAGGCACCTTAATTATTGTTTTTGGATTTTTAAATTAATTATTATAACTTTTATGAGTTTTTGAGGGTTTTGCAATTTTTAGGGTTTTTAAGTGATGAAAAACAACCAAAATTGGCTGGAAAATCAAACAACAAGCAAACAACAGTATCTAATTTTTTTATAATTTTTGGGGGTGTTTTTATATTTTTTTGGTATTTTTAAACCTAGACAGTAGCTAAAAAAATAGGTTTTTGAATTTTTAAAAATACTAAATGAAATCAGAAATGTCCTCAAAAATCCCTAAAATTTCTACAGCATGGCAGGAGCCATGTGTCAAAATCTCATTGGATTTGGAGGTTATTTGATATTTTATTCAAAAATAACAAGGGGGCACTGTGCATAGGGACGTAAGTGCAAATACCCGAGAATCTGGGGGCCCAGGTGCAAAATACCCAGCAAGTCACGCGCGTGGCGCGTGGCTGGGGCACTCAGGGGCCTATTTGTAATAAAAACCTTCTTCTTGGACCTTTTGGTAACTGGTACCAAGAAGTCCAAGGGTATGGTTGCAAATATCCCACTAAAATCCGCACATGCGTGAATAACATGCTCACAGGGGTATAAAAGCAATTACCAAAAAGTTTCTATTCATTACATAACGGCCCAGAACTACAGGGAAAGAAATGCAAATAACCCTAAACTACACGTGACGACGCACGTGGTCTCATACAAACAGGGGCATACATGCAAATCTAAACAAACACGAGGTCCACAATGCAATTTACCCTACGAAAATAAAGTTCTAAAAATATTTACAGGACTAAGACGAAAAAGACAAACTAAGAGGGGGCCCTAAGTAAATTACCCCTTTATTCGTCGACGGCCAGATGCGCGCCACGTGGAAGATCGGTCGGCTCTGGATGGGGGGCGCGTCTCTTCTTCAGCTCGGGGGCTCGATCGACGGTGGAGGCGAGGACACGTGGGAGATCGGGCGGTTCTGGGCTCAGGTACCTCTCTCCTCTGCTGCGAACGGTCCAGATGAGCTCCTCGGAGTGATCGACGGTCGCTGCTCCTCGGAAGATGGACGGCTGAGATCAAAACTGGAGCGGAGGCGTCATCGGACGGTTCTGGAGGATAGTGGAAGAACACGACGCCGGCGAACTTCGTCGGCCTCGTGCGTGAGCTGTACTCCTCCTCAGCTGCTCCTGATGATCGGAACGGGTCCGCGGTGAAGCTCCGCAGCTGGTGGTGGACTTCGATGGCCCGGCCGAGCCCTGGAGGGGCTCCGGCGAGGCTGGCGGCGCGAAGCTCCTGGCTGGAATGTAAGAGGGGCTCAGATGCCTCCCGTTGGACCTGCAAAGCAAACCAAAAGCTTCGCGGGTCGAGGGCAAAGTGCCTCGACCCCAAGAAGCGTCGTGAGGGTGAACGGTGCGGCGGGGTGAATGAGCTCCGGCGAGCGACAGGTGGTGGAGCTCGACTCCCAACTCCGGGGCGAGTTGGGTTGAACGAGTGGGCGAAGAATGTGCGTGGGGGAACGGCGAAGATGGTAGTGTGCTCCGATGATCGAGATAGTGTGCGTGATGGTCGGAATCAGAGGAACACAGCAAGGAGTCGATTTGGGGGGTAACTTCAAATTAGACTAAACAAGAAGGAACGAAGGTTACCTGGGTGATGCTGGAGACTATGCTGGAGCTTAGCTAGCTCCTGGTCCTTGCCTCAAGGGTCGTCAACGCCCGAGGCTCGAGCTCCGGTTGAACGTCGGAGCACGGCGGCGCGAGGCAGCCGGATCGATGGTCCGAGCACCTCCTCCTCTCTGCGACACCGGCAAATGCAAGCTGTCACCTTGCTGGTTGCGATGGAGGTCACTGGAGAGAGAATGGGGAGCCAAAGATGACAGTGGAGAGCGGCGGAGCTCGGGATATATAGTGCTAGGGGTCCGGCTAAATGGGAGTCGGGCACGAAGATCGGAGCGCGGATCCCCATGCAAACCTCCGGGCGAGGATCTCGGATGTGCGCAGATGGATTAGGACCCGGGGTTTGCGTGATTAGCAGGCGGATCGAGCAGGGAAAAAGCAATGAAATCGGGTCGGGCGAGCGGACTCGGGCTCTGGTGGTCCTGGGGGAGGTGTTGACCGGGGGTCAACAATCCCCCGTGGACCAATCAGAGCCCGCCAAGGTTTCATTTTTTATTTGATTTTTTTGGGGCCTTAAATGGCCGAATTTTCAAAAACTTAAAACATAAAAAATATTTGCTTTAATTTTTTCTATTTTTTTGTGATTTTTAATTAATTTTTGGAAATTAAAATAAGGTATTTACATATTATAGCTATACATAGGTATATGTACAATGTAGGATTTTTTATTTTGATTTTTAATTAGTTATTTTTATGCATTGTTATTCCTATTTTATATTTTATTTATTTATAGGATAAAATGAGGAATAAAAGGCTATTTTTATTTTATTTTTATTATTTATATACATGGGTTAATTAGTTAGTTATATACATTTATGTTCATGGTATATATACAATATGTTTTTGTGTTTTTTTTAATTTTGTAATTTTTATTTGATTTTTGTTTTAATTTTCTTTATTTAATTTATGTACATAGAATATTTACAAAAAGTTTTGAAAATAAATAACTTTATTTACAAGGTGAATTAAATAAGGATGATGGTCTATGTACAAGGTGTAAGGGTATTTTTGTATTTTTGGTTTTTAAGATTTTTATTTTGTTTTTAATAGCTTATGAATATGTACAAAATATATACAAGTATTTACAACATATTTTTGGTTGAGGAAAAATATTATTTTATTTATTTACATAAGTATTTACATATGAGCCCCTATCTCTCTCTACTTGTGGCTTTTATGCGGTCAGGCCCATGCCGAGCCCTCCCTTGGGTTAGGTTGCTCAATATTTCTTCTAAATATTTCCCTCTTTTTCTTTTTCTTCTTTATTCTTTTATTTTTGCACAAAAACATGCTAATTATTTATATTTACAAGAATGCATTCTTTTGCTAATTTTTCCTATTTACACATATCTACATGCATTTGCATAGGTTTTTGTAGCTAAAATATAAGAATAAAGAGTGATGAATGGGTATTCATCAACAGTCCTCTCAACCACCGCAACAGTATCATCAGCCTCCCCAATATGCAAATCAATGGAGGCAGAATCAGCCATACCAGCAGCTGCAATACCGCCACTTACAACCGTTTCATCAGTATACGACTGCTCCACCTCAGCAGTACTCACAATATCCTCCTCCCTCTTATCATCAACTTCAACTTCCTGTATCGCCACAGCACCACCAGCAACAACCTCCGCACCCATCCATGCAACAGCAGCGTGGTATGCATGTTGAACCCATCGAGGTACCACCTGTGAACCCAACTATGGATTGTCTGGCCCAACTCGTCAAAGGACTGGCAGATATGACCAAGAGGCTTAACGACCTGACCGCCACTAGAACCACCTTTCCATCTTAGGTCGAGGCCAACCCCAATAATTTCAAAAAGAAAGAGCAGGTAGAATGTGATGTCCTGTCTGTGTCTGAAAATGATATTACTGTTTATTCTAATGCTGTTACTCTCAGGGGCGGTAGAGCCTTGCCTCTGCCTGCTACCAAGAATGGGGTGAATAAAGAAACATGTGGATCGTCATCTTCTGCATCAGTCGTGCCAGCTACAGGGGCGTGTGAGGAGGAAGAATAAGGAGAAGCCATTCCAGCCGTCATGCACTACCAGCATCCCCAGCAAAAAATACAAAAAAATCAGCAAAATCAAAAACAACAAAAAGAAGCTTGTAGTCAAAGCGAAGCCACGCCAGCCTTGGAGGAGCTGCCAGCAGCAGCCGATCCCTCGCCAGCCAACGGAGCAGATGCTATACTTTTTTCTCGCCCCTCAGCATCAGCATGTCAGGATACAGTTTGTACTCCTTTTTGTAGACCGGATGTACAACATTTTATGGGCGATGATTTTGATGTATATAAGAACTCTATTTTTCCTACTAGAGATGTACATATTCCTTTTCCTCATGCAATAGAAAAATCCAAAAAAATTGCAAAACGAAAAAAGGCATTGTCTGATCCTGGAGTTGTGGAAATACTAGACAAGCTAACTATTGAGATTCCCTTACTAAAGGCCGTGGAGTACATGCCAGCTGTCAAGAAAGGACTAAAGGAGGCATGTACCAACAAGCATCGCCCAACACATGAGAACAGACGCAGATATGTAGAAAAGCACGTTCTCTCCATGGCCATTGTTGCAGCTATCAGCAACCTCCCACAAAAGAAACAAGACACAGGAGCACCTCTTATCAGTTGTGAGATTTTCGATCAAGTCTTCGAGCACACTCTCCTCGACAGTGGGTCTTCCATCAACCTTTTGCAATCATCAATAATGCAAGAATTTGGGATGGGTCTTCTCAAGCAGACACGAATGATCCTTCAGTTCGCTAACCGATCCATCAAGCGACCCAGAGATCTTTTGGAAGACGTTGTAGTTAAGGTACAAGAGATGCAATTGCCAGCTGATTTTGTAGTCCTTGATATGGACTCACCAGCACCTCTGCTTCAGACCCCTATCATCCTTGGCCGACCATTCCTATGTACCTCAGGTGTCGTGGTTGATTACGGGTCTGGTAAGATTACTTTTAGCTCGAACACCAAGCAGATCATTATAAACATGATCAGAGAGCCGAACGCCATGACCGATGAGAGCCATGCAGCATCAGAAGCAGACTGTGACTTTGTTGCAGAAATCAGAGACTCATCATTATCATTAAATGATTTATGGACCCGATAAATCCTCACTCTTGAGGAGGACTTGGAAAATACAGTTACCTTATGCTCCGATAATTCTTAGGAGACAGATTCTCAGATGCATGCACATCTCTTTGATTCCAAGTATTCACTCCAGACCGAACACAATCAGCCTAGCACAGAACCGTTCGACACTTCACCAGGATCTCAACAGAACGCTGAGGATGGTAGCCCCCTCAAAGAAGTACATCCCACCACCAGCATAGTATCTGAAGTGATCAACAAGTTGGACAGGTCAAAACCAGAACTCAAGCCACTTCCTACAGGAATGAAGTATGATTTCCTTACGGGTGAAGAACAAATGTATCCGGTCATCATCAGCAGCAGGCTGAATTCGGATCAGGAAGCTCGTCTTCTCGAGATTCTAGAAAAGAACCGCAAGGCACTTGGTTGGAGTGTATCAGATCTCCGAGGGATAAATCCAGCTTTGTGCTCACACCACATCTATTTGGAAGAAGATGCTAAGCCGTCCTGCGAATTCCAAAGAAGGTTGAACCCTAATCTCCGAGATGTCGTCATGAAAGAAATAACAAAATGGTGTGATGCCGGCTTCATCTATCCCATCTCCGATTCAAAATGGGTAAGCCCACTGCATGTAGTTCCAAAGAAATCAGGGAATACTGTGGTTACCAATGACAAAGGAGAGGAAATATCCACTCGAGTACCAACATCCTGGCAGGTGTGTGTTGACTACCACCGTCTTAATGCAGCAACTAAGAAGGACCACTTCCCCTTGCCATTCATTGATCAAGTTTTGGAGAGACTAGTAGGCAAGGAGTTCTTATGCTTTTTGGATGGGTATTCCGGGTACAACCAGGTGGCAATCGCTCCCGAAGATCAAGATAAGACTACCTTCACTTGCCCGTTCGGCACCTACGCCTTCAGAAGAATGCCCTTTGGATTATGCAATGCACCTGCAACCTTCCAAAGATGCATGCTAGTTGTTTTTGCTGAGATGGTAGGCAGTTTTCTCGAGGTGTTCATGGACGACTTCTCTCTCTATGGTGATAGTTTTGATTCTTGTCTTGATCACCTGGACAGAGTGTTTCAGAAATGCAGCAAAGTCAATTTAGTACTTTCATGGGAAAAGAGCCACTTCATGGTCACAGAAGGCATTGTACTGGGCCACGTCGTTTTCAAACGTGGCATGGAAGTCGACCCAGCGAAGGTGGATGTTATTGCAAATTAGAGCCACCTCAGCCAGCAAAAAATGTAAGGTCATTCTTGGGGCATGTGGGATTTTACAGACAATTCATCAAGGATTTCAGCCACATTGCCCGACCGTTGACAGAACTTCTGTGCAAGGAAACTGAGTTCAATGTAGATCAGCAGGTTCTCCTTGCTTTCAATCAGCTGAATGAGCTTATCACTCAGGCTCCAATCCTACAGTCGTCGGACTGGTCTCTTCCCTTTGAGATCATGACCGATGCATTAGATTTTGCAGTCGGGGCTGTTCTTGGACAGAGGAAAGAGAAAGTTCCATATGCCATTCACTACGCCAACAGAACATTAGATGAAGCGCAAAGAAATTACACTGTGACAGAGAAAGAGTTGCTGGTTGTAGTTTTCGCCCTCGAGAAGTTCAGATCCTATTTGCTTGGATCAAAAGTCACCATTTTTACAGACCACTCTGCTATCCGGTACCTGCAGCAGAAGAAGGATGCCAAACCGAGACTGATTCGATGGATCCTTCTCCTCCAGAAATTTGACTTGGAAATAAAGGACAAGCCTGGAGTTCAGAATGTGGTAGCAGACCATCTATCCAGAATTGAGCAGCATGAGCCTCCTCTGAACAGTGCACCCATTACAGAAACCTTTCCTGACGAGTTTATCTTGGTAGTGGACTCTCTCCCTTAGTATGCTGATATAGTCAATTACCTCGCCTCGGGGGTAATACCATCGGATTGGATGAATAATCAGAAGAACAAATTCATGTCGACCATCTGTTTCTATCAATGGGAAGATCCTCTTTTATTCAGGGAAGGAGCGGATAGCATTTGGCGCAGGTGCATCCCTCACGAGGAGCATTCTAGTGTCCTCGAGCACTGTCACTCGCTCGAATCTGGGGGACATTACTCTGGAGACTGTACGGCAGCTAAAGTACTTCAATGTGGCCTCTGGTGGCCCACAGTATTTAAGGATGCAACAGAATTTGTCAAACGATGCATTGACTGTCAGAGATTGAAGGGAACACTCACTGCAAAAGATTTAATGCCCCTGAAGATCATTCAGATAGCAGATGTTTTCGATGCATGGGGCATTGATTTCATGGGACCTTTCCCTAACAGTCAAGGTTTTGAGCACATCCTTCTTGTCGTCGATTACATGAGTCGTTGGGTTGAAGCTATTCCTGCTCGAGCCGCCGACAACCGAACAGTGTGTCAGTTCTTGAAGAAGAACATCATTTCACGGTTTGGGATACCAAAAATTCTCATATCAGACGGGGGTAGCCATTTTATTAACAAAGAGGTCAAGAAATTGACGAAGGAGTACAACATCAATCATCGTGTTGTGTTTCCTTACCATCCTCAGACCAATGGCATGGCAGGATTATCAAACAGAGAAATCAAGACTATCCTGCAGAAACTTGTCAGGCCAAACAGAAAAGACTGGTCCCAACTCTTGGACTCAGTCCTATGGGCTTACAGAACCGCTCACAAGTCTTCCTTGGGCATGTCGCCTATCATCTTGTATACGGGAAGCCGTGCCATTTGCCTGTCGAATTAATTCACAAGTCCTTATGGGCAATTAATAGGTTCAATTTGGACTCACAAAAAAAGTGGTCAGAAAAGAAAGGATGATCTGAACAGACTCCTGGAGTTCCGAGACTATGCATACGATAATACATCAATGTACAAGGAGAAGGTGAAACGCTAGCATGACCGGCACATCAGACGAAAGGCCTTTGATGTTGGACAGAAGGTGTGGTTATTTGATGCAAAGTTGCGGATATTCCAGGGAAAACTAAAGAGTAAGTGGAATGGGCCATTCTGAGTGTGTGAAGTGCGTGATAATGGAAGTAATGCTATATCAGAATTGTCTCCTGACGCACAGCCATTCATCGTCAACGGTCAACTCCTGAAGCCTTACCTCGAACCAGATACATTCGTGGCCGTTGTAGACTCCATTCAGCTCGTGCACCATGATGACACATCCACAACAGTGACAACATCAGAAGATTCAGATGATGCACCCCAAAAACTGTTTATCTGATTTTCTTCTTTTCTTCTTTTCCGTGTTTTTGTATCAAAAAATGCCTCTCCTTTTTGTCAGTCTTCTATACTTAGGACGTACTTTATCCTAAGTATGGGAGGGTGCACCAAGAGTTCTTCTATTCTTTGATCCTCTCCATTGTCTCCTCTTCTTGTCTATACTTAGGAGTATCTTACCCTAAGTATAGGGGGAGACAATCTGAGTACGATCTGTGTATTCCCACCCTTGACCCTCCCTGCTTTCTGTACAGTCTGCTATACTTATGATTACTTGATCCTAAGTATAGGGGGCACGGTCAACTTCTCATTCGTTCATTTCTCCTTCACATATATTCGTTAGACTTGTCTATACTCAGTACGAGTTATGTCTTCGCTTTTCTCCTCGACCTATGAGGACATAGCTCAAGCTAAGTATAGGGGGTTGTATATACCATGTATATACTATAAGCCATAACTCATACTGAAAAATAAAACATCACCTCAATCTAAAAAGTAATAAGTAGTTCTATAATAATAAAAGATGATTGTGAGCTCCTCAGACTCTTTGTACTTATACTGATTAATAAGTCAGGAAAAGCGTTTTGTGCAAAAAGTTCTCTTTGAAAAATCTTTTGAAAATTGCGTGAAAAATATTGTGTACAAGTATTCAACCTTTGTAAAATAAGTTTCGATTGTAAAATTTATTTTCGATGAGTGAAATAAAAATGTGTGAAAAATTAGTTTGCAAATGGTTGGAAAATTTTGGTTGTCAAATTGTTTCGAAAAATCTATCTATTCGGTGTAAAAAATCTTTACAAAAATCATTTCCAAATGCGTGTACATGTTTGTAAATTATTTTGGATTATAGTTTTCAAGAATTTTTTGAAAATGATTCTCGAATAAGTCTGAGGAGTCTGCACAAAAATCTCTCATACAAAAATAAGCAATAATCCCAAATAAAACTTATAAGAGCCTAAACTATGTTGGACATAAAATACAGTTTTTCTTTGTATATACTGATTAATAAATCAGGTTAAATACCTTTACAGTATGATTTGAAAATAGTGTGAACTGTTTGGAAAACTTGCTGTGAAATGATTTCAACCTGTGTGAAGTTGCTTGGTTTGAAAAACTTTTTCTTTGTGTGAAATAAAGGATTTGAAAATCTACGTGCAAATGTTTTGAAAAATGTTTGTCAAAACTATTGTGGAAAATATATATATAGTGTGAAATTCTTTGCAAAAATAGTTTTCAAATGTGTGTAAATGCTTGCAAAAATTATCGTGTACTATAGTTTGCAAAATTATTTTCAAACTAAATCTGAGGAATAAAAGCATCATTACAAATACTTGTAAATCGTAAATAAAATACATAAAATTCTTTCTGTACAACCTGAATAAATTACTTCATTAAAATCTGTAAAGTCTTTAAAAATCCATACATTTCGTAAATAAAGCGGCACGTCGTGTAAATAATTGTATGTGTGTCAAGCTTTTTATTTACAAAAATTCTTTGTGTAAAAAGATTCTTTTATTTTTGTAAATTCTTGGTGAAAATTTGTATCATTCATTGTGCATAGCATGAGCATACCATTCATATTCTTTTTGAGTAAGCTTGATGATTGAACCAGTCCAATAAAGTCTAAAATTGGAGCTTGGTTAGACCTTACCGCACCTAACTGCACTGGAACCTTATGGGAACTAGGTTTAAGGTACTTCATGTCTATGCATTCTTAATTCTTTGAGAAATCAGGGCTGGGTTCAAGTCACCTCAACTGACTAACTAGAACTTTTCGAGACACACGCATGACTCTTGTCGACCGTGACCTAACTTGGACACTTGCACCTTTCACTTGGCTCAACTCAGTTGGAGTGGTGAGGGGGTTGGATTTTCCAGTCTGAGACGCACACGGGTGGAACCATTCGTCCTCGTCTAGGGAGGGAAGTGCGACAGGAGAGTATGGGTTGTAATAAAGCTTCAAAAGAGGGAGAGTCTACTGACTCAAGAGGGAAAACTCCTTATGTAAATGCTGCTGTGAATAGTATTTAAAAAAAATGGTCAGGCATGTACAAAAATAAAATGCCTGTAAAGTATGTACATATGTTGTAAAGCCAATAAGCAAGCTTGAGTTCCAAAATCAAATATGTGAGCCTGCACCTGGATGACTTGACTACACTAGTCTTGTATCCTAGGATAGGTAGCCACACTGGCTACCGTCCATTCTTCTCTTCACCCCTCCTCTTGAGCTGGTTGCCACTTGAACTTAGAAGGGAATACCTCGCTCCTCAAGGAAAGAGATGTTGGATTGGGGAATCATTGGGTTGTCATTTTGGAGAAGTCAGTTCCTTTGTCATTTCAGTTGAGGAGAGCCACTATCACTTACATTGTACAAGTCAGCTTCATAGTTATAAGGGTTTGCGTATGATGTAGACCAGTTCTGACCAGGCTATTGAGGTGGGTTGAACCAAGTTCTGTGAATCTCGAAGGTTGTTGTGTTTTAAAGCTGGTTTCCGACTAGGTTCTACACACATCCACACCCGAGGTCTAGCAGAAGCTCCAAATTCTGATTTTGTAAGGACATATATTGCATTGAAAGCAACCCTATTCACTCTATCCTTCTTCAATTCTCTTTTCTTCTGATTCTTTATTCTTTTTGAACTTATTGCAAAAGTACTTGCTAGGGACTAGCAAAGGCAAGTATAGAGGGGTGATGAATCTCCATTTCATCACCTTTATTCTATCATTTTGGCCTTAAAAACCCCGGCAAATGCATGTAAATGACACCAATTTATTCATAATAGCATTCATTATTTGTTGCACTAATTGTACATAGAATAAGGTTTTAATGCCAAAAATATAGAATAAAGAGAAGAAAAGAAAAAGGAATAAAAGATTGCAAATATTTTATAACCCGAACCCCGAGATCAAGGCCAGCATGGAGTTGGTCGACAAGGAATAAAGTAGGGGGAGATAAGGGCCAATAGTACAATAAATACCTCATTTATTTATTCATTTATTTATGCATTTTTGACACCTATTTTGTATATAATTATTCATTCATCAAATAGAGAAACTTTGTACATGAAAGTTGTATATAATAATATGAATAAAATTACAAAATTGAGTTTGTACAAAAATAATACACAGTGTGCATTTTATACACAGAATAAAAAGCCAGAATCTCAACTTCACAGACCCAGATCTTGCAAATGAAAACTCAAAATCACCCAAAATCACCTTTAATTTATATAGCTTTCCAAGAACTATTTAATAAAATTGGTTTCATAATTTTTGGAGTTCATCTGTGAAAGTTAGGTTTTTGGCCCTCATTGTATATAGTACTAATTAAATTATTCATTCTATTCATTATTTATTATTTCTATAAATTGATAATTTTAGAATCTTGTAAATAATATATATATTACACATACATATTGAAATTAGAATAAAACTCAAAAAGAATTTGTGGAATAAAATAAGCTTATGCACACATAGGCAAAATACCTAGGTTGTATAGATATATAAAATAAAAGGGGATTTCAGTATGTTATTCTTTATTCATCTTTATTTTTATAATAATGTACATATTACATATAATTTATTAAAAATACAAATTCAAAATAAACCCAATAAAATCCATTAAATAAATAAAAGATATATAAATTATAGGTAAAATACCTATTAAAATACCTACATGCCACATACACCTATTTGTTTAAATATGTAAATAAACTCGTAAAAATTAAACAAAAATATATTTATACTCACAAAAATAAGTTATAAATAAATAAAATACTTCAATAAAATGAAATAAACAAAATAAAAAATGTAAATACTTGTAAATATCTGTATACATACACTTTTAAAAATAAAAGCATAATAAAATACATCAAAAAAAATAAATAAAAATCCTAAATAAATGCTTCATTATTTTAGGAACATTTTTTATTTTATAAGCAAAAGGTAATAAAATCATTTATTATGCTAAATAATTCATTTCAGAATAAAGGGGCCTATTTTGTCCGATAGCGGCCTACGTGGACCAATGAGGAGCCAGCCCTCGTCGACCTCTTGTCAACTGTCCCATCGGGACTTGGCGCCTCTAAACCATGCTTTTTCCATAACTTGCACCATTTTTCCTGGGCGTCTCGTCCCTTATTTTCGCTCGCCGCCTTCACGAGATCTGTAGAAGTATTATCCATCTATCACGCATGCTTGTTGGATCGAGGAAATGATCATTGTACTTGCCGGAATATGCGGGCCAAGTAGGGCACCCAGAATGTGTATAAATAAGAGCCCTCGACCTCCTCCACAAAGTTGGCCAATTTCCATCCACCCAAAAGCCTTGAATCCGTTTCTGGGAGGTTCGTTGTGACAGGAGGAGCATTTCAGTAACGTGAATCGGCCGGAGGAGGGGTAAATTTTGTCACGGCGGAGCTCCAGCGTCCGTCCTGCTCCCTGGAGGCCCCCAGGTATAAGAGCTGTTCTTTCTTGCTTTTAGGCAGATTTTAGTTCCAGCATTTCATTCTCGTTCTCAGTTTAGCTTCTAGATCAGTCGAGTAGCGTAAAATAGCTAAATCGAAGTTCACCGGGGCTCCGCTCCGGCGACTTCTTCACCGTGATACCCACTGTTTCCGATCGCCATTTTCACCTCACTTCGTTCCCCATCATTTTCTCCATCTTTCGACCGTATTTGTTCAACTAAGGACCCCCAGTCCTTGCGAATCGGAGCTCCACCTCCGCCTATCGTCGGAGCTCCTCCGCCTCACCCCATCTTGTACCCAAGCTTCAAAACCCAGGGTCGAGGAGATAGCTCTCCTTCCCCTGGTTCTTTCTATGCAGGTTACACGAAGCAACGAGGCCCTTTGAACTCGATTCGATCTAGGAAGAGGCTCCTGGAGGTCCCGACCTTCATCGACCTCGCCTGGGCTCCTTGGACCTCCAGGAGCCATGCCAAGACCACCGGAAGATACGGGATGCCTCCAGCTACGATCAGAACATCTCAGACGTGAGGGGGAAGCTTGGAGGAGCCCATGGTTCATGATCGAAGCTCGCCCAGTGCGAGTTCTTCCCGTGATCTTCTAGACACCTTCATCGATGTCCGATCAGGAGGAGCGCCCAAGATTGAACGAGAATGAAGCCCAACCATCACCGTCCGATCCGTGAGGCGGATCTAATCATAAGCCTTCATCTGCGAACCGGTACCAGCCGTCGGATGTGCGACGCGTGGCAAGTGAAATCACCTCCGCCGTCCGTCCGAGCCCACTTAAGGGGTAAATTTCACATATGACCCCCCGTATTTTTGTATTTAATTTTTAAAATTGTAAATAAAATAACAAGTGTAAATAAAGTTGTAATTTTTGCTGAAGGGACCCTAAACTTTATAGAATTACAAATAGGTCCTTCCGCGCCTCATGTGCAGTCCCACGTGAGGCACGGGAAAATTGCATGTAAACCCTGGTGATTTTTGTAAATTATAATTTAGTTCCAAAAATTAAAATTAATATTTATTTCTGTAGGTATTTTTGCACAGTGCCCCTGAGATTTATTTTATTTGCAAAAATGCCCTGCTAGGCCTTGCATTTTTGTATGCTTTGTCTATTTATTCCATGCATTTATAAAACCCCAAAAGTTCCTTAAAAATTAATGTAAGCTCCTGTTTAGTTGTGTATTCACGCCATATTTTTGCATTGCATTTTTGTTGCTTTTTAGCATTTATTAAAAATCAAACATATGCATTTTAGCTACTGTCTAGCCTAGAAAATAAAAAAAATAATAAAGACCTTAAAAAATTCCAAAACAATTACCTACTGTGTATTTTATCATACTTTAGTGTCAGTCTAAAAATCATTACAAAATTCAAAAGGAAAACCTTAAAAAGTTGAAAACATCTCAAAATTTCAAAAAATTCTATAAAATAGTAGAAAAATCAAAAAATGTAAACTCAGTTCATGTAGGTTCTATATTTTATTATCTTTATTTTAAAATTAATTTGGGAAAATTTTGATATTTTTTGGTATGTTTCATTCACATTTTAATTTCGGCCAGTAATTAATTCATTGTTTTCCTTTATTTTGCCATTTAAAAATGCCAAAACTATTTATAAAAATACCCAAAAATCACAAAAAAACAGTAAAAAATTATAAAAAAGACAAAAAATATTTTATTTCCTACTTTTTGACTATTTTTACTTATTTCTATAAATATTTTCTCATCCTTTTTCTTATATTATCTATTTATCCTATCTTATTTATAAAAACAAAAAAATATATATATATATATAATATAAAAAGAAAGTATAAAATCAGAAAATGAAAAATCAAAATACAAAATTTAAAAAAATAAAAAAAAATAATATAATAATATTAATTACCCACATAATTAGGATTCATACAAGGATGGCCTTGATGTGTTTGAACAAGATGGGCTACCCAATTTTATTGCTCTCTGTGGTTCGACCTCTACATGCTTGTACACTATGCATTTTATGGTAGAGTTAATAAATGTTAATTCACAATTTTTGGACGTAATTGACTTATTCTTTAATGTGGGTTAATTGCTGATCAACTGGTGTTTTGTGAGCGGTCGCCTCAGCGACACTAAATTTTGGCCCTCGCAAAATGCCCGTTATCAGCAGCCTTTCCCTTTCTCTGGGCTCGATCTCTCGCAATAAAGAAGTAGGAAAGCCGGAAGGTCTCTCCTCTTCCCCCGTGAGCCGGAGCCCAAAGGAAAGCGTCGATCCCTGAAACCCCCGAGAATGAGGCTAGTGCTCGCTCGCGATATCTATACTGTCAAGTCTTTCACAACTATCGAGAAAAGCGTCAGACCGCACAAAAAAAGGAAGATTCAAAGAGAAATCTGGAAAAGACCCGAAGGTCAACACTGCCTCTCGACGACCCTCACCATCCCCTTTTCACCAGCTAAAAAAGTACTGGCGGGGGCAATTACAATGTTATTAACCGATCGCAACTTTAATACAACCTTTTTTGATCCTGCAGACCCCACCGAGGAGGTTAGCAGGGAAGATCCTAGGCCTCTGACTGAGGGAAGACTACGATCTGGATGAGTGGGTAATCCCAGCTTAAAGTCAAAGGCAACCAAGCAAGTGACTTTCAATCCAGTCGAGACGTCAACTGTCGTTCCCTAATCGGACAATTCCGAAGAGGAGTTCTAGTGGATCCTCCAGGGAAAAAAAGAAGTGAGAATGCCTCCGAAGAGGAACATCAATTTCTCAGCAGTTGACTGCTACACTGCGAAAGGTGGAAAAAACGATGCTAAATTCATGGCACCGAAGATGAAATATAGAGTATCTATATCCGCGGTGACACTCCCCGGCTCTTCCGATCTTATAACTGGTGTGCTATTTTTGATGGGGTGAGGGGGGACAATGATGACTCGAGGGCTCGATCTCTTCTAGTGTTCAGCCTTGCCTGAATTCTTAGTCCAGTTCATCACTCAAGCAAGCAGCCAGTTCCTTTCAGTCTCTTTAGGACTGGGTACGGAAAGATGGTAGCCCCACAATTACAAGGGAATCACAGGGTCTATTAAGATAATTGATTTTGACTTAACAGATAGCCCTCCATCTGACTGTGCGTCATCCAAGAGCAGCTAGACTGACCATCAATCAAGCAAACTTATATACAATGAGATAGAATGAGGAATGAGACTCAGATGCAAGCACGTTGGATTTCTAGCCCCGGGGAAAAAAGAGGTTAGGAAACCGCGAAAAAACTATCGCGATTCTCAAAAGAGGAGGAAAAAAGCTGATAGTTTTCTTATCCTTATAATAAAGATCTTCAAAATAAGTCAGGAAGCGCTTATTCAGTCGTCTAGTGGAAAAGTAGAAAAAAGCACCAGCATCGGTAGCTTGAGGTAGGGAAAGGAAAGGCACGTAGGTTCAGAGCCAGACTGACTACTCCAATAGCACTCATCCGTAGAATAATCGCGATAATAACTGGTACAGTCCCGCCTGGGTAGATGAAAGCGACTTTCCTTACGATGGTGCAATTCTCATCCTTCCGCTACTATATATTACTGTCCCGTCAGCTCCCAAATATATAGCTGGACAAACCAGACCCACCTAGCCCCTCGCGGAGCGCCCTTGATCCGGAGACGTGATGTCGAGCGCGCTTTTATAGTCGACTAATAGCTTACTTTCTTTCATCAACCCCGTGTAAAGAGCCCAGTGGCGGCTCCGTACTTATCTTATTTAAACCACAATCTAGGCTTTTGTCGGAACCCCTCATCATAGACCTTCCGCGCATGTCTGTCGAGTCAGATGATGTCTCTCAGTTAGTCGCGTCTCTGCCCATTAGAAGGCAAGAAAAGCCTTTCGTTAGCCTTTCCTTTCCCCCCGGGCCCCTACCCCCTTATCAATAGTTGTCGTAGAGGCCTAGCACGAAAGCTAGGACAGTGATGTGAAGTTGAAGGTCATCACGGTTCATAGGGCTAGTCCATCACGTCATAATAATTCCTCCCACTATCAATCGGGAATCATAGAATAGCCAAGCATGATGTCTCCAGGCGAGTTGATGAGAATTCTGACATGCATGAGTTCTGGTTCCGTGTCAACCAACCCCTACTCCACAAAGTGCACTTCCTAGCTAAAGCAACTGAGAGTTCTTCCACTATCTGTCAAAGAAATGAGAGTTGCATTCCCGCACCCTAGACATGATTAATTTGAGATCGACGCTCTCCAGAGTTCTATAGCCTTCTGAGGTAGTGTATAGCGCGAGGATACTTAGAGGCAGAGTGGATTCAATAAGCGAAGCAGGAGCTGACGGAGGTACCTAAGAAGTAGATATAGAGATGAAGTGGATAAGAAGTCAGCGAGAGGGGTGCCTCGCGAGCCGGGATTTTTGAGATGAGGCCTTTTGATGAAGCCAAGTCAATTTCGGGCAACCAAACCTATGCTGACTTTTCACAGATTTGACGGGAGTGGCTCCGAAGATATAGCCAGTCTACTGCATTGAAAGAATGAACTCACCACAGATAAGAGGTCCTCCCTGGTTTTGAGTCTGATTCTTTCGTCATCATCCCAGCTTCTTCTTGCTTGGTGTCCCTAGTCTGGTTCTTTCTTCCTCATTCATCCTTTCATTCTTGCATTTATTCTCAGCGAAAGTTCACAACTAGAGAATCCTGAGAGAAGTCCCTATCTTGGAGAAAAGCGAATGTGACTAATCCAATCGACGAATGAGGATTGCCTTCTAACAAGAAAAATCCCATCTTGGGTTCTGCTTCAGGATGGCTCCTGCACACAGCCAAGAGAAAAAATGAAGATGTCGAACAGGGCTAGAAAGACGGCAAGCAGCAAGCACTAAAAGAGACCAGCACCGACCGGCTGATGGAAATGGACTGACTACCGGAGATATTCGTGTTACTTCGTCTGCACTTGTTTGTACACGAATGCATGAGTTATACCGAGTACTCAGTAAATTATGGACCACTTCAAATCTTCATTTTCAAAAGGGATAATCAACTCCGCAGCTGTAGTTAAAGATCGTTTGTATTTTTACGCGACTTCACACCCTTAATCAAAATATCATATGACAGACTCTTTTCTCCGCTGATAAATATGGATTCTGATTCGGAAGCCAGCTCAGAAAGCCCCTATCATTAGGCTTTGGGCAGTCTCCACTTTCTATATAATAAGCCGCTTCGGATCCTTGCTCAGCACCTAGTAAGAGAATTTCTCTCCAGGGACTTTCTTCTGAAAACAAGCAGCGAACTATGCTTACAATGGTCCTCAACTCCCCCGGAAGCGCAGGTTGGCTTGGTACGCTCTCTGGTGAGAGTACAGGAAAATTCATAACAAGCAAGCAAGACAAGAAAGTATACATCAGTGAATTCGGCAGTGAATCGACTGTTTCTTGCACGTGTTCATCGATCTCTCCCGGGATGCCAAGATTCAGAGTCTCAGCGGTGGTGCTATCACATACTGGGACTTTCTGGTGACGGGGGTTTCTAAAATGCAAAAAGAAGCACCGCATATCTAGCTAGTATAATTAGCAAAGAGTCTTCTCAGGGAAGATTTTGATGTTGTACATGACAAATTATAAAGAATAAATAAACTGAATATTTTATACATGTATAGTTCACAATGAGGGCTAAAAACTTAACTTTTGCGTCTTAATTCCAAATTGAATGAAACTACCTTCATTAAATAGCTAACTTTATTTTATGATTAATAAGGTGAATTTGTCAATCTTAAATATGTATGGAAAAGATACATGTTTGTAAAGTTTTATTCGTGGATTGTTATTTTGTTTGTCCCAAGTACACTATACATTATTTTTCAGTGATATTAATTATAAATTTTCTTTTGTATTTTTATATACAACTTTCATATAGAGGATTTTATTATTTGAGTACAAAAATAAAAAATAAAATAGGTTCTAAAATGTAATTATTGGGTAAAAAGTAGGGGTTTTGTGTGGTTTTCTGTACAATTTCTCTACCCTATCTCCCCCAACTTTAGTCCTTGCCGATCAAGTCATCATGATGACTGGATCTTGGGGTCTAGAGTCACTCAATGTCTTTCATACTTCATTCTTTTTCTTTTCCTTCCTTTATTCTTTTATTTTGGGATTAAATACATTATTTTATATAGTATTTACACATATTTCATGTGATTTATTTAGTGTATTTTTTTACAAATTAATGATATATACATGCATTTAGTTAGGGATTTAAGGTCAAAATGAATGAATAAAGGTGTTGAAATGGAGATTCATCATTCCTACTAAAGTAAATCATCATCTAAGTGTTGACAATGGTGAGAAACTAGTGAAACCAAAAAAATAGGTATAAAAAATTTTCGATTATATAATATATCGAGGGTCACTCGGCGTCTTTCATACTTCATTCTTTTTCTTTTCTTTCTTTTATTCTTTTATTTTGGGATTAAATACAATATTTTATATAGTATTTATACATATTTCATGCGATTTATTTAGTGTATTTTTTCACAAATTAATGATATATACGTGCATTTAGCTAGGGATTTAAGGCCAAAATGAAGGAATAAAGGTGATGAAATGGAGATTCATCATTCCAACTAAAGTAAATCATCATCAAAGTGTTGACAATGGTGAGAAACTAGTGAAACCAAAAAAAAAGGTATAAAAAAGTTGTTGATTATCTAATATATTTGACTCTCCCTAGATTTGATCACTTATGTCGTGAACATTGTTATCTGATTTATTCATGCTCCTTCCACAGTCCACATGGATGTTTCCAAAATTTTAGGGTACATGAAAGAAGAATCCTAGCAAAGGATTAATGTTCTAGAGAGAGTCAGAACTAAATATTGTGGGTTATGCAGGCATTGCTTGGGTTGGTTTTTCATAGAATATCCACCTCTGTTTACTGCATTTATTTAAGTGGGAACATTCTTATTCGGAGAAGCAAGAAGCAGTTTGAGGCCTTGTACAGAGCGATTTCTATTGGCATTATTGAAACGGCTCTAGCTGAATATTATATTGCAAGACATTGGCATTAGAGCTGCACTACTCATAAAGTTCTTTTGTGAAAACAAGGCTACAATAAATATAGCCAATAACCCAATTCTCGACAATAATAAAACATTATAGAGGTAGACAAACACTTCATTAGAGAATTGGTTGATAGTTGAGACCATTTCTTTTATACATCAAGACAGTTGACCAAGTGATTAATATGTTTACCGAAGGTCTCTTCGCTCTTTGTTTATTTGCAAGTTGGGCATACACGATGTGAATTCTCAACTTGATGGGAAATGTTGAGTTGTGTTTATTGTATAAGTAGGTAAATGGATATTTTATGAGAGACCATTTACCTAGTACTCTATATATTGTAATCATTCCCCGTTATTACAAATTATCTAATGAAGAGATCATTAATCATTCTGTTGAGATTTTCTATTCCTACTCAATAGGAATCGAACTAGAACACCATAATACTTTGAGCTGGAGCTTGAGCCTGAGATTTCATTACTAATTGGAAGGCCTAGTATGGCTTTAATCTAGTCGAAATCTGCCAACATATCCAAATATATAATACACGGTTGAGTGAAAATACACTGTGCAGACGGGGTATCTGAGTCATGGTGATCAACAGATCAGAGGGTTGTTATTGCTTCGATGCATGAAACATCCATAAGCTTAGTTGGCTAAGAAGAAGATAACAAGGGAGCCCTAGCATTAGATAGAATCGGGAAAAATCCATAGGTCACAAGATAGGATCAACAGTCTTATTTGGCAAACTCTTCATCCTCTAGTCAAGCTACGAATAGGGATATAATGGAGCATCGTCCATGGGAAGGTTGTGTGATCGTGAGGTAGACAATGTACACCCTTGTGGTTTTTCCCCTATCTATGGTTTTTCACGTAAATCTATCCCCATTTTCTGTATGTAATATTGTTGAATCTTCTACAACAAATAGATTGCGATCTAAGATCCAAATCGATCTTTTGAGTTGGAATAGAATAGTAAGAGGGAGAGTATAGGTTTGTGGCCCTCTGATGAATACCCATTCATCACTCTTTATTCTTTTATTTTAGCTACAAGACCTATGCAAAACACATGTATATTCATGTAAATAGCATAAATTGTCAATTGGCATGCATTGTGTAAATTACAATAATTAGCATGTTTTTGTGCATAAATAAAAGAATAAAGAAATAAAAGGAAAAGAGGGAGATATTTAGAATAATTATTGAGCGACCTAATCCCAAGGGAGGGCTCAGCATGGGCTGACCGTAAAAGAATTCAAGTAGAGAGAGATAGGGAAGCTCAATTGTGTGTACATATATCAATGCATATAAATAATATTATTTTTCTCTTAATACAAATAAAAATGTATTTGTGTATTTATTGTACATATTTGTAAATACAAAGCTATAATAAAAATGGAAAAACAAAAGAAAAATAAAAAGAAATAAAATTCTTTTATTTTGTACATGGACCATGTATATAGAATCACCCATCTATTTATTTTCTTTTTGCAAATAACTAATTAAAATACAACAAAAATATTTTCACATTCCACATTTCATGGTGTAAATAAATAAAATAAAAATTAGAATAATAAAAATAAAATAAAAAGGAATAAAATAAAAACTAAAACCCACCTTGTATATATACCACGTAAATATGTATACAAAGCTATTTATTTAACCTATGTAAATAAATAATAATAAAAAAATAAAAATACACTTTTATTCCAAATTTTATGTTATAAATATATAAAATATAAAATTGGAATAAATGTACAAAAATAAACAATTAAAAAATAAAAATAAAAAATGTATATATGTATATACCTATATATATTAATAATATAATGTAAATACATAATTTCTATTTCAAAAAATAAATAGAAATCATTAAAAAATTATTTGAAAATAAATAAACATTTTTCATGTTTCTCTTTTTCGAAATTCTGTCATTTATTATTTTTTATTGAATTTCCAAATTACCAAATGGTGGCTTCCCATTGGTCCACAGGGGATGTTGACCCCCGGTCAACTCCTCGTGGACCTTTTCCCCCACGGATCTCGCTCCAGACCCGACTTCACTTAATTTCCTAAGCCAGATCCGAGCTCCATTTACCCAAACCCCAGGTCCTAATCGTTCTTGCTACATCCGAGATCCATGCCGGAGCATCCGCCTAGGGATCCGTGCTTCACGGAACCCTGCCCGATCCCATCTTCTCGGACCTGAGCTGCTATATAGCTGAACCTCCACCGCACATTCTCACTCATCTTTGGCACTGCTCCTTCGTCCCAGGACCTCCACCTTACTCCCTAGAGTGACAGCTTCGCGAGGGAGGAGTCGAAGAGAGGAGAGGAAGCCTTCCGCCACTGATCCGGCGACTCCTGCCACAGTGCACCGCCGCGAGGTGCGCCAGAGCCTCGGGACCCGACGACCCTTCGAGGCTACGACCCAGAGCTTGTCGAGATCGTCCCAGTCGACTCCAACCATCAGGTAGACTCGAATCCACTTAGTTTTCCCTAATTTTTGATTACGCCCAAATCCCCCCTCCTCCATCGCCGACCGATTCCGCCCGCTCCGATCACCCATTTCATCATCAGACTCGACCATCACCCTCGCGAGACTCCTCTCCACATTCTTCTCCCATTCTCTCAACTTGGCTCGCCCCGGAGCCAAGAATTGATCTCCACCGCCATCGCCTTGTCGGAGGTCCTCACCGTGACTCGTCCAGTCACCCGTTCCACCCCTAATCGGGTCGAGGCAGTTTGCCCTCGACTCAGGAGCTCGTCTGTGCTCTTTTTCAGGTCCAAGCGATCCATCTGAGGGTCCAGCAGTCAAAGCACAGCAGCTCAGCACTGCCTTCGTCGTCGGAGCTCCTCGGAGCTTCCCGGCCTCATCGGAGGGGCTCATTAGCTACAGAACACCTTGGCGGAGCTTTTACATATCTTAGCAGCTCTAGAGGAGGATCTCGGCATGCACATAGGGCCGGCAAAGTTCGTCGGTGTCGAGTTCTTAGAGGATCCTCCTCCGTCGTCCGATCGCCCCTGACGCTCCAGATCCAATCGCAGCCCTCTATTTAAGGAGCGCCAGCAGTCGTCAGATCCATATGGGATCGATCGAGACCATCCATCCCACGAAGGGTTAGCCACCTCCAGCCACCGTCGGATCAGCCACGTGGCCACCCTTCAGCCGTCCCTTTTTAATAAGGGGTAATTGTTCTTAGGCCCCTGATTTTATTGCATTTAATTTTTAGTCCTGTAAATAGTTTATTACGTTGTTTTTATTTCGGTTAATTTGCAGTCCGGACCTTTATGTTTTCCCTATTTGTATTTTCGTCCTTCTATATGTGGGCCACGTGCTTCGACACGTGAGGAGTTGGAAATTTTGCAATATATCCCTGTGTTTTCTGTGTGTTAGTGTTTGAATGTTTTAAAATAGGAATTACACATATACCCCTCCGTGCCTGAAACACATGCCCCGCGCGTGACTTGTTGAACATTTTGTACGAGGGGCCCTGGGTTTTATTTGCATGTTACTGTTTGGCCCCTGAAACTTTCTTTCCTTGCATTTAGGTCCATGTGACCGTGAGCCTCTATTTTATTTAAATAAAATAGCAAATTAAGTCCAAATTGCGTGAAATTTGGATACTTGGCTCCTGCTACTATGTAAAAATTTCACCAAAAAATTGGTACATTTTTAAGGTGTTTTGATATTTTTAAAAATTCAAAAACCATTGTTTTTTCTTCTGTCTAGTTTAGAAAATCTAAAAAAATATAAAACCTATTTTAAAAATTCTAAAAAAAAATAAGTTTTGTTAGTTTTTGAGTGTTTGATTGTCTATATAATTTTGGATATTTTTGGATATATAAAAACCTTAAAAATTAAAAAAACCATTAAAAACTTACAAAATTCTAAAAAAATGTAGAAAACTCAAAAATTAATAAACTCTTTTTCTAATTTTTCCTTGTTATTTCTATTTTTCTTAAAAATTACCTCCAGACTGATATAGATCCATTTGACATTTTTTATGGGTCTTACAAGTCTGGCTGGACAGTGACCTTTTGTTTTTGGCTTTATTGATTTTTAGAAAATTATATAAAAATTATAAAAATCTGAAAAATTAAACAAAAACATTAAAAACCCTAAAAAACATAAAAATATTTTTGTTTGAATTTTGGAGTGTTTTTTTAGTATTTAAATAATTTGTTGAAGTTGCTTGTATTTGCCTTTTGCTTATTTTCCTTTATTATTAAAAATCCAAAAAATAAAAATAATTAAAAACCACCAAAAATATTTGTTTTTTTATTTTCCTTTTAGACTACTTCGTAGGCTGTGAGGCCAACTCGTGCTCCCTGAGTCCGACCTTGGGTGCTATACCATGCTAATCTCATAGCCAGGACCGCTATTTCGTGATTATATTATTTTATCTATTTGTTTGGTGGTCTGATCTGAATTTTCTTGATCGAGCTGATTCTCGAGTGACTAAGGTCGCAACGACCCTAGTTATCTGATTTACCTTAGGCTATCAGACGGCTCATCAGAATGGCACCATTGTCGGGGAGCACGTCTTAGTAGTCGATTTTTGTTTTCTCTTTGTTTTCTTTTGATTTTCACGGTTTTCCGCGGCTTTTTGGTCGTATGTAGCTTTTCTCAGCTTTCTGTTTTTCATTTTGTTTTTATTTTCTTTTAGTTTATTTTGTTTTGTTTTTTGTTTGATTTGTGTGTTTACTTTCCTTTTTGTTGATATCCTGCTTTATTTTATCTGCCCTGTTTATTGCTTATCTGGTCTGATCACATCTGTTTGTCTACTTGCGAGGGCCCGAGGACCGAGGTAGCTCTTCTCGAAGAGCCGACACAACCGCGGGAATCAGAGGCAGCTCCCTCCTGCATGGAGCCGCAGGAGAGCGCGAGGAGACGAGCAGGCATACATGATTAGTTTATTTTAGCTTAGTTTTATTTTCAGCACTTAGTAATTGTAATAATACAGGGACAGGACTTTGAGTCTTGGTAGACTCTCGGGGTCTGTTTCATCGAGCACCGGTGTGCTCGGGGGACCCCACCGGATTTTCGTGGCTTTTTCACGGTTTTGTTTTTATCGTTTATTTACTGCCTATTCGGTTTTCGTGGATTTCAGCCCTAGCTTAGGATTTTTTCTTGATTGCACCGTAATTATTACAGTCCACACACCTAATAATTTGCCTGTACCTATAGACCGTAATTAGACCAAAGTAAAAATTAATAAAAAAGACTACTTTGTCACTTGAGGGGTCCCGTGCCGCTAGAGGTCTTATACAACGCTGGTAGGACCCGTTGTGGCGGGCACCGATCGACATCTGAGACCGGACACCGACCCCTCCGGTTGACCATTTAGCCATTATTCTTTCGAGTAGAACTGCTTCGTTTAGGTCCAGTTTTCCGCTTGCATCATATAGGTAGTTTCCTTTCTGTCTTTAAATTATGTGTGGATCATATTGCATGTAGATTGCTGGAGTCAGGTACGCCTTCTATCTCGTGCATGCATCATTGATTTCCCGCGCATTGGCTTTTTCGACTTCTCCCCCCATTTTTAGACTTAAAATAATCAGGAGAACCGAAAAATTTGTTAGGCGATTATTTGATTTGAAAAATGCCAAAAATAAAAACTATAAAATTGGGACTACAAAACATACTTGATCGTAAAAGACACCTCACCTGAAAAATTTGTCTTGGGGAGAGCAACCCCCTCATTGTCTGGTTTTCATGTGCGAGAGAGTGACCCGCACCCTAGGATAGAGCCATATCTGAACCTCCTTCAGACTACTGCTTCTGGGTAGTCGTTCTCTAGTGAGGATCGCTCCGATCTCCGGTAAAGCAGGCTGCGATATCCTTAACAGAGCGAAGCCGATCGGGAAGCCGGTAAACGGTCTGCGACTTGTACTGGCTGGGAAAGATCTAGTTTGAGATCGGGACAGTCTCCTGAGGGTATCGGATTCCCAACAGGTCACGTAACCGCTCTGCTATCTTGACTTAATCACCTAATAAAAATTGACAAGATAATTGACCAAACTCTTACAGTCTTCAGCTCGCATTGAGTAGGTGAATCCGGGGTTTGTTTGCTCATCGTAGTTGTTTCCAGATCCCATCCGCCCGACTCGCCAGATTAAGATGATGGGCAGGATGTCCCTTAGGCAGCCTCTGGCTGCACCGCTTTTCAATACTCCCGTCCATTCATCTAGGTTGGTTTGCGAGAGCCGAGACCCGCTTTCCGAACCCGAGTTCAATTCCGCCCTGTTCCCCCTTGACCACCCTTCTACCAGTCAGAGATACCAGTGCCAGATGCTAGACAACAGATAGATGATTTATCAGCACCTGAGTTTGGGTCTTTTGCCTTTGCAGAGACCATGGCTGGCAGCAGTGACGACCGCACCGGAGGTCCCTGAGCCGAGCAGACATTTATCATGGACCAGGGTACGATCAACACCACCCTGATCGCCTCCCTCGAGACAGTACATCAGCAGCTGAGGGATCACGGTGCATTCATAATTGAGATGAGGAGAGAGATGGAGCAGATGAGAGCCGACCGCGACCAGCACGGGCCTGGAGACGGACCGAGGAGACCCGACGATGTAGCAGCAGCTGCAGCAGCACCAGACCAGCCGAGACCGATGCGGGAGTTGCACAACCCCGGGTCGACTTTGACGCACCGTTGGGTGGTACTATAAGCCATTGATGACCGGCCAAGCGACAGAGGTAAAGGTATAAAATGATATAGGTCGTTGCGACCTCAGTCACTCAACACGTGTCAATCAAGAAAATCAATCACTCAAATAAGATAAAAACAAGCAAGCACACAATAGAGCGATCTAGCTATAGGATTAACCTGGTATAGCTCCCAGGGTCGAACTCAAGGAGCACAGATTGGCTTAAGAAGCCTACGATGTAGTCAGAGTCCAAGAGAGTCCTTTTTTAGGGTTTTTATTTGTTTTTATAATTTTTAGATTTTTTTTAAAAGATGAGAAAATGAGAAAAAGTAAATACAAGGCAACTTCAACAATTTATACAACACACCAAAAATGATGCAAAAATTCCAGAAAATTGATTTTTATGTTTTAAATGTTTTTTACTGTTTTTGGTGAATTTTTGGAATTTTTCTAATGGGTAAATTATTTATTAAAAATCAAACAATGTGAAAAACAAAGGGGACTGTCCAGCAAGGTTAAAAACTCAAGAATAAAATATTTAAGAGTTTCAATCAACCTTGGAGGTAATTTTCCTGTAATCTATGAAGAATGAGGAAAATTTAGGCACCCTAATTATTGTTTTTGGATTTTTAATTTATTTATTACAATTTTTATGAGTTTTTAGGGGTTTTTCAATTTTTATGGTTTTTAGATGATGAAAAATAGCCAAAATTGGCTAGAAAATCAAACAACCAGTAAACAACAAATCCTAATTTTTTTAGAATTTTTGGTGGAGTTTTTATATATTTTTTTGGTATTTTTAAAGTCAAACAGTGGCGAAAATAAGGGTTTTTGAATTTTTAAAAATAATAAATGGAATCAAAAATGTCCCCAAAAATCATAGAAATTCCTACACCATGGCAGGAGCCATGTGTCAAAATTTCATTGGATTTGGAGGTCGTTTGATATTTTATTCAAAAAGAAAGGTGGGGCACTGTGCACAGGGACCTAAGTGCAAATACCCAAAAGTTCTGGGGTCCTGGTGCAAAATACCCAAGAAATCACGTGCCAAGCACGTGTCTGGGGCACACAGGGACCAAATGGTAATAAAAATAAGTTCCAAGGACCAATTGATAACTCGTATCAAAAGTCCAGGGGCTTATGTTGCAAAATTCCCAAAATAACACGTGACGAAGCACGTGGGTCTCTACTGGCAGGGGTATAATTGCAATTAAAATAAAGCGCAAGGTCCTTGATGCAAATAACCCAGAAAATAAACAACTGAATTAAAAGTTACAGGACTAAAACGAAATTAACAAACTACGAGGGGGCCCTATGATATTTACCCCTTTATTAGCCGACGGTCGGATGGGCGACACGTGTATGATCTGACGGCTGGATGCGCGGGCGCTACTCCTCTCTTCTCCCTTCGGCTCTATCAACGGTCAAGGGAGAGGCACGTGGCTGATCTGACGGTGCTGGGCTCAGGTCTCTCTCCTCTGCTACGGACGGTTCCGATGCGCTCCTCAGATGGATCAACGGTCGCTACTCCTCCACAGATGAACGGCTAGGATTAGAACTGGAGCGGTGAGGACGATCGGACGGCGATGGAGGGTCCTCGAAGAACTGATGGCCGGCGAACTTCGCCGGCCTCGTGCGTGGGCTCCGGTCCTCCTCTGCTGCGCCTGAAGGTCGGAGAAGATCCGGCGTGAGGTTGCGCAGCTGCTGGTGGTGGCCAATGCCCCGGCCGAGCCCTGGAAGGCTCCGGTGAGGTCTATCGGCTCGAAGCTCCTGGCTGAAGTTGGGGAGCCTCAGACGGCCTCCTCTTGACCTGCAAAAGAGTTCAGAAGCTTCGCGGGTCGAGGGCAAAGTGCCTCGACCCAAGAAGGCGGGGTGAAGGTGGACTGTGCGGCGTGGCGAAAGAGCTCCGGCGAAGCGACGGCGAGGGAACTCGAATCCCAGATCCTGTGCGATCTGGGTTGAATGAGCGGGCGTAGAAGGTGCGTGGGGACACGGTGAAGGTGATGGTCGGGTCGGATGATCAAGATGGTACGCGAGGTGGTCGGAATCGGCGAGATGCGTCGGAGATGTGATTTGGGCGTAATCTAAAATTAGAAGGAATGAAGAAGAACTAAGGTTACCTGATGGATGCTGGAGACTATGCTGGAGCTGGGCTAACTCCTGGTCGTAGCTTCGAAGGGCGTCAAGGCCTGAAGCTCGATGCTCAACGCCGGCGGCGGAGCAAGGACGGCGAAGTACGCCGGATCAGTGGATACGCTTCCTCACCTCACTGCAACAAGGGCTGACGCTCGCTGTCACTCTTGCGGAGCCAATGGAGGTCACGGGGAAGGAAGAGAAGGGCCAAAGATGCGGCGCGGAGGCGGCGGAGATGATGGTTATATAGAGTGACCGGGGCGATTAGGGTTGAGGCTCGACGGCTAAGGAAAGTGTGGATTCGATGGCGGAGGATCCGGCGAGGGAGAGGGATGAACGGCGAAGAATCCGGGCGCGGGGGTTGAGTGGATGACAGCCTGGAGCGCGTGGGAAAAATCGGGGAAGAAGGCGCGGCACGCGACTTCCAGAAAAGGAAGGAGGTCGCGGGGGAGTTGACCGGGGTCAACATTCCCCCGTGGACCAACCAGAAGCTGCCACGTGTGCCCGGTTTTTGTTTTATTATTTTAGGGTAGAAATAGGTCGAATTAGAAAAAACTTAAAACATGAAATATTTTTCTTTTATTTTTTTCTATTTTTTTGGTGATTTTTAATTAATTTTTGGAAATAAAAATACGTTAGCTCTATATATAGGTATGTGTACACTACATGGATTTTTTTTTATTTTTGATTTTTTATTTGTTATTTTTAGGTGTTTTTATGCTAATTTTGTATTTTATTTATTTACAAGATAAAATATGGAATAAAAGAATATTTTTATTTGATTTTTATCACTTATATACAAGGGTGAAATAAATGGTTGAATATATACATATGCATGGTATTTATACAATGTATTTTTGTATTTTTCATTTTGTAATTTTTATTTGATTTTTGTTTTGTTTCTTTTTCTTTTATAAAATATGTCATAGAATATTCACAAAAAGTTTAGAAAATAAATGAATTTATTTACAAGGTTAAAATAAATACAAGATGTGGTTTATGCACATGATGAAAGAAGGGTATTTTTGAATTTTTGATTTTTATCTTTTTATTTTGTTTTTAATAAAATATACACAATATGTACAAGCATATTTTTGGGTGAGGAAAATATATAGTTTTATTTATTTACAAAAGTATATACATGTGAGCCCTATCTCCCTCTACTTTGGCTTTTATGCGGTCAGGCCCATGCTGAGCCCTCCCTTGGGTTAGGTTGCTCAATATTTATTCTAAATATTTCCCTCTTTTTCTTTTTGCTCTTTATTCTTTTATTTTGTGCACAAAAACATGCTAATTATAGGTTTTTACACAATGCATGCTTTTGGTAATTATTTGTATTTACACATATCTACATGTATTTGCAAAGGTTTTTGTAGCTAAAATAATAGAATAAAGAGTGATGAATGGGTATTCATCACCCCCTATGCTTTAACTTTGCTAGTCCCTTAGCAAACACTTATTTGAAAAAGAAGTGAAAAAGAAAGAAAAAGAAAAAGAAAAAGAGGATGTACATGGATCAAGGTTGACTTATTAAATTTTCCTTCATTAAATTGAAATATGGAGCTCGATCAGATCTTTGGATTATTAATGTGTCGGAACCTTATTTGGACTTAAGCCTAAAACTCAACAGCCTCCAAGTTCCACCAATCTATGGGTAAGACTCCTCAATAAACCAGATCAGAACAAGTCTACATACACAAACTCTAATGACCATGAATCTTTTCCTTGCGGTGTAAGTGATATGTGGCTCCCCACCTCAGAAGTAACAAAGAAGCAACCTCCCTCAACCTGGTAACTCTAATGCCTCAGTCTAGCAACTCGTTCCTCGAGAAGCGGAGTATTCCCTTCTAAGTTCAAGTGCAACCGGCTCAAGAAGAGGGGGTAGAAGTATAGAGTTTTGGAAGCTTAGCCAGTGTAGCTAAGTCTCCCGCTGCAAGCTTCATGAGATGTAACATGATACCATAAGCTTTTGCTTTTCACTCCGGTGGGGTTATTAAATTTTCAATCCGACCCACCACTTTTTTTTTTGGAGTTCTTTTTGCATTTTTTTTTTTCAAGGACTTCTGTACACATATCTACATGGTGCAGCATATATAAGAAATTTCTCCTTGAGCCAGTAGACTATCCCTCTTTTGAAGCTTTATTGCAACCCACAGCTTCTGTCTTTAGCTTTCAACACCACTAGACCAAGTTGAGGTGCACTTCCTTCACTATAAGAAGAAGAGAGGTTCCGCCTAGAAGTACTACCCTCATATGCTACCCCAAGCCAAAGGAAACTGCCTCCTTACCACCTCATCCATGGAGAGCCATGTGTAAAGTGCAGGTGCAAGTTAAGCCATTGTCTCTGAGAGTTATGTGTGTGTTGTTAAGTGCTCTACTTAGGCTCATCAAGATGACATATGCTCATAGCCTAGTGGACTCAAAGAATTAAGTCCTTATGGACCTGAAGAGTCTTAACCCTAAGTCCTACAAGGTTCCTCTTGAAGTTAAGTGAATTAAGATCTTGTTCAAGCTCCATTTCTCAATTTAATTCCAGGCTTAATTTAAATGTCAACTCTCATCCAGGAAAAACTATATACATATATGTACAAAAGATGCTATTTACAAATATTTTACAATCATGCAAAAATTTTTGAAAAATGTTTTGAAATCTTGAATGAATGATGCATGAAGTGCAAGTTTTGCAAAATGATATTTACACACATTTACACAAGATTTTTGCAAACTTTTGATTTTCAAAACATTTTGAAAACATTTTGTACTATATACATAATTTTGATACAAAATATTTACACAAGCTTTACACAAAAGATTTTTGAAATCATTTTTACAAAAATACTTTGTACACTAGCTATGTCTGTGCAAGAATAAAAGAGGTTTATGTACATGAAAAATTTTTAAATTTTGTGATTTTTAGCCATTTTATTTATTAACACACTCACACAAAGTACGAGTTATGGCTAAAGTATATATGAAATATATACACACCCCCCTATACTTAGCTCGAGCGATGTCCTCAGAGTGATCAAGAGCGATGAAGAAGACATAACTCGTGCTTAGCAAAAGGGAAGTGAAAAGGAATGGCTAAGTACAGGAATGAATAAATGAATAGAATGAGAGGAACTCGGTGGTTTCCCCCTATACTTAGGATTAACTAATCCTAAGTATAGAAAGCTGTACATGAAGGGAAAGCCGAGTGAAGAATATACAGAATCTGCCCCCCCTATACTTAGGGTAAAATATCCCTAAGTATAGGCAGCAAAAACAAGAGCAGAAAGAATGAAAAGAATACTCGCCGGTCCGACATCCCCCCTATACTTAGGGTAAAGTACACCCTAAGTATAGCATAATCATAAGATGAGAGACGGGATGTGGGACTAAAGAATAGAATGATATGGACAACTGGATCTATACAGGCGGAGGAACAGTGAAAATCAGGCGTGAGATGTAAAAGATGTGAGTCAAAAGACCACATCTCACGCAAAATGAATAGCAGCAATAATAACGTCCTGCGGCTCATGATCTAGAAATGGTTTGAGCCGCTGGCCGTTCACTCGGAAGGTACTCTCAGAAGATAACTCGGATATATCGATGCTACCGTTATCGTGTACCTTTCTGACCAAATAGGGTCCTTTCCATTTGCTCTGTAGCTTCCCTGGAAATAATCGTAGCCTCGCATCAAACAGCCATACTTTCTGTCCAATCTCAAAATGCTTGTGGCTGATATGAGAATCATGCCACTCTTTCACTTTCTCCTTATAATGTAGGCTGCTTGAGAAAGCTGCATCTCTAAGCTCTTCCAAGGCGGCTAACTCTGCCCTCCTCTGGTCTCCTATACCATTTGGATCCATCAATATGTCTGTAACTGCCCAGAGTGACTTGTGCCTCAGCTCTACAGGTAGGTGACAGGGCTTGCCGTATACGAGGCGAAAGGGAGATGTACCAAATGGAGTCTTGAAAGACGTCCGATATGCCCACAAGACCGAGTCCAAAAGCTGTGACCAATTCTTTCGGTCAGGGCGGACGACTTTCTGCAAAATATTCTTGATCTCCCTATTCGACACTTCAGCTAGACCATTTGTCTGTGGATGGTATGGAGTGGCAACACGATGGTCTATACTGAACTCTCTGGCAAGTGCCTTCACCTGGTCGTTGATGAAATGAGATCCCCCATCAGAAATCAGAACTCGTGGAACCCCGAACCGCGTGATGATGTGCTTCCTCAAAAATCGGCAAACTGTCTTAGCATCAGCGGCTCGGGCGGGGATAGCCTCAACCCAACGACTAACGTAATCTACGGCCAACAGAATGTACTCAAATCCCTGACTCTTAGGGAATGGACCCATGAAGTCGATGCCCCATGCGTCAAAAACCTCACAGAAATGAATGGGTTGCATCGGCATCATATCACGTTGTCCACAAGTGCCCATCCTCTGACAGTCAGTACACCTCTTCACGAACTCATCAGAATCCTTGAAGAGTGTAGGCCACCACAAGCCGGATTGGAGCACTTTCTGTGCCGTTCTCCTCCCAGAATGATGTCCTCCTGCCTCAAGCTTGTGGCAGTAAGTGAGGACACTATGGTGTTCCTCCTGAGGAATACACCGACGCCAGATGCTATCCCCTCCTTCGTGGTAAAGGATGGGATCCTCCCAGTGGTAGGACTTGGCCTTCGCAAGGAAGGTCTCAATCCTCTGCTTGGGCCAATCTTGTGGGACTTTCCCAGCAACGAGAAAGTTCACAATATCGGCATACCACGGGAGTGAGGCGATAGCAAGGATCTCCTCATCTGGGAAGGTATCACAAATGGGATCAATCTGCTCTGTCTCCTCAGGCTGCTCTAATCGGGATAAATGGTCCGCCACCACATTCTTGACTCCAGGCTTATCCTTGATCTCAATATCGAACTCCTGGAGTAGAAGGATCCATCTAGTAAGTCTGGCCTTGGCATCCTTCTTTGACATGAGGTACCTGATGGCGGTGTGATCTGTGTACAAGGTCACTCGGGATCCAATGATATATGATCTGAATTTATCTAGGGCAAACACTACTGCTAGCATCTCCTTCTCTGTGACTGTGTAATTCCGCTGGGCGGAATCCAATGTGCGGCTAGCATAGTGTATCGCAAATGGCACTCCATCCCTCCTCTGTCCTAGCACGGCCCCTACGGCAAAATCAGAGGCGTCCGTCATGATCTCGAATGGGAGAGACCAATCAGGTGGCTGAAGGACAGGAGCCTCAATAACACACTGCTGGAGAGTCTCGAAGGATGAAAGACACTTGTCATCGACAAGGAACTCGGTGTCTTTCGTCAAGAGGTCAGTCAACGGTCGGGCAATCTTGCTGAAATCATGAATAAATCTCCTATAAAAACCAACGTGCCCCAGAAATGACCGTAACTGCTTCAGATTGGACGACGGTGTGAGTTTCCTAATGACATCGACCTTGGCTGGATCAACCTCCATGCCTCTGTTGGAGATGATGTGACCAAGCACCGTCCCTTGAGTCACCATGAAGTGACTCTTCTCCCAAGACAGAACTAAGCGGGTAGCAATGCATCGCTGGAGCACTCGGTCTAGGCAGTCAAGACAGGAATCGAAACCGTCGCCGTAAACCGAGAAGTCGTCCATGAAGACCTCCAAACACTCCCCTACCATGTCTGAAAATATCGACAGCATGCATCTCTGAAAAGTCGCAGGGGCGTTACATAGCCCAAATGGCATGCGTCGAAAGGCGTAAGTACCGAAGGGACAGGTAAAGGTGGTCTTCTCCTGATCCTCAGGAGCGATGGCTACCTGGTTGTAGCCTGAGTACCCATCTAAGAAGCAGTAATGGCTCTTCCCTGCCAGTCTCTCTATGATCTGATCAATAAAAGGCAGGGGGAAATGGTCCTTCTTGGTGGCCTGGTTGAGTCTCCTGTAGTCAACACAGACCCGCCAAGAGGTGGGTACTCGTGTAGCAATCTCCTCTCCCGACTCATTGATCACAGTTGTGATGCCCGTCTTCTTGGGCACCACATGCAAGGGGCTAACCCACTTGGAATCGGAAATGGGGTAAATAAAATCTGCACTCCACCATTTTGATATTTCCTTCATGACAACCTCTCTTAGGTTGGGGTTCAGTCGCCGCTGGAACTCACGCGACGGCTTCGCCCCTTCCTCAAGATAGATATGGTGGGAACACAACGAGGGACTAATCCCATGGAGATCTGCTACGCTCCATCCAATTGCCTTGCGGTTCTTTTCAAGAACCTCCATCAGACGAGATTCTTGTTCTCCAGTCAGATCGGCAGAGATGATGACTGGGTACATCTCAGACTCTCCCGCAAGGAATCTATACTTCAGCGAAGTAGGGAGCGGCTTTAGCTCTGGACAGCTGGGTGCTGGTAAATCTGGCTTCTGAAGAAGATGTGTGTATGCGGATAATTCTGCCAAATTTGCCTGGGAAAATGATAACGAACTCTCACAAACTGGATCTGGAGAAGGCGGGTCCTCTACATTGTCTCTGATCTGCTCTGCCTCTACCTCCTCCTCATCTGTAGGCTCAGGTGGATCCAGATCTGGCATCTGATCATCACAATCTGCCCAATCAGATTCTGAATCCGAGGGATCTGTATCAGACTCGATGGCATCAGTACCACCGGAGAACAAGGTGGCATCAGCACCACCATAGAGCAGGGTGGCCTCAGTACCACCATCACTGGAAATCGTGTCGCGATCAAGGTCCGACTCTGCTGACTCAATAGTATCCTGAACCAGGGCTGTGCTCTCCAGACTATCCTCTGCTATCATCTCTGCATCAGCTGTATCTGAATATGAGAGGATGGTCTGTGCTGCAGGGTCTGCCCAAGCTGCCTCATCATCTGTGATCACAAAATCACAATCCTGGTGGATGTCTGGCTCTGTGTCTGTCAGCTGCTCTGAGTCTGTATTGCCATGTGAGCGGGATCTGGCTCTGGCTCTGTGGTCCTTAACCGTCTCTATTTGTATACTCTCGCCCTGGACGCGAAAGAATACCTTCCCACTGTCATGGTCAGTCACCGCCTTGGCTGTGGCCAAGAATGGGCGACCGAGAATGATGGGGGAATCGGTCAATGAGTCAGGGGTCTCCATGTCCAGCACTACGAAGTCCACGGGGAATTGCAAACCCTGAATCGTGACGACAACGTCTCGCAACAACCCCTTTGGCCTCTTGACAGACCGATCAGCAAACTGAAGGTATGTCCTGCTCTGTACAAGAGTGCCCAACTCTAAGTGGTCGAGAAGGGCTGCCGGAAGAAGGTTGATCGACGATCCGCTATCTAAGAGAGTACGGTCGAACCTCTGCTCACTAATCTGACATCTGACATATGGGGCCCCTAAATCTGGCCTCTTAGTCGGCAGATGGTTCTGGATCGCGTAACACGTGGCTTTAGTCAACACATGAATTTCTGCGGTCTTGTTCCTCTTCGTCCTCCTGACTGTGGTCCTGTCTCTCAAGGATCGCTGAAGAAGAGGGATGTGCTGCAAAGCCTCATTGAGGGTCAGCTGGATGTGAAATCGGTCTATCATGCTCTGGCTGAACTCCTCCTGCTCTCTCTTTTTTGGATCTTTTTCTTTTTTCTTCCCCTTCCCCAACTCAAGGGCTCTAGGAAAGGGGATCACAGGGTCCTTCTCAGATGAAGGACTAGGAATAGGCCTAGACGGTTCAATGACCGGATCCTCACAAACATCATTCACCACAGTGGGATCAGAAGAAACTAAACCTTTTCCTTTATTCAAATCAGAGTTCCGAGATACATTTATTCGAGGAAAGACAACATTTCTATCAACATGAATATTGGTGGCCTCAGTACCACCTCTAGCTGGCTCCATAACTAGACGTCTTGCGGCCTCAGTACCGCTGGCTGGCTCGGCTCTGCTGGTGGCGTCAGTACCACCTCCTCGATGTGGTGAAATGGCGGCCTCAGTACCGCCGGTGGAATCAGCATCTCTGGTGGCCTCAGTACCACCATGATCATGATGTGCGGCTTCAGTACCGCTCTCCTCCTCCTCATCTGGCGCTCTGGATAAAACCTCGCGTGGTCGCTCAGATGAGGCGCCGCCTGCTGGTCTTCTACCGCTCCTAAGTGTGACAAAATCAGCATCAAATAAATTCGAAGATGTATCATCAAATGGGTCACTAGGAGTGGCAAATTCAGTGTGAACTACCTGCTCAGATTTCCTCTTTAGGCTATTCGGATTAGGCTCGATCTGTGCAGGGATGGCGGCCTTCCCTCTCATCAGGTCCCGCATCTCCTGGCGGAACTCGTCCATCTCCCGTCTAAATGTAGCCTGCTGCTCTGTGAAAAGGCGGGCTAAATCATCCGTGGCGGGGCTCTCATGGGAGCCCGACGGGTTGCCTCTCTGGTAATGAGGCTGCTGGACCTGGTACTGCTGCGGCTGAGAGGGGTGAGAAGAGTGATGCTACTGCTGGTGAGCCTGCTGCTCACGTCTCCAATTCTGTCCCTGCTGCTGGTAGGGACGAGGTACGAAGGATGATGGCTGATGTGGCTGATATGCAGGGGGTTGCTGGTGATCTCTCTGCTGGGAGTACTGCCCTCCCTGACCGGCTGGCTGCTGCTGGGGTTGGTTGCCCCCATTCCCCCACCTGAATCCGGGATGGTCTCGTCGGATTCCAGGTTGAGGACGGTCATACCAAATCCCGTTGACATCCATCAACGGCTCTGCATCGTATGGGGCTGGGGGGAGTACATCCAGAGGCTGATCCGGCTGATATACCACCATCTGTAAGTCCGGAGATGGTGGTGACTGGTAAGAAGGCTGCTGCTGCTGGTACGGCTCCGCCTGTACAAGGTGAACTTGTCTAGGCTGCTGTAAGGAGCTGGAGCGCTGGGACGAGCTGCGGCTGCCGCCGGAATCGCCTCGCGACAGAAGACGGGGCTGAGGAGCCGTCTGTGCCTCCTGAAGGCACAAGAGCTGGGTCTTCATGTCGCTCAGAGTTTGTGCCATTTGCTCCATCTGAGTTATACCCTGGCACTGCTTCTTCTCTATGATTTCCATGCGGTCCAACTTCTCGCTAATAATCCCCATGTCCGCAGCGGCCGACTCTGCCTGTGCGGCTGCAACTGTGGACGAACCGGATGGACCTGCATCAACCCGTGCTATCCGCTGGTACTGCACGGGTCCTGGCGGCTGCTGAGATCTCTGAGTGTACAACCGAGTCTGGGACATCACCATGTAATTTTCTGCCATCTCCTCGTAGATGGCCCAGACTTGGTTGTGGTCCTTGGCAAAGTAGGACCCGCCGCAAGAAGCATTCACCAGACTCTGAAGCTCTGGTGTCATCCCACTGAAGAAGCTCTGAACTAGGTTCGGCTTCGAGATGTCGTGATGTGGGCATCTATCCAGAAGCTCTCTGAACCTCTCCCATGCTTCGTGAAATTGCTCATTAGGGAGCATGGAGAAGTTGTTGATCAGGGCCCTCGCTGCATTCGTCCGCCCGAGTGGATAGTACTTGTTCAAGTACTCGGTGCGGAGCTGATCCCAGGTGTAAACAAACTTCCCTAGATGTTTCAGCCAGGCGGCTGCTCTATCTGCCAGTGAAAAAGGGAAGGCCATCATCCGGATCGTATCTTGGTCCACACGACGGTCGTGGACAGTGCTACAGATCATCAGAAACTCCTGGAGATGGAGGTGTGGTTCCTCAGTGGCGAGTCCGTGAAAATGCGGAAGCATCTGCAGGGTGTTCGGAGGGAATTTGAAATCCCCCACGATAGCAGGAATCACCACCCACTGGTGCATCAGTGTAGATCCGGGGTTGTGTAGTTCCCGCATCGGTCTTGCTGCCTCGGCGGCTGCCGCTGCTGCAACAAGGGCTGACGCTCGCTTCCTCACCTCACTGCAACAAGGGCTGACGCTCGCTGTCACTCTTGCGGAGCCAATGGAGGTCACGGGGAAGGAAGAGAAGGGCCAAAGATGCGGCGCGGAGGCGGCGGAGATGATGGTTATATAGAGTGACCGGGGCGATTAGGGTTGAGGCTCGACGGCTAAGGAAAGTGTGGATTCGATGGCGGAGGATCCGGCGAGGGAGAGGGATGAACGGCGAAGAATCCGGGCGCGGGGGTTGAGTGGATGACAGCCTGGAGCGCGTGGGAAAAATCGGGGAAGAAGGCGCGGCACGCGACTTCCAGAAAAGGAAGGAGGTCGCGGGGGAGTTGACCGGGGTCAACATTCCCCCGTGGACCAACCAGAAGCTGCCACGTGTGCCCGGTTTTTGTTTTATTATTTTAGGGTAGAAATAGGTCGAATTAGAAAAAACTTAAAACATGAAATATTTTTCTTTTATTTTTTTCTATTTTTTTGGTGATTTTTAATTAATTTTTGGAAATAAAAATACGTTAGCTCTATATATAGGTATGTGTACACTACATGGATTTTTTTTTATTTTTGATTTTTTATTTGTTATTTTTAGGTGTTTTTATGCTAATTTTGTATTTTATTTATTTACAAGATAAAATATGGAATAAAAGAATATTTTTATTTGATTTTTATCACTTATATACAAGGGTGAAATAAATGGTTGAATATATACATATGCATGGTATTTATACAATGTATTTTTGTATTTTTCATTTTGTAATTTTTATTTGATTTTTGTTTTGTTTCTTTTTCTTTTATAAAATATGTCATAGAATATTCACAAAAAGTTTAGAAAATAAATGAATTTATTTACAAGGTTAAAATAAATACAAGATGTGGTTTATGCACATGATGAAAGAAGGGTATTTTTGAATTTTTGATTTTTATCTTTTTATTTTGTTTTTAATAAAATATACACAATATGTACAAGCATATTTTTGGGTGAGGAAAATATATAGTTTTATTTATTTACAAAAGTATATACATGTGAGCCCTATCTCCCTCTACTTTGGCTTTTATGCGGTCAGGCCCATGCTGAGCCCTCCCTTGGGTTAGGTTGCTCAATATTTATTCTAAATATTTCCCTCTTTTTCTTTTTGCTCTTTATTCTTTTATTTTGTGCACAAAAACATGCTAATTATAGGTTTTTACACAATGCATGCTTTTGGTAATTATTTGTATTTACACATATCTACATGTATTTGCAAAGGTTTTTGTAGCTAAAATAATAGAATAAAGAGTGATGAATGGGTATTCATCAATACTCCCCGCATCTATCACAGCTCGTGTCAGCAATCCCAAACAATTTTTCCCTTCTCGCCTTGTCACAAATCCTTCCTCTCCTGAGACACCAGAGGAACACTTTTACCCTGTTAGGGATCTTACTAGTCCATATGATCTTCTTGTCCTGAACCTTATCTAGATCGACGAAATCCGGACTCCCCTTGAACATGTCGTAGGCCTTCTTCACCGAGAATATGCCCCCCTCCCAAAGAAAATGATCCCTCCCCTGCGTAATACAGGACGGGGATGGCAATTCCATACCCAGTCTCGAAAAATCCTCCAACCTCCGCTCTGGGATGACATAAATGAACCGAGGGTTCCAAGATCTAGAGTCACAAGCATCCGCCACAGAACAACCTTTGTCTACTGCCAAAGCAAAAAGCCTGGGGAACCTAGTGCTATTAGAATGATATAGTTATGAAAATCCATCGTGGTATTTTCGAAAAAAATAAAAGAAAAAGATGAAAATACTCCTGATGTAGCTATGATTAGCTACATCATGTTGTAGCTTCCCTTTCTTCTCTCTCTATATATCATCAGAATTAATTAATTTGACGATCAGCAACGCAACAGGTCTCCATCAAAGAAAATCTACGAAGAATGCAATTACATTCTATTCACTAAAATTCACTGAAAAAGTTAGTCTAATTGGATTTGAGACCACGTGCCGTGAGGAGTCACATACAGCGCTGGCAGGACCCGTTGTGGCGGGCACCGAGTGACTCCCAAGATCGGACTCCGGACTCGATTCGGTTAACTAACTATTGTTCTTCACGATCAATAGAAGTTGCTTGTCTAAGGCCGATTTCTTCGTGCATCATATAGTTAGTTTATATTCTGTCTTTAATTTTATGCGCGGATCATATTGCATGTAGAGTGCTGGAGTAAGGTACGCATTTTCTATCTCTGCATGCATCATTGTTTTTGACCGTGCATTGGCTTTCTCGATCCCTCCCCCTGTTTTTGGACTCAAATCATTCAAAGAGAAAATCGGAAAGCTCGTTAGGCGTGCATTTTTGAAAAAAAAAAATCCCAAAAAAATAGAAAATCAAAAATTAAAAATTGGGACTGCTAATTGAACTTGACTCTAAAATCAAACGTAATTGACAACTTCATTGTATTGGGAGAGCAATCCCCTCATTGTCTGCGTTTTTAATTGCTCACGTACACACTAAGGAGTAGTGCCCAAATCCCATTCAAGCCTCTTAAGTGTTTGTACAACTTTGTCTTCTCACTAAACTCTAAAATTGAAAAGATAAAAGACCGAATTCCACGGTCTTCACATTGTGTAGAGTTGGTGAATTGAGGGTTTGCTTTGTGTATTGTATGTCTATGGTGTGAGTCGGTTACGATCATTCTTCTATTAGCGGTCACCTTCTGTCTCTACCCCACCCTCCCTCCCTTCATTTCCCTCTCATCACGATGGGTCGCTTACCATTCCAGCCGAATTCTGCGGCTTCTTCATTTCACGCCCATCATTCCCGCCCACTCTCTTGGGAGGTCGGAACCCCATCCGACTTCTCATCTTCACCCTACCCACCCTCCCATTTGGGACATGCTGTGAGTGACACCCACAGAGACCAGATTGACCAAATACGAGACCCGGGTGTTCACCTTACTGAGATGAGAGTGCATCCCATAGGCGATCGAATGAGGCAGTTGCGAGCTTTAGACAACTTCTGTCCTAGGATGATGGATGAAAACCATGATCAAGAAGCACACTCCGCTTCTACCTTGAGACCCTTTGTTCTGGATTTAGAGTTAATTGATCTATTGCCTAAGTTTTTTGGGGAAATGCACGAGGAACCTTATTTGCATATTGATGAATTTGAGGATTTTTGTGTATCACGATCATATTTGGATATCACTTCTGAGGACATGATGCTGATTACCTTCCCATTCACACTTCAGAGTAGAGCCAAGACTTGGCACAGACGATTGGGAAGGAAGATTGCTACGTGGGGAGATTTACGATCATTGTTTTTGCAAAAATTTTACCCCCGACTTAGAGCCGAGATGATGCGGTCTTTTATTCGTGATTTTTCAGTTAACCCCCAGAAGCCATTAATAGATACATGGTTGCAGTTACGAGAACTTTTGAGGCGATTTCCAGATCATGGATTTTCGATGACTGACCTTATCCATATCGCCATGAGGGGGAGGACCGCAAAGCAAATATCATATGTCATTACCTCGTGTAGTGGTTCACACCATTGTCCCGACTTGGATTTTGTTGAGACCATCTTGGATACACTTTCTGATCTTGCATATACACCAGATGATTTATTTGGGACAACACATGACGGAGAGATGACAACTGTTGAGTGTGTGCTACACCATGCTGATCTTGACATCACACACCGATCAGAGGATATGGATGCTGATTCTTCTCATTTGATGGATGTGTTGCCTATTGTTGTGAGTTCTCAGAGCCGGATATTGGTTGAGGACCAAATGATATTACAGCCAGATTTTGAGCCAGTCCCGCTCTTTCACATAGAAGATTCTTCGATTCTAGATCTGCTAGGATCCCAAGAGATACATGAGGAGCCCACATTTCAGCCATCCTTAGAGTCATTCCAGTATCCATACGTAGTTGATACAGTGTCTTGTCTTCAGGAGATCTTCTCATATTCGGAGATACATTTGGATTCATCTCAGCATAGAGAGTTTGATGAGGGACCGAATTTGGATTTTACAGAACTTGATAGTCCCGTATTTGAGCCTTGTGTCCTCCCAATTGATGAGGTCGATATATTTTTGGAGGACATGACATTTGACAGCATTGATCCCCAATTTCCTGATGATTTGGCATTACTCCCCGAGGGTTATCTGCGGGAGGATGCCATGGACCATATAAACTCGGTTTCACTTTCTGGGAGTGCATCCGATCTGTCGGATCACGAGACCGAGTATTTTGATATTTCTGATAATGAGTTTGATGATTCTCTCCTCGACGACCCTCGCGAGGATGACCCGATATTTGAGGTATTCGATGATTTCACTGATTTGTCTACATTATATGCATCGGATATCAGCCTTTCTAGTGAGTCTCCTGATCATGAACTTCCATACTTATTCGAGACGGTGATTGACGTGGAGGATTCTCTGACCGATCCTTCCTTCTCCACGTTTGATTACTTCGGCTCCATCCTTTCACTCCATATAGACCTTGAGCCGATGATTTCTTTTGTGCTACCGGAGCCCGACTTCATCTGCTCATATCTTGATTCGGTAGTACACACCCGCCTGACTGATTATCTGGGTGTTATCATTTACTCTGTTGAACTCGTCGTTATTCTCCCGCCGAGACTGCGACGACAGTACGGTATTCGTCTGACAGATGCCGTCCTGAACCTTGACACGGCGTTATCCTAACATTTGCGCCCAGCTAGGGGCGTAAACTCTAGCGCTCGTTGAGAGGCACCTCAACAATGATCACATCTGTATAAATCCATCTGTCCATATCATTCATCCATTCTTTCTCACACCCCTTATTCATCGCATGATCAATCCATACTTAGGGTGTACTTTACCCTAAGTATAGGGGGGTGTCCGACTCGTGATTATTCTTTTGATTCTTTTTACCTCTGTTTTGCTGCCTATACTTAGGGATATTTTACCCTAAGTATAGGGGGGGTAAACCCAGTACATTCTACCCCTCGGTTTTCCCCTTTGTGTACAGTCTGCTATACTTAGGATTACTTGATCCTAAGTATAGGGGGATCACCGACTTCTATTGATTTTATTCTTTTATTCGTCGTTGTAGTATACTATTCTTCTCACTTTTCTATACAAAGCACGAGTTATGTCTTTATTTCCAGCTCTTTGATCACTATGAGGACATAGTTCGAGCTAAGTATAGGGGGGTGTCGTATATATTGTATATATACTTTAGCCATAACTCGTACTTTCATATTTTTAATATGGCTAAAATACTGTGTAAATAAAAAAAAAAAAGATGCATAAATTTCCTCAAAATTTTTCCTTGTACATACTGGCTAATAAGTCAGGTTAAAATATTTTGAAAAATATTTTGAAAGTAGTTTGAAAATCTATTTGAAAAATCTTTTGAAAACTATTTGAAAAATGTTTGAAAACTATTTTCAACCTTTGTAAAAATATTGTGGATTGTAAAAAATTTTTTTCTCTTTGTGTGAAATAAAAAGATTTTGTAAAACTATTTGCAAATGTTTGGAAAAATGGTTGAAAAATTATTTTCAAAAATCTATATATACTGTTTGAAAAATGTTTGCAAAATATTTTCAAATGATTGTAAATGATTGTAAAATTGTGTAAAAAAAAATATTTTGGACTATAGTTTTCAAAATTATTTGTAAAATTATTTTCAAATAAATTTGAGGAATATATGCATCACAAAAAAAAAATAATAAAATAATAATAAAAAATGAATAAAATAAAAATTAAAAAAAAATCCAACTGTGTATATACTTGTATAAATTACTCAAGATGTAAATTCTTGCATCCTATTCTTGTAAAATAATCAACTCACTCTTGTGTAAATATGAATCTTATTCAAAAAAAAAAAAAATCTCTTGTATATATTTGTATATATTTGTAACTATTTGAAAAAAAAAACTTTTGCATGTGCATTTTTTCAAAAATCCATAAAAATTTCAAAAATTTGAAAATTGTTTCACAAAAAGATTTTTGTTTTCTCTATGCATTGTACATATTTTCTTGCATTGGCATGTGCATTTTTCAGGATAGTCTTGACGATTAAACTATGTCTGGAATAAATTTGAAGAATGGAGCTTAGTTGGACCTTAATCCACTTAATTTCAGAGGAATCTTATAAGATGTGGAGTTAAGACTTTTCAGGTCCTAGTGACTTAATTCTTTGGGTCCACACGACTATGAGCATATGTCATCTTGATGAGCCTAAGTAGAGCACTTAACAACACACGCATGACTCTTAGAGACAATGGCTTAACTTGCACCAGCACTTTACACATGGCTCTCCACGGATGAGGTGGTGAGGAGGCAATTTCCTTTGGCTTGGGGTAGCATATGAGGGTAGTACTTCTAGGCGGAACCTCTCTTCTTCTTCTAGTGAAGGAAGTGCGTCTCAACTTGGTCTAGTGGTGATGAAGGCTAAAGACAGAAGCCGTGGGTTGCAATAAAGCTTCAAAAGAGGGATAGTCTACTGGCTCAAGAGGAAAATTTCTTGTATATATGCTGCACCATGTAGATATGTTGTACAAAAAAAAAAAAAAGAAGAAAAAATGCAAAAATGCAAAAAGAACTCCAAAAAAGTGGTGGGTCGGATTGAAAATTTAATAACCCCACCGGAGTGTATATAGTGAAATAAAGCAAAAGCTTATGGCATCCATGTTACATCTCATGAAGCTTGCAGCGGGAGACTTAGCTACACTGGCTGAGCTTCCAAAAGTCTATACTTCTTCCCCCTCTTCTTGAGCCGGTTGCACTTGAACTTAGAAGGGAATACCCCGCTTCTCGAGGAAAGAGTTGCTAGACCGAGGCATTAGAGTTACCAGGTTGGGGGAGGTTGTTTCTTTGTTACTTCTGAGGTGGGGAGCTACATATCACTTACACTGCATGGAAAGATTCATGGTCATTAGAGTTTGTGTATGTAGACTTGTTCTGATCTGGTTTATTGAGGAGTCTTGTCCATAGATTGGTGGAACTTAGAGGCTGTTAGGTTTTAAATCCACATCCCATTAAGGTTCCGACACACTAATAATCCAAAGGTCCGACAGAGCTCCAGACTACATTTTTATGAAGATAAGTTTAAAAGTCAACATTATTCTGACTTCTTTCCTTTTTCTTTTCTTTATTTTTGTTTTCACTTATTTTTCAAATAAGTGTTTGCTAAGGGACTAGCAAAGGTAAAGTATAGGGGAATGATGAATCCACGATTCATCGCCTTTATTCTTTTATTTTAGCTTCAATTTCTTAGTCAAACACCTGTAAATACCCATTAATTTCGTAATCTTACCATTTTGCATGCATTTGTTAAAATTGCATTTTTAACACTTTTTGTACATAAATAAAAGAATAAAGAAGAAAAGAAAAAAAGAAAAGAAAAATAAAGGATGTAGTTATGCAATAAATACAGACTGACCCAAACCCCGAGAGAAGGTCAAGACTTGACCTGATCGACCAGGAATAAAGTAGGGGGAGATAGGGTCGTTTGTCAGAAAAATCAAAAATATCTTGTAAATACTTTTCATGTATATTTGTACAAAACTTACATTATTTTATTTGTACATAATTTGACCTCAAACTAATTATTTTTGTAAATAAAAGTTGTAAATAAAATTGTGTTGTAAATAATAAAAATATTTGTAAAATAAAATATTGTATATATTGCAAATAATTACACCCAGAAAAAGCCACAAAGTGATAATTGAAACATCAATTCCGGCTCCATACAAGCTCAAATTGAACCAAACCCACTTCCATAATGCTATAAATTAAATTATCTTTCAAATGGCTGTGGTTTCGTATTTTTTGGAGTTACGGTTAAAAAGTCGGTTTTCTGGGGTGTATTGTGCAGTTTACCCATTTATTTGTGTATATAATTATTAATATTTATTTTTACTTAATGTATATGTTATAAATATTGTTTTCAATAAAACTAAAATTAAAAAAAAAATTAAAATAAAAAAAATCTTGTATAAAAATTATTTCCTTATTTGCACTTATGTACATTATATCGTATGTATATAATATATGTATGCCACTAACTTCCATTTATAAAATCCACCAAAAAAATTAATTACTTAACATTAATTAATTTATTTTATTTAATTTCGAAATTTTTATTTAAATAATTGATTTGGTGTATTTATGTGACTTAATAAGCTACCTTATATATAGATTTGATTACACACCTTATATGGCCACCATTAAGGTGGCCAATTAATTTTGAATTAATTTATTAATTTATTTAATTTATTTATTACGAAATTCGTTTTTAATTAATTAATTATTTTATTTATTTAATTATTTTATTAATCCATCCAATAAACACATTCCTTTTTTGTAAATATTTTCCTTTTTTGATTTTTTGCCTCTTTTTAATGGGCTCCTCCTCCCTCATTCACATTTGATCGATCTTTGGCGGAGAGGAGCCCATTTTCCGAGAGGTTTCTTGTTGAAGAGGGTCCTAGCCTCCGATCTAGTCGTTTACAGCGGCTTGAGCTTCGTCGAGTCAATCATGGCTCCCTTCTTCCCAGTGAACTCCAGAGGCATCGCGAGAGTGACAGCAAGCGATCGCCCTTGTTGCAGTGAGGTGAGGAGGTGTGTCCGATCCCCGAGGTGAGATCCACTTTTACTTGTCGTTTCTCGTAGGTAATCGTAGGTTTAGTTTTTAGTCTTATTTTATTAGTCTTTAGATCATTAAAAATCATAAAAAAAACCATCACACTTTGTTCCGCTTCCGACACCGAATTTTTCATCTCACATCTTTATCATCACATTTCACATTCTATCTCACGCAACCACACACCTCCGACCACGCACGGTGGTCGGAGTCCACGGATCTATCTTCCATTTCGCGTATCCGGATCCATTCACAAATCCCTTTGTCTATAAATAAAAAAAATTAAAAAAAAAATATAAAATAATTTTCCTTGTTTATCTCACATCCGTTTTTGCAAGGGAAATAGAAAAGAAAAAATAACATTTTTGTCTTCATTTCTCTCTAACATCTGTTTTGCAGATAAATAAATAATAAAAAAATAATTTCTCCTTTTCTCTAACAATTTGTGTTGCAGGATCAAATAAAAACAATATAAAAAAATAAAAAAATTCCTTTCTCCTCTATTTGCAGTTGCTGTTTAAAAAAAACACAAAAACTTTTTCCTCTAACATGTTTCCTGCAGGTTAAATATAATAAAAAAAATAAAATAAAAATAAAAAAAGGCCGTGAGCACCCCAGCAGGCGGCATCGCCCTCAGCGCTCCTCCAGCGCGGGCGGCCACCGCCTCCGCCTCCCCCGACGCCGGTCCCTCCCGCGCGCGACCTCCTGTCCTTTGGCGGCGCCGCCCTCCTGTTCAGCCTCGCGCGGCCACGCGTGGGAGCGCGCGGCGCGCCTCCCCTCCAGCGCCACCACGGGCGCCGCCCCGATCCTCCGTCGACGCCGGCGCCGCCCTGAAGCCCTCTTCGCTGCTCCGCCCTTCCTCCGCCAAGACGCCATCCCCAGGCGCACCTCCCTTTGCGCCGCGGTGCGCCTCCCCTCCAGCGCGGCGCCACACCAGTCGCGACCTGCTCCAGGCCGACGCCTCTCATCCCCCGCGCGTCCCCCAGTGGCCCTCCTGCGCCGCGCGCGATCCGATCTCCGGCGCCCGGCTGCGCCCTCGGCCGACCTCCACCATTGGACAAAAAGGGGGCGGCGGCGGCTGTTTTTGCAACATCTGTGAAGATCAAATGAAGAGAAGAAACCCTAGTAGAGGGTTTGAATAGAAAAGGAAAAATTACAAGGAAGTTTCAGGAAGTGTTTACATTTACGAAATGATCCCTGCTTCAAAAGGTCATGTGCTGGGCACATGTTTATTGGGTAATTTACACGACTTCTCCTTGCATTTTATCTCTGTTGTTTATTTTTGATGTCAAAACTATAAATAACTGCAACCAGGTCCCTATTTTCCAGTACTTTAACTTGCTTGCTCTCTTTGATGGAATAAATGATTATCATGCTCTAAATATTTTGCGAAAATTTGTGCTTGCTCCTGTCATGGTGTTTTACATTGTATAAAATTTTCATATCTTTTTATTGTCGTTTAATATATTTAAAAAAATCAAAAACATTGTCTTTTTGCATATTTAAACTTTGAAAATTCATAAAAATTCGTAAAATTGTCTAAAAATTCCACAAAAATTCATGTTGCTGTGTTTTGACTCGTTTTAATTTCTGTCCAATTTTTGTGCCTTTATCCCTTGTGAATATTGTGCTTGTTTTAAAAATAAAAAAAAATATAAAATTGAAAAACCACTAAAAATTAGCTTCTCTGAAATTTGACTACTTAGTTTTTCAATCGTGCTCCTTGTGTTCGACCCTGGATAGCTATACCAGGTAAAAAGAATAGCGAAGACCGCTTACATTTGTTTTAATCGATTCATCTTCTCTTAAGTGGTTTCAATTAATTTTCTCGTTGACCGAATCCTGCGGTTGAGAACAACGACAACATTGTGACATTATTTATCCTCTCTCGACCGTGTGATTTTCGCGTCATCACCGACCCCAGCCCGATATCCGACGAGACCATCCCGGATTCCGTTGGTCAGCCGGAGGTGCCAGTTCCCAACAGCAACCTCCAGTTCAGGGTGGCCAGTACGACCATCAGCGAGACCACCAGCAGCCCCAGCCCCAGTACACCACCAGCAGCAGCAGTCATTCCAGCCCCATCCACAATAGTATGGTCCTCGTCTCTATCAGCAGGGACATTCTTGGAGGCGAGATCAGCCTCAGCAGCAGTTTCATCCCCAGCAGTACCCCTCTCACCCGCACCAGCCACAACAGCAGCCTCACTATCAGAGAGGCCACACGTCAGGTTCTCATCGGTCATCCTATGAGAACCCCACCTTAGACGATCTAGCCCGCCTCATGACCGAGCAGCATGCTACTTTTAGACGGGAGATGGATGAGTTTCGCCAGGAGATGCGGGAGATTGTGAGAGGGAAGGCCGCCATCCCTGCCCAGATCGAGCCGAACCCGAACAACCTGAAGAGGAAATCTGAGCAGGTAGATTTCACAGAGTATGCCACTCCGAGTGATTCTTTTGGTGATATGTCTGCATATCTATTTGATACTGACTTTGTCACACTTAGGAGCGGTAGGATGCCAGCAGGCGGCGCCTCGTCTGAGCGACGTCCCCAAGCCCCTTCCAGAGCGCCAGGCGAGGAGGAGCGCAGTACTGATACCACAAGAGATGATGACGGTGGTGCTGACGCCACCATGGATGCTGATCCCACCGATGGTACTGATGCCGTCGCTTCACTAAATGGAGGAGTTGGTGCTGATGCCACCATTGTTGCCGAGCCGGAGCGCGGTGCTGACGCCGCAAGTCGACCTACCGAGGGTGGTGCTGATGCCACCCTGTCTACTTCTGCTAGTCCTGTAGACTTTCCATCTGTTCATGTGTCTCAGGACTTATCTGGCAATAAAGGAAAGGGTTTATTTTATTCTGATCCACCTGTGGTGCATGATGTATGTGTGGATTCTGCCGTGCTTGAGCAGCCTAGACCCTCTCCTAGTCCTTCATCTGAGAAGGACCCTGTGATCCCCTTCCCTCAAGCACTCCATTTGGGCAAGGGGCAGAAAAAAGAAAATGCCAAAAAAACCAACAGGTAGAGTTCAGCCAGCAGATGATCGATCGATTCCATATTCAGCTGACTCTCCAAGAGGCCTTGGAGCACATCCCTCTACTCCAGAGATCACTCAGAGACAGGACCAGAGTTAGGAGGAAGAGGAGGAACCACCAGTCTGAGATACATGTGCTTACTCGGGCCACGTGTTTTGCGATTTAGAACCGTCTGCCGGCCAAGAGGCCAAATTCCGGAGCCCCGTATGTCAGATGCCACATCAGAGAGTAGAGGTTCGACCGCACTCTATTAGACAACGGTTCATCGATCAACCTACTTCCGACAACCCTTCTCGACCGCTTCGAGTTGGGCACTCTACGACAGAGCAGGACAGTCCTTCAGTTTGCTGATCGATCTGTCAAGAGGCCGAAGGGATTGCTGAGGGGCGTTGTCATCACGATTCAGGGCCTGCAATTCCCCATGGACTTTGTTGTGTTGGACATGGAGATCCCTGAGTCTGTGACCGATACCCCCATCATTCTAGGTCGCCCGTTCTTGGCCACAGCCAAGGCAGTGACCGACCATGATAGCGGGAAGGTATACTTTTGTGTCGAGGGCGAGAGTGTACAAATAGAGACGGTTGAGGACATCAGAGTCAGAGATTTAGCTTGCTCGGAGCAGACCACATATTCGGAGTAGATGACAGATGCAGGGTCAGACATCCACTAGGACTGTAATTTTGTGATCACAGATGACGAGGTAGTTTGGGCAGATCCAGTCGCACAAGCCATCCTCTCACCTTCAGAGTCCGCTGATGCAGAGACGCCAGCAGAGAAGTGTTTGGAGAACACATTCCTGGTCCAGGATACTTTTCAGGCAGCAGAGCCGGTTCTTGATCGTGAAACCGATTTTTGTGATGATGAATACATATCCCTCAGAGTCAGACGTGGATTGGGCAGAGTTTGATGATTTTCTACCATGTCTGACTTCCACTGAGCCTGCAACTAGGGAGGAGGTTGATGCCATGCCGAGCAGAGACAGTCCAGTGGAGCAGCCTTCTCCAGATACTGATTTTGAGCGAGAGTTTCCATTCTCCCATGCAGATTTGGCAGCATTCACTCAGAGCTTTCAGAGGCCAAATCCGCCAGCACCTACTTGTCTAGAGCTGAAGCCGCTTCCTGCATCGCTGAAGTATAGGTTCCTTGCGGGTGAGCATGAGATGTACCCAGTCATTATCTCAGCCGATTTGACTGGAGAGCAGGAATCCCGTCTAATGGGGGTTCTTGAAAAGAACCGCAAGGCGATAGGATGGAGCGTAGCTGATCTCCAGGGGATAAGTATGGCCCTGTGCTCCCACCATATCTATCTCGAGGAGGAGGCGAAGCCGTCGCATGAGTTCCAGCGGCGGCTGAACCCGAATCTTCGGGAGGTTGTCATGAAGGAGATCTCAAAATGGTGGAGCGCCGATTTTATCTACCCCATCTCCGACTCCAAGTGGGTCAGTCCGTTGCATGTAGTGCCCAAGAAGATGGGCATCACTACAGTTGTCAGCGAGTCTGGAGAGGAGATCGCTACCCGGGTACCCACTTCTTGGCGGGTCTGTGTGGATTACAGACGACTCAACCAGGCCACCAAGAAGGATCATTTTACCCTGCCCTTTATTGATCAGATCATTGAGAGACTGGCAGGGAAGAGCCACTACTACTTTCTGGATGGGTACTCTGGCTACAATCAGGTGGCCATCGTGCCCGAGGACCAGGACAAGACCACCTTCACCTGTCCCTTCGGCACATATGCTTTCAGACACATGCCATTTGGGCTATGCAACGCTCCTGCGACTTTTCATAGATGCATGTTGTCTATCTTTTAGGACATGGTGGGGGAGTGCTTGGAGGTCTTCATGGATGATTTCTCAGTCTACGGCGACGGATTTGACTCTTGTCTTGATTGCATAGACTGAGTCCTTCAGCGATGCATTGAGGTTCACCTAGTGTTGTCTTGGGAAAAGAGTCACTTCATGGTGACTCAGGGGACGGTGCTTGGCCATATCATCTCCAACAGGGCATGGAGGTCGATCCGGCCAAGGTGGATGCCATTAGAAAACTCGCTCCACCGTCCAACTTGCGGCAGTTACGGTCTTTTCTGGGGCACGTCAGTTTCTACCGATGCTTCATTCATGATTTCAGTAGGATTGCCCGACCGTTGACTGATCTGTTGATGAAAGACATCCAGTTCCTTGTCGATGACAAGTGTTTATCATCGTTTGAGACTCTCAAGAGCTGTGTTGTAGAGGCTCCTGTTCTCCAACCGCCTGATTGGTCTCTCCCATTCGAGATCATGACGGATGCCTCCGATTTTGCCATAGGGGTCGTGCTGGGACAGAGGAGGGATGGAGTTCCATTTGCTATTCACTACGCTAGCTGTACATTGGATGTCGCGCAGCGGAACTACACAGTCACTGAGAAGGAGATGTTAGCCGTAGTTTTTTCCCTAGATAAGTTCAGATCTTACATTATCAGATCTAGAGTGACCATTTACACTGACCATACCACCATCAGGTACCTCATGGCAAAGAAGGATGCCAAAGCCAGATTGACCAGATGGATCCTTCTACTCCAGGAGTTTGACATGGAGATTAAGGATAAGCCTGGAGTCAAGAATGTGGTGGCGGATTATCTCTCCCGATTAGAGCATCTTGAGGATTCTGAGCAGACTGAGCCTATTTGTGAGACCTTCCCAGATGAGGCGATCCTTGCTATCGCCTCTCTCCCGTGGTACGTCGATATTGCGAACTTTCTTGTTGCTAAGAAAGTCCCGTAAGACTGGCCCAGGCAGCGACTTGAGACCTTCCTCGTAAAGGCCAAGTTCTACCACTGAGAGGATCCCACCCTTTGCCATGAAGGAGGGGATAGCGTCTGGCGTAGGTGCATTCCTCAGGAGGAGCACCATAGCGTGCTCACTTACTACCACAAGCTTGAGGCAGGAGGACATCACTCTGGGAGGAGAACGGCACAGAAAGTGCTCCAATCCGGCCTATGGTGGCCTACCCTCTTCAAGGACTCTGATGAGTTCGTGAAGAGGTGTACTGACTATCAGAGGATGGGCACTTGTGGACAGCGTGATATGATGCTGATGCAGCTCATTCACTTCTGTGAGGTTTTTGACGCATTGGGCATCGATTTCATGGGTCCATTCCCTAAGAGTCAGGGATTTGAGTACATTCTATTGGACGTGGATTATGTTAGTCGTTAGGTTGAGGCCATCCCCACCCGAACCGCAGATGCTAGGACTGTTTGTAGATTTTTGAGGAAGCATATCATTTCATGGTTCGGGGTACCTCGAGTGTTGATATCTGACAGGGGGTCTCATTTTGTCAACGATAAGGTAAAGGCCCTTGCTAGCGAGTTCGGCATAGACCATCGAGTTGCCACTCCATACCCCCCTCAGACGAATAGTCTTGCTGAAGTGTCGAACATAGAGATCAAGACTATATTGCAGAAAGTCGTCCGCCCTGATCGAAAGGATTGGTCACAGCTTTTGGACTCGGTCTTGTGGGCATATAGGACATCTTTCAAGACTCCTTTAGGCACGTCTCCCTTTCACCTCGTGTATGGCAAGCCGTGCCATTTACCTGTTGAGCTGAGACATAGGTCACTTTGGGCTGTCACTGATATACTTTTGGATCTAGATAGTTTAGGAGATCAGAGGAGGGCAGAGTTAGCAACCTTGGAGGAGCTTCGTGATACCGCCTTCTCAAACAGCCTACAGTACAAGGAGAGAGTGAAGGAGTGGCATGATTCACATATCAGCCACAAGCATTTTGAGCCAGGACAGAGAGTATGGTTGTTTGATGCTAGGCTTCGTCTATTTTCAGGGAAGCTACAGAGCAAATGGAAGGGACCGTATTTGGTGAGAAAGGTATACGCCAATGGGAGTATAGACATATCTGAGTTGTCTTCTGAGAGTACCTTTCGAGTGAACGACCAGCAGCTCAAGCCATATCTCGATCATGAGCTGCGGGTCGTTGATGTTGCCCCGATTCATTTTGCGTGAGATGTGGTCTCTTGACTCACATCTATTGCATCTCACGTCTGATTATCACTGTTCTCCCGACTTGTATAGATCCAGATGTCCATATCACTCTATTCCTTAGTCTCACATCCCTTCTCTCATCTTATGATTATGCTATACTTAGGGTGTACTTTACCCTAAGTATAGGGGGGATTTAAGACTCTTGGGTATTCTTTTGATTTTTTCTACCTCTGTTTTGCTGCCTATACTTAGGGATATTTTACCCTAAGTATAGGGGGGTAGACCATGTACATTCTCACTCGACTTTCCCTTTGTGTACAACCTGTTATACTTAGGATTATTTGATCCTAAGTATAGGGGGAAAAGGCCGAGATTCTCTTGGATTTCTATTCTTTGATTCGTCTTTGTATATAGCCTTCCTTTTCACTTCCCTATACTAAGCACGAGTTATGTCTTCTTCATCGCTCTTGACTCTGAGGACATCGTTCGAACTAAGTATAGGGGGGTGTATAAATATCATATATACTTTAGCCATAACTCGTATTTTGTGTGAGTGGGTTAATAAATAAAAATGGCTAAAAATCCAAAAATCCATAAAATTTAAAAATTTTTCCTTGTAAATACACATTCTTTTATTGCACATACATAGCTATTGTACAAATTATTTTTGTAAAAATGTTTTCAAAAACTTTTTGTGTAACTTGTGTGTAAATATGTTCATATCAAAATTATGTATATAGTACTATATTTTTCCAAAATGTTTTGAAAATCAAAAGTTTGCAAAAACCTTGTGTAAATCTGTGTTCATATTTTGCAAAACTTGCATTCATGCATACATTCATGGTTTCAAAACATTTTTCAAAAATTTTGCATTTTTGTAAATATTGTGTAAATTGCATCTTTGTAAATATATGTATAGTTTTTCCTGGATTATAGTTGACATTTAAACTAGCTTGGAATTAAATTGGAAAATGGAGCTTGATTAAGATCTTAATCCACCTAATTATAAGAGGAACCTTATAGGGCTTAGGGTTAATGCTTTTCAGGTCCATGGTGACTTAATTCTTTGAGTTCACTAGGCTATGATCATATGTCATCTCAATGAGCCTAGGTAGAGCACTTAACAACACACACATGACTCATATAGACAATGACTTGACTTGGACCCGCACTTTACACCGAGCTCTCTACGGATGAGGTGGTGAGGAGGCAGTATTTCTTGACTTGGGGTAGCATATGAGGGTAGTACTTCTAGGCGGAACCTCTCTTCTTCTTATAGTGAAGGAAGTGTGTCTCAACTTGGTCTGGTTGCCATGGGGTCTAACGATAGGAGTTGTGGGTTGCAATAATGCTTCAAAAGATGGATAGTCTACTGGATCAAGAGGAAAAACTCCTTATGTACATATGGTGCACCTTGTAAATATGTTGTACAAATGCACTTGAAAAAAAATGCAAAAAGAAAATAACTCCAAAAAAGTGGTGGGTCTGATAGAAAATGATAATCCCACCGGAGTATGTATATAGTGCAATAAGCAAAGCTTGAGACTCATGTCCCATCTTATGTAGCTTGCAGCAGGGAGACTTAGCTACACTGGTTGAGCTCCCAAGGATACATGGCTACAATGGCCATGGTCCATTCTCTTCTTCCCCCTTTTCTTGAGCCGGTTGAACTTGAACTTAGAAGGGAATACCCCGCTCCTCGAGGAAAGAGTGGCCAGACTAGGGTCATAGAGTTACCTTGTTGGGGAGGGTTGTCATTTTGCTACTTCTGAGGTGGAGAGCTAGATCTCACTTACACTGTACAAGGAGAGATTCATGGTCTTCAGGGTTTGTGTATGTAGACTTGTTCTGATCGGGATTATTGAGGAGTCTTGACTATAGATTAGTGGATTTTAGAGGCTGTTAAGTTTTTAACCTAAGTCCAAATAAGATTCCGACACATTAATAATCCAAAGATCTGATCGAGCTCCATATTTCAATTTAATGAAGGCAAGTTTAATAATCAACATTGATCCATGCATTTCTCCTCTTTTTCTTTTTCCTTTTCTTTTTTACTTCTTTTTCAAATAGGGGGGTGATGAATACCCATTAATCACTCTTTATTCTTTATTTTAGCAACAAAACCTATGCAAAACGCATGTATATTCATGTAAATAGCATAAATTATCAATTGGCATGCATTGTGTAAATTACAATAATTAGCATGTTTTTGTACATAAATAAAAGAATAAAGAAATAAAAAAAGAGGGAGATATTTAGAATAAATATTGAGCGACCTAATCCCAAGGGAGGGCTCAGCATGGGCCTGACCGCAAAAGAATTCAAGTAGAGAGAGATAGGGAAGCTCAATTATGTGTACATATACCTATGCATATAAATAATATTATTTTCCTTTTAATACAAATAAAAATGTATTTGTTATTTATTGTACATATTTGTAAATAGAAAGCTATAATAAAAATGGAAAAACAAAAGAAAAATAAAAAAGAAATAAAATTCTTTCATCTTTGTACATGGACCATGTATATAGAATCACCCATCTATTTATTTTCATTTTGCAAATAACTAATTAAAATACAACAAAAATATTTTCACATTCCACATTTCATGGTCTAAATAAATAAAATAAAAATTAGAAAAATAAAAATAAAATAAAAAGAAATAAAATAAAAACCAAAACCTACCTTGTATATATACCATGTAAATATGTATACAAAGCTATTTATTTAACCTATGTAAATAAATAATAAAAATAAAATAAAAATACACTTTTATTCCAAATTTTATGTTATAAATAAATAAAATATAAAATTGGAATACATGTAAAAAAATAAACAATTAAAAATAAAAATAAAAAAATGTATATATGTATATACCTATATATATTAATAATATAATGTAAATACATAATTTTTATTTCAAAAAAATAAATAAAAATAACTAAAAAAATATTTGAAAATAAATAAATAATTTTCATGTTTTCACTTTTTTGAAATTTGACCATTTATTATTTTTATTGAATTTCCAAATAATTACCAAATTGTGGCTTCCCATTGGTCCACGGGGGATGTTGAGCCCCGGTCAACTCCCCCCCGGACCTTTTCCCCCGCGAATCTCGCTCCAGACCCGACTTCACTTAATTTTCTAAGCCAGATCCGAGCTCCATTTACCCAAACCCCAGGTCCTAATCGTTCTTGCTACATCCGAGATCCATGCTGGAGCATCCACCTAGGGATCTGTGCTTCACGGAACCCTGCCCGACCCCATCTTCTCGGACCTGAGCTGCTTTATAGCTGAACCTCCGTCGCACATTCTCACTCATCTTTGGCATTGCTCCTTCGTCCCAGGACTTCCACCTTACTCCCTAGAGTGACAGCTTCGCGAGGGAGGTGTCGAAGAGAGGAGAGGAAGCCTTCTGTCACTGATCCGGCGACTCATGCCGTCGTGCGCTGCCGCGAGGTGCGCCAGAGCCTCGGGACCCAACGAACCTTCGAGGCTACGACCCAGAGCTTGCCGAGCTCGTCCCTAGTCGACTCCAGCCATCAGGTGGACTCGAATCCCCTTAGTTTTCCCTAATTTTCAATTACGCCCAAATCCCGCCTCCGCCGTTGCCGACCGATTCCGCCCGCTCCGATCACCCATTTTATCATCAGACTCGATCATCACCCTTGCGAGACTCCTCTCCACATTCTTCGTCCATTCGCTCAACTTGGATCGCCGTGGAGCCAAGAATCGGTCTCCACCGCCGTCGCCTCGTCGGAGGTCCTCGCCGCGACTCATCCAGCCACCCGTTCCACCCCTAACCGGGACAAGGCAGTTTGCCCTCGACCCAGGAGCTCGTTTGTGCTCTTTTTCAGGTCCAAGCGATCCATCTGAGGGTCCAGCAGTCAAAGCACAACAGCTCAGCTCCGCCTTCGTCGCCGGAGCTCCTTGGAGCTTCCCGGTCTCATCGGAGGGGCTCATTAGCTGCGGAACACCTTGGCGGAGCTTTTCCATATCTTAGCAGCTCCAGAGGAGGACCTCGGCCTCATCGGAGGGGCGTCGAGTTCTTGGAGGATCCTCCTCCGTCGTCCGATCGCCCCTGACACTCCAGATCCAATCGCAGCCCTCTATTTAAGGAGCGCCAGCAGTCGTCAGATCCATCTGGGGTCGATCGAGACCGTCCATCCCACGAAGGGTTAGCTGCCTCCAGCCACCGTCGGATCAGCCGTGTGGCCACCCTTCAGCCGTCCCTTTTTAATAAGGGGTAATTGTTCTTAGGCCCCTGATTTTATTGCATTTACTTTTTAGTCCTGTAAATACTTTATTACGTTGTTTTTATTTCGGTTAATTTGCATTCTGGACCTTTATGTTTTCCCTATTTGCATTTTCGTCCTTCTATATGTGGGTCACGTGCTTCGACACGTGAGGAGTTGGAAATTTTACAATATATCCCCTGGGTTTTCTGTGTGTTAGTGTTTGAATATTTTAAAATAGGAATTACACATATACCCCTCCGTACCTGAAACACGTGCCCCGCGTGTGACTTGTTGGACATTTTGCATGAGGGGCCCTGGGTTTTATTTGTATGTTACTGTTTAGCCCCTAAAACATTCTTTCCTTGCAATTAGGTCCCTATGACCGTGAGCCTCTATTTTATTTAAATAAAATAGCAAATTAAGTCCAAATTGCATGAAATTTGGATATGTGGCTCCTACAACTGTGTAAAAATTTCACCAAAAATTTGGTATATTTTTGAGGTGTTTTGATATTTTTTAAAATTCAAAAATCGTTGTTTTTACTTCTGTCCAGTTTAGAAAATCTAAAAAATATAAAACCTATTTTAAAATTTCTAAAAAATTAAGTTTTGTTACTTTTTGAGTATTTGATTTTCTTTGCAATTTTGGCTATTTTTGGATATATAAAAACCTTAAAAATTAAAAAACCATTTAAAACTTATAAAAATTCTAAAAAATTGTAGAAAACTCAAAAATTAATAAACTATTTTTCTGAATTTTCCTTGTTGTTTCTATTTTTATAGATCCATTTGACATTTTTTATGGGTCTTACTAGTCTGGCTGGACAGTGTCCTTCTGTCTTTGGCTTTATTGATTTTTAGAAAATTATATAAATAATATAAAAATCTGAAAAATTAACCAAAAACATTAAAAAACCTAAAAACGTAAAAATATTTTTGTTTGAATTTTAGGAGTGTTATTTAGTATTTAAATAATTTGTTGAAGTTGCTTGTATTTGCCTTTTGCTTATTTTCCTTTATTATTAAAAATCCAAAAAATATAAAAATAATTAAAAACCACCAAAAATATTTGTTTTTATTTTATTTTCCTTTTAGACTACTTCGTAGGCCGTGAGGCCAACTCGTGCTCCCTGAGTCCGACCCTGGGTGCTATACGAGGCGAATCTCATAGCCAGGACCGATATTTCGTGATTTTATTGTTTTATCTATTTGTCTGGTGGTCTGATCTGAATTTTCTTGATCGAGCTAATTCTCGAGTGACTGAGGTCGCAACGACCCTAGTTATCTGATTTACCTTAGTCTATCAGGCGGGTCATCACCCTCCCCTCACATGTTGTTACATAATGATTATGAAAGATTCATACACACCCATACATGCGTATGTACTATGCATGCATGTATGTATATACGTACTTATGTATGTCCACCAAAAATTTAACATCGAGCAATATAACACTACTCAAAAGTTACATCATCCTTATCATAGTTGGTCCCATGTATTCGTATAAATGGGATCCTGAGTGAGGATCCATTTACCCATTTCCACAAGTATATGCAACTCACCCAACAACCTTTGATATAGTATTAATAGTGATCTAATGTTTGAAGAGACCCGTCAGGTATTTTATTTAAACGGGAAATAACATCCGAAGCAAAGGGACACGAAGAACTCTGTGTTCACAATGTTTGAAGTACGTCATATATGAACCCAACCCATTCAAAATTCCGTTTCAGGGAATTGCAAAAAAAAATTAATTGCAATGCAATCCGTCCACATACGTATGCAATCAAGTATTTTTTTTCGTTTGCTTATATTTAACGCGTTAACATTTGCGGTGGGTTTATTATGTCCTTTACATATTTCTATTGATTAAATTAAATATAATTGTCTAATAAATACTACAACAAAATTTACTTGAGACAACGAATAGTTCAACATTAGTTGTTATATTATCCGTAGTTAAATATGTAATGATGGATATTAATATCCGTTACACGTTTCTTTAAATTGGCAACGGGTTTTATTCATTGTTATATTTCTAACAATGAATCATAAAATAATGGTTATCCACTAGCCTGTTTTTTTCTAATCGTTGTACAATTTAGCAACGATTTCTATAAATTTTAACAGATAGACAATGGATAAATTGTTGTTATATGAACTTTTAACAACGAATATTACATTCATTACAAATTACAAGAACAAAAGCTACTTTTACAATGAATAATATTCATTGTTATATATTTGTCATCAAAAGATATGGTAATGGATATTTAAATTATTCATTTATATATGTCAGATTTCCCTTTTTTTAAGGAAAAACAGATAGGTCAAATTCCTTGTCGTGAAAATATGAAGATATATACTAATGAAACAGATCGAAAGTTTAGAGGATATCAATACCACAACAAAACTAGCACATGAAATTAGATAATTTACTATATTATCTATTGTTAAATTTATAACAAGAAAAAAAACTGTTTGTTGCATAATTATCTTTGATCCTTCACGTACATTTGCAGTGGTTGTTCTATTTCTAGATGCGAAGTATATAACACTAGTAGTTTGTTAATTTTTTTCTTCTACTTGTCATTAAATTAGCGACAATTAGTATATAATTTAGTTAAAAATTAACAAACAATTGTCTTTATGTGAACTGTGTCTACACTACCTAATCCTAACTTTTTTTATCCCTTGATATTCTTTCTCTTTTTTTTTGACAGTTTTATAAATTAGTTTTTAGATTGAAAAAAATAGTATTGCAGACGGAATCTACGGAAATTTTAGTAAGATGGGCCTGGTCATATTAGGCCTAATCAAACTCGGCCCTATTAATTTCTGTAGATAATTTTACTAATCGAGAAATATCTCTTTATATTTAATTTTCATTTTCTTTTTTAATACTTTTATAAATTGCTCTTTAGATTGTAAAAAAAGATCGTATTGCAGTCCTAATCTAGTGGGAATTTTAGTTGGATGGGCTTAGAGCTTATTGGGCCTATTCATTTCCGGCCCTATAAATATTTCAGTGGATTTCTTTTACTTGAATCGGTGTTATTGGGATATCACCTGACCAACTTCTACTTATTGTCCATATGCATTATACACACAATCAGGTCAATCAAACCAAACCCAAAGTCGACCTCAATCAACGACTTAGGTTGCACTAGTCCGGGCGAGTTCGGGTTCAATCGATGACTGAAGAAGCTTGAACCGGGTCGAGTTCGGGTTCAATCGATGACTGAAGAAGCTTGATCCGGGTCGAGTTCGGGTTCTGTCGACAAGATCGCATGAACTGAACTCCCCATGAAGTTCACTTACTGTCAGTTTCGTATGACAAGAAAACATATATGGAATGCGTCTACAGATTAATTGGTAACTAATGGCCCAAATGAAACCAAATCATTTGTTTAATTCCAGAAAACACATTGCACATGTTAGTACATTCTTACATTATAGATAACTTTGCATAGATAACTTATACATAACCTTCCCAATTATAACAAGTAATTAAGCATACACAGGCACGCACACACAAACACTGCTAATCCAGCGAAAAAAAGAGGACAGAGCATAATTGTCGATAGAGCGGATAATCGGAGGTAATGTGGGGGCCGCCTAGAACCGGCGACCGCCGCAGCCTGCCTCTCGCAGGCAGTTAATGTACACAGCAGCAACCGGGAGGCCCAGGCCGTAGAACTCCGCGAAGTCTCTCGTGTTGAACTGCTCCCTCCACCCCGGCGCGTACACCGTGTGCCTGCACGGCTGCTGGAACAGCACGAACACGATGCGGTGGATTCCGGCAATCGGCCGTGGGCTCTCGTATCCGACGATTTCCTCCCCTGAGAGTGCTGAATATTAGCATTCCTATCTTTTAAAAAATATACAATTCTCGTAGAAATACTTTTTGGAGAGAATCAGAGGGAGCGCCGCAAACTAGAAAAAGATCCGGTCTTTTATATTGTTCCCAAACACGTGCTTTATCTTCTAGTTTAAAAGAATAAAAAAAAGTGTCCATCCAAGTCACCCTCCCCCCACCACTAATTGCGAGAATACGTGCGTAGCTGTGGTGGGTATATAGTATATATACACACAAGCGTACAATAGAATCCCACTAGAATTGGTAGCGATGATAGCAACGGCACGTACCGAAAGTTGCACTGGTTGTTCCGGGTATATTAGTGACCAGCCTGCAATATGTAAATCTTAATTAGCTTGAATCTGGATGGTAATGCTAATTATTTGCTTGCTTACCAATGCAAGTACTCCCTCGAGGTAGGGTTGCTCGGGCTTGGCGCGTCTGGATCGACCATGACCTTCAACAAGAAGCATGCATATCAGCAAATTACATCCAGCGAATAATCGACCAAACGATAACACTGCAGTACGTACTAGGGTAAAAAGCGCCCTCATGTCGTCTCCGCCAACATCAACGCGTGGCTGAACGGAGACAGCGGAGGTGCGGAGCTCGGAGCCGTTGCCGATTTCCTTGCCATTGTAGAGAACACGAAGGGAGGAGGTGTGGGTGAAGGGGTCGAGCACATCTCCGACGACACCGCCGACGACGAGGGGGTCGCGGTTGCTTGCCGTCCGTGCGGACTTCCTGTTCATGATTAGCAGGCGGAGGGAGAAAGAGATAGATGGAGAGAGCTGTGTGGGAGTGGGGATCTTGGTTAAGTTGGGATATGGATAGAGGGGATGGATGGGGATAGTGTGGATATTTATAGGTGTGAAGGAGGTGCAATTTGCATGGCCTTTGATTAAAGGAAACAGGAGAAGGGGGTCACTCGAGCGAAAGGGACGTATTGTTGGCGCATATGATTTGCACATATGCATGGTCACGGCTTGGACCAGGCCTCCTTGTACTTTTATTCGCCTGCTGTGTACTTACCATGCACTTGCATATCGTCCGTCACACCCTAACTCCATCAATTAGTGCAACTCATCTCTATCGGTGGATCTATCTCTGCGGATGCTGTTCATTTGCACCCAGTACTTTTCGTGTCTTGTGCGTGCAGGTGTAGCTGTACCGTAGTTGCGAGTTGTATTCTAATGATTATTCGTGGTATTTCCAGTACTTTTTATTGATAATTTGTGGTGATGGTTTGGTATATTTTTGCACGGGTGCTGCATATGCTGTGTAAAAAAAAGTCAGGAAATTAATGATAAAGGAAAGTCATTTAATCATCTCTTAAAGTTAATGCTAACTTATTATCTCCTATGGGTGTCCCCGAGTTAAACGAGTCGATTCAGCCATGACTCTTACTCGAACTCAATAACACAGCTCGAGTTAGATTCCATATGAATCGAGTTTGGGATGGCTGACTGGAAGGTGAACTCGTTGAATTCGAGTGGGCTCATGTTTCCTTTAGCAAGTTTTACGTAGCTCGATCGGTCCCTATATTCGTTATCCATGAGTTTTGGGGCATCACTACAACAATTTTATTATAGCAACTACCTTATAGCAATGAAGTTCTTTAGCAACCAAAAATCTATTTGCTTATGAAAAATATATCACTAAACATCCACACTGAAATTATTATAACACATCACATTGAAATAATATGTTGCCACGAGTTCTAGCAACATATTGTAAGCTGCAATAAAACTATGGCAACCACGCTAACTTTTGGCAACAAGTAATGGTGACGTTAGATTTATGAATCCATTATTATAATCACAAGCTAAATTTCCGTCACTAAAGTTTGTTGTTCAATATCTTTTTGTTGTAGTGCAAAGCGTAGCATCTGAAAAGGAAGAGGCGGCAAAGTAAAAGAGGAGCCTCGATCTCGGAGGAACTGCAGATGGATGTTGCTACTTAGGGACAACAGCTTCATGATATAGGTAATGAAGGAGTTATCATGTGAGCAGGATTGGATCTTGTAGTTGGATATTGGAATGCAAGGTTCTAGGTTTGGATGAAATGTAGGGAAAATTACAAAAAAATGATTTCAATTAAGTCGATTCGGAAACTCAGTTTTAAAATGTAATAAAGAGGGACCTGTCCTTTTTTTCCGGCTTAAATGCATGTCTTTAGCTTTCGTGACCCTTATATTTTTGGTCTTAAATACATAGCTTGAAGTTGGAAGTTCATGCCCATATTTGTAACATTTAAAAAATGAAGCTCCTATTGGGAATCGTAGTCAAGACCTCTTTTTTTCTTCTAATTTATCCTGAAATGTGTTCATGTGGTTACCCTGAAAACTTGTTGGATTCGGACCCAGATAGACCCGTTGGCAACCACCCAAAATGCTTAAGCCCAAGTTGACAAGTAGTAGTCCCCACCACTTATAAACCACACCCACACTTTGTGAGTTTTCCATGTGGTACTATGTTTGGGTTTAGGGTGTTACATAGCAGTGGCGGACCCAGGATTAGAGATTAGGTAGGGCACATCATTAAAAAAAGATAAAATAAATAAAATTACATAGGTCAAAAAATCAAATCATTATAAGTATCCATGTGCATAAATATATATTAGATGTTTTATACAAAGAAAATTTTAGAAAATTCATACCTGTAATTAAAGTTGACCTCGTCTAGATTTCATATTTTGAAAGCAATCAATAATATCATCATCGCCAATGGAATCGAATACCTCTCTTTCAATATAAGTGAGTGATCGTCGGAATTTGCGATGAGGTAAAGGTGTAAAATAAATGCTAGGTCGTTGCGACCTCAATCACAAACACGGAGCAATCCAGAAAAATAAACCACTCACAAAATAGATCAATCAAGCAAGCACAAGAAAGAGCGGTCTGCTATAAGATTAACCTGGTATAGCTCCCAGGGTCGAACACAAGGAGCACAGATTGGCTAAAATAGCCTACGATGTAGTCAATAATCCAAAAGTGTCTTTTTTTTATTGTTTTTATTTGTTTTTGAATTTTTTTTAGATTTTTAAAAGATGAGAAAATGAAGGAATGTAAATACAAGGGGACTTCAACAATTTATACAAGACACACAAATGATGCAAAAATTCCAGAAAATTGGTTTTTATGTTTTTTTATGTTTTTTACTGTTTTTGGTGAATTTTTGGAATTTTTCTAATGGACAAAATGATTATTAAAAATCAAACAATGCAAAAAATGTAGGGTACTGTCCAGCAAGGCTTAAGACCACAAAATAAAATAATTTTGGATCTCAAAAAGCCCTAAAGGTAATTTTCCTATATTCTATGAAGAATAAGGAAAATTTGGGCACCCTAATTATTGTTTTTGGATTTTTAATTTATTTACTACAATTTTTATGAATTTTTAGGGGTTTTTCAATTTTTAGTGTTTTTATGTGATGAAAAATAGCCAAACTTGGCTAGAAAATCAAGCAACCAGTAAACAACAATGCCTAATTTTTTTGGAATTTTTAAAGGGGATTTTATATTTTTTTGGTATTTTTAAAGTCAAACAGTAGCAAAAATTAGTGTTTTTTGAATTTTTAAAAATAATAAATGAAATCCAAAATGTCCCCAAAAATCATAGAAATTCCTACACCATGACAGGAGCCATGTGTCAAAATTTCATTGGATTTGGAGGTCGTTTGATATTTTATTCAAAAGGAACAAGGGGGCACTGTGCACAGGGACCTAAGTGCAAATACCCAAAAGTTCTGGGGCCTTGGTGCAAAATACCCAGCAAGTCACGCGCGTGGCGCGTGGCTGGGGCACACAGGGACCATTTTGTAATAAAAACCAAGTCCTAGGGGTTATTGATAACACGTATCAAAACCCCAGGGGCAAGGTTGCAAAAAGCCCAAAGAAATTCGCACATGCGCAAATAAAGTGTTCACAGGGGCATAAATGCAATTAATCAAAACATTTCATTCAATTCAAAACATCCAGAACTACAAGGCATACATTGCAAATAACCCAAAATACACGTGCCCAAGCACGTGGGTCTCTACTGGCAGGGGTATAAGTGCAATAAAAATTAAGCGCAAGGTCCTTGATGCAAATATCCCAGAAAATAAACAACTGAAATTAAAAATTACAGGACTAAAGCGAAATAAGATAAACAGAGGGGGCTCTATGAAATTTACCCCTTTATTAATATCGGCGGCCCGATGGTGACGCGTGGATGATCGGACGGTGGAGATGCAACGCGCCTTTAACGCTGTAAACGCTGGCCTGATCTGACGGTTGGAGCGCGTCCACGTGGGTGATCGGACGGTTGCGGCTGGTGGGCGCTCCAGATCACTCCTCCTCTGATCGGACGGTGGAAGCAGCTCCTCGATCGAACGGCTAAGATCGGATCTGGAGCGATGAGGCTGATCTGACGGCGATGGAGGGTCTTCGAAGAACAGGTGGCCGGCGAACTTCGCCGGCCTCGTGAAGGTGCCTCCGGTCTCCTCTGCTGCGCCTGAAGGTCGGAGAAGCTCCGGCGTGAAGGTGCGCAGCTGCTGCGGGTCTCCGGTGGTCAAACCAAGCTCCGAGGAGCTCGAGCAAGGCCGGCGGAGAAGAAGCTCCTGGCTGGAAGTTGGGAGGCCTCAGATGGCTCCCTTTGGACCTGCAAAGTATTCAAGAAGCTTCGCGGGTCGAGGGCAAAGTGCCTCGACCCGGTTAGGTGGCGTGAAGGTGATCGGTGCGGCGTGGCGGACGAGCTCCGGCGAGGCGACGGCGGTGGAACTCGAATCCCAGATCCTGTGCGATCTGGGTTGAATGATCGGGCGTAGAAGGTGCACGGGAAGATGGCGAAGGTGATGGACGGGTCGGGAGGTCGAGATGATAAGCGAGGTGGCCGGAATCGGGAGGATGCGTCGGAGATGGAAATTGGGCGTAATCGAAAATTGAGCTAAACTAGAAGGAATTAAAGGTACCTGATGGCTGAGGTAGACTGTGCTGGAGCGTGGCTGTCTCCGGGTCGTAGCTTCGAAGGTCGTCAACGCCTGAAGCTCGGTGCTCGACGCGGCGGCGGAGCAAGAACGGCGAGGTTACGCCGGATCAATGGATTCACTCCCTCGCCTCACTGCAACACGGGCAAACACTCGCTGTCACTCAGGCGGAGCCAATGGAGGTCACGGGGAAGGAAGAGAATGGCCAAAGATGCGGCGCGAGGGCGGCGGAGGTGAAGGATATATAGTGTGACCGGGCGTCTAGGGTTGAGTGGCGACAGCAAAGGAAGGTGTGGATTCGATGGCGGAGGATCCGGCGAGGGAGAGGGATGTGCGGCGAAGAATATGGGCGCGGGGGTTGAGTGCGAGACAGGCTGGATGCGCGTGCATAAATCGGAGAAGGTGACGCGGCGCGCGAGGTCCAGAATAGGAAAGGGGCGCGGGGGAGTTGACCGGGGTCAACATTCCCCCGTGGCCCAATCAGAGGCGGCCACGTGTGCTGGATTTTTGACCATTTATTTTAGGGTAGAAATAGGTCGAATTAGGAAAAACTTAAAACATGAAATATTTTTCTTTTATTTTTTTCTATTTTTTGGTGATTTTTATTTAATTTTTGGAAATAAAAATAGGTTAGCTCTATATATAGGTATATGTACACTATATGGATTTTTATTTTTGATTTTTTTTTATTTGTTATTTTTTTGTGTTTTTATGCCCATTTTGTATTTTATTTATTTACAAGATGAATTATGGAATAAAAGAATATTTTTATTTGATTTTTATCACCTATATACAAGGGTGAAATAAATAAATGAATACCTTTATATACAGTGGTATTTATACAATGTATTTTTGTATTTTTCATTTTGTGATTTTTATTTGAATTTTGTTTTGTTTCTTTTTATTTATTTTATTTACAAAATATAATATAGAATATTTACAAAAATTTTAGAAAATAAATGAATTTATTTATAGGGTTAAATAAATACAATAGTGTGGTTTATACACATGGTGCAAGGTATTTTTGAATTTTTGATTTTTTTATCTTTTTATTTTGTTTTTTAATAGAATATACACACAATACTTACAACATATTTTTGGGGTGAGGAAAATATCTAGTTTTTATGTATTTACAAATATATACAAATGAGCTCCTATCTCCCTCTACTTTGGCTTTTATGCGGTCAGGCCCATGCTGAGCCCTCCCTTGGGTTAGGTTGCTCAATATTTCTTCTAAATATTTCCCTCTTTTTCTTTTTGCTCTTTATTCTTTTATTTTGTGCACAAAAACATGCTAATTATAGGTTTTTACACAATGCATGCTTTTGGTATTTATTGGTATTTACACATATCTACATGTATTTGCAAAGGTTTTTGTAGCTAAAATAGAAGAATAAAGAGTGATGAATGGGTATTCATCAGTGAGTAAAGCATCACTCATCCATTCATCTCCCATTCGGTTGCGCAACCGAGTCTTGACAATGTTCATTGCTGAAAATGCTCTTTCAACACTTGCCGTTGCAACTGGTAGAGTCAATGCTAATTTCATCAACAAATATACCATAGGATAAACAAGATCTTTTTGCGTTTTCACCATTTTTTCTGTAAGTTCTGTCAAAAATTTTAACATCAGAAACTCTGTATTCTGCTTTACGTCTTTAATGTATGTCAGCATTTCATTTCGAAGAAGCAATAAATCTGTCGAAGAGAAATCCAACGGGTACAGCTGGGCAAGACGAATAAGCTTATCAACATCAAAAGCTGCGAATGAATTCTTTGGACTTAAACATGCCACACAAAGAAGAAGTTCTGTATTAGCCTCGGTAAAACGGTCATTCAACTCTTGAGCTTGCATATCAATAATAGTATAAAAAATTTGAACATGATAATGATGTAAAACTATAATTTTATCAATGTTACGTCTTGATCGTCCCGCAACTGTGTATAAATCGTCATCACTTGGAACATCAACATTATGTTTCTTACAAAATAAACAAACTCTTTCCATTAATAAAGTCCATCCACCATCTCTCATCTCCTGCAGACATTGTTTTGCTATAGAAACCAACGACATTGCATTAATAATATCCTGATCTTTCCTCTGCAATGATTGTGAAAGTGCATATGTAACACCCAAAACATCGATCATTAAGTGTAAGCAGAAAATATATTCAAAGTCTTGCCACTTGCGCAAATATTCAAGCGCTTCTCCATGTTTACCTAAATTCTTGTTCTCTCTCAGGAACTCCAACACTTTAATCAAGGAAGGATATAGATCAAGTAAATTTATTAAGCACCTGTAATGCGAACCCCAACGTGTATCACCAGGACGTACAAAATTTTTTTCTTGATTTGCTCCTGTTCCTGTTTCAAGTTCACCTAAATCAAGTGCTTCAGCAATTCTGATAGTTTCTGCTTCTTTCAATAATTCAGTTTTCTTGCACGAAGTAGTAAACAAACTTGACAACCTAGCTACATTAGTAAAAAACATATCAAGCAGATCATTATTTATAGCAACTGCAACCATTGCCAATTGGAGTTGATGTGCAAAACAATGAATATAATAGGCAGAACTATTCTCCTTTAAAATAATACTTTTTAAACCATTGAATTCTCCTCGCATGTTACTTGCTCCATCATAACCTTGACCACGAAGTCTTGATACACTTAGACTATATCTTGCAAACACTTCGTCAATTGCCTCTTTAAGTGCCACAGCACTAGTCTCACGAACATGAATTAGTTCAAGAAATCTCTCGATCAATTGACCTTTTGAGTTAACAAATCTCAAGACAATAGCCATTTGCTCTTTATTTGATATATCTCGAGACTCATCAAGTAAAAGAGTGAAAAAAGAGTCACCAAGTTCTTTAAGAATGATCTTCCGAGTCTCCATAGCACATGCCCTTGTCACATCTTTTTGTATCTTAGGAGATATGAGCTTATTATTTTCAGGAGCATTTTCAAGAACAACATCTTTTATATCAATGCTAACTTTTGCAAAAGCCTTCAGTAATGTTAAGAAATTACCTTTATTAGACGACTCTTCAGATTCATACTGTCCTCGAAAAGCTAACCCTTGAGAAAGTAAAACTCGAATAACATTAACTGTTGCAAAAAGACGTGTTCGGTAATCCCTCTTAGTAAGATCATCATGCATATGCATTGTTGTCTCAATATGTTGAGCCTGTTTCATTAAATTCTCACATTTTTCACGAGCCAAATTATGAGCACTATTCGGACCTCCAACATGTTTATCTAGCTCACTTTTATCTTTCCAATTATTCCAACCTTTGGAAATAAATGTATCACTGCCACCTTGCATTGTGTAATTTGTCCTGAATAGATAACAATATCGACAGAAAGCTGCATCTTTTACCACACTATACTCCAACCAATTAGGATATCTTTGAAACCAAGCAGGATTAAATCTACGGTCCTTCTTTCCAATTTTCTTAAATGGAAATATATGATTCGTCGGTTGGCATGGATGCATTTGCATGTATGCTCTTCGAACTTCATCTTGAATATTGGGATGATAGGTTGAAATTGGAACACGCAGTCCAGGATCGATAGGCAACTCAGAAATATTCACATCAATGCGACACCGCTTTGTACTTGATTGCCCTACTTTATTTTCATTACATGGTCTCACAGTTGCTTCATTTGAAGAAATTGGATTGCCCGTTGGAATATGTGATGAGGGAGTCAATGACTTTTTTATAAGAAATTTATCCATTCCTATCCAAACATATACATTTATGCATCAAAGTAAGAAATAATGAAAACTATATCCAACCATCGAAACTCAACTATTACTTAAACAAAATTAGATATGAAAATAATTGGATGTTTTTTCTATATCCACAATTCAAAATGGAGTAACCTATGGTTCGTTAGTAATGATAAACAAGAGAAATATGAAAACTAGGATTTTCAATTGCTTGTATGGTAAAGTATACCGATCACAACTAGTCCTCCCATCATAGTATAACACTATATCTGGTACATTTTATTGTCTTTCTATGAAAATTTTATGAGATTAAATCATCTATGTATTGTGAATGAGGAGACAATCGTGAAATAATATTATGGTTGGCTTTGGTTTAGTGGCAGCAATACAGATAGAGATAAGATAACCATAGACGAGCTCTTGTTTTGACAACCGGCACCACCCAAATCCACTTTTTTCATGTTAAACTCAAATCAAATATTCTGAGCATACAATAGACCAATAGCACAAACCAAAAAGCTACATCTTTATAATAATTATCACCATCCATGAGATGAAATCTGAGTTTAGTTACCTTATGTGGCTGGCGTCGGGACTCGAATCGAGAATCCGAGATCAAGTTTTTGCGAGTCTGTATTGTGCGACGACAGTGATCCGAAGATTCCAAACGAGCACGGAGCCGGTGTACCGGGACTTGACTCGACGAGAAATGACTCGTTCGTTCCTTCGTTGGAGATTTTTACGATATAGGAAAGGGCACGATTCCACGAACACGAAGTCGCTGCGACAGGGGTGATCCTGGTTGGACGTCGGATGAGTGTTGGCTCATTCAAGGGTGATTCTTGACTAAGGAGGGAAGGGCACAGAGGTGTTTCAGACTTTCTTTCACTGTCGGACGAAGCAAGGGAGTTGGTTCTTGCGTGCGTCGTTTCAGCTTTTGATGGAAAGGAGGGGCACAAAGGTGGTTCTTGCGTGCGTCGTTTCAGATTTCGATGGAAAGGAGGGGCACAAAAGGTTGCACAGAGGTTGTTAGAATTTTTTCCTGATTTCCAGGAGGGGCATTCTCCACTACACCCTAACGTTGGCCCACAACCGATTGAAATCCATCCAAGAAATTTGAACTTCCAGAGGGGGCACGTGCCCCACTCGACCATAACTTAGGTCCGCCTCTGTTACATAGTGCCCCCTCTCTGCTCCAATAAGACCAAATCGAAACTAATTTCAGGGCTATTTTTCTCTAAATAATTTCTCGTTTCAGGGCCCAAAAAATACTTATATTCCTGTCAATTAAATTGCCATTGTTTAAAACCATATAAGAATCGAAGATCATTGCCTATGTTGTTACCAGGGCTGCAAGGCCAATCTAGGATCGACGATACCGAAGTAATTATACATCCATTATCCTTCATTAAACTGATCAGAGTTAGACCCAAATTACTATAATTCGTAACCTCAGAAAGTTCAAAGCTTCTGATATATGCAAAACCTATCACTTTAGGCTATTTCTTGCTGGACTCCATCACTGTCGTACAGAAAACTTATTTATTTATATACAAAAACACATCAGATTATCTAAGTGACAAGACATGTAAGATCCAAACTAGACCCCATCGTACAACCACATGTGCTCTTCACCTCCCATATTAATATAAACCCCAACATCCAAACTTTAGCAACATGTCAAAACAAGGCAAACCCTAATGACAGAAAAAGGTGGCCATGCCAAAACAAGGCATGGCGATCAAAGTCAAAAGAACGAAACCCCACTAAGACGAGCCTAATCCCAGACGAATAATCATGATTAAGCCACATGTGATGGCTTCGGAGATCACATCGAGACCATTATTGCTGTGGTACGTTAAACCCCAATACATGCAGACGTGTGTGCGTCCCTTTATCCTTAGTCAAACACTTTGCCGACATTTGAATGGCCAGTACAAGAGTCCGTATCATTTGTATATATATGATATATCAACATCTATGTCATGCAACGTTGGAAAATATAAAGTGGACGACCATTTGACTGCAAACCAGAGATGGGAAGTGGAAAAAAAAGTGGTGATCAGTGAGTGAGATGGTTGAAGGCATCCAGAGTACTCTACAGTGAATTGGATCGATGCACCTGACATGTATCCATCTTCGGATATATTCCCACTTTCGTGAAGATTTTAAGATTAGGGCATTGATTAGAGTGCTCTCATATGCTTCGCCATCTGATCATCATAAGCTTTTTCGTGGAAGCCTGATCGATGGTGCATGGGGATGCTTTTCAGTGATATGTGCGATATCGTAACACCAATCATATATTCCCCATTGAGAAAGGTCAACATAATGCAACTTAGGGAGAGGATATGCTTAATATATGTTATCATCTTGATTGCGTGCACTAATTCATTGTTTGCACTTCTGTTTTTTGTGGGCAGAGATCTTGCTAATGGCGTTGTTTAATTAATATGAACATTGGACTCGCGGAGGTGTGTTCTGCAACAAAAGCTAAAGGTAAAAGTGACTTCACAGTGGATAGTTTAGTTAATTAGTCTGATGTGATTACTGTAGAGTATATAAGAATATCTGCCTTGAAGGCTACATCGAATGATAAAAAGCTTATTACCATAAATTAATGCAAAAAAGGGAATGTTCTATTGCGAATCTAATAATCTTTCATCATCAATAAGTTTTACTGAGATTTCTTTCTGTCTCTTTTAGGAAATTGATAGAAAGTTTCTTCAGATTAGATTTCAGTAACACCTGAAGCATGACTCCTCCAAAGATAAAACTTACAGATAAATTTAGTTTAAACTGCTGCCGGAATCGCGATTTACTTGGAAAATATGTGCGGTACAAAATATTTGCCTTGTGCAGCTCGTTAATTTACATATTCAAAATACAGATTCCGGCCTTGTGCTCAGTAATAGCAGTTTTCTTTTGCCACCGTCTTGCTTTCTCGAATGTGCAGGTGTTGTTTTACTGTAGGAATCCTGTAGCTGTTGACATCATGGGTATAGGAACATATCCCATGCTTCATCATATATACAGATGGAAATCTTTCCCCTTCGTATCTTCTAAATTACTTTCGCGATGAGAATATATATCATAGATTGATTTGGTGGCTTTTGCCACGTCCATATGTGTAGTAATGGAACATGCTAATTAAGATAGATATAGTTACGTGTAGAAGGGTTTAAGAACTTAGGGCCCCAAGAGATCTTCTTCTTTATCAATATTTGTGTATGTTAGGTGTTAGGAATCGCATCCTTGACCACTTGTGCTGGATTTGGATTAATATAAAAGGGGGTGATACGATCAGAAAGGCCCTGTTGATGTTGCCAGAGGGAGGCCACGCCGTATGGGTCTTTATGTGCGAGATAGAGAAAGTGTGTGCTGTTGGTATTCTTGGTTGGAATAGCTTTTGGAGATGAGAGCCACTCAAAGAAAATATGGGGCGCCGACCCTTTTCGATCACTGTGCAAACGTGGAGAACATTCGCGTGCAATTTTGGGATGTGTTGCCAGAGCTGATCGGACTTCTGCCGCTTTCTTGTTAGGCAGTGGCCTTGCACCCGTTCTGTAGGAGAATAAACAGGAATAAAGATGGAGAATAAGGGGAATAAGGATCTATTCTCCGTTCGGCCGGAGGATAAGAATAAGGAGAATAAGGTGAAATAAAGGTAGGTAAGTTGGGATAAAGATAGGAATAATGGTGAAATAAGATGGAATAATGAGGAATAGTCGTACCACCGGAAACCGTGTAGGGAGGAGTCTCAACCCCTTATTTTAGGGCTCATTCTCCAACCAAACACGCCCTTAGGGCTTGTTTGGTTACCAAGGTATCCCGTAGTACCTTGGCATACCCCTAGCTCCAACCCTGCATTCCTGAGTTTGGATTACTTGTATTGACCCTACAATTTTTTTGGTATAATAATTTTTAACCTTGTTCAAATACACTTATTAACATAAAAAACATATTATACTAATTAAAAAATTAATATAACACATAATTAATGTAAAATTACATCACAATTATCATTCCAACCATCCCAACCCTCCAAACAGCTACTATTCCCAGAAGGATACCCCAACCCACCCCAACCTAGCCCAATCCAGTAACCAAACAGGCCCTTAGTTTAATATGATGAAATACGTATGAACGGGTATTAGATGCCTAGATTGGTCCGACCCTTGATTGATGTTTGAGGCGTTGCATTCTTCGTAGATTTTCTTTGATGGAGACCTGTTGCGTTGCTGATCGTCAAATTAATTAATTCTGATGATATATAGAGAGAGAAGAAAGGGAAGCTACAACATGATGTAGCTAATCATAGCTACATCAGGAGTATTTTCATCTTTTTCTTTTATTTTTTTCGAAAATACCACGATGGATTTTCATAACTATATCATTCTAATAGCACTAGGTTCCCCAGGCTTTTTGCTTTGGCAGTAGACAAAGGTTGTTCTGTGGCGGATGCTTGTGACTCTAGATCTTGGAACCCTCGGTTCATTTATGTCATCCCAGAGCGGAGGTTGGAGGATTTTTCGAGACTGGGTATGGAATTGCCATCCCCGTCCTGTATTACGCAGGGGAGGGATCATTTTCTTTGGGAGGGGGGCATATTCTCGGTGAAGAAGGCCTACGACATGTTCAAGGGGAGTCCGGATTTCGTCGATCTAGATAAGGTTCAGGACAAGAAGATCATATGGACTAGTAAGATCCCTAACAGGGTAAAAGTGTTCCTCTGGTGTCTCAGGAGAGGAAGGATTTGTGACAAGGCGAGAAGGGAAAAATTGTTTGGGATTGCTGACACGAGCTGTGATAGATGCGGGGAGTATTGATGAATACCCATTCATCACTCTTTATTCTATTATTTTAGCTACAAAAACCTTTGCAAATACATGTAGATATGTGTAAATACAAATAATTACCAAAAGCATGCATTGTGTAAAAACCTATAATTAGCATGTTTTTGTGCACAAAATAAAAGAATAAAGAGCAAAAAGAAAAAGAGGGAAATATTTAGAATAAATATTGAGCAACCTAACCCAAGGGAGGGCTCAGCATGGGCCTGACCGCATAAAAGCCAAAGTAGAGGGAGATAGGGCTCACATGTATATACTTTTGTAAATAAATAAAACTATATATTTTCCTCACCCAAAAATATGCTTGTACATATTGTGTATATTTTATTAAAAACAAAATAAAAAGATAAAAATCAAAAATTCAAAAATACCCTTCTTTCATCATGTGCATAAACCACATCTTGTATTTATTTTAACCTTGTAAATAAATTCATTTATTTTCTAAACTTTTTGTGAATATTCTATGACATATTTTATAAAAGAAAAAGAAACAAAACAAAAATCAAATAAAAATTACAAAATGAAAAATACAAAAATACATTGTATAAATACCATGCATATGTATATATTCAACCATTTATTTCACCCTTGTATATAAGTGATAAAAATCAAATAAAAATATTCTTTTATTCCATATTTTATCTTGTAAATAAATAAAATACAAAATTAGCATAAAAACACCTAAAAATAACAAATAAAAAATCAAAAATAAAAAAAAATCCATGTAGTGTACACATACCTATATATAGAGCTAACGTATTTTTATTTCCAAAAATTAATTAAAAATCACCAAAAAATAGAAAAAAATAAAAGAAAAATATTTCATGTTTTAAGTTTTTTCTAATTCGACCTATTTCTACCCTAAAATAATAAAACAAAAACCGGGCACACGTGGCAGCTTCTGGTTGGTCCACGGGGGAATGTTGACCCCGGTCAACTCCCCCGCGACCTCCTTCCTTTTCTGGAAGTCGCGTGCCGCGCCTTCTTCCCCGATTTTTCCCACGCGCTCCAGGCTGTCATCCACTCAACCCCCGCGCCCGGATTCTTCGCCGTTCATCCCTCTCCCTCGCCGGATCCTCCGCCATCGAATCCACACTTTCCTTAGCCGTCGAGCCTCAACCCTAATCGCCCCGGTCACTCTATATAACCATCATCTCCGCCGCCTCCGCGCCGCATCTTTGGCCCTTCTCTTCCTTCCCCGTGACCTCCATTGGCTCCGCAAGAGTGACAGCGAGCGTCAGCCCTTGTTGCAGTGAGGTGAGGAAGCGTATCCACTGATCCGGCGTACTTCGCCGTCCTTGCTCCGCCGCCGGCGTTGAGCATCGAGCTTCAGGCCTTGACGCCCTTCGAAGCTACGACCAGGAGTTAGCCCAGCTCCAGCATAGTCTCCAGCATCCATCAGGTAACCTTAGTTCTTCTTCATTTCTTCTAATTTTAGATTACGCCCAAATCACATCTCCGACGCATCTCGCCGATTCCGACCACCTCGCGTACCATCTTGATCATCCGACCCGACCATCACCTTCACCGTGTCCCCACGCACCTTCTACGCCCGCTCATTCAACCCAGATCGCACAGGATCTGGGATTCGAGTTCCCTCGCCGTCGCTTCGCCGGAGCTCTTTCGCCACGCCGCACAGTCCACCTTCACCCCGCCTTCTTGGGTCGAGGCACTTTGCCCTCGACCCGCGAAGCTTCTGAACTCTTTTGCAGGTCAAGAGGAGGCCGTCTGAGGCTCCCCAACTTCAGCCAGGAGCTTCGAGCCGATAGACCTCGCCGGAGCCTTCCAGGGCTCGGCCGGGGCATTGGCCACCACCAGCAGCTGCGCAACCTCACGCCGGATCTTCTCCGACCTTCAGGCGCAGCAGAGGAGGACCGGAGCCCACGCACGAGGCCGGCGAAGTTCGCCGGCCATCAGTTCTTCGAGGACCCTCCATCGCCGTCCGATCGTCCTCACCGCTCCAGTTCTAATCCTAGCCGTTCATCTGTGGAGGAGTAGCGACCGTTGATCCATCTGAGGAGCGCATCGGAACCGTCCGTAGCAGAGGAGAGAGACCTGAGCCCAGCACCGTCAGATCAGCCACGTGCCTCTCCCTTGACCGTTGATAGAGCCGAAGGGAGAAGAGAGGAGTAGCGCCCGCGCATCCAGCCGTCAGATCATACACGTGTCGCCCATCCGACCGTCGGCTAATAAAGGGGTAAATATCATAGGGCCCCCTCGTAGTTTGTTAATTTCGTTTTAGTCCTGTAACTTTTAATTCAGTTGTTTATTTTCTGGGTTATTTGCATCAAGGACCTTGCGCTTTATTTTAATTGCAATTATACCCCTGCCAGTAGAGACCCACGTGCTTCGTCACGTGTTATTTTGGGAATTTTGCATCTTTAGCCCCTGTAGTTCTGAATGTTATGCAATGAATGAGAAGTTTTGTTTATTTGCATATATACCCCTGTGAGCATTGATTTTGCACATGTGCGAATTATTTTGGGTAAATTGCAACATAAGCCCCTGGACTTTTGATACGAGTTATCAATTGGTCCTTGGAACTTATTTTTATTACCATTTGGTCCCTGTGTGCCCCAGACACGTGCTTGGCACGTGATTTCTTGGGTATTTTGCACCAGGACCCCAGAACTTTTGGGTATTTGCACTTAGGTCCCTGTGCACAGTGCCCCACCTTTCTTTTTGAATAAAATATCAAACGACCTCCAAATCCAATGAAATTTTGACACATGGCTCCTGCCATGGTGTAGGAATTTCTATGATTTTTGGGGACATTTTTGATTCCATTTATTATTTTTAAAAATTCAAAAACCCTTATTTTCGCCACTGTTTGACTTTAAAAATACCAAAAAAAATATATAAAAACTCCACCAAAAATTCTAAAAAAATTAGGATTTGTTGTTTACTGGTTGTTTGATTTTCTAGCCAATTTTGGCTATTTTTCATCATCTAAAAACCATAAAAATTGAAAAACCCCTAAAAACTCATAAAAATTGTAATAAATAAATTAAAAATCCAAAAACAATAATTAGGGTGCCTAAATTTTCCTCATTCTTCATAGATTACAGGAAAATTACCTCCAAGGTTGATTGAAACTCTTAAATATTTTATTTTTGAGTTTTTAACCTTGCTGGACAGTCCCCTTTGTTTTTCACATTGTTTGATTTTTAATAAATAATTTACCCATTAGAAAAATTCCAAAAATTCACCAAAAACAGTAAAAAACATTTAAAACATAAAAATCAATTTTCTGGAATTTTTGCATCATTTTTGGTGTGTTGTATAAATTGTTGAAGTTGCCTTGTATTTACTTTTTCTCATTTTCTCATCTTTTAAAAAAAATCTAAAAATTATAAAAACAAATAAAAACCCTAAAAAAGGACTCTCTTGGACTCTGACTACATCGTAGGCTTCTTAAGCCAATCTGTGCTCCTTGAGTTCGACCCTGGGAGCTATACCAGGTTAATCCTATAGCTAGATCGCTCTATTGTGTGCTTGCTTGTTTTTATCTTATTTGAGTGATTGATTTTCTTGATTGACACGTGTTGAGTGACTGAGGTCGCAACGACCTATATCATTTTATACCTTTACCTCTGTCGCTTGGCCGGTCATCAAGTATCTCGATGATGCGGAACATCTTTTCTTTAAGTGTCCGTTTTTGCTTCAGATATGGAAGGAGTTAGGGGCACTGTGGGCCTCTATTAGTGGTGAGTATGATTTCTGGAGGATAGCAAGGTCGCTTGGGGGAAACTCGATGGATGATTGTGCTCTTCCTTTTGCGGCATTATGGTCCATTTGGGGAGGAAGGAATGATTTAGTATTTAACAACCAGAGATTTTATTTTGAAAATGTAATAGCCTTGTGCCTCTCTCTTTATTGGCTATGATCTTCTAGTTAATGTATCTTTTTTAATCTGATTTTAATGTAATTTCTACGATGAGTCCCTCCTTGGGACTTCACCCCCTTGCTTCTCAAAAAAATTCGTCAGAAACATAGACTCCTACGACCTCCATCCAGAACAGGTAAAATACAACAAATCTGTGTCCGTTAAAAAATGACTGTGTGGATGGAGGCCGTAGGAGTCTCTGTTTCTAACGAAATTTGAATGACATATTAGATGGATAGTTATGAAAATCCATCGTGGTATTTTCGAATAAAAAGAGATGAAAATGCCCCTTATGTAGCTAAGGTTAGCTACATCATATTGTAGCTTCCCTTTCCTCACATATATATATAGGTAAATGGGGCTGCTCCCACCCCCATTTTCCCAGATTTTTTTATTCTTTTGGAAAATAAAAATTTGTGTATTCATCGCTATATCCCTATAATATTCTATTAAATTTCATCAGAAACAGAGACTCATGCGACCTCCATATGAACATGATCGATTTAAAAAATCACGCGACCGTTAAAAAAATATCGTCTGGATGGAGGGCTTAGGAGTCTTTGTTTCTGACGAAATTTTAATAGATTATTAGAGGGATAGAGTGATGAATACACAAATTTTTATTTCCCAAAAAAATAAAAAAATATGGGGAAAATAGGGGTGGGAGCAGCCCCGTTGGCTACTCCTGGGAGCATACTCCTTTTTCCCATATATATATATATATATGGGAAAAAGGAGTATGCTCCCTGGTTGTACCTAATTTACATGCTCCCACCCATTTTCCCATATATTTTTTTATTTTTCTGAAATGAAATATATTGGAATTTAGATCACAATACGTCACCATGGTGTCATTAAAAATTCGACTTAATTCGAGACTTCTATCCCCTCCATCAAGACTGTCAAATTTTAATAGTTCCAGAATTGCTGAAAATGACCCCCTCCAGATGGAGGGCATATGAGTCTCTGTTTCTGACGAAATTGGAATGAATATCAGAGGGATATAATGATGAAATATATATATATATTCCAAAAAATAAAAAATATGGAAAAAATAGAGGTGGGAGTAGCCCGTTGGCTACTCTTAGGGAGTAGCCTCATTTAACTATGTATAAATATATATAGAGAGTGAGAGGATTGATCCTATGAGAGCTAAAATTTGTGAGAGCATGCATTCTGAACCACATGATTCTGTCTTCTCTCTCCTGGTTGAATCATGTGGTCCAGAATGCATGCTCTCATGCTCTCACAGGTTTTGACTCTCATAGGATCACTCACATATATAAAGGAGTGATCCTATGAGAGCAAAAAGTTGTGAGAGCATAAGAGGATTGAATCTGGACCACACGATTCTGTTTTCTCTCTCCTGGTCTTCTCTTTCATGGGTGAATCATGTGGTCCAGAATCACCTCTCTCATGCTCTCACGACTTTTTGCTCTCATAAGATCACTCCTATATATATATATATATATGGGAAAAAGGACCCTACACCGGCGGGTGTAGGAAACTCCCTACACCCGGCCTAATTTTTCATTATTTTTTGATTTTTTTGATATGAAACCTTGGGGGATTTAGATCACCTTGTATCACCATGTTGTCATTCCAAATTCAACTTAATTCGAGACTTCTAGCATCTCCATCAAGACTACTAAATTTTAACGGTTTCAGAATTGCTGAAATCGACCATGTCTAGATGAACATGTTAGGAATGTTTGTTTTGCATGAAATTTGAAACACATATTCCCCTCAACATATTAAGTACATTCCCCCAACTTTTAATTCAAAAAACAAATCAAAATAATCGAAAAATGGGGTGGGTGCAGGGAGTTTCCTACACCCTAGGGTGCAGGCTCCCTGCCCCCTATATATATATATATATATATGCATTCGGCTAATTGGCAGCCCTTCTACTGTCTGAACCGTTGGATTACATAGTATTGGATTACATAGTAATGATAGTATCATCTTTTTTAATTCCAAAAGCATGTTAGGTCGCTTGCTTCTCCTCGAAATGCCTCTTCACATCCCCAGAAACAACCCATGTACCAAGAGAACTCAACATCCCCCGCACCTACTGATCGTCTTTGGTATCCCCCTTTCCTCGACGGCGCAATCACCGCGCCACCATCACACCACCTCCTCTCCTCCACGACCTCACGATGCTACCCCAACTGCACTAGACCTTCCTCTCCGGCATCCCCAACCGCACCACCTCTCACACTGAGCTTTCCATTGCGAGCCCTAGCCGTCACGAGGGCCAAGCTGCCGCTACCTGCCGAGAGGCCTACTGCCATCCCTCGTCGTTACAACTCCACGAAATTTTGGAAAAGGAGGGAAGGATGGTGCTAGAGGAAGGTGCAGGTCGGCAGCCACCTAGATCGCATCGGTGAAATAAATGAATTACTAGAGACCTTGTATAAATTCTACAGCTTACAGGCCATCGACCAACGTATTTTTCAATGAAATTTGAAGAAAAATTCGGTCTAAAATTGATCTACATCATTTCAAAATGAGCAAGAGATAACAAGTATTCAAAGGATTATCATCAAGGCATGCTACAGTCACAATTCCTCAAGTTGCCAAGAAAAGTTGACACTGAAACAGGAGATAAGCGGGCAACAAACTGCGCCGCTAGTCCTAGTTGAATTACAAAGCCAATCATCCTAAACACTGCATTCATAAATTTAGGACCCATCACATTACCGTTCATCACTTTTTGGATCCTCTTTAAAAGCTCAACATCTTCTGGTGTTATGAAATCAAAAATATCAAAACCAAAATGGATGAAAGCATGTTGATTTTTCGTGCATGCTTTCTCATACTTCACCACTTTTGTTGAAGAAGCTTTAAGGGCAGCATGCCTGATGAATACCCATTCATCACTCTTTATTCTTATATTTTAGCTACAAAAACCTATGCAAATGCATGTAGATATGTGTAAATAGGAAAAATTAGCAAAAGCATGCATGTTTGTAAATACTTATAATTAGCATGTTTTTGTGCAAAAATAAAAGAATAAAGATGAAAAAGAAAAAAGAGGGAAATATTTAGAATAAATATTGAGCAACCTAACCCAAGGGAGGGCTCAGCATGGGCCTGACCGCATAAAAGCCAAGTAGAGGGAGATAGGGGCTCTTGTGTATATATTTTTATAAATAAATAAAATTATATTTTCCTCACCCAAAAATATGTTTGTAAATATTTGTACATATTTATAAAGTATCAAAAACAAAATAAAAATTTAAAAAAATCAAAAAGACCCAAAAACACCCCTTCACCATGTACATAGATCACCCTTTCTTATCTATTTAACCTTGTAAATAAATTTATTTATTTTCAAAACTTTTTGTAAATATTCTATTGTATATATTGTAAATAAAATAAATAAAAAGAAACAAATATAAAAATTACAAAATTAAAAGTACAAAAATATCTTGTATATATGCCATGAATATAGTTGTAAATAACTAATTATTTCACCTATGTATATAAATAATAAAAATAAAATAAAAATAGCCTTTTATTCCTCATTTTATTCTATAAATAAATAAAATATAAAATAGGAATAAAAATGTACAAAAATAACTAATTAAAAATCAAAAATTAAAAACCCTATATTGTATATATACCTATACATAGCTCTAATATGTAAATACCTTATTTTTATTTCAAAAAATTAATTAAAAATCATAAAAAAATAGAAAAAAATAAATTAAAAATATTTCATGTTTTAAGTTTTTGAAAATTCGGCCATTTAAAGGCCCAAAAAAATCAAATAAACATTTAGGCCGTGGCGGGCTCTGATTGGTCCACGGGGGATTGTTGACCCCCGGTCAACTCCCCCCCTAGACCACAGAGTCGCGGATCTGCTTTTGGACCCGACTTCTCGATTTTATACCCGCTTGATCCGACCCCCGAATCCGCTAACCCCGGGCTCTAATCCGAGCCTGATCTTCCCTGATCCACGCCCGGGGTGGGTTATTGGGATCCGCGCTCCGAGCTTCTTACCCGACTCCCATCTAGCCGGACCCCTAGTGATATAAAGCCTGAGCTCAGCCGCCTCCTCTTTCCATCTTTGGCTCGCCACTCTCATTCCCGTGACCTCCAGAGCAATCACCGAGGTGACAGCTCGCGTTTGCCCCTGTTGCAGTGAGGAGAGGGTGCCCCGACCATCGATCCGGCAGCCCTGTGCCGCCGTGCTCCGCCACTCAGCCGGAGCTCGAGCCTCAGGCCTTGACGCCCTTCGAGGCGACGACCGGGAGCTATCCAAGTGATGAATACCCATTCATCACTCTTTATTCTTCTATTTTAGCTACAAAAACCCTTGCAAATACATGTAGATATGTGTAAATACAAATAATTACCAAAAGCATGCATTGTGTAAAAACCTATAATTAGCATGTTTTTGTGCAAAAATAAAAAGAATAAAGAGCAAAAAGAAAAAGAGGGAAATATTTAGAATAAATATTGAGCAACCTAACCCAAGGGAGGGCTCAGCATGGGCCTGACCGCATAAAAGCCAAAGTAGAGGGAGATAGGAGCTCATGTGTATATACTTCTGTAAATACATAAAATTATATTTTCCTCACCCAAAAATATGTTTGTCCATATTGTGTGTATATTTAAGAAACTATTAAAAACAAAATAAAAAGATGAAAAGCAAAAAGATCAAAAATACCCTTCCTTCACCATGTACATAAACCACACCAATGTATTTATTTAACCCTATAGATAAATAAAAGTATTTTCTAAACTTTTTGTAAATATTCTATGGTACATTTTGTAAATACATAAAATAACAAGAAACAAAACAAAAATCAAATAAAAATTACAAAATTAAAAATACAAAAATACATTGTATAAATACCATGTATATACATACATACAACTATTTATTTCACCCTTGTGTATAAATAATTAAAATAAAATAAAAATACCATTTTATTCCATATTTTATGATGTAAATAAATAAAATACAAAATGAGCATAAAAATACATAAAAATAACAAATAAAAAAAAATCAAAAATAAAAATCCATATAGTGTACATATACCTATATACATAGCTACCCTATTTTTATTTCCAAAAATCAATTAAAAATCACCAAAAAATAGAAAAAAATAAAAGAAAAACATTTCATGTTTTGAGTTTTCTTTAATTCGGCCTATTTCTACCTTAAAATAAATAAACAAAAATTAAATACACGTGGCAGCTTCTGATTGGTCCACGGGGGATTGTTGACCCCGGTCAACTCCCCCGCGGACTCCTTCCTTTTCTGGAAGATGCGTGCCGCCCCGCCTTCGCCGATTTTTCCACGCATCTCCAGGCTGTCTCCCACGCGAACCCCATGCCCGGATTCTTCGCCGATCATCCCTCATCCTCGCCCGATCTTTCGCCACAAAATCCACGCCTTCCATCGCTGTCTTCACCCAACCCTAATCGCACCTGTCACCATATATATCCCGACCTCCGCCGCCTCCGCGCCCCATCTTTGGACCTTCTCCTTCTTCCCAGTGACCTCCATAGGCACCGCGAGAGTGACAGCGAGCGTTTGCCCTTGTTGCAGTGAGTCGAGGAGGCGAATCCACTGATCCGGCGATCTTCGCCGCCGCTGCTCCGCCATCAGCGTCGAGCATCGAGCCTCAGGCCTTGACGCCCTTCGAGGCTACGACCAGGAGTTAGCCACACTCCAGCACAGTCTTCCGCTCCACCCAGGTAGTTGATTAGCTCTTTTATTCCGTTTAATTTTAGATTTCGCCCAATTCGTACCTCCGACGCATTCCCCTGATTCCGGCCATCTCGCGTAATACCTCGACCATCCGACCCGACCATCACCTTCGCCATTCCCTCACGCACCTTCTACGCCCTTTCACTCAACCCAGATCGCACCGGATCTGGGAATCGAGCTCCACCGTCCTCCGCTCGCCGGAGCTCTTTCGCCCCACCGCACCGTTCACCGTCACCTCGCTTTCTTGGGTCGAGGCAATTTGCCCTCGACCCGCGAAGCGTTCTGGTTGCTTTGCAGGTTCAAGGGGAGGTGTCTGAGCCTCTCTTATATTCAAGACCGGAGCTTCGCGCCGCCAAGCCGCGCCGGAGCCCCTCCAGGGCTCGGCTGGGCCATCGGCCATCGTCATCAGCTGCGGGGCTGCACCAGGAGCGTGTTCGGATCATTTGCAGTAGCTGAGGAGGACCGGAGCGCACGCAGGACGTCGGCGAAGTTCGCCGGCGTCGAGTTCTTCCTCCATCCTCCAGAGTCGTCCGATGAAGCCCTCGCTCCAGTTCTGATCGTGTCCGTCCATTCTTCGAGGAGCAGCGACCGTCGATTCATCTGAGGAGTTCATCCGGACCATTGATAGCAGAGGAGAGAGACCCGGAGTCCAGCGACGTTAGATCAGCCACGTGGTCTCACCTCGACCGTCGATCGAGCCCAGGAAGAGAAGAGAGAAAGAGCGCCGCCCATCCCAACCGTTCGATCACCACGTGGCGCCTATCCGACCGTCGGCTAATAAAGGGGTAAATATCGTAGGGCCCCCTCGTAGTTTGTTATTTTCTTTTCAGTCCTGTAAATAGTTTTAAAACTTTATTAGTGCAGGGTAAATTGCAGTTAGGACCTTGTGCTTTATTTTAATTGCATGTATGCCCCTGTGTGTGTGTGACCACGTGCTTCGTCACGTGTATGTTTGGGCTTTTTACACATATTGTCCTGTAGATCTGGAGTGTTAATGAATGCATGAATCTTTTTGTGTAATTGCAATTATACCCCTGTGAGCATTGTTTATGCGCATGTGCGTTATTTAGTGGTGTTTTTGCATCCATGTCCCTGGGCTTTTGATACGAGTTATCAAAAGCCCCTGAGACTTGGTTTTTATTACAAATTGGTCCCTGTGTGCCCCAGCCACGCGCCACGCGCGTGACTTGCTGGGCATTTTGCACCAGAGACCCCAGATCTTCGGGTATTTGCACATTGGTCCTTGTGCACAGTGCCCCTCCTTTATTTTTGAATAAAATATCAAACGACCTCCAAATCCAATGAGATTTTGACACATGGCTCCTGCCATGGTGTAGGAATTTCTGTGATTTTTGAGGACATTTTTATTTTCATTTAGTATTTTTAAAAAATTCAAAAACACTCTTTTTAGTCACTGTCTAACTTTAAAAATACCAAAAAAATATAAAATCACCCCCAAAAATTCTAAAAAAATTAGGTATTATAGTTTGCTTGCTGTTTGATTTTCCAGGCCATTTTGGCTATTTTTTCATCACTTAAAAACCCTAAAAATTGAAAAAACCCCTAAAAACTCATAAAAATTATAATAAATAAATTAAAAATCCAAAAACAATAATTAGGGTGCCTAAATTTTCCTTATTCTTTCTAGATTACAGGAAAATTACCTTCAGGGCTTATTGAGATCCTTAAGTATTTTATTTTTGGGTCTTAAGCCTTGCTGGACAGTACCTCTTCTTGGTTGCATTGTTTGATTTTTAATAAATAATTTACCCATTAGAAAAATTCCAAAAATTCACCAAAAACAATAAAAAACTTAAAAAACCTAAAAACCAATTTTCTGGAATTTTTGTTTGATTTTTGGTGTGTCTAATAAATTGTGGAAGTTGCCTTGTTTTTCCTTTCTTTCATTTTCTTTATAATTTAAAAAATCTAAAAAAATATAAAAACAAATAAAAACCACTAAAAAAGATTCCCTCGGATTTCTGACTACATCGTAGGCCGTAAGGCCAATCTGTGCTCCTTGTGTTCGACCCTGGGAGCTATACCAGGTTAATCCTATAGCTAGACCGCTCTATTTTGTGCTTGCTTGTTTTTATCTGATTCGAGTGGTTCATTTTCTTGATTGACTTAGTTGAGTGAAAGAGGTCGCAACGACCTAATTTTCTGTACCTTTACCTCTGTCATTTGGCCGGTCATCAGAATGGCGCCGTTGCCGGGGAGCACGGCTTTGTAGTCATTTTTCCATATTGTCTCTCTAAATTATAACTATTTTCTGACACTCTCTCTTTCTAATTTTTGTGCGAGGTACTGCGTGGAGAACTTGGAGTACACTTTTTGAGGACCCGCACGGGAAGAAGAGCAGGGAGAAGAAGAAGAATGTCATTTATTTGAGAGAACAATATTTGTTGTAATAACTTAGACTTTGAACTGTGGACATTTGTAACTTAGCGGGTCTGTTTCGCCGAGCACCGGTGTGCTCGGGGGACCCATTTGGATTTTCGCGGCTTTTATCGTGGTTTTGATAGTTAGCTGCCTTTTCCGGTGTTTACGCGGTTTTTCTCGAGCCCCTAGATTTAGGAATTTCTCTTGCTTGTGACGTAAATTTCTAAGGCCCAACACCTAATAGAATATCTGTTCCTATAGAACGTAATTGGACCTTAATAAAATTCACTGAAAAAGTTAGTTTAATTGGATTTGAGACCACGTGCCGTGAGGAGTCACATACAGCGCTGGCAGGACCCGTTGTGGCGGGCACCGAGTGACTCCCAAGATCGGACTCCGGACTCGATTCGGTTAGCTAACTATTGTTCTTCACGATCAATAGAAGTTGCTTGTCTAAGGCCGGTTTTTCCCGTTGCACCATTTAGGTAGTTTTATTCTGTCTTTAAATTCTGCGCGGATCACTTGCATGTAGAGTGCTGGAGACAAGGTACGCATTTCTTTCTCTGCATGCATCATTGATTTCGTCGCGCATCGGCTTTTTCGTCTTCTCCCTCTGTTTTTGGCTTAATCATCAGGAGAATCGGAAAAACCGTTAGGCCGCTTGTATTTATTTTGAAAAAAAATTAAAAAGAAAAACAAAAAAATTGGGACTGGATAACATTATTGACCCTAAAAGACACTCACATTAAAAATTTGTCTTGGGGAGAGCAACCCCCTCCTTGTATGGTTTGGATGCGCGAGAGAGTGACTCGTACCCTAGGTAGAACCCTCCGGTGTTATTTCTAGCTGACTACCGACTCTTCCGTGCGGGCCAGTCGGTTGGAGTAGCATCGGGTATCCTAACAGGTCACGTAAGCGCTCTGATATCTTGCATGTTCACCAAATAAAATTGACAAGATAAATTGACCGATCTTTCACGGTCTTCAGATTGTGTTGCGTTGGTGAACCGGGGGTTTGCTTTGCGATCATATTTTCTCCAGATCCCATCCGCCAACTCGCCAGATCAAGATGATGGGTAGACGATCTCTTAGGCAGCCTCTGGCTGCACCGCTTTCAAGCGCGTCTACTCCATCATCTAGGTTGGCCCGTGAGAGTCGAGACCAGCTCTCCGGGCCCGAGTTCGATTCCACCCTGTTCCCCCTCGATCCCCTTTCTTCTGCTACTGAGAGACATGAGCCCGAGGAAAGACGAATTAATTTGACAGAACCTGAGTTGGGCTCATCTGATTTTGCATACGTCCCTATGGCCGGAGCCGGCAGTTCAGACGATCGCCAGCCCGAACATTTTGTCTTAGACCAGGGAGCGATTAACTCCACCCTAATCGCGTCATTAGAGACAGTTCAGCAACAGTTACGCGATCAGGGGGCATTCATGATAGAGATGAGGAGGGAGTTGGAGCGGCTCCGAGCAGAGCGAGACGAGCCGAGCGAGCCGGAGGACATTCCTGACGCTGATGCAGAAGCAGCAGCCGCAGCAGCAGCTGCCGCAGCAGCGGCAGCCGCCGCCGCAGCAAGACCGATGCGGGAGCTACACAACCCCGGATCTACACTGATGCACCAGTGGGTGGTGATACCTGCTATCGTAGGGGATTTCAAGTTCCCTCCGAACACCCTGCAGATGCTTCCTCATTTTCACGGACTCGCCACTGAGGAACCCCACCTCCATCTCCAGGAGTTTTTGATGATCTGTAGCACTGTCCACGACCGTCGTGTGGACCAAGATACGATTCGGATGATGGCCTTCCCTTTTTCACTGGCAGATAGAGCAGCCGCCTGGCTGAAGCATTTAGGGAAGTTTGTCTACACCTGGGAGCAACTCCGCACCGAGTACTTGAACAAGTACTATCCACTCGGGCGGACGAATGCAGCGAGGGCCCTGATCAACAACTTCTCCATGCTCCCTAACGAGCAGTTTCACGAGGCATGGGAGAGGTTCAGAGAGCTTCTGGATAGATGCCCACACCACGACATTTCGAAGCCGAACCTAGTTCAAAGCTTCATTAGTGGGATGACACCAGAGCTTCAGGGTCTGGTGAATGCTTCTTGCGGCGGGTCCTACTTTGCCAAGGACCACAACCAAGTCTGGGCCATCTACGAAGAGATGGCAGAAAATTACATGGTGATGTCCCAGACTCGGTTGTACACACAGAGATCTCAGCAGCCGCCAGGACCCGTGCAGTATCAGCGGATAGCACGGGTTGATGCAGGTCCATCCAGTTCGTCCACAGTTGCAGCCGCACAGGCAGAGTCGGCCGCTGCGGACATGGGGATTATCAGCGAGAAGTTGGACCGCATGGAAATAATAGAGAAGAAGCAGTGCCAGGGCATAACTCAGATGGAGCAAATGGCACAAACTCTGAGCGACATGAAGACCCAGCTCTTGTGCCTTCAAGAGGCACAGACGGCTTCTCAGCCCCGTCTTCAGTCGCGAGGCGATTCCGGTGGCAGCCGCAGCTCGTCCCAGCGCTCCAGCTCCTTGCAGCAGCCTAGACAAGTTCACCTTGTACAGGCGGAGCCGTACCAGCAGCAGCAGCCCTCTTACCAGTCACCACCATCTCCAGACTTACAGATGGTGGTATATCAGCCGGATCAGCCTCTGGATGTACTCCCACCAGCCCCTTACGATGCGGAACCGTTGATGGATGTCAACGGGATTTGGTATGACCGCCCTCAACCTGGAATCCGACGAGACCATCCCGGATTCAGGTGGGGGAATGGGGGAAACCAGTCCCAACAACAGCCAGCCGGTCAGGGAGGGCAGTACTCCCAGCAGAGAGATCACCAGCAGCCCCCAGCATACCAGCCACACCAGCCATCATCCTTCGTACCTCGTCCCTACCAGCAGCAGGGACAGAATTGGAGACGTGAGCAGCAGGCTCACCAGCAGCAGCATCCTTCCTCTTACCCCTCTCAGCCGCAGCAACACCAGGTCCAGCAGCCTCATTACCAGAGAGGCAACCCGTCGGGCTCCCATGAGAGCCCCGCCATGGATGATCTAGCCCGCATCTTCACAGAGCAGCAGGCTACATTTAGACGGGAGATGGACGAGTTCCGCCAGGAGATGCGGGACCTGATGAGAGGGAAGGCCGCCATCCCTGCACAGATCGAGCCTAATCCGAATAACTTGAAGAGGAAATCTGAGCAGGTAGTTCACACTGAGCCTACCACTTCTAGTGACTCATTTGATGTTATCTCGTCGGATCTATTTGATGCTGATTTTGTCACACTTAGGAGCGGTAGAAGACCAGCAGGAGGCGCCTCATCTGAGCGACAACGCGAGGATCCATCTAGAGCGCCAGATGAGGAAGAGGAGAGCGGTACTGACGCCGCACATGATGATGACGGTGGTACTGATGCCACCCGAGATGCTATTTCCACCGGCGGTACTGAGGCCGCCGCTTCACCAGATCGAGGAGGTGGTACTGACGCCACCAGCAGAGCCGAGCCCGACCGCGGTACTGAAGCCGCAAGACGTCTAGTTGTGGAGCCAGATAGAGGTGGTACTGAGGCCACCAATATTCATTTTGATAGAGATGTTGTCTCTCCTCGTAAGAATGTTTCTCAGAACTCTAATTTGAATAAAGGAAAAGGTTTAGTTTCTTCTGATCCCACTATGGTGTATGATGTTTGTGAGGATCCGGTCATCGAACCGTCTAGGCCTATTCCTAGTCCTTCATCTGAGAAGGACCCTGTGATCCCCTTTCCTAGAGCCCTTGAGTTGGGGAAGGGGAAGAAAAAAGAAAAAGATCCAAAAAAGAGAGAGCAGGAGGAGTTCAGCCAGGGTATGATAGACCGGTTTCACATCCAGCTGACCCTCAATGAGGCTTTGCAGCACATCCCTCTTCTTCAGCGATCCTTGAGAGACAGGACCACGGTCAGGAGGAAGAAGAGGAGTAAAACCACAGAGATTCATGTGTTGACCAAAGCCACGTGTTACGCGATCCAGAACCATCTGCCGACCAAGAGGCCAGATTTAGGAGCCCCGTATGTCAGATGTCAGATTAGTGAGCAGAGGTTCGACCGTACTCTACTAGATAGCGGATCGTCAATTAACCTTCTTCCGGCAGCCCTTCTCGACCACTTAGAGTTGGGCACTCTTAGACAGAGCAGGACATACCTTCAGTTTGCTGATCGGTCTGTCAAGAGGCCAAAGGGGTTGTTGCGAGACGTTGTCGTCACGGTTCAGGGTTTGCAATTCCCCGTGGACTTCGTAGTGCTGGACATGGAGACCCCTGACTCGTTGACCGATTCCCCCATCATTCTCGGTCGCCCATTCTTGGCCACAGCCAAGGCAGTGACTGACCATGACAGTGGGAAGGTATTCTTTCGCGTCCAGGGCGAGAGTATACAAATAGAGACGGTTAAGGACCACAGATCCAGAGATAGATCCCGCTCAGAGGGCAGTACAGATTCAGAGCAGCTGACAGACGCAGAGCCAGACATCCACCAGGACTGTGATTTTGTGATCACAGATGATGAGGCAGCTTGGGCAGATCCTGCAGCACAGACCATCCTCTCATATTCAGCTACAGCTGATGCAGAGATGATCGCAGAGGATAGTTTGGAGAGCACAGCCCTGGTTCAGGATACTATTGAGTCAGCAGGGTCGGACCTTGATCGCGACACGAGTTTCAGTGATGGTGGTACTGAGGCCACCTTGCTATACGGTGGTACTGCTGCCACCGCGGTTGATACAGATCCCTCGGATTCAGAGTCTGATTGGGCAGATTGTGATGATCAGATGACAGACCTGGATCCACTTGAGCCTACAGATGAGGAGGAGGTAGAGGCAGAGCAGATTAGAGACAATGCAGAGGACCCGCCTCCTCCAGATCCAGTTTGTGAGAGTTCGTTAGCATTTTCCCAGGCAGATTTGGTAGAATTGTCAGCATACACACATCTCCTTCAGAAGCCAGATTTGCCAGCACCCAGCTGTCTAGAGCTAAAGCCGCTCCCTACTTCGTTGAAGTATAGATTCCTTGCGGGAGAGTCTGAGATGTACCCAGTCATCATCTCTGCCGATCTGACTGGAGAGCAAGAATCCCGTCTGATGGAGGTTCTTGAAAAGAACCGCAAGGCAATTGGATGGAGCGTAGCAGACCTCCATGGGATTAGTCCCTCGTTGTGCTCCCACCATATCTATCTCGAGGAAGGGGCAAAGCCGTCGCGTGAGTTCCAGCGGCGACTGAACCCCAACCTAAGAGAGGTTGTTATGAAGGAAATATCAAAATGGTGGAGTGCAGATTTTATTTATCCCATTTCCGACTCCAAGTGGGTTAGCCCCTTGCATGTGGTGCCCAAGAAGACGGGCATCACGAATGTGATCAGTGAGTCGGGAGAGGAGATTGCTACACGAGTACCCACCTCTTGGAGGGTCTGTGTTGACTACAGAAAACTCAACCAGGCCACCAAGAAGGACCATTTCCCCCTGCCTTTTATTGATCAGATCATAGAGAGACTGGCAGGGAAGAGCCATTATTGCTTCCTAGATGGGTACTCGGGCTACAACCAGGTGGCCATCGCTCCTGAGGATCAGGAGAAGACCACCTTTACCTGTCCCTTCGGTACATACGCTTTTCGACGCATGCCATTTGGGCTATGTAACGCCCCTGCGACTTTTCAGAGATGCATGCTGTCGATATTTTCGGATATGGTAGGGGAGTGTTTGGAGGTCTTCATGGACGACTTCTCGGTTTACGGCGACGGATTCGATTCCTGTCTTGACTGCCTAGATCGAGTGCTCCAGCGATGTATTGCTACCCGCTTGGTTCTGTCTTGGGAGAAGAGTCACTTCATGGTGACTCAAGGGACGGTGCTTGGCCACATCATCTCCAACAGAGGCATGGAGGTTGATCCGGCCAAGGTTGATGTCATTAAAAAACTCACCCCGCCGTCTAATTTGAAGCAGCTACGGTCATTTCTGGGGCACGTTGGTTTTTATAGGAGATTCATTCATGATTTCAGCAAGATTGCCCGACCGTTGACTGACCTCTTGACGAAAGACACCGAGTTCCTTGTCGATGACAAGTGTCTTTCGTCCTTTGAAACTCTCCAGCAATGTGTTATTGAGGCTCCTGTCCTTCAGCCGCCTGATTGGTCTCTCCCATTCGAGATCATGACGGACGCCTCCGATTTTGCCGTAGGGGCCGTGCTAGGACAGAGGAGGGATGGAGTGCCATTTGCCATACACTATGCTAGCCGCACATTGGATTCCGCCCAGCGGAATTATACGGTCACAGAGAAGGAGATGCTAGCAGTAGTGTTTGCCCTAGATAAATTCAGATCGTATATCATTGGATCTAGAGTGACTTTGTATACTGACCACACCGCCATCAGGTACCTCATGTCAAAGAAGGATGCCAAGGCCAGATTTACTAGATGGATCCTTCTACTCCAGGAGTTCGACATTGAGATCAAGGATAAACCTGGAGTCAAGAATGTGGTGGCGGATCATCTCTCCCGATTAGAGCAGCCTGAGGATTCTGAGCAGATTGATCCCATTTGTGATACCTTTCCAGACGAGGCGATCCTTGCTATCACCTCACTCCCGTGGTATGCTGATATTGTGAACTTTCTCGTTGCTGGGAAAGTCCCACAAGATTGGCCCAGGCAGAGGCTTGAGACCTTCCTTGCGAAGGCCAAGTCCTACCACTGGGAGGATCCCATCCTTTATCACGAAGGAGGGGATAGCATCTGGCGTCGGTGTATTCCTCAGGAGGAGCATCATAGTGTCCTCACTTACTGCCACAAGCTTGAGGCAGGAGGACATCATTCTGGGAGGAGAACGGCACAGAAAGTGCTCCAATCCGGCTTGTGGTGGCCTACACTCTTCAAGGACTCTGATGAGTTCGTGAAGAGATGTACTGACTGTCAGAGGATGGGCACTTGTGGACAACGTGATATGATGCCGATGCAGCCCATTCACTTCTGTGAGGTTTTTGACGCATGGGGCATCGATTTCATGGGTCCATTCCCTAAGAGTCAAGGATTTGAGTACATTCTGTTGGCCGTAGATTATGTTAGTCGTTGGGTTGAGGCTATCCCCGCCCGAGCCGCAGATGCGAAGACAGTTTGCAGATTTTTGAAGAAGCACATCATCATGCGGTTTGGGGTTCCACGAGTTCTGATTTCTGATGGGGGGTCTCATTTCGTCAACGACCAGGTGAAGGCCCTTGCTAACGAGTTCAGTATAGACCATCGTGTTGCCACACCTTACCATCCACAGACAAATGGTCTAGCCGAAGTGTCGAATAGGGAGATCAAGACGATTCTGCAGAAAGTCGTCCGCCCTGACCGAAAGGATTGGTCACAGCTATTGGACTCGGTCTTATGGGCATATAGGACGTCTTTCAAGACACCTTTGGGCACATCTCCCTTTCGCCTCGTGTATGGCAAGCCCTGTCACCTACCAGTTGAGCTGAGGCACAAGTCACTCTGGGCAGTTACAGACATATTAATGGATCCAGATGGTATAGGAGACCAAAGGAGGGCAGAGTTAGCCGCATTGGAAGAGCTTAGAGATGCAGCTTTCTCAAGCAGCCTACATTATAAGGAGAAAGTCAAAGAGTGGCATGATTCTCATATCAGCCACAAGCATTTTGAGATTGGACAGAAAGTATGGCTGTTTGATGCGAGGCTTAGATTATTTCCAGGGAAGCTACAGAGCAAATGGAAAGGACCCTATTTGGTCAGAAAGGTACACGATAACGGTAGCATTGATATATCTGAGTTATCTTCTGAGAGTACCTTCCGAGTGAACGGCCAGCGGCTCAAACCATTTCTAGATCATGAGCCGCGGGACGTTATTATTGCCGCTATTCATTTTGCGTGAGATGTGGTCTTTTGACTCACATCTTTTGCATCTCACGCCTGATTTTCACTGTTCTTCCGCCTGTATAGATCCAGTTGTTCATATCATTCTATTCTTTAGTCCCACATCCCTTTTCTCATCCTGTGATTATGCTATCCTTAGGGTGTACTTTACCCTAAGTATAGGGGGGATGAAGGACCTGTGAGTATTCTTTTCATTCTTTCTGCTCTTGTTTTTGCTGCCTATACTTAGGGATATTTTACCCTAAGTATAGGGGGGGCAGATTCTGTATATTCTTCACTCGGCTTTCCCTTCATGTACAGCTTTCTATACTTAGGATTAGTTAATCCTAAGTATAGGGGGAGACCACCGAGTTCCTCTCATTTTATTCATTTATTCGTTCCTGTACTTAGACATTCCTTTTCACTTCCCTTTTACTAAGCACGAGTTATGTCTTCTTCATCGCTCTTGATCACTCTGAGGACATCGTTCGAGCTAAGTATAGGGGGGGTGTGTATATATTTCATATATACTTTAGCCATAACTCGTACTTTGTGTGAGTGTGTTAATAAATAAAATGGCTAAAAATCACAAAAATTTAAAAAAATTTTCATGTACATAAACCTCTTTTATTCCTGCACAGACATAGCTAGTGTATAAAGTATTTTTGTAAAAATGATTTCAAAAATCTTTTGTGTAAAGCTTGTGTAAATATTTTGTATCAAAATTATGTATATAGTACAAAATTTTTCCAAAATGTTTTGAAAATCAAAAGTTTGCAAAAATCTTGTGTAAAAGATTGTGAATATCAGTTTGCAAAACTTGCACCTCATGCATCATTCATGATTACAAAACATTTTTCAAAAAAATTTTGCATGATTGTAAAAAATTTTTAAATAGCATCTTGTGTACATATATGTATATAGTTTTTCCTGGATGAGAGTTGACATTTAAACTAAGCCTGGAATTAAATTGAGAAATGGAGCTTGAATAAGATCTTAATCCACTTAACTTCAAGAGGAACCTTGTAGGACTTAGGGTTAAGGCTTTTCAGGTCCCTAAGGGCTTAATTCTTTGAGTCCACTAGGCTATGAGCATATGTCATCTTGATGAGCCTAAGTAGAGCACTTAACAACACACGCATGACTCTCAGAGACAATGTCTTCACTTGCACCTGCACTTTACACATGGCTCTCCACGGATGAGGTGGTGAGGAGGCAGTTTCCTTTGGCTTGGGGTAGCATATGAGGGTAGTACTTCTAGGCGGAACCTCTCTTCTTCTTATAGTGAAGGAAGTGCACCTCAACTTGGTCTAGTGGTGTTGAAAGCTAAAGACAGAAGCTGTGGGTTGCAATAAAGCTTCAAAAGAGGGATAGTCTACTGGCTCAAGGGGAAATTTCTTATATATGCTGCACCATGTAGATATGTTGTACAGAAAAAAAAAATATGCAAAAAATGCAACTCCAAAAAAAAATTGGTGGGTCGGATTGAAAATTTAATAACCCCACCGGAGTATAAAGCAAAAGCTTATGGTATCCATGTTACATCTCATGAAGCTTGCAGCGGGAGACTTAGCTACACTGGCTAAGCTTCCAAAAACTCTATACTTCTACCCCCTCTTCTTGAGCCGGTTGCACTTGAACTTAGAAGGGAATACCCCGCTTCTCGAGGAAAGAGTTGCTAGACTGAGGCATTAGAGTTACCAGGTTGAGGGAGGTTGTGTCTTTGTTACTTCTGAGGTAGGGAGCCACATATCACCTACACCGCAAGGAAAAGATTCATGGTCATTAGAGTTTGTGTATGTAGACTTGTTCTGATCTGGTTTATTGAGGAGTCTTGCCCATCGACTGGTGGAACTTGGAGGCTGTTGAGTTTTAAGCTTAAGTCCAAATAAGGTTCCGACACATTAATAATCCAAAGATCTGATCGAGCTCCATATTTCAATTTAATGAAGGAAAATTTAATAAGTCAACCTTGATCCATGTACATCCTCTTTTTCTTTTTCTTCTTTCTTTTTCACTTCTTTTTCAAATAAGTGTTTGCTAAGGGACTAGCAAAGTTAAGCATAGGGGGTGATGAATACCCATTCATCACTCTTTATTCTTCTATTTTAGCTACAAAAACCCTTGCAAATACATGTAGATATGTGTAAATACAAATAATTACCAAAAGCATGCATTGTGTAAAAACCTATAATTAGCATGTTTTTGTGCAAAAATAAAAAGAATAAAGAGCAAAAAGAAAAAGAGGGAAATATTTAGAATAAATATTGAGCAACCTAACCCAAGGGAGGGCTCAGCATGGGCCTGACCGCATAAAAGCCAAAGTAGAGGGAGATAGGAGCTCATGTGTATATACTTCTGTAAATACATAAAATTATATTTTCCTCACCCAAAAATATGTTTGTCCATATTGTGTGTATATTTAAGAAACTATTAAAAACAAAATAAAAAGATGAAAAGCAAAAAGATCAAAAATACCCTTCCTTCACCATGTACATAAACCACACCAATGTATTTATTTAACCCTATAGATAAATAAAAGTATTTTCTAAACTTTTTGTAAATATTCTATGGTACATTTTGTAAATACATAAAATAACAAGAAACAAAACAAAAATCAAATAAAAATTACAAAATTAAAAATACAAAAATACATTGTATAAATACCATGTATATACATACATACAACTATTTATTTCACCCTTGTGTATAAATAATTAAAATAAAATAAAAATACCATTTTATTCCATATTTTATGATGTAAATAAATAAAATACAAAATGAGCATAAAAATACATAAAAATAACAAATAAAAAAAATCAAAAATAAAAATCCATATAGTGTACATATACCTATATACATAGCTACCCTATTTTTATTTCCAAAAATCAATTAAAAATCACCAAAAAATAGAAAAAAATAAAAGAAAAACATTTCATGTTTTGAGTTTTCTTTAATTCGGCCTATTTCTACCTTAAAATAAATAAACAAAAATTAAATACACGTGGCAGCTTCTGATTGGTCCACGGGGGATTGTTGACCCCGGTCAACTCCCCCGCGGACTCCTTCCTTTTCTGGAAGATGCGTGCCGCCCCGCCTTCGCCGATTTTTCCACGCATCTCCAGGCTGTCTCCCACGCGAACCCCATGCCCGGATTCTTCGCCGATCATCCCTCATCCTCGCCCGATCTTTCGCCACAAAATCCACGCCTTCCATCGCTGTCTTCACCCAACCCTAATCGCACCTGTCACCATATATATCCCGACCTCCGCCGCCTCCGCGCCCCATCTTTGGACCTTCTCCTTCTTCCCAGTGACCTCCATAGGCACCGCGAGAGTGACAGCGAGCGTTTGCCCTTGTTGCAGTGAGTCGAGGAGGCGAATCCACTGATCCGGCGATCTTCGCCGCCGCTGCTCCGCCATCAGCGTCGAGCATCGAGCCTCAGGCCTTGACGCCCTTCGAGGCTACGACCAGGAGTTAGCCACACTCCAGCACAGTCTTCCGCTCCACCCAGGTAGTTGATTAGCTCTTTTATTCCGTTTAATTTTAGATTTCGCCCAATTCGTACCTCCGACGCATTCCCCTGATTCCGGCCATCTCGCGTAATACCTCGACCATCCGACCCGACCATCACCTTCGCCATTCCCTCACGCACCTTCTACGCCCTTTCACTCAACCCAGATCGCACCGGATCTGGGAATCGAGCTCCACCGTCCTCCGCTCGCCGGAGCTCTTTCGCCCCACCGCACCGTTCACCGTCACCTCGCTTTCTTGGGTCGAGGCAATTTGCCCTCGACCCGCGAAGCGTTCTGGTTGCTTTGCAGGTTCAAGGGGAGGTGTCTGAGCCTCTCTTATATTCAAGACCGGAGCTTCGCGCCGCCAAGCCTCGCCGGAGCCCCTCCAGGGCTCGGCTGGGCCATCGGCCATCGTCATCAGCTGCGGGGCTGCACCAGGAGCGTGTTCGGATCATTTGCAGCAGCTGAGGAGGACCGGAGCGCACGCAGGACGTCGGCGAAGTTCGCCGGCGTCGAGTTCTTCCTCCATCCTCCAGAGCCGTTCGATGAAGCCCTCGCTCCAGTTCTGATCGTGTCCGTCCATTCTTCGAGGAGCAGCGACCGTCGATTCATCTGAGGAGTTCATCCGGACCATTGATAGCAGAGGAGAGAGACCCGGAGTCCAGCGACGTTAGATCAGCCACGTGGTCTCACCTCGACCGTCGATCGAGCCCAGGAAGAGAAGAGAGAAAGAGCGCCGCCCATCCCAACCGTTCGATCACCACGTGGCGCCTATCTGACCGTCGGCTAATAAAGGGGTAAATATCGTAGGGCCCCCTCGTAGTTTGTTATTTTCTTTTCAGTCCTGTAAATAGTTTTAAAACTTTATTAGTGCAGGGTAAATTGCAGTTAGGACCTTGTGCTTTATTTTAATTGCATGTATGCCCCTGTGTGTGTGTGACCACGTGCTTCGTCACGTGTATGTTTGGGCTTTTTACACATATTGTCCTGTAGATCTGGAGTGTTAATGAATGCATGAATCTTTTTGTGTAATTGCAATTATACCCCTGTGAGCATTGTTTATGCGCATGTGCGTTATTTAGTGGTGTTTTTGCATCCATGTCCCTGGGCTTTTGATACGAGTTATCAAAAGCCCCTGAGACTTGGTTTTTATTACAAATTGGTCCCTGTGTGCCCCAGCCACGCGCCACGCGCGTGACTTGCTGGGCATTTTGCACCAGAGACCCCAGATCTTCGGGTATTTGCACATTGGTCCTTGTGCACAGTGCCCCTCCTTTATTTTTGAATAAAATATCAAACGACCTCCAAATCCAATGAGATTTTGACACATGGCTCCTGCCATGGTGTAGGAATTTCTGTGATTTTTGAGGACATTTTTATTTTCATTTAGTATTTTTAAAAAATTCAAAAACACTCTTTTTAGTCACTGTCTAACTTTAAAAATACCAAAAAAATATAAAATCACCCCCAAAAATTCTAAAAAAATTAGGTATTGTAGTTTGCTTGCTGTTTGAATTTCCAGGCCATTTTGGCTATTTTTTCATCACTTAAAAACCCTAAAAATTGAAAAAACCCCTAAAAACTCATAAAAATTATAATAAATAAATTAAAATCCAAAAACAATAATTAGGGTGCCTAAATTTTCCTTATTCTTTCTAGATTACAGGAAAATTACCTTCAGGGCTTATTGAGATCCTTAAGTATTTTATTTTTGGGTCTTAAGCCTTGCTGGACAGTACCTCTTCTTGGTTGCATTGTTTGATTTTTAATAAATAATTTACCCATTAGAAAAATTCCAAAAATTCACCAAAAACAGTAAAAAACTTAAAAAACCTAAAAACCAATTTTCTGGAATTTTTGTTTGATTTTTGGTGTGTCTAATAAATTGTGGAAGTTGCCTTGTTTTTCCTTTCTTTCATTTTCTTTATAATTTAAAAAATCTAAAAAAATATAAAAACAAATAAAAACCACTAAAAAAGATTCCCTCGGATTTCTGACTACATCGTAGGCCGTAAGGCCAATCTGTGCTCCTTGTGTTCGACCCTGGGAGCTATACCAGGTTAATCCTATAGCTAGACCGCTCTATTTTGTGCTTGCTTGTTTTTATCTGATTCGAGTGGTTCATTTTCTTGATTGACTTAGTTGAGTGAAAGAGGTCGCAACGACCTAATTTTCTGTACCTTTACCTCTGTCATTTGGCCGGTCATCACCAAGCTCCAGCATAGTCTTCCGCTCCGCCCAGGTACCCTTTTAGCTCGCCTATGTAGCTTAATTTAGAGTTTCCCCTAAATCGCATCTTCGCCGAGTTCCTTCGATTCCGGCCACATCGAGTATCATTTTGATCATCGGAACCCACGCTCACCTTCGCCATCCTCCGACACACCTTCTACGCCCATTCGTTCAACCCAGCTCGCCCCGGAGCTGGGATTCGAGCTCCACCATCCTCCGCTCGCCGGAGTTCATCCGCCCTGACGCATCCATCACCCTCACGCCGCTTCATCGGGTCGAGGCACTTTGCCCTCGACCCGCGAAGCTTTTGGTTCACTTTGCAGGTCAAGAGGAGGGCATCTGAGCCCCCCTCACTTTCAGACCAGGAGCTCGTCGCCGCCGACCTCGCCGGAGCCCCTCCAGGGCTCGGCTGGGTCATCTGAAGCCATCACCAGCTGCGGGACTCCATCGCGGACCTTATCCGATCATCCGAGGCAGCTGAGGAGGTCTACATCACGCGCACAAGGCCGGCGAAGCTCGCCGGCCGAATGTTCTTCCAGTATCCTCCTTCACCGTCCGATCAACCCCTCCGCTCCAGTTCGCATCACAGCCGTCCATTCATCAAGGAGCAGCTACCGTCAATCATCGTGAGGGGCTGATCCGAACCGTTGGCACAGAGGAGAGAGGCCCCAGCACCTGAGCCGTTTGATCACCCACGTGGCCCCCTCTGCACCGTCGATTGGCCCAAGTGCGGAAGAGAAGAAGAGCGCCCGCCGTCCGAGACCGTTGGATCATCCACGTAGTTCGCATCCAGCTGTCGACGAATAAAGGGGTAATTTGCTTAGGCCCCCTCGTAGTTTGTGTTTTTAATTCTAGTCCTGTAAATAGTTTAAGTCTTTTATTTACGTAGGGTAAATTGCACCTCAGACCTTGTGCTTGTTTTTATTTGCATTGATACCCCTGTGTATGTGAGCCCACGTGCTTCGTCACGTGTTTAGTTGGGTTATTTGCATCTCTTATCCTGTAGTTCTTGATGGTTATTGAATGAATATATACTTTCTGGTATTTGCATTTATACCCCTGTGAGCATTTTATTTGAACATGTGCGGATTTTAGTGGGTTATTTGCGCCCAAGCCCCTGGACTTTTTGGTACGAGTTACCAAAAGGTCCAAGAACTTGGTTTTTATTACCAGAAGGTCCCTGAGTGCCCCAGGCACGCGCCACGCGCGTGATTTGCTGGGCAAATTGCACCTGGACCCCCAGAGTTTCGGGTATTTGCACTTAAGTCCCTGTGCACTGTGCCCTCTTGTGGATTTTGAATAAAATATCAAACCACCTCCAAATTCGATGAAAATTTGACACATGGCTCCTGCCATGTTGTTGGATTTTTGAGAATTTTTGAGGACATTTTTTATTTTATTTAGTATTTTTAAAAATTCAAAAACCTTCTTTTTAGCTACTGTCTAGGTTTAAAAATCCCAAAAAAATATAAAAACATCCCCAAAAATTCTAAAAAAATTAGTTACTGTTCTTTGTGTGTTGTTTGATTTTCTAGCCAATTTTGGCTATTTTTCCTTGAGTAAAATCCCTAAAAATCTAAAAACACCTAAAAACTCATAAAAATTATAATAAATAATCTAAAAATCCAAAAACAATAATTTTGGTGCTCAAATTTTCCTTATTTTATCTAGAATCTAGGAAAATTACCTCCAGAACCTGTTGGGATCCTTAGATATTTTATTTAAGGGTTTTGGTTCTGGCTGGATAGTACCCAGTCTTTTTCTTGCTGTTTGATTTTTAGAAAATAAAATACACATTAGAAAAATCTCAAAAATTAACCAAAAACACTTAAAAACTTAAAAAACATAAAAACCATTTTTCTTGAATTTTTGCTTGATTTTTGGTGTGTTAAATAAATTGATCAAGTGTGCTTGCTTTTACTTTCTTTTATTTTCTTCACCTATTAAAAATCCAAAAAAATATAAAAATTATTAAAAACCACTAAAAACATTTTCTTTTATTTTGATATTATTTTTACTACTTCGTAGGCCTCTGGCCAACCCGTGCTCCTTGTGTTCGACCCTGGGAGCTATACCAGGTTAATCCCATAGCTAGACCGCTCTCGTTTTTGTTTTGATTGATTTGACCTATTTTGAGTGGTTGATTTTTCTTGATATTCTCCGTCTGAGTGATTGAGGTCGCAACGACCACTTCCAGACCTTTACCTTGGTCATTTATTCGGGTTATCAGAATGGCGCCGTTGCCGGGGAGCACAGCTTAGTAGTGTTGTTTTTATTTTCGTTTTTATTTTTGCGGCTTTTCGCGACTCTTCGGAGCTCGCGGCTTTTCGCGGTTTTTGTATCTATTTTCCTTTTGATTTATTTTGTTTTATTTTGATTTTCTCTTATTTTTATTTTTGTTTTATTTTGTGTGATTATTTTATTTCCATTTTTGCACATATACCCTCACTTGTATTTTCTTTTATTTTTCTCTATTATTTGATTATTCTTTCTGGACTGACCACTCTTCTCTGTTTCTTGCGAGGGCCCGAGGACCGCGGAGGCGACTTTCGAGGAGCCGGTGCAGCCGCGGCACTTGGAGGCGGCTTCTTTCTCTACGAAGCCGCAGTAGAGAGCGAGAGAGAGAGAGTTGAGTGGGTGAGGTATTAGGATAGATTTTTATTTCATTCATTATTAATTGTAATAATACAGGACACTCTTGGACTTTGTGGACTTGTGACCGTAGCGGGTCTGTTTCGCCGAGCACCGGTGTGCTCGGGGGACCCATTAGGAATTGCGGTTTTTCGCGGTTTTTCTCGCGGATTTCTTTTTCTTTCTTACTGTCATTTGCCGGTTTTTTCGCGGTTTTTGTCGAGCCCCTAGATTTAGGACTTTCTGGTGATTGTGAAGTAATTGAGTAGGATCCACACACTTAAGGCATATCTGTTCCTATAGAACCGTAATTGGACCTACTTAAAATAAATAATAAAAATAACCGACTCGCTAACCTCCGTAGCCTACGTGCCGTAGCTCGTCCTGTAAAGCGCTTACTCCTACCCCCGATTTGTCGGGCAGGGGAGGGACGGGCCAAGACCGGACCCTTTGGCTTGGAGGTCGGTGACCGGTTAGACGGTTCTTCGCTAGAAGTTGCTCGTCTAGGACTCGGCTTCCCGCTGCATCATTTAGCTTAGTTTAAATTCTGTCTTTATTTTATGCGCGGATCATTTTGCATGTAGAGAGCTGGAGCAAGGTACGCATTTCTGACTTTGCATGCATCATTGATTTATCGTGCATCGGCTTTTTCGTCTTCTCCCCCCTGTTTTTGACTTAATAATCAGGAGAACCGAAAAATTCGTTAGGCGTTTCTTTTTATTGAAAAATATCTAAAAACAAAAACAATAAAATCGGGACTGCTAATCATACTTGACCTAAAAGACACTTCACTGAAAATCTGTCTTGGGGAGAGTAACCCCCTCCTTGTCTAGTTTGAATGAGCGAGAGAGTGATCCGCACATTAGGATAGAGCCTCCGATCTTTTCTTGACTGATTACCGGCTTTCAGTACGGGACAGTCGGTTGAGAGAGATTTGGATACCTATTGACCTCACGTAATCGCTCTGATAGATTGGATGATCACCTAAAATAAAATTGACAAGATAATTGACCGATCCCTTCGGTCTTCAGCTCTGTGTGCGTAGGTGAATTTGGGTTTGCTTGTTCATCTCGTTTGATTGCCAGATCCCTTCGATCCTTTCTCATCACCCTCCCTCACCTCCCTTCATTCCACTTGCTTCTTCTTTATCCCTGGATGATGGATTCCCCTCACTACGAGCCGACTCTTACGGCTTCTTCTTCGTTTTCTGACCATCACTCCAGTCCACCTTCTAGGGAGGTCGGATCTCCGACCAACCTCCCGCTCCCTCCCTCCCTTTCATCTCATCACTCTGGGCATGCTGTGCTAGACGTCCGAGGATACCAGCTAGAGAAGATGCGAGACCCGGACGATGCTGTTGCTGAGGTGAGAGCGCACTCCGTTGGTGACCAGAGAGAGCAGTGGAGATTAGCAGACACATCCTACTCCAGAAGGATGGAGGAGCAGATAGCATATGGCGCTCAGTCAGCCTCTACACTAGGTCCATTCGTCTTGGAGTTGGATTACATTCAGCGACTGCCGACATTTTCAGGAAAGGCGCATGAGGAGCCTTATCTTCACCTGTCAGCTTTCGAGGAGTTTTGTAGAGCACAGAGATATTCAGATGTCACTGCAGAGGAGCTGATGAGCAGGACCTTCCCATTCACGCTTCACGACAGAGCCATGAGGTGGCACCGACGATTGGGAAGGACATTCAAGACGTGGGGAGAGCTACGCCGAGAGTTCTTGCAGAGATACTTCCCTCCACGTAGAGCAGATTTCATGCGGTCTTTGATCATGGACTTTTCAGTTGATCCCCAGGAGCCATTGCACGAGGCATGGCCGAGGTTTCTTGACCTCTTGAGGAGATTTCCAGAGCACGGACTTCCACTTACAGACTTGATAGAGATCTCCATGCGGGGGATGACCGCAGAGCAGATAGCACTGGTGATTACCACATGTGGCGGTTCACACCGCAGTTCCGACATTCACTTCCTGGATACCATCTCGAGGTTACTTTCACAGAGATCTTCTTCGCGAGATACCATGGTCGGGACAACACATGCGGATGATGTAGTACCAGTGCGGTGTGTCACTTTACATAGTGATTCAGCTTCTACACACCAGCCCGAGGATTTGGATGATGCCACACCATTGACAGAGGAGATGACTGTGATAGCAGAGGTTCGGACCCAGAGTCTACTTGAGTTCCCGTTGGCCTTCCAGTTGGATTTCGAGTCAGCCCCAGAGTTCCCTGTTGACGAGTCTTGGATATCAGATCTTCTGATACTCCAGGAGCCGGAGGAGCCCCAGCTTTTGCAGCCGTTGATTCAGACACTTCAGATTCCAGTCCCGGAGGAGTCAGTCTCCTTTCTGCAGAGACACTTCTTGGATGCAGACAGTCACCAGGACTCAGCCCAGCAGCCACAGCTTGAGGAGGAACAACACTTTGAGAGTACAGACATAGAGAGTCCCGTCTTCGAGCCTTTTGTCCTCCACTTTGTTGAGATAGATACACTTCCTGAGGACCAGCTGACAGACAGCATGGCCGCAGAGCGAGGATCAGCGGCAGACACTTTGCCAGCTTCCACGGCACTGACTAGTACCTTCTCCTGCTTCCAGATTGCCGAGACTTACACTTCAGATGATGATGCAGCCTGGTGCACTGAGTGGATACTTGATAGCAGCGCAGATGCCCATCTAGATCCTGATCCTCTTCTTCTCACTTCTGATCCTGCATCTCTCCCCGAGGGTTATCTGCAGGAGGATGCCGCACTCGATGAGTACTCGGTTTCACCTGCTGAGAGTGTTTCCGATCTGGCGGAACATGGAACCGAGTCTTTAGATCATTCTGACTCTGATTCTTCTCACCTCGACGACCCTCGCGAGGATGAACCCATCCTGGAGATATTCGATGATCTGCCTGATCTCTTTTCATTCTATTCATCGGATATCAGTCTGCTTAGAGAGTCTCCTGATCTTGATTGTCCATACCTGCTTGAGACACTGATTGACGTGGAGAACTCTATTACTGATCCATCCTTCTCCACGTTTGATTGCGTCGGCTCCATACTCTCACTCCAGTCTGAACCAGAGCCGATGATTTCCTTTGTGCTACCGGATCCCGATCACTTATTTCCATATCCTTGGCCGGTAGCAGGTGATGAATACCCATTCATCACTCTTTATTCTTATATTTTAGCTACAAAAACCTATGCAAATGCATGTAGATATGTGTAAATAGGAAAAGTTAGCAAAAGCATGCATGTTTGTAAATATAGATAATTAGCATGTTTTTGTGCAAAAATAAAAGAATAAAGATGAAAAAGAAAAAGAGGGAAATATTTAGAATAAATATTGAGCAACCTAACCCAAGGGAGGGCTCAGCATGGGCCTGACCGCATAAAAGCCAAGTAGAGGGAGATAGGGGCTCATGTGTACATATTATTTGTAAATAAATAAATTAAATATTTTCCTCATCCAAAAATATATTGTAAATATTTGTACATATTTTGTATATATTTATGAAGCATAAAAACAAAACAAAAAGATAAAAATCAAAAATCCAAAAAGAATCCTTCACCTTGTACATAGACCATCATCCTCATCTATTTCACCTTGTGAATATACTTATTTATTTTCTAAACTTTTTGTAAATAATCTATGGTATATATTGTAAATAAAATAAATAAAGAAAATTAAAACAAAAATCAAATAAAAATTACAAAATTAAAAACACAAAAACATATTGTATATATACCATGTACATAAATGTATATAACTAATTATTTAACCTATGTATATAAATAATAAAAATAAAATAAAAATAGCCTTTTATTCCTCATTTTATCCTATAAATAAATAAAATATAAAATAGGAATAAAAATGTATAAAAATAAATAATTAAAAATCAAAAATAAAAAATCAATATATGGTATATATACCTATGTATAGCTACTATGTATAGACCTTATTTTTATTTCCAAAAATTAATTAAAAATCACAAAAAAATAGAAAAAATTAAAACAAAAATATTTTGTGTTTTGAGTTTTTGAAAATTCGGCCATTTAAGGCCCCAAAAAAATCAAATAAGAATTCAACCCTTGGCGGGCTCTGATTGGTCCACGGGGGATTGTTGACCCCCGGTCAACACCTCCCCCAGGACCACCAGAGCCCGGGTCCTGTTCGCGGACCCGACTTCGCCCAATTATCTCTACCAGACCCGATCCCCATTTCGCCTAATCTAAGGTCCTAATCATCCCCCGTGCATCCGGGAATCTCGCCCGACATTCTTCCTTGGGATCCGCGCTTCAGCTCGCCCTACCCGATCGATCCTTCCCGGACCTGCACCCATATAAAACTCGAGCTCAGCCGCCTCCTCATTCCATCTTTGGCTCTCCACCTTCACTCCCGTGACCTCCATTGTAACCACCGAGGTGACAGCTCGCGTTGGCCCTTGTTGCAGCGAGGAGGAGGTGCTTGGACCATCGATCCGGCAGCCGCGCGCCGCCGTGCTCCGCCACCTAGCTGGAGCTCGAGCCTCAGGCAGTGACGACCTTCGAGGCGACGACCAGGAGCTAGCCAAGCTCCAGCCCAGTCTTTCGCATCGCCCAGGTATCCATTTAGCGCATCTATTTAGTGTAATTTCATGTTTCGCCCAAATCGACCCCTCGCCGTGTTCCTCTGATTCCGACCATCTCGCGTACTATTTCGATCATCGGAGCACACCATCACCCTCGCCACTCCCTCGCGCACGTTCTACGCCCACTCGTTCAACCCAGCTCGCCCCGGAGCTGGGAGTCGAGCTCCTCCATCCCCAGCTCGCCGGAGCTCATTCGCACCGACCCACCAGCCACCGTCACCCCGCTTCTTTGGGTCGAGGCACTTTGCCCTCGACCCGCGAAGCTCCTGGCGTGTTTTGCAGGTCAGAAGGAGGGCATCTGAGCCCCCCTCACATCAGGTCCAGGAGCCCACCGCCGCCGAGCTCGCCGGAGCCCCTCCAAGGCTCGGGTGGGCCATCGGACAGTACCAGCAGCTGCGGGACGCCGTCGCCCATCTTCCCCGATCACCAGGAGCAGCTGAGGAGGACTGCAGCTCACGCACGAGGCCGGCGAAGTTCGCCGGTGGAGTGTTCTTCCACCATCTTCCAGCACCGTCCGATCAGCCCCCGCTCCCAGTTTGCATCGCCACCATCCATTTCTCGAGGAGCAGCAGCCGTTGATCAGATCGAGGGGCTGATCTGAACCGTCCGAGCAGCAGAGAGAGAGCCACCTGAGACCTGACCCGTCCGATCCTCCACGTGGCTCCCTCTGGAGCGTCGATTTGGCCCAAGAGACAAAGAAGGAGAGCGCCACCATCCAGAGCCGCCCGATCTTCCACGTGGCGCGAATCCAGCCGTCGACGAATAAAGGGGTAATTTGCTTAGGGCCCCCTCTTAGTTTGTCTTTTTATTTTTAGTCCTGTAAATATTTTAGTAACTTTATTTACGTAGGGTAAATTGCATTGTGGACCCTGTGCTTGTTTGTATTTGCATGTATGCCCTTGTGTGTATGAGTCCACGTGTTTCGTCACGTGTCTAGCTGGGCTATTTACATTTTTCATCCTGTAGTTCTGTTGGGTTATGAAATGAATGAATACTTTTTGGTAATTGCATTTATGCCCCTGTGAGTGTTGTTTATGCGCATGTGCGGATTTTAGTGGGATTTTTGCATCCAAGCCACTGGACTTTTGGTACGAGTTACCAAAAAGTCCAGAAACTTGGTTTTTATTACCAAAAGGCTCCTGAGTGCCCCAGCCACGCGCCACGCGCGTGACTTGCTGGGCTTTTTGCACCTTGGCCCTCAGACTTTAGGGTATTTGCACTTACGTCCCTGTGCACAGTGCCCCCTCTTTGATTTTTGAATAAATATCAAACCACGTCCAAATTCGATGAAACTTTGACACATGGCTCCTGCCATGTTGTTGGATTTTTGAGAATTTTTGAGGACATTTTTGATTTTATTTAGTATTTTTTAAAAATTCAAAAACCTCCTTTTTAGCTACTGTCTAGGTTTAAAAATACCAAAAAAATATAAAAACACCTCCAAAAATTCTAAATATTTTAGTTACTGTTTCTTGTGTGCTGTTTGATTTTCTAGCCAATTTTGGCTATTTTTCATTGCTTAAAAACTCTAAAAATTGAAAAACCCTTAAAAACCCATAAAAATTATAAAAATTAATCTAAAAATCCAAAAACAATAATTAGGGTGCCTAAATTTTCCTTATTTTTTCTAGATTACAGGAAAATTACCTCCAGGGCTTGTTGAGACTCTTAAATATTTTATTTTTGAGTTTTAGGCCTTGCTGGACAGTACCTAGGATTTTTAGCACTGTTTGATTTTTAGAAAATAATTTACCCATTAGAAAAATATCAAAAATTCACCAAAAACACTTAAAAACCTAAAAAACATAAAAACAATTTTTCTTGAATTTTTGCTTTATTTTTGGTGTGTTAAATAATTTGCCTAAGTGTGTTGATATTTGTTTCCTTCTATTTTCTTTATCTTTTAAAAATCCAAAAAAATATAAAAATTATTAAAAACCACTAAAAAACACTTTTCTTTTATTTTATCTTATTTTTACTACTTCGTAGGCCCTAGGCCAATCCGTGCTCCTTGTGTTCGACCGTGGGAGCTATACCAGGTTAATCCATAGCTAGACCGCTCTTCTTTGTTTTGATTGATTTGATCTATTCTGAGTGGTTATTTTTCTTGATACACCTATCCTCTGAGATCCGGGTCGCAACGACCCTTGCTTCATTACCTTCACCCGGGTCTTGAGGTACATTTTTGGTGTCATCAGCAGACACCCGCTTGATTGCATACCTGGGTGTCTTACTTTACACTTTGAAGTTCGTCGCGGTTCTCATACCGAGACTGCGACGACAGTACGGCATTCGCCTTACCGATGCCGTCCTGAACCTTGATACTGCATTATCCTAGCCTTTGCGCCCAGCTAGGGGCGTAAAATCTAGCGCTCGTTGAGAGGCACCTCAACATTGTACTCTTTTGTATATACGTGTTCGTCTTATTTTGATCCTTCTTTCTTCCGTTCTTGTTTTCACCCCAGGTCTCGCTTAGGATTATCTTTGCTATCCTTAGGATATTCCTCATCCTAAGTATAGGGGGGTGAAAACACCGGGTTGTTCTTCGTTCTGTTCCATCACTCCTGTTGTTGCCTATACTTAAGGTTCTTCACCTTAAGTATAGGGGGAGTGATGTCCTCCTTCTTGTATATATTCGTCATTTTCTTCGTGTCTTGCTACCCTTGTTTTGCTGCCTATACTTAGGGATATCTTACCCTAAGTATAGGGGGGGTAGACCCTGTACATTCTCCACTCGGTTTTCCCTTCGTGTACAGCCTGCTATACTCAGGATTACTTGATCCTAAGTATAGGGGGAAGACCCGAGTCCCTTTTGACTTTTTACTCTCCTTTTGTATAGCCTTCCTTTTCACTTCCCTATACATAGCACGAGTTATGTCTTCTTCATCGCTCTTGACTCCGAGGACATCGTTCGAGCTAAGTATAGGGGGTGTGTATATATTTCATATATACTTTAGCCATAACTCGTACTTTGTGTGAGTGTGTTAATAAATAAAAATGGCTAAAAACCACAAAAATTAAAAATTTTTCATGTACATAATCTTCTTTTATTTGCACATACATAGCTAGTGTACAAATTATTTTTGTAAAAATGATTTCAAAAATCTTTTGTGTGTAAAGCTTGTGTAAATATTTTGGTATCAAAATTATGTATATAGTACAAAATTTTTCCAAAATGTTTTGAAAATCAAAAGTTTGCAAAAATCTTGTGTAAATGTGTGTAAATATCTTTTTGCAAAAACCTGCACTTCATGCATCATCATTCATGATTTCAAAACATTTTTCAAAAATTTTGCATGATTGTAAATATTGTGTAAATATGCATCTTTTTGTACATATGTATATAGTTTTTCTTGGATGATAGTTGACATTTAAACTAGCCTGGAATCAAATTGAGAAATGGAGCTTGATTAAGATCTTAATCCACCTAATTCTAAGAGGAACCTTATAGGGCTTAGGTTTAAGGCTTTTCAGGTCCATGATGACTTAATTCTTTGAGTCCACTAGGCTATGATCACATGTCATCTCAATGAGCCTAAGTAGAGCACTTAACAACAACACATGACTCATATAGATTATGGCTTTACTTGGACAACCGCACTATGCACCGAGCTCTCTACGGATGAGGTGGTGAGGAGGCAGTCTTCCTTGGCTTGGGGTAGCATATGAGGGTAGTACTTCTAGGCGGAACCTCTCTTCTTCATTTAGTGAAGGAAGTGCGTCTCAACTTGGTCTGGTTGCCATGAGGTCTAACGACGGGAGTTGTGGGTTGCAATAAAGCTTCAAAAGAGGGATAGTCTACTGCCTCAAGAGGAAAAACTCCTTGTATATATGCTGCACATGTACATGTTGTATAGATGCACTCGAAAAAAAAATGTGCAAAAAGAAAAGAACTCCAAAAAAGTGGTGGGTCTGAGAGAAAATGATAATCCCACCGGAGTATGTATATAAGTGCAATAAGCAAAGCTTGGTTTCATGATCCACCTGTTGTAGCTTGCAGCAGGGAGACTTGGCTACACTGGTCAAGCTCCCAAGGGTACTTGGCTACACTGGCCTTGACCCATTCTCTTCTTCCCCCTCTTCTTGAGCCGGTTGTACTTGAACTTAGAAGGGAATACCCCGCTCCTCGAGGAAAGAGTGGCCAGATTGAGGTCATAGAGTTACCTTGTTGGGAAGGGTTGTCATGTTGCCATTTCTGAGGTGGAGAGCTTAGACCTCACTTTCACAGGACAAGAAAAGATTCATGGTCTTCAGGGTTTGTGATTGATGACTTGTTCTGATCTGGAGCATTGAGGAGTCTTGGTTATAGAATAGTGGAACTTAGAGGCTGTTAGGTTTTAAGCTTAAGTCTAAATAAGGTTCCGACACATTAATAATCCAAAGATCTGATTAAGCTCCATACCTCAATTTAATGAAGGCAAGTTTAATAATCAACCTTGATCCATGTACACTCTCTTTTTCTTTTTCTCTTCCTTTCTTTTTCACTTCTTTTCCAAATAAGTGTTTGCTAAGGGACTAGCAAAGTATAGTATAGGGGGGTGATGAATACCCATTCATCACTCTTTATTCTTATATTTTAGCTACAAAAACCTATGCAAATGCATGTAGATATGTGTAAATAGGAAAAATTAGCAAAAGCATGCATGTTTGTAAATACTTATAATTAGCATGTTTTTGTGCAAAAATAAAAGAATAAAGATGAAAAAGAAAAAGAGGGAAATATTTAGAATAAATATTGAGCAACCTAACCCAAGGGAGGGCTCAGCATGGGCCTGACCGCATAAAAGCCAAGTAGAGGGAGATAGGGGCTCTTGTGTATATATTTTTATAAATAAATAAAATTATATTTTCCTCACCCAAAAATATGTTTGTAAATATTTGTACATATTTATAAAGTATCAAAAACAAAATAAAAATTTAAAAAAAATCAAAAAGACCCAAAAACACCCCTTCACCATGTACATAGATCACCCTTTCTTATCTATTTAACCTTGTAAATAAATTTATTTATTTTCAAAACTTTTTGTAAATATTCTATTGTATATATTGTAAATAAAATAAATAAAAAGAAACAAAACAAAAATCAAATAAAAATTACAAAATTAAAAGTACAAAAATATCTTGTATATATGCCATGTATATAGTTGTAAATAACTAATTATTTCACCTATGTATATAAATAATAAAAATAAAATAAAAATAGCCTTTTATTCCTCATTTTATTCTATAAATAAATAAAATATAAAATAGGAATAAAAATGTACAAAAATAACTAATTAAAAATCAAAAATTAAAAACCCTATATTGTATATATACCTATACATAGCTCTAATATGTAAATACCTTATTTTTATTTCCAAAAATTAATTAAAAATCATAAAAAAATAGAAAAAAATAAATTAAAAATATTTCATGTTTTAAGTTTTTGAAAATTCGGCCATTTAAAGGCCCAAAAAAATCAAATAAACATTTAGGCCGTGGCGGGCTCTGATTGGTCCACGGGGGATTGTTGACCCCCGGTCAACTCCCCCCCCTGGACCACAGAGTCGCGGATCTGCTTTTGGACCCGACTTCTCGATTTTATACCCGCTTGATCCGACCCCCGAATCCGCTAATCCCGGGCTCTAATCCGAGCCTGATCTTCCCTGATCCACGCCCGGGGTGGGTTATTGGGATCCGCGCTCCGAGCTTCTTACCCGACTCCCATCTAGCCGGACCCCTAGTGATATAAAGCCTGAGCTCAGCCGCCTCCTCTTTCCATCTTTGGCTCGCCACTCTCATTCCCGTGACCTCCAGAGCAATCACCGAGGTGACAGCTCGCGTTTGCCCCTGTTGCAGTGAGGAGAGGGTGCCCCGACCATCGATCCGGCAGCCCTGTGCCGCCGTGCTCCGCCACTCAGCCGGAGCTCGAGCCTCAGGCCTTGACGCCCTTCGAGGCGACGACCGGGAGCTAGCCAAGCTCCAGCATAGTCTTCCGCTCCGCCCAGGTACCCTTCTAGCTCGCCTATGTAGCTTAATTTAGAGTTTCCCCTAAATCGCATCTTCGCCGAGTTCCTTCGATTCCGGCCACATCGAGTATCATTTTGATCATCGGAACCCACGCTCACCTTCGCCATCCTCCGACGCACCTTCTACGCCCATTCGTTCAACCCAGCTCGCCCCGGAGCTGGGATTCGAGCTCCACCATCCTCCGCTCGCCGGAGCTCATCCGCCCCGACGCATCCATCACCCTCACGCCGCTTCATCGGGTCGAGGCACTTTGCCCTCGACCCGCGAAGCTTTTGGTTCACTTTGCAGGTCAAGAGGAGGGCATCTGAGCCCCCCTCACTTTCAGACTAGGAGCTCGTCGCCGCCGACCTCGCCGGAGCCCCTCCAGGGCTCGGCTGGGTCATCTGAAGCCATCACCAGCTGCGGGACTCCATCGCGGACCTTATCCGATCATCCGAGGCAGCTGAGGAGGTCTACATCACGCGCACAAGGCCGGCGAAGCTCGCTGGCCGAGTGTTCTTCCAGTATCCTCCTTCACCGTCCGATCAACCCCTCCGCTCCAGTTCGCATCACAGCCGTCCATTCATCAAGGAGCAGCTACCGTCGATCATCGTGAGGGGCTGATCCGGACCGTTGGCACAGAGGAGAGAGGCCCCAGCACCTGAGCCGTTTGATCACCCACGTGGCCCCCTCTGCACCGTCGATTGGCCCAAGTGCGGAAGAGAAGAAGAGCGCCCGCCGTCCGAGACCGTTGGATCATCCACGTAGTTCGCATCCAGCCGTCGACGAATAAAGGGGTAATTTACTTAGGCCCCCCTCGTAGTTTGTGTTTTTAATTCTAGTCCTGTAAATAGTTTAAGTCTTTTATTTACGTAGGGTAAATTGCACCTCGGACCTTGTGCTTGTTTTTATTTGCATTGATACCCCTGTGTATGTGAGCCCACGTGCTTCGTCACGTGTTTAGTTGGGTTATTTGCATCTCTTATCCTGTAGTTCTGGATGGTTATTGAATGAATATATACTTTCTGGTATTTGCATTTATACCCCTGTGAGCATTTTATTTGAACATGTGCGGATTTTAGTGGGTTATTTGCGCCCAAGCCCCTGGACTTTTTGGTACGAGTTACCAAAAGGTCCAAGAACTTGGTTTTTATTACCAGAAGGTCCCTGAGTGCCCCAGGCACGCGCCACGCGCGTGATTTGCTGGGCAAATTGCACCTGGACCCCCAGAGTTTCGGGTATTTGCACTTAAGTCCCTGTGCACTGTGCCCTCTTGTGGATTTTGAATAAAATATCAAACCACCTCCAAATTCGATGAAAAGTTGACACATGGCTCCTGCCATGTTGTTGGATTTTTGAGAATTTTTTAGGACATTTTTGATTTTATTTAGTATTTTTAAAAATTCAAAAACCTTCTTTTTAGCTACTGTCTAGGTTTAAAAATCCCAAAAAAATATAAAAACATCCCCAAAAATTCTAAAAAAATTAGTTACTGTTCTTTGTGTGTTGTTTGAATTTCTAGCCAATTTTGGCTATTTTTCCTTGAGTAAAAACCCTAAAAATCTAAAAACACCTAAAAACTCATAAAAATTATAATAAATAATCTAAAAATCCAAAAACAATAATTTTGGTGCTCAAATTTTCCTTATTTTATCTAGAATCTAGGAAAATTACCTCCAGAACTGTTGAGATCCTTAGATATTTTATTTAAGGGTTTTGGTTCTGGCTGGATAGTACCCAGTCTTTTTCTTGCTGTTTGATTTTTAGAAAATAAAATACACATTAGAGAAATCTCAAAAATTAACCAAAAACACTTAAAAACTTAAAAAACATAAAAACCATTTTTCTTGAATTTTTGCTTGATTTTTGGTGTGTTAAATAAATTGATCAAGTGTGCTTGCTTTTACTTTCTTTTATTTTCTTCACCTATTAAAAATCCAAAAAAATATAAAAATTATTAAAAACCACTAAAAACATTTTTTTTGATATTATTTTTACTACTTCGTAGGCCTCTGGCCAACCCGTGCTCCTTGTGTTCGACCCTGGGAGCTATACCAGGTTAATCCCATAGCTAGACCGCTCTCGTTTTTATTTTGATTGATTTGACCTATTTTGAGTGGTTGATTTTTCTTGATATTCTCCGTCTGAGTGATTGAGGTCGCAACGACCACTTCCAGACCTTTACCTTGGTCATTTATTCGGGTTATCAATGCCCTGATGTAAGGTCCCACTCTTCAACCCCATCAGCAGAGAAACTCCTGTCAAATCTACATAAGCATGTTTCCCTCCGATCCACCCAAATATCAAAATATCAGCATGATTTAGTGTGGATCTTCCCTCATGTGGATCAGTTAAAAAGTTTACATGCGCCTCTTTCTTAGCAACAATACTTGCACGTCTGAGTACATCAAATAAAACGTCCCTAACAAGATCGTGTCTGCAGTTAAAACCCGGAAGTTCCCTGCAATGAATTGCATGATCACCAAAATTGGCTAAGCATGCCTTGCGACAGACTGAACATATCTCATCAGCTGGAAATAACGGAATCATGAGACGATATCTGAGGATACTGCGGCACTCCACCGGTGACATGTGAAGTCCGATCCGTCAATAGGAAAAGTAAGGAGAAAATATTGAGCATGATCAGCTTAAAGACACCGAAAAACAACTTTTGTCTAACGGACATTTTAAATACCACCTCCATATCCTCAATCATTTTGCAAAAAAGAACACTCGCCAAAATATTTTGGGTCTTCACAAAAAATGATACCTTGCTTTCATCACTAATCATCCACTTATTAAAAATTTGTGAAACTTTAAGACAATATAGATATTTAAGTCAGCTTTTCAATGAAACTAATTTTTAAAAATCCGAGCTCAGATGAAAGATTAAGGTAGCTTTAAAGACAGGGACATATACGAAAAGTTCAAAACAAAATAGAAAGTTCAACGATGCTCAGAGAAACTTCATATAATATACAACACTTTCAAGAGTACAGACGCAAATGGCCCTGGGGTGCCACGTGCTGGCAATCCGTAGATGTGGGCTGTCGATGCAAAAACAAATCTCGAAGGGGCAAGTTCACAAAATGCCAAATAGGTCAGTGACACGTGTTAGGCCGTCAGAATTGGTGGCACGGTCACAGCTGGCCCTGCTTGATCCTTTGGCTGAGGTGCAGCCACGTGTTATTAGCAGATGGTGTTCCGAGATAAGAGCAACGGCTGCAAGCCTGCAATAACCCACGATAGGATGGTCACGATCACAAGGGGGAAGAGCTATCTGCTGTTGATACTCTCTGAGGGGGATCGTCTGCTGCAGGAGCGAGTGCAGCAGACTCTGTTGGTTTTTGAGCCGCTTGATTTTGATCGAGTATTTCACACGATTTTGTACTTTTTGTGAGTCTGTATCGTACAAAATTGTGTGAACTTCTCGATCAAGATCGAGCAGTTCCCACGCCTACAGCAAGCACAACACCACAGTAGAGGATCCGTGTCCACTACTCCCTACCCCTTCGTTGCTGGGCACGGGCTGTGATAAGAAATAGGAGGGGGTGCTAGTGGTTTTCCATCGTGGTGCAGCGGACTCGGGCTCGGGCGTGGTCGTGAAGTGGTCAAAGAGAGACATCATAGCCCTGATTTTCTGCGAGGTAGAAATTAGCTCGAGCTTTTTAGGCTTGGCTTAAAGATTACAAACACGGGGTGCGTGAATGGGTTATGCGTAGACTTTGCTGTGAATGAAGTTTCTCAAATGGTGGAGGAAGGAGAAGGTGATCTCCGGCCACCGTGTGTGGCCAAAGTTAAGTGGGCTTGTGGGAGAAAAGTGTGAAGTACACAGAGGAGATGGCAGGATGATTTGAGTTGCGACGTGAGGACGGAGGAAAGTTGGTCAAACTTTGTGGTTTCTACATAAGAACATAAAAAAATACATCTAATTAAAATTATCTCTACAGTAGAATGAAAACACAGTGAATGAATGATGTCTCCTGGCATGATCGATGCTCTTGCGAGCATGGCCCCCTCCAGCGAGGATGGAGCTCGACAGAGTGATGAATACCCATTCATCACTCTTTATTCTTTTATTTTAGCTACAAAACCTATGCAAAACACATTGTAGATACTTGTAAATAGCAATAATTATCATATTGCATGCATTGTGTAAATATGCATAATTAGCATGTTTTTGTGCATAAATAAAAGAATAAAGAAATAAAAGAAAAAGAGGGAGATATTTAGAATAAATATTGAGCGACCTAATCCCAAGGGAAGGCTCAACATGGGCCTGACCGCAAAAGAACCCAAGTAGAGAGAGATAGGGAAGCTCATGTGTTTGTACATATACCTGTAAATAAATAAAAATTATTTTCCTCTTAATAAAAATAAAATGGGTGTGTATTTATTTGTATATATTTGTAAATATAAAATCAAAATAAAAATGGAAAAACAAAAATAAAAATGAAATTCACTTCATCATTGTATATAAACCATGTACATAGAACCACTTACCTATTTATTTCTCCTTGTAAATAATAAAATAAAATTCCAATAAAAATGTTTTCAAAGTCTACATTTCATGGTGTAAATAAATAAAATAAAAATTAGAAAAATAAAAATAAAATAAAACTAAATAAAATAAAATCAATTTCCAACCTTGTACATATACCATGTATGTATATAAATAAAAGTATTTATTTCATCCTTGTAAATAATTAATAAAAATAAAATAAAAATACCTTATTATTCCACATTTTATTCTATAAATAAATAAAATATAAAATGGGAATAATTATACAAAAATAAAGAATTAAAAATAAAAAATAAAAAATACTTATGTATATACCTATATATAATAATAATATTTTGTAAATACACTATTTATATTTCAAAAAAAAATAAAAATCACTAAAAATAATTTAAAAATAAAGAAACATTTTTTATGTTTTAACTTTTTCAAAATTCGGTCATTTATTATTTTTTATTTAATTTCCAAATAATTAATAAATGGCACGCTCCCATTGGTCCACGGGGGATGTTGACCCTCGGTCAACTCTCCCCCGCGGACCCCCTCCTTGCGGATCCGAGCGACCGGCCCGACTTCTCCCAATATTCCCCGCTCGATCCGATCGCCAAATACCTAAATCCCGGGCTCCGTTTGATCTTTGCTTATCCGAGACCCTCGCCCGGGTGGGTTCTAGGGATCCGAGCTCCACAGATCCATGCCCGACCTCGTCTTCTCGGACCCTAAGTCATATAAATCTTCGCCTCCGGCCAGCTATACCCGCGATCTTTGGTGCTACTCCATCGTCCCGGGACCTCCATCCCTTCCTCTGAGTTACATCAGTGCGAGGGTGGTGTCGAAGAGAGGAGAGGAGCCCTCCGCCACTGATCCGGCGACATCCTTGTCGTCGTGCGCCGCCGTGAGCAGCGCCCGAGCCTCGGGCCCCGACGACCCTTGAGGCGACGACCAAGAGCTTCCTCAGCTCGTCCACAGTCCATTCCACTCATCAGTTTTCCCTCGACCCAAGAGTCGTCTCGTGCTATTTTGCAGATCGAAGGAGACCCATCTGAGGGTCCAACATCCAGGCACGGAGCTCTAGCTCCGCCTTCATCGCCGGAGCTCCTCGGAGCTTCCCGGCATCATCGGAGGGGCTCATCAGCTGCGGAGCATCGAGGCGGAGCTCTTCCCTATCTCAGCAGCATCAGAGGAGGACCTCAGCGTGTTCATTAGGCCGGCGAAACTCGCCGGCTTCCTGTTCTTGAAGGATCCTCCGTCACTGTCCGATCGTGCTTCTCCGCCCAGTTCTAATCACGACCGTCCATCCGCGAGGAGAGAGCAGCCGTCAGATCCTAGTCCGGACCTCATCTGGAGCGTCCATCGCAGAGGAGAGGCGAGTCCACACCAGAGCCATCCGATCATCCACGTGGCCTCCTCCTCACCGTTCGATCCAGCGAAGGGGTGCCCTTGCCGAGAAGTTGTCTGATCTTCCACGTGGCACGCCCTCAGCCTTCCGATTATAAGGGGTAATTTATACTTAGGCCCCTCCTGTTTTTGCATTTCTTATTAGTCATGTAAATAGTAGATATAGTTGTTTTTATGTTGGTTAAATTGCATAGAGGACCTGGATGTTTATAGTATCTGCTTATTAGTCCCTGTGAATGTGGACCACGTGCTTCGACACGTGAGGACCTGGCATTTTTGCATAATTTATCTAGTGGTTCTTGCGTGTTATGATTTGAATGTTTTAAAATAAGAATTGCATTTAGGTCCTCCCGTGCCTGGTCCACGTGCGCAGCGCGTGAGTTATTGGGATTTTTGCACGAGGGCCCCCACACTTTTCTGTCGTGTTACTGATTGGCCCCCAGACATGTTTTTATGACATATAGGTCCCTATGCACTGTGTGACTCGTTTTGACTTAAATAAAATATCAAACTTAACCCAAATTGCGTGAAATTTGGACACGTGGCTTCTTCCACTGTGTAATAATTTCCCTAATTTTTGGGTACATTTTTGAGGCATTTTTCTATTTTTAAAATTCAAAAACCACCATTTTTGTGTCTGTCCAGATTATAAAATCATAAAAATATTAAAACTCTTTTAAAAATTCTAAAAAATTAAGTTTTGTTTGTTTTTGTGTGTTTGAATTTCTGTGCATTTTTGGCGATTTTTGGATATAGAAAAATCTTAAAAATTAAAAACACTTAAAAACTCATAAAAATTCTAAAAAATGGTAGAAAACTCAAAAATCCATAAACTCTTTTTTTAATTTTACTTTTTATTTGTAGTTTTCATAAAAAATTACCTCCAGGCTATTACAGGGCCATTTGATATTTTTCTTGGCCCTTTCAAGCTTGGCTGGACAATTAGTTTCTGTTTCTTCCTTCTTTTATTTTTAAAAAATCCATAAAAATTATAAAAATCTCAAAAATTCACCAAAACAGTAAAAACCTAAAAATATTTTTGTTTGAATTTTTGGACCATTTTTTAGTGTTGAAATAATTAGTTGAAGTTGCTTGTATTTGCTTTTTCTTTATTTTCCTTATTATTAAAAATCCAAAAAATATATATAAAAATAATTAAAAACCACCAAAAATATTTGTTTTTATTTTATTTTGATTTGTTGACTACTTCTTAGGCCGCGAGGCCAACTCGTGCTCCCTGAGTCCGACCCTGGGTGCTACACCAGGCTAATCTCATAGCCAGGGCCACTATTTTGGTTTTTATTATTTTATCGTGTTGATTAGTGGTCTGCTCTTTATTTTTCTTGACTGACTGATTTTCTCTCTCGTTCCGGGTCGCAACGACCCGAGAGTGATTATTTATACCTGATCCCGGGTTGATTGCGAGAAATTTTTTGGTCATCACAGAGCAGAGCTCCAATGCAAGTGTCCGGAATCACCTGGATCACGTCAACAGAAAAAAGCTCATTGTTACTCGACTTCAAATCTCGTTAGATGTGTGGCATCAACGACAGGAGAGGACCTAGAGAAGACCTATGGGTGATGGATTGAAAATATGGAGTTGAAGTTCTTTTTATTTGGAGAGGGTTTCAAGAAGGTGATTAGTAGTCTCTCTTGTTGAGGAGAAGGTAGTCAGCGAGTGCTGGAGTCAAGGGTTGATGGGGGAGGCCCAAGGTGGAAGACGATACGTGACTTTTTTGCTTTTTTTGGAACATAGAGGGCGGAGGTGTTGACCCATACCAAAAGAGGAAAAGAGGTGAGGTAGATGGGGACTGGGTCCTCCAATGTACAATAGAGTGTTGGAAAGAGGATCATTACAACATACATTAATCAGTAATTATTTGGATTAACATGAATCAAATTAACAGTGTCACATATTAGCAAATAAAATACAGTCGTAACATATTCATAACTGGATTACAGAATGTACACATGAACTGATAGAACAACAGATAAACCAATTTAGGTGAGATCCAAGAAAGACAATGCAATAAACAAATTGCAGCAAACAAAACAATAAATAAATTAGATAAGAGATCATTGAAGCATCCATGAGATGGACTATCCATAGACTGGATATCGCCCCCACAATACTGATGCTAAGGGTATTGATGATCCGCTCCCAAGATATGACGACACATGATCTGCGTCCGCAAACAATGATGAGATCGTCCTCGATTGTACTCAGAGGACTTGCAACTGAGAAGAAGAAGAAACACCGGTCGCAGATGCAATGGGGGAAAAAACAGAGAGCAAAAGCATGGTGTGAGAGTTTCTTGCAAGTGAATAAAATGGCGTTCAAGGGGAGGGTATAAGAAAACCTAGGATGCGACTTTTCATCTTCCGAAAACACCCCAACAGATGCTTCTTCGGATTCTCAAATGTCGACTAGATCAGAGCCATTGGAGTCAAGTCGAATTCCCTTATTGAGTCCGAATTATAATTAATTCGTAGAATTAATTTATTCGACCCGCTAATGAATCCCGCAACAAAAGTATCGAGATCCGAATTGACTCTCTCGAGCTAGAGTAGAGCAGAGCGTGCATGTGTGTGGTATTCCATTTATCCTCTCTAATATTGCTACAAGAGCTTGGGTGATAACTCATATATAATCCCATCAAAAGTTTGGAAACACTAGATGTGGTACTAAACTTCCATCCAAGCCCCACATTATTTCAAATTTAGGAATTCCCAACTTTCCCTCCAATATCATTTATTTCCATTTTTGAAATCTAATTAAAATCCAATGTAATTGCATGACTTTACCAAATTAAAACCTACTTATGTTAACTTTGAATACAATACAAAGTCGGTTATATAGTAGGAGGCGCTCGATCAAGATCAAGTGGTTCACATGAATTCTAGGTTTTAGTGGTCCTTTGCGTGTGAACCACTCGATCATGATCAAGAGGCTCCGACAACTGAGGATCCCCTCTAGAGGTAGATGATCCTCCACCAGAAGGAATATGGAATTTAAAAAATATTTGGCACCGACACATTGATCAATGTGGATCCAACCATAAAAAAGAAAGGCCTTTATAATGAAAATAGGCATGTAATATATAGTAGAAAGCCCCGAATTAAAAAAAACTCAAAACTCAAAACTTTTTTAACATAGTTTCATCTAAAATATTGCGAAAGAAAGTTTTTTAGAAAAAGAATAAGCGGTAGAAATTAAAAACATATCTTTTTATGATATAAGTACCGGGTTTTATGAACTTTAGTTTTGTTTTCTTATTAATACTACCAACTTATATTTTTTATTGTAGTAATAATATATATTATATGCTACTGAGAGATTTTATATAATAAAATACAACAATAAAGCCTTTTCCACATTAAGTAGGGTTGGCTACATGGATTCTTTCTCTCCATTTAGATATATCTTATATCATTCTCGAACTTAGATCCAAAAAAACTAAGATCCCTCCAGATAGTCTCATTCCAACACTTCTTTGGCCTTCCTTGCCCTCTGATGAGCGCAAAATGACCACTCGGATAAAGGTGCTAAGCGGTCGTTGCGACCCAAGCGATCAAGTGAGAACAATCAAGAAAAAAGTAGACCACCAATAGAAATAAAATCAATCAAAAATGCGATAGCGGTCTCGCTATTAGATTAACCTGGTATAGCGACCAGGGTCGAACACAAGGAGCATGGGTTGGCCTCTCGGCCTACGAAGTAGTCAAAAAGAGAAATAAAATAAAAGAAGAAAATATTTTTGGTGGTTTTTAATTATTTAATATTTTTTTGGATTTTTAATGTGTTAAGAAAATAAGAAAAGCAAATAAGCACACACTTCAACAATTTATTAAAAGCACTAAAAATAAACCAAAAATTCAAATAAAAATATTTTTATGTGTTTTATAATTTTTAGTGTTTTTGGTGAATTTTTGGGATTTTTCTGATGTTTATTTAATTTTCTAAAAATCAAAAAGTTACTAAAACAGTAGGTACTGTACAGACGAGCTAAAAGGGCCTAGATAAAATATCTAAAGGCCCCAAATTAGCTGGGAGGTAATTTTTCTATAAATAGAATAAAACAAGGAAAATTTAGGCACCTATTTTATTATTTTTGGATTTTTAATTGATTTACTAGAATTTTTATAAGATTTTGAGTGTTTTTTAATTTTTAGTGGTTTTTAGTAGTGAAAAATAGCCAAAATTGGCTAGAAAATCAAACACAACAAAATAGACAGTAGACAATTTTTTTGTAATGTTTAGGCATTATTTAATAATTTTTTGTGATTTTTAAAGCTATATAGTGAAGAAAATAGTGGTTTTTGAATTTTTAAAAATATCAAATGAAAACAAAAATGTCCTCAAAAATCCTCGAAAATTTTACACTATGGCAGGACCATGTGTCCAATTTTCGTTGGATTTGGAGGTAATTTGCTATTTTATTCAAAAATAAAGAGGGGGCACAATACATAGGGACCAAAGTGCAAATACCCAAGAGTCTGGGGGGTCTGGTGCAATTAACCTAGGAAGTCACATTCTACGCGCGTGCCTGGGGCACTCAGGGACCCAAATGTGAGAAAAATAAGTTCCGAGGGCCTTTTGGTAACAGGTACCAAAAGCCCAAGGGCTTATCTGCAAATAACCCAATATATGATGCACGTGCTCAATTAAAATACGCACGGGGGTATAAATGCAAATAAACAAAAACTTTCATTCAATTGATAACAACCAGAACTACAGGGTAGATAATGTAAAAAGCCCAGAAGAGCACGTGTCGATGCACGTGTCAGACCACACACAGGGGCATAACAGTAAATACACGTAAGCACAAGGGTCTCTATGCAAATATCCCAAAAACTAAACAACTAAACTAACTAATTACAGGACTAAATACGAAATGAAATAAACAGAAGGGCCTAAGGGTAATTTACCCTTTATTAATGGAGCGGCTGGATGGATGCCACGTGTAGCATCTAACGGTGGCAAACGACAGCGGCTCCAACGCTATGCTCCTCAGGGTGATCCAACGGCGGGGACTAGTCCACGTGGTGCATCGGACGGTGTAGGGTGCAGGTGGCTAACCCACGAGCATCGGGCGGCTGGGATCGGTCCTCCTCAGATCTGACGGTGAAGGCGGCTCCGGGAAAGGACGGTCCAGATAAGAACTGGAGCAGGAGGGCTGATCGAACGGCGTCTGAAGGTCGAGGAAGAACAGGTGGCCGGCGAAGTTCGCCGGCCTCTTGCGTGCGCTCCTGACCTCCCCAGCTGTGCCTGAGGATCGGAGAAGCTCCGGCGTGGCGCTGCGCAGCTGCTGGTGTCCTCCGATGAGCCAGCCGAGCTCTGTAGAGCTCCAGCGAGGTCGGCGGAGGCGAAGCTCCTGGCTCGATGTCGAAGGACCTCAGATGGCCCTTATTGAACCTGCAAAACAGTCCAGGAGACTCGCGGGTCGAGGGAAAACTGCCTCGACCCAGTTAGGCGGAGTGACGGTGAACGATGGGGCGCTGTGGGCGAGCTCCGGCGAAGGGGGGACGGTGGAGCTCGAACCCCAGCTCCTGTGCGAGCTGGGTTGGATGGGGATATGGAGAAGGTGCGCGGGAAGGAGGCGAGGGCGATGGTGAAGCCCGATGATCGATTGGGGGTCGGTCGTGGACGGAATCGGCGAAACACGACGGAGAGGCGATTTGGGCGTAATGGGAAATCAACGAAAAGGGAAGGCCTAAGAGGATACCTGGGTGGACGAGGAGACTGGGGAAGAGCTAAGGAAGCTCTGGGTCTTCGCCTCGAGGAGCGTCTCCCTCCGAGGCTCGGGCTCCAGCTGGTGGCGGAGCAACGGCGGCGAAGCTCGCCGGATCGATGGAATCCGGTCCCTCTCCTCGCTTCAACAGCACGGGCAGTGAGCTGTCACTCTCACGCACACACCGGAGCTCACAGGGGGTGGAATCGAATAGCCAAAGATGATATTTGAGGTGGCGGAGCTCGAGCTAAATATGGGTGCGGGTCCGGCTAGAAGAGGTCGGGTAGGGCGATCGAGCGCGCGGATCTCGATGTGGATACCCCGGCGAGGGTCTCGGATGTAGCATTAAGGAGTCGGACCCGGGGTTTAGGTGGTAGGCGATCGGGTTTAGCGGGGAAAATCCGAGAAGATGGGTACCCGCTAAGGACCCGTGCAAAGTGGTCCTGGGGGGGGGGGGTAGTTGACCGGGCGGTCAACAATCCCCAGGACCAATGAGAAAAGGCCACGTGGCTGGAATTTGAAATTAAAATTAAGGGTAGCAAATGGCCGATTTAGTAAAAACTTAAAACATGAAATATTTTTATTTTATTTTTTTTCTATTTTTTAGTTATTTTTAATAATTTTTTCGAAATAAAAATAAGGTATATACACAATATGTTATATATAGGTATATGTACACTATATAGGGTTTTTAATTTTTGATTTTTTTAATTATTATTTTTATGCAATTTCATTCCCATTTTATATTTTATTTATTTATTTATTTTATAAAATAAGGAATAAAAGGATATTTTTATTTCATTTTTATTATTTATATACATAGGTGAAATAAATACATATATACATTTATATACATGGTATATTTACAATATATTTTTGTGTTTTTAATTTTGTTATTTTTATTTTGTTTTTGTTTTAATTGTTTTTATTTTATTTATTTACACTATATAATATAGGATATTTACAAGAATTTTGGAAATTAATTTTATTTATTTATAAGGATAAATAGGGATGATGAAACTATGTACAAGGTGCTTATGTACATGAATGAGATTTTTGGTTTCTTTTTTTTTAATTTTTATATTTTTATTTTGATTTTATATTTATAAATATATACAAATATCTACAAGCCTATTTTTGTGAGGAAAATACTTTTATTTTATTTACATATATATTTACACACATGAGCCCCTATCTCCCTCTACTTTGGCTTTTATGCGGTCAGGCCCATGCTGAGCCCTCCCTTGGGTTAGGTTGCTCAATATTTATTCTAAATATTTCCCTCTTTTTCTTTTTTTTAATCTTTATTCTTTTATTTTTGCACAAAAACATGCTAATTATAGGTTTTTACACAATGCATGCTTTTGGTAATTATTTGTATTTACACATATCTACGTGCATTTGCAAAGGTTTTTGTAGCTAAAATATAAGAATAAAGAGTGATGAATGAGTATTCATTACCCCCCTATACTTAACTTTGCTAGTCCCTTAGCAAACACTTATTTGAAAAAGAAGTGAAAAAGAAATAAAGAAAAAGAAAAAGAGAATGTACATGGATCAAGGCTCATTATTAAACTTGCCTTCATTAAATTAAGGTATGGAGCTCGATCAGATCTTTGGATTATTAATGTGTCGGAACCTTATTTGGACTTAAGTCTAAAACTCAACAGCCTCTAAGTTCCACTATTCTATAACCAAGACTCCTCAATGCTCCAGATCAGAACAAGTCATCAATCACAAACCCTGAAGACCATGGATCTTTTCTTGTCCTGTGAAAGTGAGGTCTAAGCTCTCCACCTCAGAAATGGCAACTTGACAACCCTCCCCAACAAGGTAACTCTATGACCTCAATCTGGCCACTCTTTCCTCGAGGAGCGGGGTATTCCCTTCTAAGTTCAAGTTCAACCGGCTCAAGAAGAGGAGGAAGAAGAGAATGGGTCAAGGCCAGTGTAGCCAAGTACCCTTGGGAGCTTGACCAGTGTAGCCAAGTCTCCCTGCTGCAAGCTACATCAGGTGGATCATGATACTCAAGCTTTGCTTATTGCACTTTATATACATACTCCGGTGGGATTATCATTTTCTCTCAGACCCACCACTTTTTTGGAGTTATTTTCTTTTTGCACATTTTTTTTCGAGTGCATCTATACAACATATACATGTGCAGCATATATACAAGGAATTTTTCCTGTTGAGCCAGTAGACTATCCCTCTTTTGAAGCTTTATCGCAACCCACAACTCCCGTCGTTAGACCTCATGGCAACCAGACCAAGTTGAGACACACTTCCTTCACTAAAAGAAGAAGAGAGGTTCCGCCTAGAAGTACTACCCTCATATGCTACCCCAAGTCAAGGAAGACTGCCTCCTCACCACCTCATCCGTAGAGAGCTCGGTGCATAGTGCTGGTGTTCAAGTAAAGCCATAATCTATATGAGTCATGTGTTGTTGTTAAGTACTCTACTTAGGCTCATTGATACGACATGTGATCATAGCCTAGTGGACTCAAAGAATTAAGTCACCATGGACCTGAAAAGCCTTAAACCTAAGCCCTATAAGGTTCCTCTTAGAAGTTAGGTGGATTAAGATCTTAATCAAGCTCCATTTCTCAATTTGATTCCAGGCTAGTTTAAATGTCAACTATCATCCATAAAAACTATATACATATGTACAAAAGATGCTATTTACACAAATTTTACAATCATGCAAAATTTTTGAAAAATGTTTTGAAATCATGTATGAATGATGCATGAAGTGCAAGTTTTGCAAAAAGATATTTACACAAATTTACACAAGATTTTTTCAAACTTTTGATTTTCAAAACATTTTGGAAAAATTTTGTACTATATACATAATTTTGATAAGAAAATATTTACACCAACTTTACACAGAAGATTTTTGAAATCCTTTTTACAAAAATAATTTGTACACTAGCTATTTATGTGCAAATAAAAGAATTTTATGTACATGAAATTTTTTTTAATTTACACAAAGTACGAGTTATGGCTAAAGTATATATGAAATATATACACACCCCCCTATACTTAGCTCGAACGATGTCCTCAGAGTCAAGAGCGATGAAGAAGACATAACTCGTGCTAGGTATAGGGAAGTGAAAAGAAAGGCTATATACAAAGATGAATGAATGAAATAGAAAAGTCAAGAGTGTCTCGGGTCTTCCCCCTATACTTAGGATCAAGCAATCCTAAGTATAGCAGGCTGTATATTAAGGGAAAAAACGAGTGGAGAATGTACAGGGTCTACCCCCCTATACTTAGGGTGAAATATCCCTAAGTATAGGCAGTAAAAACAGGGGTAGACAGAAACAAAAGAAATACCCAAAGGTCTCACATCCCCCCTATACTTAGGGTAAAGTGCACCTAAGTATAACATAATCAAAAGATGAAGAAAGGGATGTGGGACTAAAGAATGAAGTGATATAGACATCTGGATCTATACAAGGCGGAGGAACAGTGAAACTCAGGCTTGAGATGCATTAGATGTGAGTCAAAAAGACCACATCTCACGCAAAATGAATCGGGGCAAGATCAACGACCCGCGGCTCATGATCTAGAAATGGCTTGAGCCGCTGGCCGTTCACTCGAAAGGTACTCTCAGAAGACAACTCGGATATATCAATGCTACCGTTGTCATGTACCTTTCTGACCAAGTAGGGTCCCTTCCATTTGCTCTGTAGCTTCCATGGAAACAAACGAAGCCTCGCATCAAACAGCCATACTTTCTGTCCAATCTCAAAATGCTTGTGGCTGATATGAGAATCATGCCACTCCTTCACTCTCTCCTTATACTGTAGGCTGTTTGAGAAAGCAGTATCTCTAAGCTCTTCCAGGGCGGCTAACTCTGCCCTCCTCTGGTCTCCCATACCATCTGGATCCATAAGAATATTTGTAACTTCCCAAAGTGACTTGTGCCTCAGCTCAACAGGTAAATGGCACGGCTTGCCATATACGAGGCGAAAGGGAGATGTGCCCAATGGAGTCTTGAAAGACGTCCTATATGCCCATAAGACCGAGTCCAAAAGCTGTGACCAATCCTTTCGGTCAGGGCGGACGAATTTCAGCAATATCGTCTTGATCTCCCTATTCGACACCTCGGCTAGACCATTCGTCTGTGGATGGTAAGTGTAGCAACACGATGGTCTATACCGAACTTGCTAGCAAGGGCCTTCACCTGGTCGTTGATGAAATGAGACCCCCCATCAGAAATCAGAACTCATGGAACCCCGAACCGCGTGATGATGTGCTTCCTCAAAATCTGCAAACTGTCCTCACATCAGCGGCTCGGGCGGGGATGGCCTCAACCCAACGACTAACATAATCCACGGCCAACAGAATGTACTCAAATCCCTGACTCTTAGGGAATGGACCCATGAAATCGATGCCCCATACGTCAAAACCTCACAGAAGTGAATGGGATGCATCGGCATCATATCACGCTGTCCACAAGTGCCCATCCTCTGACAGTCAGTACACCTCTTCATGAACTCATCAGAGTCCTTGAAGTGGGCCAGGCCACCACAAGCTGGATTGGAGCACTTTCTGTGACGTTCTCCTCCCAGAATGATGTCCTCCTGCCTCAAGCTTGTGGCAGTAAGTGAGGATGCTATGGTGTTCCTCCTGAGGAATACACCGACGCCAGACGCTATCCCCTCCTTCGTGGTAAAGGATGGGATCCTCCCAGTGGTAGGACTTGGCCTTCGCAAGGAAGGTCTCAAGCCTCTGCCTGGGCCTTCGCAAGGAACCTCTCCCAAGCCTCGTGAAACTGCTCGTTTGGGAACATGGAGAAGTTACTATCAGGGCCCTCGCTGCATTGTTCCGCCCGAGTGGATAGTACTTGTTCAAGTACTCGGTGCGGAGCTGCTCCCAGGTGTAGACAAATCTCCCCAAATGTTTCAGCCAGGTGGCTGCTCTATCTGCCAGTGAAAAGGGGAAGGCGATCATCCTGATCGTGTCCTGGTCCCATGTCTGTCGTGGACAGTGCTGCATATCATCAAAAACTCCTGGAGGTGGAGGTGGGGCTCCTCTGTAGCAAGTCCATGGAACCGAGGAAGCATCTGCAAGGTGTTCGGGGGGAACTTGAAGTCCCCCACGATAGCCGGAACCACAACCCAATGGTGCATCAGTGTAGATCCGGGGTTGTGCAACTCCCGCATCGGTCTAGGTGGTCCTGCTCCTCCCGCGGCTGCTGCCGCTGCGGCGGCGGCCGCGGCTGCTGCTGCTGCGGCTCGTGCCTGTGCATCTGCATCCGGGATCTCCTCGGGCTCGCTCTGCTGGTCTCTCTGTGCTCTGAGCCTCTCCAACTCTCTCCTCATCTCCATCATGAATGCTCCCTGATCGCGGAGCTGCTGCTGGACTGTATCGAGTGATGCGATCAGGGTGGAGTTGATCGCTCCCTGGTCTAATACAATGTGCTCTGGTCGGCGGGAGTGATCATCAGAACTGCCTGCTCCGGCCATCTCGACGTCTGCAAATCAAACGAGCCCAACTCAGGTGCTGTCAAATGTATCAATCTCTCCTCGGGCTCATGTCGCTCGGGTAGATCAGAAAGGGGATCGAGGGGGAACAGGGTGGAGTCGTACTCGGGCTCGGAGAGCGGGTCTGAGCTCTCGCGAGCCAACCTAGATGAGGAGGTAGACGCGCCCGAAAGCGGTGCAGCCAGAGGCTGCCTAAGAGATCGTCTACCCATCATCTTGATCTGGCGAGTAGGGCGGATGAGATCTGGAAAAATTATGATCTAAAAACAAACCCCCGGTTCACCAACGCAACGCGAGCTGAAGACCGTAAAAGTTCGGTCAAATTATCTTGTTCAATTTTATTTTGGTGAACACTCAAGATATCAGAGCGCTTACGTGACCTGTTGGGATATCCGCTGCTAACCCCAACTGACTGGCCCGCACGGAAGAGTCGGTAATCAGTCGGGTTTAGCAACGGGGGGCTCTACCTAGTGTGCGGGTCACTCTCTCGGCCATACAAACCAAGCGATGAGGGGGTTGCTCTCCCCAAGACAAATTTTAGAGTGAGCGAGTTTTAAGGTCAATAATCTTATCAGTCCCAATTTTTGGTTTCACTTTTTTAGGTATTTTCAAAGCAAACAATTCGCCTAACGAATTTTTCGATTCTCCTGATTATTAAGTCCAAAACAGGGGGGAGAAGTCGAAAAAGCCGATGCACGAGAAATCAATGATGCATGCAAAGTCAGAAATGCGTACCTTGCTCCAGCTCTCTACATGCAAAATGATCCGCGCATAAAATAAAGACAGAATTTAAAACTAAGCTAAATGATGCAGCGGGAAGCCGAGTCCTAGACGAGCAACTTCTAGCGAAGAACCGTCTAACCGGTCACCGACCTCCAAGCCAAAGGGTCCGGTCTTGGCCCGTCCCTCCCCTGCCTGACAAATCGGGGGTAGGAGTAAGCGCTTTACAGGACGAGCTACGGCACGTAGGCTACGGAGGCTAGCGAGTCGGTTATTTTTATTATTTATTTTAAGTAGGTCAATTACGATCTATAGGAACAGATATGCAATTAAGGTGTGTGATCCTACTTAATTACGTCACAATCACCAGAAAGTCCTAAATCTAGGGGCTCGACAAAAACCGCGAAGAAAACCGGAAACTGACAGTAAGAAAGAAAAAGAAAAGCCGCGAAAAACCGCGAAAAACGCGAGGTCCTAATGGGTCCCCCGAGCACACCGGTGCTCGGCGAAACAGACCCTCTACGGTCACAAGTCCAAGTCCAAGAGTTCAAGTCCTGTCCCTGTATTATTACAATAAGAATAATAAATGAAATAAAGTCCTAAGCTATCCTCACCCACTCAACTCTCTCTCTCGCTCTCTCCTGCGGCTTCGTTAGAGAAAGAAGCCGCCTCCAAGTTCCTCGGCTGCTCAGGCTCCTCGAAAGTCGCCTCCGCGGGTCCTCGGGCCCTCACAAGACAGAGAAAAGAGTGGTCAGACCAGTAAAAATAATCAAATGACAAGAAAAAGAAATAAAGATACAAGTCAGGGTATATATGCAAAAATGAAAAATAAAATAAACACACAATATAAAACAAAAATAGAAATAAAAGAAAATCAAAATAAAACCAAATAAAACGAAAAGAAGCTAGATACAAAAGCCGCGAAAAGCCGCGGACTCCGAAGAGCCGCGAAAATAAAAACAAAAATAAAGACAAAAATACTACTAAGCCGTGCTCCCCGGCAACGGCGCCATTCTGATGAGCGGTCCCGAGCGAACGAGGTAAAGGTACTAAATAGGTCGTTGCGACCTCTATCACTCAGAGTCACTCAATCAAGAAAAATCAGACCACTCGAGCAAATAAATCAATCAAGCACAAAAGAAAGCGGCCTAGCTATGAGATTAACCTGGTATAGCACCCAGGGTCGAACACAAGGAGCACGGGTTGGCCTAGGGCCTACGAAGTAGTAAAAATGAAAATAAACTAAAAGAAAATGTTTTTAGTGGTTTTTAATAATTTTTATATTTTTTGGATTTTTAATATAATGAGAAAATAAAGAAAGCAACTAAAAGCACACTTGAGCAATTTATTTAAAGCACCAAAAATCAAGCAAAATTCAAGAAAAATTGTTTTTATGTTTTTTAGGTTTTTAGGTGTTTTTGGTGAATTTTTGAGATTTTTATAAGGTATATTTTATTTTCTAAAAATCAAACAGTACTAAAAAGACAAGGTACTGTCCAGCAAGGCCCAAAACCCAAAAATAAAATATTTAAGGATCTCAGAGGGCCCTGGAGGTAATTTTCCTGTATTCTA